>OY728153.1:374225270-375472570 GCA_963277665.1 Viscum album | reverse complement strand
CCCTATGGTAGCTAGGCTGGACCCCCCTTGCTGGTCATGCCTCATGCAACCGGGCTACCTTCCCAGTGGACCGTTTCCCAGCAAGCCACCATTGCGGGTTAGGCCGCCCTTGCGGGCCACCTTTTGCGAGTCAGGATGACCTTGCATGCCACCTTTGTGGAGCACCCCTTGCAAGACGGGATAGACCATGGCCCAATGGGCTGAGTTAGCTATTGCCCAGGCGAGACAGGGTCGGGCTGGTTCATTCCAACAGGGTTGGACACGACCTGAGCCCCACCAGGCCCCAATATTTTAAAGGGCCATAACATGGGAACGAGGCGTCCATTTGAAGAACTGTTTATGGCCCTCATAACCTAATATTATGGAAATACTTTTTTATCCACCAATTGTGTTTTATATATAGTTGTATTTCTACTGGGTTGGATCGAACACAAATCCAAACATGCCCCTAGAACTAAAACACGTATAACTCACAGACCGGGCATCCGATTGACTTGTCTTCTATCGTGTTGGAACCCTTACGACATATATGTCCTTTGGGATACATCATTGTAGATATTAGTGGTGTTCTAGGTATGAATGAAATATCAAGGGTTAGACACTACAATAATCAAGCATGCAATGAGAGGTAATCAATTGACTAGTAGTGAGGCGGAGTTTTGACATAGATCATACAGAGGATAGTACCAAGTGATCGTGTGTAGGTTAGAACCTAAGGGTACAGTGTGGATTAGCACCTAGCAATTTGGTGTGGATCAAAACCTAGCGGTCTTCTGTGGATCAGCACCTCGAGACCTGATGAGGACCAACCTTAGAGCGGCCCATCATAGTTCAGTGATATATTGATCCTGGGTGGATCAAATCCTATTTTGTTCATTGTGGGGGTTAGTTACCTATCAATCCTGGGCGGATCACATCATATGTGGGTTCTTTTCGGGGTTAGATACCAATCTATATTATGTGGGTATGACTCTATATGGTCAGCATTATTTCCTTTTGATTGAATAAGGCGATCTAGCATCGATACTAATCATTTTTACTTCTATACATTATTGAAAACATTGTTTGAGTTGAGACTCTATTTGTGCTATGTCTATTTCTTTGTGCTTTGTGATTGAGATTATGAATTGTGGTTTTATTTTGTGGAATTAAAAGAGACCTTCGGTGGTCTTGGAGTCCCTACTAGGAATTTTTATACTCACCCTAGCACAGGCTTCACCTGCACCTTGTTGTTTCTTGGAAAGACGATGAGCAGCAGGGATGAGGTTGAGAGAGTCGGGACTAGGTGATACTCAGAGGAGATAGACATACGTGGAATGCTGAGGAGGTGATCTATACCTACCCTTAAGGTAGGATTCTTCGTGGTTTATCCATGGTTTTTTTCTCTTTTCAGTGGTACTTGTACTTTTCTGTTGGGCTTGTATTTCGTGGCCTTTACTTTTAGCACTCCTTTTTACAACAGCAGTTTACTTCACAGTTATATCTTGTTGTGTTCTTGAACATTGTTTTTTTACAGGTTTAAAGGAAATGCCTTCCCATTTTAGTAAATACACCATTCAGTGCTAGTCACTAATCCCTGGACTATGGATGGTTGGATTGGGGTAGTAACGGCACTGGCCCCGGGGGATTGGTCGTGAAAATGTGGTATCAAAGGATTCAGTTCAACTGATGAACTATGACTCTAATATTCTCTCTATGGAAATATTGTCAAGTTCTATGAGTGTGGTTTTTTGTTTGGGGAATCCAGTGATGGTGTGGCGATTAACGTATTAATAAACCAAGACCCTAAATTTAGAATATTTATTTAGTGAACGGAAACACTAATTGCATGTGTTTTGGAAATGTTTATCATGTGATTTAATTGAGTCATATCTATAGGTATAACATATTAACTATGGCACACCAATCTTCTTTTAGGATTCCACCACATAGACAGCCATCCAGGATTCTTGAGAGTGTACGCGATGACGGCCCACTGAGTAATGATGCCTTACTGTAGGGCCCTCATACGGTGTTAGAACCATCATGTGGTGTACCAGTAGCAACACTACCCATCAGGCATCCGATGTGACCCACCCCACTAGTACAGGGAGCACGCCAATTGAGCATGTTGCACATGTTTTAGCTATAGTGGACTCTAATGTTCCAATGTGAGATAGACCTTCATGTGGTTAAGGACCGGCTGGAGGATGTGGCCAGAGTTTTTTTGACTTGTTCAGACACCATCAAACCATATGGTGAGCTCATTAGCCAGTCTCTTCTAGGGAGCAGTTGGGAGATGGTGGAGCATGGGGCTCAAGTTACGTAATGAGGTGAACCTCATCTGGGCGAACATCGAGGGCCTTTTAAGGGTAGGGTTTTTCCCAGTGACCTTACCCTTTATGCCTATTCATGAACTACTGTACATACAAAATGGCAACACGATAGTATCCCAGTACTCTGTGAGGTTCACTAATCTCTCACACTACTCCACCGACATGGTACGTGACACATTCATCTAGGCCTGGAACTTTGAGAAAGGTCTCTAATGGGAGATTAGAGCATTGATGGTATCACTCAGCATTCCAACATAGGTTGGGGTTCTAGAGTGAGCACATTATGTAGAGATATTCTTAGATGACCAGGAACCAACAGTGAGACCCGCCATTGGGTGACACATAGCTGAGTCATCTACAGATGGTAGAAGGAAGATGACATAGAGGTCAAAGCGGACCAGACCATCTAGTGGACAGGCCCGGGATGTAGGGTAGGAGGTGTATGGATCATGGGGTATTGGATGTCAGGCGAGGTACTAGTAGTGTTACATGTGTTGTGGGCAGGGCCACATGGCTCATGACTACCTAACCTGCCATACGGATGACCATCATATGGAAGAGGGCCCGGCGAGGTAGAGTTATAGGTTCGAGTGGGTAGGTCCGTATGGTGGTGGACGTGGCTGAGGAGATGGTCATGCAGTGGGCGGAGGGTGGCATTTTGATGTTCTACCACTACCACCACCAGGTGGACCACCCCCGACCACAGGGCGCTGGTTAACCGGGATGAGCGTAGCTCCAGGCGACGGAGGCATATGGACACGACGCTCTGGAGATGATTAGTTGTAGGATCTATGTCTACTCCACCTTAGTTTCCATACTTATTGACTTAGGTTATAGTCACTCATTTATTTCCACAACCCTCATTCGGAGATGAGAGATTCCAGGGGATCGTTTGGCTTGATCTTTATGGCTAGAGACTCTTATGAGAGTGGATTTGATGATTACACCCTGGTTCCAGGAGTGTGTGATTACTCTAGGAGGTGAGAGCTTCAGTTGGGATCTCATAGTGGAGGCGTCGAGGCCTTACAACATTATCTTGGGTATGGACTGTTTATCCATAGTCCATGCTCATATTCACCATATTAGGTGAAACGTGTGGTGTGTCTGCACAGATGAGAGAATGTTTTCCTTCACCAGGGATAAGGGATCCGTTACAGAACATGATGGAATTTCCAAAAGGAGGTTGTAGCTGATCACTCATCAGTTGGCTAGCCTTACCCTCAGAGTAGTAGATGTTGATCCTCTGAACTATCCTACAATGGTGAATCAGTATGCTGATGTATTTTCTGATGATGTTCCAAGACTACCTCCATGAAAATAGGTAGACATTTACATTGAAATGTACCACGAGATGACACCGATATCTACACCAGCATATCAGATGACTTTTAGGGAGCTTCATGGGTTAAGGGTATAGTTGAAGGAATTGTAGAGAAAGGGGTTTATATGGCCTCGTGTTTCTCTATGGACAACATCAATTTTGTTCACCAAGAATGAATATGGGAGTTTGAGACTCTATGTGGACTAATAACACCTGAACTAAGATTATATTAAGAACAAGTATCCACTTTCAAGGATTGACGATCTTTCAGATATGATAAAGGGAGCTTGTGGGTTTTCTATGATAGACCTCAGATAATGCTATAATCAGCTGGGGATATGAGATGGGGATGTATAGAAGATGACCTTCAAATGTCAGTAAGACCATTATGAGTTCTTGATTATGTCGTTCACCATGACCAATGCCCCAATAGTGTTCATGGGACTCATGAAATGAATCTTTCATCCATACCACGATCGCTTTGTGGAGGTGTTCCTTGATGATAACTTTATATACTCAGTGAAGAAGGAGGATAATTTCTATCATCTATAGATAGTTATGGATACACATAGAGAGAACCATCTATATGGTAAGCTCTCGCAGTTCCAGTTCTGGATTTGAGAGGTCCACTTTCTGGGACATGTCATCTCAGAGGCTGGAGTTGCAGTGGATCCTATGAAGAAAGAGGATGTTCTTTCTAGGGAGCCATCCATGAGTGTGACTGAGGTGATGAGTTTTCTATGATTTGTTGGATCCTATATAAGATTCGTGTCTGACTTTTCCTGAGTAGTGCAACCTTTCCAGAATTGACGAAGAAGGAACAACCCTTCATATAGATGGAGAGATTACAACAGAGTTTCCAGGAGATGAGGCAGGAACTGATGAGTTCACCCATCTTGAGGCTACAAGAACAGGGAATTGGTTATGAATTCTACTGCAGCACATCAGGGACAAAAATTGGGTGTGTCCTGATATAGGAGTTAGCAGTGATCGGTTATGTCTCATTATTGGTGAGATAGCATGAGTATAACTACACTAACCATGACCTGGAGTTAGAATTGGTGGTATCTTCCTTGAAGGTGTGGAAACGTTACTTAATGGGAGAACATTCTATAGTCTACTTTGATCACAATAATCTCAATTATATCTTCTCTTAGATGGACCTTAACATGAGGCAGTGGCGATGGATAGAGTTCCTCTCGGACTATGACTTTAAGATAGTATATAATCCTAAGAAGGGTAACGTGGTGTTAGATACACTCATCTAGAGATCTATTCTATAGATGATGATTGATGCGAAAGTGCAGTTAGCCGCATTACAAATATCATTCATGGATATAGATATAGGATAATACCTCCATTCTATGATAGTCACTCCCCACTTTATCAGTGAGATAAAGAGGCGCAGCTAGGGGACATTGACTGTGAGGGTCGACATGCTCAGATATGCATAGAATAGGCACCTGATTGATTCACAGAAGGTGGGGAGCACGTCATCCTCTTTAGAAGACATACCCTGGTACTTGTGGCACTACGGGAGGAGGTGTTGAGGGTGTTACATACATCCACTCTGGTGCTACATCCTTGTGTGAAAAAGATGAACTAGGTCATTCGATATTAGCACTGGGGGCCAGGTATGAAGAAGGAAGTGGATGCGTTTTTTTCCAATGCCTAACTTGTCAGTATATGAAGGCTGAGTATCAGGTTATAGTAGGCCAAGAACAACCACTAGAGGTGCCGGAGTGGAAGTGGGATGTGATATACATGGGAATTTTTATAGGGCTTCCACATATGTTTATGGGACATGATTCCATCTAGGTGATCGTTGAATGACTCACCATGTTGGTCCACATTCTACCCCTCCTAGAGTAGGGATTATTAGAGGGATTTGGATGCCTCTTGGTATAGAAGTTTTTAAGACTCTAAGTGGTGCCATCGATGATTGTTATTGACCATGGCACATGTTTTACATCCCATTTGTGGAAGGGATTATAGGTGGCTTTCGGGTTTCACCTATATTTTAGAACCACCTTTCATCCTCAGATGGATGCTCAGATGGAGAAATCCTTGTAGACACTAGAGGATATTCTTCCAGCATGCATCCCAGATTTCTCCCAGAGTTGGGAGGATCCCTTTCCCTTAGTGGAGATAGCATTATACAATAGTTATCCCTCCACTATCAAGAGGGACTTATTAGAGGCCTTGTATGGTTAACCATGCAGATCACCTATGTGCTAGATAATCCCAGGAAAGTCAGCACCTACGGGTCCCGAGTTGGCACTGGCTACCACTGAGAAGGAACAGATCATCCAGGTGCAGATGAAGACTGTACATAGTAGGCAAAAGTCTTATGTAGACAGGGGATAGAGACCTTTGGAGTTCCAAGAGGAGAACCATGTATTATCACGAGTCTCTCCTAGATGGGGACTACATATACTTTTCCAAGGGATCATGTTATCATAGATTTTATAATTCCTTTTCTGAAACATCAGAGTATAGGTGAGGTGGAATTCTGCTTGGCACATCCACCATAGTTGGAGAGGGTACACGGCGTCTTCCAAGTATCTCAGTTGAGGAGATATGTACATGACCCGTCTCACATCATTATCTATGGAGAACTAGACCTTGATGATGGCGTGACGTTTATAGAGGTTCTAGGGGACATTAAGGATTAACAGGAGTGGGTCCTTTGTGGGTGGTTGATACCTCTGGTGCAGGTTTTCTGGAAGCATAAGATCCTTTTGGAGAGAACGTAGGAGTAGGAGCCTCAAATTTGTGCTCAGTACATCCATTTGTTCCCTTAGACAATGTCTTATCTTTTGGGGATGAAAATCCCTAATGTGGGTAGAATGTAAAGACCTGGATTTCTCCATGTAATTTTTTTAATTATATAAAGTTTTTACAAGTATGAAAAAATTGATGGCACGTGATTTCAAAGACCGAAGTGACCGAAATAAATTTTTTAACATTTATTATGTTGCATTAGTTAAACACTTTAGTGGAAATTTCTAAATTATTAACCAGTAATCAGATTAAAAATCTAAGGGCACCATTGAATCTGTAACACTAGGATTCGCTTAAAGAAGTCCTTATATTAACAACAACATATCTAGAGAAAAAGTTATGTCTTCTGAATTTTCAAGAGAAATGAAGTTAAATGAAATAATTTTATTATTTTATTTTCATTAATATCCTCCAATAGGCAAGCGGAGTGTGGGGCCATCGATGTGTCAAGAAAATAAATTATTTGACTTTCCAATCCATTGTAACTACGTCATTGGGTAATTATGACTGTAACTAATTTATAATCCCCCATTAATTCACCAAGTCATTTCTTACACTCCACCTCTTCTATATATATGGTGATTGGGGAGGGTTATTGGCATAGCTTCACCATGAAATGATGTGCTGAAGGAGTTCTATGATGCCAAACCCCTAGAGGACGGAGTTGATCCCAGCAGGAGGTGACATGTAATATTGAACAATGAATTTGAGGACAACATAAAAGCAGAATCATTGGAAGGCTGTTGCAAGAACAGAGAACACTAATCCACCATCAAGCCCCAATCACTCTCAAATGGGGTTTCAAGGTATGGAATTTATTTTTTTATGCATTTTAAATGTTTTCCCCTCTTATCCATATCATGAATAATCCAAATAATGCAGACCAACCGACTAATGGGTGGATTCTCGATTCATTAATTTTTGTGTGAGGATTTTGCAGGGTTCAATGAAGGGTTTTTATTGTTGTTTAATTAAAATGATTATTAAGACCTTAATCACCCTCATGTTTACGAGCTAATGTGTCAGGTTTTGGCCTAACAATCCTTGCCCAAACCCTCTGCTATATTGTTATCCATGCACCTCCATGGAAGACGGCCAAAACGACGATACTGACCAGCTACATTGTAGTTAGTGCATTGACGCACGCTGTAAGAGGAGTTCATGTCATAACACTGTTGTGGTGGTCAGAGCGACCATCACTGGCTAGCCGTGGAGGAGGCATGGTGTTATGTCGTGTGCCACCTGTGAGCAAAGGGAGTCGTGGCTCATCAATCACGACAGACAGGAGGAAGGCGGTCGGGAAACCAGTTGGTCATGGGTGGCGGAGTGTAACACCATCACACACTGTTGGAGAAGTCGGCCAGCACACCGACCTATTGTGATAGAGTCAGAAGGAATATCTTTAGTGGGTTCTGCATGCCACCTGGTGGCGATACATGGGGCCACTACTACGAAGAAGACCGAACGACCTTCGACCATTCAGGAAAACCGAGGGTCGCTCCCCCGATAGAGGTAAGGGTGGAACACCCTTTCGGGACACGCGTCATACAGTTGGGCGCCTTCCCAATGGGTCGCCGCCCAACGGGCTGTGCTTCTTGTGGTCAGGCCGCCTGCCCAGCGGGCCGCGCCCCCTTACAGGTCGGACCGGCAGGCCAGGCCGCCATTGTGGGACACCCCTACGCCCCCCCCCCTCTGTGGGTGGGACCACCCCTTGCTGTCCGGCTATACCATGGCCCTACTGGACGAGTCCTCTATAGCCTAGACTAAACTGGGTTGGGCTGGGATAGTCCGATATAGTCTGACCGGACGTGGGCCCAACCGGGCCCAAAAATGATTAAAGGGCCATAACATGGGAAACATGTGTTCGGTTGACGAACAGTCTATGGTGCTGGGACACATGGACCGAGAAGATCCTTTTTGGTAAACTACACTTGAGTTTTTGAGACAGTTTGAGTATAGCTGGGTCGGATCAAACCCAGATCCAACCATACCCCCAGAACTAAAATGCTTCAAACTCACGGACCGGATGTCCGATTGACAATTCATATGTCGCGTTGGAACCCTTACAACATGGAGGTACTTTGGGTTTCTAATATACGGATCATAGTGGTGGTCAAGGTAAAAATTATATCTCGAGTGGAAAACACTATAGTACTCAAGTGTTCTATGAGCAGGTATCCAATGGCTGGCAGTGAGGTTGAGGTTGGAGACAGATCTTTATGAGGTTAGTACCGATTGATCCTATGTAGGTTTGCACCTAGTTGTCCTATTTTGATCAGTATCTAGTGATCTTGTGTGGATCAAAACCTAGAAGTCCTATGTGGATCAACACCTCGTGACCTGATAAGGACCAGCCTTAGTGCAGCCCATCGTGGTCCATCGATAAACCAATCTGGGGCGGATCAGATCATGTGTTGGTCATTGCGGGGGTTAGTTACTAATTGATCCTGGGTAGATCAGATCATGTGTGTGTAATTGCAGGGGTAAGTTACCTATCGATCATACGTGTGTCAGAATCTATATCGTCAGCAGTAGTTCCTCTTGACTGAATACGATGATCTAGCTTCACCAATAATTATCCGTAGTTTCATAATTCACTAAAAACTTGCTTTGATCTGAGAACCTATTTGAGTTTTTTATATTTATTTGTGATTTTTTTATTAATATCATGATTGTTTGTTTTTTTTTTGAAATTTCTGGACACCTTCGGGGGTCTCGGGGTCCATACTGGGTACTATTATTCTCACCCATGCACGGGCTTCGCCCGCACCTTATTGTGTCTTCTGCAGATGACGAGCAGCTGGGATGGGGATGAGGGATCCAGGACTATGCATTAGTCGAAGGAGATGGGCAGATTCAGAGTCCTGAGGAGGTGATATTTTCCTACCATTAGGGTATGGTTCTCAATGGACGATCTAGGGGATTCATTATTTTTTTAGTTGTACTTGTACTTTTTCAGTTGGGCTTGTATTTCGGCCCCTTTTCTTTCAGCACTCGTTTTTACTAAAGTAGTTTACATCATAGTTTCTTATTTTTGTGTTCTCAAACCATGTGTTTTTACATTTTTAAAGGCAATGCCATTCTGTTTTATGGAATATGGCTTTCGGTGCTGGTCACCAACCCCTGGAATATGGAAGGCGATGTTGTGGTAGTCATGACATGGGCCCGAGGGATGGGTTGTGACAATTATATAAGATTTTTTCTTCATTTTCAATAATGGTTGGCATTCATGGCTGCCTATGTAGAAGCCCAAAATTTGGGTGTGGAGTGTAGTCGTTAATCTCATTTTTTCCATCAGAGAATTTTTTTTCTAAATGTTAATGAACCCTGTATCGGATCTAAAAACTACTACATGGTACCTAATCATAATATTTCAAAAAGTATGAAACTATATGTGGGTAAAAAAACTAAATATTGGTAATTTAGATTTCATATTAACTCTACATTGGCACCATGTCTTGAAATTTTACAATCTTAGGAACTCTACATCATTGGAAAACAAATTTACATTGGTGGAATAATAAACTTTTTTAGTCCACATAGAGTTCATGGAAACACTATGTAATCTCATGTAGAGTTCCTTAATTTTATATTTTAATCCTTCTAGTGAAAAAACTCCAAATTCATTCAGTGTACCTTAGTCATATTCCAACCATTGAAGAATACATTCAAATATCAAAATAAATAAAAATCATGATCTTTACACTCATTTAAATTTAATATGTATAACTGTTACTTCTATAATTTTGTCTAATTAAAAAATATTTTCCAAACATACAAATATGACACTTTAATTCAAAAAGTACTAAAAAATCAATGAATTGATAAATATAAGAGAATAAAGTAAATTGAATATTAGAAAAATTTAATGAATTTATTACCTATGTCATATGTATATATTTATTTATATATATATGTATGTTCACTACAAGGAAACCAACTTACAATGAATTATTTTTATAATAACATGACTTGTTAGACCACATGAATGGATTAAAAATATTTTCCCAAACCATTGTGTTTCAATATGATGGATATCAATTAGCGAGGATTTTTTTTACGGTAGATATTTTAGAACCACTATATATCATTAATTGGTGGATATATTGATTCCTATTAACTAATTAATATAGTAATTCAATATCATGGTGTTTTTGATCTCATTTCCATCTAATCATATCAAGATATTTGTGTTTTTACTCCCTCGAACTCGAGGTTCTTTAATTCAATGGACATTCTATGGACTATTATCCAACATGGGTAATCTGCCAGGTGGAATAACTTGGTGTGGTGAAAAAAACTTCCGACCAAGTATATATTCTTAACTTGGAGAATACGAAACCAGGCGATTACTATGCGTGACATGATTATGCAGTTGGGTGTTAACCTCACCTCTCAATGATATTGTTTCCCTTGTAATCAGGATGAGAATATGAACAACCCGTTCTTTGAGAGTGAATAGGGACATGATGTATTTAGTTTCCTTGGGATTGTTTTGGAACCTCATTTTCTGAACATATTGGATAAAAACTTTTGGGATCAGTCGTTTTATTGCACAAATATCACTATTGTGAAAAAAACTGGCTAGATAAGATGTGATAAATGTTTCCAGTTGGTGTTTCTAGTATGCTATAAAAAGGTCCAGGTATGAAGCAATTCTCACCTCTAGTAGATATATAATTTTTAGAATCCAATCATTTTTTCATTGATGTGGTCAGCGGTATCAAAAACTGGAGTGAGGTGCCTTCCTTGAGGTGTTTGCAGGGCATTACATCACTAAATATTTATAGTGATGGAGGAAATATTGGACAATGGGTACAGTGGAATCCCCCAATTTCTAGCATGAAGCATAAGGTGGACAGTTTTATTAACGAGGGGCACATCTGTGGTTGAGGAGTCATTCAGGATCACAGGGGTAGCGACCTTCCTTCATTTTTTGCATATTATGGACAAGGGGTGTCAATCCAAGCTGAAGCTGATGGTCACTGTTTTAAAATTATGTGAACATGATAATATATTAAATTATATGTTTGAGACCAAATCCGAGATCTTCCACAACTAAATGAACTTTATAGTTACCACACCATGGTCAATTATCTATATAATAAGAAAAAGAAAATGTATTCTCAATAATATTATAGTGGTAACCCATAATTGGTAAGAGGAAAACATGGTATCCAGCTATCCTGCATCTATGGAAGTGGTGGATCAGGGCATTAGTGTCACATTCTTTCAATGTTCTCTCTTTTTGAAACCTGAATGAGTAAGCTTTATTAGAGGTGATACACTTTTCCTCTATTACATTAGGCTTCCATAGGTCTTGTTTTGTTATCATTGCACCAGTCCTTGTATGCTGGTACTCTTTCTTGATTTATAAAAATTTACCTTTGCCGATAAATTAATTTGTTGTAGCTTAGTAGTGGATACCACTACCTAACATTAATTTAGCAGTAGACATTGGTGTTTAAAAAATAATAAAATAATTAGTGATAAACATTTTAACTTAGAGACAGTTTAAATCAACACTAAAAAAGAAAAAATATTGACATGAAGCATGGGTTATCGTAGCACATTACTAAATAAAATTTACTAAAAAAATATATCCAAAACATACATAATTAATTACATTCAATAGTCATACAAAATAAAAAAAATTACAAAGATTATAATAAATACGTCACATAATATAATAAATAAACCAAAATAAATATTTCAATTTAATTATACAACGGTAGAATATAGAATTTATGATGAAAAATATAAAACACAAGAACAAGAGGATGCAGCATAAAAACAACCCATGTAAGCGATGTGACCCAATCATACAGGCATGAATATTACATTGTTTGACAAGGATATTCATTTCATTGCATAATTAATCACACAAAAGAACCCAATTGCTTAATTTATATGCATATTAGATATATATATTCATATTATTATAATACATCATCAACATCTTCAATAAAATACATTTATATGGTATATTTTTTCAATATCGTGCGTAATATTCTACTCCATAGCCCTGTGAAAGGAAACATAGGAAAGGGGGAGCACAGATTGTTTGTATGTGTAAACAATAGATATAAAAATAGAAGATTATAAATTATAATATGAAAATATTGTGTGTATAAGAACATAATCAAAGTCTTTCAACACATTATTAGGTGATCAGAGACAAAAAAACTCTCAAAATCGTGCATCCATTTATTAGGATCTTAGAATAACATAATACATTATCCATATTAATTTGATTTATAAAAAAACCTTATGAATGTGGCACAACATAATAATATAATCCTAACATATTTGATCAAGAATCATGATCCCACCTCAAATATCATAGTGGACCAGTAATCATGTCCCTTCCACCCATCACACAGTGGAATATGAATTGAATTATTACAACCCATTATATAGTGGATTTTGAATCACATTACTACAAATAACAATTATATTATGAGATATCAAACATTATCAAACTAAATTTGCTTTTATATAACTCTAGGAGAACCTATCACATAATGAATTCCATAAATATGTGTGCCTAGAGATCAAGAAAATTTTCATATTTCAAACCTTACTTAATTAACACATAGAAAAAAGGATTGTTTCATAAAATATTCGATAGAACATTTCACATAAAATCCAGATAAATAAAAAGGATGGTATTATATGAAAATATTTCTAGCAAAACATAAGTAATATCAAAGGATGTTTATGTCTATGGAAAATACAGTTATAAAATCATTGGATAACCCAATTTTTAAAATAAAAATAAATACAAATTTTTGAAAATAATTAATAATTTTGATAATATGTAAATATATGTAAAAATATGGAAATTAATATTTATAATGAATAATATTTAGATTATTGGATGATTGAATCAACACGAAAAATGTTAAAAATGATTCTCTTAAACTTTTAGTTAGAACGACCCAGGTAGAAAAAATTAGAATATTTCTTTCAATAATTTGTAAATAATGTAAAGAACAGTATAAAATATCATTAATTAATTATTGAATCATATATAAGGATAGTAATAAAATCATCTAATCAATATGGATAAAGAGGTGAACGATTCCTAACCAAATTAACGAAGTAGGGTCAGTTTCAAATACATGAATCACATAGGGTAAATTATTTTACAAGGGAAATGAAATTTAGAAAGGGAATGTAGATCCCTAAGAATAAACAATATAGATGAAAATGGAAGGGGGATTTGGAGATAAATTTCACTCAACTTTTCCCTAAATATAAATTCATTAGTAATTTCCCTTACTTGAAACTGAGATTTGAGATAAACCCATACCTTGGATTTTCGTTTCATCAAATCCATTTTAATAGCAATTATAATTTTCAAAAAGTATTAATAAATTATTTTTGAACAATATTTAAATATATTATAAAGATTAATTGTAATCATTAATTTTAAATTTATTAGTTTGTAATTATTTATTCACATAATCAAATGTTTTTGATTTTGAATGTTTTACACATGTTTTGTAATGCCGGTGTTGATAATTATCCATAAATACCAAGTTCACTATTTATATATTATTTAAGAAACTCTAATATATTTTCCATAATGTGTTATAATGTTCTATTTTCACATTATGATATTTTTGTTTATGACTAATGAATATGAATTTAGTGATAATTTTGTTTCGGTAAATTTTAATGAACAAAAGGTAATATATTAATAACATGGTAGACATAAAAAATTATTAATTTAACATTATTGTATCTTTATAATTCCATAAATATTGTTTTCATTCATTTATATTTATTTTATAAATTATTATCACCATATATGTATGTTGGTAATGAAATATAAAAATTCATTGTTCATCGAGGCATTCATCCACACATAACATAGGCAGTGTTTTCATATTCAAATTGATGGGAGGGAGATAGATAATTTTTGTTCCATGAATGTAATAAAATTTAATCTTAATAATAATTCTTATTTTTTAATATAATCATGTTTATAATAGGATTATATGAGGATGGATGTGAAATATAGAGAATAAAATCTTATAAAGATGATATACCTGACATTGTGGGATTGATTCTTTCCTTTAAATGCTTCTAGGAAATAGTGGAATTAGGGAACAATTTTATGAACATGGGATGAAAAAATTGAATTGGGAATATAAGGTAATAAAATGTTTATTTATTTAATATTAATTCTAATGATAAGTGTTTCTTAAAGAGGGTGTTATTGGGATCATTTTATTTATGAAATGGAGAGACTTTTCCTCGGAAACTAATCACAGGTAAGGGGTAAAAATGGAATCACCTGAATTTTTGGAGAGTTTTGGGTGGAAATTTTGGTGAGATAAGTTGGTATTAAATTTTTACTTAAAAATTCATCTATAATTTCCAAGTGTAATTTTTATATAGAAAAATTAAAGTTATGGTGGATTATTTTTTACCCCTTTAATTATTATTAAATTTTTAACTTGGTAATAATATTTTTTTATAAAAATATTAGGTGAAACATCTTAGCAAGAGAAAATTTTATAAATCAAAATTTGGAATTCATTTAATAAAACTAAATTTATAAATATATTAAAATTAGTTTTTAATTTGAAATATAAGATATTAGCTGAAAACGATTTTTGTAGAATAATATCTACTTTTAAATAAAGAACCATTTATTATTATTTTAAATGGAATAATCATTAAATAATTGTTAATATATTTTAAAAAATATTATTATTGTTTCTAGAAGAAATGATTTTAATTTATTTAGTGAAAAATTAAGTAATGTTTATAAAAAAATATTGAAAAATTAATTCTTTTTCCATGGTAGAAATATTTGGTTTGTTAAATTATTTTTTATATTAAAAATTAAAATTTCTTTAATAAAAATTCTAGATATTATGATTAAAATTTTAAAAAACAGCTTATTAGATACAATTTCTGGAGTAAAAAAATTAATTGTAATATATGCAGGCATAATGCATATTTGTTTAAGAAAAATATTACTTTTAAGAATAAAATGATTTTAATCTTATTTCTTAATTAATAATAACAATTACCTGAATGTAAATTTATTTATTTATTATATTATTAATAAATCTAGCTAAAGAAGTTCTTTACTAATTTTTTCTTTAAAATACTAAACAATTTAAAAATTAAAATTCATTGAAAAATATCACTTTTACATAAATAGTTTTCACCAAATACTATTAAAATTAATTATTTGTATTCTAATAGTGAAATATTTTGTATACATTAATATTAAAAATTTCTTTTAATTTTATAAATTCAACATATCATGTGTTTTTAATAATAATATATAGCACATAAAAATATTTTTTAAAATAAATATTTTCGTTTCATATTAATTTTTTTTATTTCTTTATTATTTAAAAATTATATTATTTTAAATTTGTTACAAAAAATATACTAATTCAGTATACCTATAAAGTACATGTATATCTAATGATTATATTTTCAATGACCATATTTCTAATCACCATATTTCATGGACTATATTTCATTCTATAAATGCTTTATTATGACACTTTATCCCTATAAATCAATTTCATGATCACTTCTTATGTAAAACTTTTCATTAAATGTTATGAAATTTTTTTATTCTTTCTCCATTCATAATTTTCATTCTAATTTTATTCTTACTTCTACTAATGATTATTCTAAAATTTGATGAAGATCTATTGGATATCATAGTTTTAAATATATTAATCATTTATATTTATTGTCCAAATTTTATATATGCAATTATAATGGATTCTATCAAACATGTAATAAAATAAAATGTTGCATATGCTTTTGTTGTAATGTCTTATATCAAAAAATGTATAACAATTTTTTTAATTTGGTGTTGAATTTGACAAAAGATATTAATAGTTTATTTATTTAAAGGAAAATACCTTGTAATATCTCGGGATGATACACAATGTGTAGTCAGCCACCCAAAGTGGTCCACCTTTCTAATATTTCTATCGACTAACATCCTCTAATGTATTTTATAGATATGTTAAATAGTCTTTTAATTATAAATTAATTTTAATTACATATTGATCATACAAAATATTTTTATAGAAATTATCAATAATGATATAAACCATTTAAAACAAATGTGTCCGATTATGTACTGGTCGTATCAAGGATGAAATACGAGGTAGATGGATTTTGCTAACATTTTTTTTTATTTTTAAAAAAGTTGATTATCCACATTTAGTGTTTTTAGTTTTTTTGTAGTTTCACTGTGTTTTAGTAATTTTATCAATTTTTATTTATTTATATATTAATATCAGTTATTTATTATTTATATTATTGCATGATTTAAATATATATATATATATATCATATTATATTTAACACTATATTATTATTATTATTGTTGTTGTTGTTGTTGTTATAAATTAATATTATCTTCACTAGATTTAATTAATATCTATATATTAATAATATAATTAATTATGTTCATAGAAATTTACCCTATTTTTATATTAGTATTATATATATATATTATTTTAATATTATATAATTATTTTTATTATTATCAATAATATATTATTATTTTTATTATTTTATTTATTATTTAACAATTTAGAAAATTGATTTTAAAATTGATTTTTTTGAATTTCAATAAACTGCATGTATGTTGTGGAGGATATCAAGTGATGTTCCACCTACAAATTTGGTAGGTCTTCCCCTTTATCTATATGGTGGGTTGTAGATCAGGATAGTCAGTCTAAAAATTACATCTTTGGAGCCTAGAGATTCTGTATTAATTCCATGAGTTTGCCTATGAGTTTACTACGAGTCTACCAGGTTTACTGCTGAATTGATATAGTAAACTCATGAGTTTGAATACCCTGGTGCAGATATCATTGGCTAAGAAAAGACCCTAAAACAGTCATCCACACATGACTATAAAAATATATTCACCTATTACATTAATCCTTGAATCCAACTCACTATATTCTACCATTCTAGTACACTTTTTCCACACACACCTCCAAACATGTAACACCCATGCAAACTATTGTTATGCATACATCTTGCCTACCACAAGACTATTTCCATCCCCCTACTCAATCTTCCTCCACACATATTTCTATCGCACCCCATGCCACATATCCCAATTGGTCATGAACCTCTATCTCCTTCCACACATTAAAATTGGATAGGAAATATATTTTTCCCATGATAATATCATAGTTGAAAAAAATATAGTGAGAATAACAATAAAAACATAAGAACATAAAAAAATAGAAATAAAAAATTTTAGATACTAATATTATTGTGGAATAACCTTTAAATATAAAATATTAGTAAACTATAGTGAATCTCTACAAAATAACAATATGAACTAGAGAAAAGAAAATTCTTGTAATACCCAAGCATGAATTGCAATGAGAGAATTGAAAAAACAGTCCGAAAAAACACACCTTGATACTCCTCTTCCTTTTCTCTAATAATTAGATGTGAAAATATGAAACCCACTGGAGATAAAAACTCAGACAGGTGGAGTCATTGAAACACCTAAAATAAGTGGTGGTATAACCCAATTTGTCGTTCGCCTTTGTAGCCCATTGTATGCTCTTACCCATTCACAAATACATTTTCCATCATTTCTCATACTATGTCAAATTTTGTTCCATTTTATATACTTCCCATGAAAATATTATTTTATGGATGCTTTATGCTCTGTTTTTATTATTTTAAAGGCCTTTGGAAAAAAATCTCATGATAAGAAAAATCTTATCACACATGTGCTGAAAAAGAGTGAGATTCCAACATTCAAATTATAAAAAATAATTATATTTAAATTTGAAAAGTATAATAATAGGTAATGATCCCTATTAATCTCACTCTACATCTTGTAAACTAATGATATTAATTTCAACAAACATATTTCAAATAAAAACTTATTGTTATTGCACTTGAAAATATTGTAACACCTTTTTTAGCTCTAAAAGAAACATGAAAACTCCCTCACAAAATAAATAGGATTACTGAAGTCTTTATCATAGCCATGTTTTCACTTTCCTATAATAACAGACTGCAACCCATAACAATTGTTTATACCATAATGTTGATCTCTATATAATCTGGAGTACCAATAGAAACTAATTTCCCCATCTTCTTAAAATCCTCTAACAATTCATTAATACTAAGTGTATGACCTCAATCATTGATATCAATTCCTTCATCACTATTATAAATCTCTCAATGAATTGAATTATGTGTATGAACCAATGCACCTTCCATGGAGAGCTTCACCATTAAAACATTCAACATTAATTTGATTGTTATCGACTCATGAACAATGATCACATGTTCCATAAATCTACGAAGTATTATTCACAAATTTGTTAATCACTTCACCAAACACCATTAAATTAGTCCTATAAATTATGTTAACCATTATAACCTGATTATATACCATTGAACCTCTTGATAATGTAAATCTTCATTTTCCAAATGAAATCATGAACCCATCAATATCAATATTACATGTATATTAAAAAATATGTTGTATACCTGTAACATGTCACAAATCAATCATAATCAGTATACAACACGAATTCCCAGTGATACAAATATCCCCAATGCAAAAGAAAATAGAAAAATATATGTTTCCCATCCGTAATTAAAATAAGTCACCAAAATCATATGAAGAAAATATTTTCTTATTTTGTTAATTATGGTAAAGCATTGAAGAATAAACCACTCCTTAATTGTATAGAAATGACTTTTGAAAATCAACGTCAACTGAATGTAAATCACCCTTACCAAATATAAAACACATTTTGACATCCATATAATCTATTTCATGTGTCTTATTTTATTTATTATCATTTTTAAATGTGTATAAATTTCAAGTAACATGATCCTCTTTATTTACAAAAATAACTCTTCCTTTATTCGTGATTTGATCTGTCCTTTTAGATTACCTCGTCCATTTGTCATAGTCTGAATTCCCCAATTACATAAAGAAGCGCCACAATTTATATCTTATAAAGTTTCATTAATTTAAAATGATCAAATCACATCACCCAACCATATATTTTCTTTATTTATTACCAATTTCGTGATGATACTATATTACGAATTACGCGATGAACCGAAGAGAATAAAATATTTTTCTTTACCATCCATTTAAATAGGTACCACTTTACCTTTATCGTTGATCATGATTTCTTGAAAAGATATGTCCATATGATATTTGGTGAAATCATCTAGTTGGTGACCATAAAATCCATTCTATGCAATTTTTATGAATATAATCATTTTTTATTATAACAATTATTTGTGAGGGATTTATATTTATTATTGCTTTCAATATTTTTCCATATCTATCATATTCTTCAACGATAACAAATTATTATCAATCCAATACTTATAGATTTTTCTTATCACTAAATATCTCATATATTTCCAACCACAAAGGCACATGGTTTTTATCTTTTATGATTTTTCTACAATGCTTTTTTTTCAAATCATGGAATAAAATATGTTTTACTCATTACATAAAAAGAGTAAATTTATTTTACCTATAAAACAGTTCAATGATGGTAGAAATAAATATTCATGAATAAACAATATCCAATTCGAAATAAACATGGATAACCTTTTCTAAAGAAATTACCAGGGAGGAAACATATCGTTCATAGAATAACAACTCAGATGCAACAAAATATTTTGAGAATTCATAATGAAAAAAAGTGTATAAATAAATAGCATGAAATAAATTAGTATGCATATTTTTATAAAGATCCCTCCAATATAGAATATTAAAACACCTAACGAAACACTGAACTATTACACTAGAAATCCATGTGAATATAATTAATGTAATTTCCAAACATAAATTATAATTCTAGTATTTAAAAACCAATGTAAAATACCACACAATGATACCAATATGACTTTTCACAAATAATCTTCTTTGAAAAAATGTTACCTCTCATAAATATAAAACCAAACACATGGAATAATTAAGGTACCACTAATAATTCATTTCATAATACAATTTTTATTTTTTCAATGTTTCCCATTTTATGTTACATCCCACAATTAAAACTACTACCCACATGTCTGATGTTATCTAACATTTCTTAATTTTCATTAAATATTTCCTATGTCGGTTTCCTTTTATGATTTTTTCCTCATTTTATATGAGTTTGAAGACCTATAAAAACTAATCACAAGATAATAAAGGTCTTGTCTTAAATGATATGAAAAATAATGGTATTCCACCATTAAAATTTAAAAATCATATTATTGTTAAATTTTAAAAAATATCCCGATATAGGCCAAACCATATCTATTTTTTTGGGCCCCATGTAAATCATAATTTCATTTATTCTGTGTTGAAAAATATCCAATGAAGCACCCTTATGTAAAAAACACTAATTTCAAACCATAACATCTTTATTTCTCTATCTTAAAAATACTACCAACATTCAATAATCATACAAAATGCACCATTCTTTCACCTTCTTCAAAAACCATCCAATCTGTATCGTCTCTCCATCCTATAAAAACATAATACCAGATGTACAATGTTGATTCTAATGCATTTCAATCATCAATAATATTATTTTCATGCGATTTATACGTGAATTCATAGTTTTTTCAAGGTCCCTTGTGTTGACTATATTCATTGAGGTTCACTTTTAACTTTTAGGGATCAATGTTCTATAAGTTTCCTTGAATGGAGGATTTCTGAATGATAAAAACATCATCTTTGTAACATGGTTGCATTTTTTCCTTCATTTAAATTTTTATTACAACTATATTTTTTAATTGTAATGTTGGGATAATTTTATTGTATAATTATGTAGGATTAATTATATCAAATGAAAAAAATAATGTTCATAAGAAGAAATAGTGGTTGATTTTATTTTAAATGGATAATTATTTTTATTTACTAATATTTATTGTAAAATAATTTCAAAATTTTCATTTAGCTAGTTTAATTATTAGTTTACGCATTTATATTAGATATTTCAACCAATAATATTGAATATAGGTTATGTGACGTTATTTGAATGTGGTTGTGTCCTTTCTCATAAGAGTTCATCAATTGAGGTAACCTCCTAAATTAATTAAAAAAACTAATAAAAATGAAATAAATAAATTATGAGTAAAATAATGAACTTATAAAAGAAATATAAATTTTAAACTAATTCTAATTATTTTATATTATTATTTAATCATAAATAACTATTTCATGGTGTGAACATTATTTTCATAAAGATATTTTCATCCCAGAATGTTTTCATTAATCATGTTATTAATATTTTCTTAGGATAATTTTTAGAATAGTTAAATACATTATTTTTTAGTTATTAAAAAACCCTCATATACTTCCCACCATATAATTATGTAAATAGAATATTTTAATGAAATATACCATGTAATACCTTTGGTCTGACCATACATTCCTCTTCAATAGTTAAAACATTGGACATAAATTTATAAATTCTGAATGTTGAGATAGTGCATAGAATATTACAAGTGTAGTGGTCTGAGGATTTGTCAATCTAGAATAATATGAGTCCCTAAAAAATATTGTTTTATATATTATTCCTTCGATGGTGAACACTCATAATTCTAATCAGGTAAACCATGATCCACCACTCAATAAAGATCTAAAAAATCAAAGGAATATATAAGATCCATATGGTTTCACATATAATAATTAAAGGAAACCCCAAGATTAAATCATTGGTACTCATATTCCAACACCTCCTAGTGGACAATTCCATTCTCTTTTGTAGAACTTTTTCAATGATTATAGACTTGGGAATATAATGAGATAACAATTGACACACAACATAGCCAAAGTGGGCTCTAGAATTCCATTTCCAAGGATTTATGTGACAAATTTTAAATGAACCTATTTAGAAATAATGTTTTAATGACTTTTGTTTTTTTAGAATATTTTTTTTATATTTCTATGTATGTATCTATATTTTTTCCTAGAGTCGACATGGTGTTTGGGTGTCTTAAAACCTCACAATAAATATATATTAGAAATACTAAAGTATTTTTCTACACAAACATTCATTATTTTAGTTTGAATGGGTTTAAAATTATTTGGGACCTATGATGTAAAATTTGAGACCATGTATGATTCTGGAATATGGGGTATACCCTATGTGCAACATAGGGTTGGTCAATGGTGGATGTTTTGTGGGAGGTGACCATTGGCAGGAGAATTTAATAAAATAAATAATTTATCTATTTATTTTTATTAAATGATCATAAATCTAGAAAACCAATTTAAATTCAAGGATATTAAAAATCTTACGGGATATCCTTTTAACCATGAGAGAATAGAGAGAATGAAGGAATCATACTTTGTTTAGAAATCAGAATTTGAGAAAGATGAAGATCATATCAATGTCAATTGAGAGGCATTAAGAGAATGTAATAGGTCATCTTCCTCAAAGTAATGTGATATCATTACCATTTATTGATCCTTAACCATGTTAGGACACATTATTTTTGGTTTCTAACTTTTTTATTTAATACCTATAGATTTATTATATATTTTATTTTGATCATTGATTAATGACCCTTCTCATCAGCTGATTTTATAAATTGAAATGTCTAATCAATTTTTTTTCATGATATTATATCACCATGGTTATCATACCTTATGAAAATTGGATGAGATCAAATAGACTAATGATGATTTTCTCATTTTTCCTTATTCTTTTATCTATTATTTTTTCGTGTTCTTCATCATTTCCATTCTAGGATGTGGATAAACATAGCCAGGGTGCGATTGATCATTATCAAACCCCTATATTCCAGTTTTATTCATGAATTATAGAAGGATTTACTATTTCATAATTCAATAAGATATTATCAGGGGTTATGGGTGATGACTACGAGTTTTGATACCCTTATCAGTTGTTGAAACACGGAAAACACCCTCTTGAGTTACCAGATCCAATTTTTTGGCCATCAAAAGTTATGAATTGATGGATAGAGATGTTTACCATTGATTATGAGAAATATAATATAAGGATTTATGGTAGATATGGTCGATCTGGAAACCATGTAAAGACAAGTTTTTACTATCTATAAAAAACTCGAGTCTACTATGTCCAACCAAGATAATACAAGTTGCATTGTCCCCCAGGTAAAATATCCAGGGTTTTAGGTGAATATGAGGATCCCAAACCCTATATATACCTTAGCAAATAGGTGAACTGGTGCTGGAGGATCATTGTTTATTCATGGATTACACAAGCATGGACACAACCCGACACACTGGATCAACTAGAGTACACATGAGTGGTCATGAACTTGATAAAGGATACTGTACACATACGTGACCTCTATACATGGGTAAGGGCCAAGACAACACGAGTAGCCCCTATAAGGATAAGACACACCACATACAATATGTACACCTAGTGTACTACTATAAGGATTCCCAAGCCCTTTCCAGGGGAAAAAAATCCCAGATCAAATTTCAAGTACACACATTATGTCACCTCATGTACACACCATGTACTTCTCCCAGGAACATGTACCATTCATATCTATTTATCTAGGACTCAGATTTTGGACCTTTTATATCCTTCCATGAGAATTTTTTCTCATAGTATGTGATGGTTTCTATTATCATAGATAAAAAAATATTTTTGAGGTGTTTTGAGTGTGATTATTCTTTATGTGGTACTTTAATTATGGTAGTGATTAGGTATGATAATCATAGTGATTTCATAGTTGGTACTCCCCCATCACACTAGGGAACATTTTCCCCATTATCTTTACACATTTAGAGTTGTTACACACACAAAATATTATAGGGTGAGGGTCCCCTATATATGAAGTGGCATTTCTCCATCTTCGAGTTTTGTTGGGAGAGGGTCCTACGTGGGAGTATTTCCTACCATGGTTGTGAAGTGAAATAGTGAGGACTTAGCCCCTCCACTTTGATTATAGTAAAGATGGGAATGATCATGGGAATTAGATATGGAGATTTTGAGCTGCATGTAGAATCATTTTAATTGGATGGGATGTGGATATGGGGATCTCGTTTCTCTACCATCTAGGTTTATTTATGAGAATGTATTTTGTGTTTTATTTCTCTCTTTTGATCAGTTGAGATGAACTATTTTGTATATTTATATTTCTCCCACTGCGGTTTTCATGTTTTCCTATTAGGTATGTATATAATCACCATTGAATGGTAGTTTTTTATAGGTTTCATGTTTCACGTATTTTAGTGGTAGACAATTGATGGAATCAATTAATAATAGTGAAATGTGGGAGGCTTTGGCCACATTTAGTAATTAAACAAGGAGAGAAGGATTTAGTATCTCTTTTTATTTCCCTCTTTTTGTTTTTTAGTTATGGACTTTATTTATCATTGGGTGTATATTTTCCCCCATTACACATTTTTATTCGTTTTTATGCCAATTTATACCCTATAGTTTATTTCATTCATAGTAATATTCATGATTTTACAATATTTCATTATTATAATTCAATTGTTATGGAGATAGTTATGTGTGTTCATAAAAGTACTTGAGACATGCCCTCCCATTTCTTTTATTCCATCTCAGAGATTTTTCTCAAAACCATATCTTATTGGAGTAATGATTAGTTCTCTAACACCAATATTGTTTTCTACTAGGAAACCCCTTGTGGGTCGGATTTTGAGAGTGGTATCAAAAAAGTTTTTTATTAGGTTGGAGTTATAGTGGATCTCATGGTATTGATTTGTTATGAATTTAGGGAAATTTTTTATAGTATCTCAAGCGACGTTTTAAGCCCAAATAACTTGGTGTTGGTGTGGAGGTCTATGTATACATTCACCATGACATTGACTATCAATTTTGCAACTCATCATATCGAGACATAAATTAGAGGAAACCATTGGTACATACATAATATCATATTTATTCAATTGATTATCCTTCTTTATTTTGATCCCCATATATATGATTATCTCATTTTGGTATATATTAATCACTTTTAGAATGTTTCCATAATGATATGCATCCATGTTACTGATATAGGATCATGGTGTTGATCTATTAAGTGATGAGGCTTCAGTTCACGGGCCACATCATAGGTATTCCATCATAGTGGTAAGGGATAAGTGAGCCTACCTGTAATGATGTGGATATTACATCCATTTTGGATAATGATGTGTGAAATCATAGTTCCCACCATGGCTTCCATCATCAAAGACCACTGAGCTTCAATGGTGATCTAGATTGCCAAGAAATAGAGGATTTTCTTGACATGGATTTCTGAGTCTTTATGCTTTTTTGGGCCATGACTGATCATATGGTTGTGCGTGTGGGCAAAAAATTTGTGGGTATGTAGGGTTTTTGGTAGATAATAATAATGTAGAACCATAATTATTCAATTTTCTCATGGTTATTATTTCAATATCTATTTTAGGACATGTATTTTCCTTTTTGATAGAACTTCATGTGGATTAAAGTTATTATTGAGATACAACATGGTAGTATGAAAACTTTTGAGTATTCAATGGGGTGCAATAAACTAAAACATTACTCCCTTGACATGGTACAATAAATATTTTCAAGGGAATATAATTTTTATAAGGGCTTCCATAGAGACATACATGCTAGTTTAGTCTTCATATTCTTTCCTACTGAGTTTGGAGCGCTACAGTTGGCTCTGGTGATAAAGGTCTTTGTAGTGAGGGATGTTGTTTGGATAGAGAAGAAAATTTACGTCATGGGGAAGACTCATCTATATGAGATTGCAGTTATAATACAACACAATTTCTATGCAGTATGAATACTAATTCATAACGTAGAACTTGTGGATCTATAGCTCAATGATAACTTAGATGATTTATTAAGGCAAAAAAAGTCTGCTGTTATTATAGTAATGTGTGAGGCCACATGGGTCGTCATTTCCCAATGTGACGTGCAGATAAAGGTAGGAAGACCATGGATGGACCCCATAGTAGAGGTAGCATCGTGGTGAGAGATCTCCTAAGGATGGTCATAGATACCCCATGGAGTTAGTGATAGAAGATGAGTGGGTAGATCTCTAGAGGGAGGAGTTGAGGTAGATGGTGACCATACAAGAATCTTCCACCACATAAATTTGGGCCACTCTTGGATTAATGAACCAGTGATTTAGGCTATAGGAAGCATTAGTATGTGGAGGGATATGACCAGGTATCTCATGAACGATCTAATGTATAATCTGTGTGTTTTCTACATTTTTACCAGTAATACATTACATAGGAATGATTCATTTCATTTTCTATATATCAATTATGTGGGTTCTAGAAGTTCTTATTGAGACTTTATCCTAGTATCTATGGCTAGGAGTTTATACTTGAAGTGATCTGAAGAAATCACAGATCTTTCGAAAGTGTGAGATGGTTCTCTACGGGGAGATTTTATCACAGAACCTCTTGGTCATCATAAAGAAACATTATGAAATCTTCATGGGTATGTACTCTTTTACAATAGTTCATACCCATATTTACTATCACTTCATATTAGTTAGATTTCGTCAGATAGATTGGATGATACCCTCCTTTGTGGGATATGGAAACATCATGGATGGGTGAGTGAACCTTGTGGGATAGAAACTAAATCCCATAACCCATAAATTTTATAATTTATTCATTGGTGAAGCAGACTCTTTAGGAATCTAGATTCCATTAATAGTTGAGGATTACAAGGATTTATTTCCCTTAGAATGACATGGTACTACCTCTAAGGTGGAAGGTAGACTTCTATATTAACTTTCATCCAAATACATCAAAAATATCATCTATAGAATATCACATATACCCTACTATGCATTGGAAGAAAATGGTGTAGTTAGAGGACCTTGAAGGTAAATGTTTTATTATATCATGTGTTTCCCCTATTGGAACTCTTGGTTTTTCCTAAAAAAAGTTATTAGCAGTCTGAGGGTTTGCTCTGATTATTATCAACAGAATAAAATTAAGAAAAATGACAATTACCCCATTCTAAGGATTGATAACATCCTTAAACAGCTGAGAGGTTCATGTTGGTTCTTGAATATCAGTCTCAGGTCCATCTAGCACCATTTTAGGATTCACGTAGATGATATTTTGAATACGGGGCTCGGATGTCCCTACAACCCCTAATTGTTCTTCATGATTCCTTTCAGCGTAATGAATATCCCTATAATGTTTTCCCCATATGAACTATACTGATCAATCATAAATGGAAATTTTGTCTTCATTGATGGCATACTCATTTACCCAGTGCCATAGGAGGATCATTTATATAATTTGATGATTGTATTATATTTAATAAAAAAGTACCATATTTATGGTAATATCATGGAATGAAATTATTTCATCTGTTATGTTCACTTTATAGGGAATTTCATCTCTAAAACATTTTTAGTAGTGCAACTAGAAAATATTGATGTAGCTCTTTCTTAAGATCCACCCATGATACTGTTGGAGGTGTAGAGTTATCTTGGCATAATAAGGCTCAAGTGATTTGTGGTGGCTTTTCTAAGATTTCAGCCACATTATCTACATTAATTTTTAAATTGTATCCATTCAATTTGATTAAGATTTTTCATAGAGACTTTGAGTAGTTGAGACTGAGGTTTTCTAGTTATCTTATGTTTATACTACCATAGGAGTGAATATAGTACATGTGTTTTATGATACATCTAAAGCTACGCTTAAATTTTTGTTGATGAAGACATAGGAAGTGATCACATATGTATTGATGAAGTTGAGACCCCATGATAAATACTATTTTATTCATGACCTAGAGATGGATTAAGAAGTATTTTCCCTTAATATGTAGAGGCACTACCTTTTGGGTGTGCATTTTTGGTTTCATAGACCACCAGAGTGTTTGAAAAATATTCACTCAAAGAGATATAAACATAAAAAAAGATGTGTTGGTTAGTGTAACTAAAGGACTATAACATTATGATAGTATATACTCATGGGAAGGTACATTTGGTATATTATTCTCATAGTAGGATATCTTGTTCTCACCTAGTGGGGAGGATTCTTAGAGGTTGGCTTCTTTTCAGAAATCACTAATGGAAGAGAACGGTGCATTTTCATTTAATAGGTTTTGGTAAATCATACTCTTATTTAGCTTGTGAGAGAGGTTCAATTTTTAGAAATCTAAAATGAGGTTCTACATGACCAAATATCCTTAACCAATACACAAAATTAATTTTTTGTATGATGGGATCACAAAATACTTTTCTTAGGATAGATGGTTGTTCGAGTAACGTTTCATGAGAAGTTTATGAGATAGTATCAAACATTACCTCAATATATATGCCTTGGTGTGGAAAATATGAAAAATCACCTACTTTATTAGTTTTCATGGGATGGAATAATGTGAATCATTTCCAAATTCATCTCTCAATGTATCAAATATAATCTTATAAAGGATAAAAACCGGGTTCTGATAGGTTTGACACATCCTCTTGAGATCACTGAATGAAAATGGGGTATCATATGGGATTTGTGGTAGGGATTCCATAGATATTGAGATGACACAATTCTACTCAGGTTATTATTGAATTAAATATGAAGCCATTTCACTTTCATACCACTCGAGAGTAGATCATGATTGATATATTGGTGTATTTTTTTGTGTAGAAGATCTCTGAGGCCCATGGGGTACCCATGATGATTGTCTCAAACCATTATGTTTGGTTCATGACATGATTGTGGAGAGGCATACTAGATGCCTTTGGTACCTAGATGATTATGAGAACCATGATACATCCATTGATGGTTTCAAAAACAATGCAGACTATCTAGGTTACATAGTAAATGATGTGGTCTTGTATGTTAGACTTTGGCCAAAGCTAGTAGCATCACTTTCCATTGGTAGAGATTCCATAAAACATACACTCTCACTCTACTATTGTCATAAATCCTTTTGAGTACATATAATGAATACCCTAAAGGCCAGCCTTATATTGGAAAGATATTTTTGAGATATTGCTTGATGAGATAGAGATGGTGTAGGTGATTACCCTGATGGTTAATGTGATCAGGGAAGAAATGAGGTCATCCCTGAGAAGAGAATGCCATACAAAAATCAACATCATTTTCCCATAGACATCGAGTAGGATGAAAATTATTTCTTGATAGTATCCCTATGAGAAATATTTTAGATATTTGGTTAAGGAAGAATGTTATTCCCAAGGATTATCAGACCATTAGACATCCTTTTGATTGTCGGTGAGGTTTCATACCACATAGCCTTACCTCCACACATTAATATAGTACATGAAATATACTATGGGTTATATTTGAGATGATTTGTTAATAACCCTAAAATTTATATTGATAAAGGTGATCTTGGAATCTAGGATGGATCAACCTTCATAAAATGCCTGGTGTAGATTGAGGATTGGTGTAAGAGGGTCCTTTGTGGAAGGACCATCCCTATGGTGTTTCTACTTTTGAGTCTTGTGAGGAGATCTCTTCGGAGTGTGAGATTCAGGTGCCCATTTAGTGTGCCCACTATTTTGTGCAGCCTGTTATTTTGGGTGTGAAAATCCTTGAATAAGAATAGAATGTAATTAATCAAGTTTTATTGGATTAGTCATTTGAATATTTATATGTACATATCTATATTTTTCCTCAGAGTCAGTGTGGTGTTTTGGAATCTTGGGACCCCAAATTTTATAAATTTAAAATATTAATAAATTTTGACTCACATGTGTGCCTTTTTTCTATTTAAATTTATACCCATGTTGTGGTATCTTGTATGGGAAATTTGAAATCGAGGTTGAATTTGGAATATGGGGTTTACCCTAGACATGAACTAAGGTTGGCTGGGTGCGGATGTTCCATGGTTGTTGACCATTGGTGCGTGCATTATATAAAATAAATTAGTAATATATTTATATTTATTAAATGAATGTAAATTAAGAGACCCTCGTTAAATACCATGTTATGGTAAATCTATAGGATTTTCCACATAATCCTATGATATTAGAGAGGAGGATAGAATCATTCTTCATTTGTGGGTTGGGATCAAAGAACAATGATGATTGGTTTGAAGTGAATTGAAAGGCAGGCGTTGAATGCATCAGATCTTATTCATCACTGGTGAATGTTGTCTTCATAATTTATTGGTCCTTAATCGAGGTAGGGTTGTTATTTTAGGTATCTAGCGTTTTGATTTAATAAGAATGGATTTTTTATCTATATTATCTCGATCGGTGATTACCATGAACTCAAAAGATCCCATTTTATAAATTGATGTATTTAATATATTTTATATTTTTTATGCCCTGATATCACCTTTTATAGTGCAATTTTTCTAAAACTTTGTTGGACCACATTGACCAAAGTCACTTATCTTCTTTGTTCATGTGATATTCCCCCTTTTTTTAGTGTTCTAGATTGTGGCCCATGTGGTTGTGATTCGACATTCTCGAAGCATATTTAAGCATGATTGATCATCGTATTCATGGTTTTTGCATAAAAATGAAGGATTTATGATTTGGGGAAGGAACCTGATGGGATTGTGGTTTATGGGTGAATGATATTTGTTTTGGGACCACGATCAGTAGAAGATGTGTGATGGCCTCTCGAATGAGTTATTGAATTATGATTCCTAGAAACATGAAGTAAATAATTGATGCATAAAGATGTTTTAATTGGATTTTGGGTTGTAAAAAATTATGATGTTTTGTGGTGATACAGGAATTGAAAACTACATTTAGACTATGTTTTAATACCGATAATAAACCTGACTACATGGCTTGTGGTTATGAAGAACCCAAGCCATGTAGTCCCCTAGGTGTGGAAGCACGTTTATTGGTTGAAGACAATGATCACATGCTATGAAAGGAAATTACACGCCATGTGACCTAGTACAGGTGGATTTCATGTACCTGAGGAGTACATAGGCATGGATATAATCAATCACATTGGAATGATCAATGTACATGGGTATGGACATGTTACCAGACATTAATATTGTACACATGCATAACTAGTGTACACAAGAAACACCAGTGTACGTCGTCATAGGATAAGAGGACATGACTAGGCCTTGGGTGGATAAGACAGACTATGTAACACATGAACTTTCCATGTGTTATGTCATCACATCCCAATCCGTGTTAAGGGGAGAACAGTCCCATGACAAAAATACAAGGATAAACAACATGTCACCCCATGTACATGTTTTATACTTATCCAAGGGATATCTACATTTTGTATCTCCTTCTACATGACTCATAATTCAGCCTATGAGTAGCATGACCTGGGTAATATTCTACATGGAATATGATATTAGAATTGTTTATTGCATACGATAAACTATATGAGTGGTTCTATGCATGAATCTTATTCGTGTGATTTTTAAATAGTTTCAGTGATCAGGAAGGATCACCATAGTGATGTTGGTGTCAGTACTACCCTTTCTCACTAGGTTGTAGGTCACTCTCATTCTTTAAAAGGAAATATTCAGTACTCCCCCATATTACAAAATTGTGTGCGTTATCTATCTATGGAGTGGTACTATGCTATCTTTAAGATCTAGCAGTGTGTTGGTCCCCTAGATGATTGAGTTCTCCCTTGATTATTGATAATTTTATCATATATTGGGACCCCCCACATGGAATATTTTGAGGTTTTATGTGATGCTTGGAATCAATGATGGACCTTGGAAATTATAGGCTCACTCAACATTCATTACAGGGATATGGATATAGAGATCCCATTTCTCTTCCATCTCGGTTTCTTTATGGGAATATATATTAATATTTACTTCCCACATTATATGGGTTGAACTAAACAATTTTTCACCTTTCAATTTCTTCATTATTGGATTTTGAGGTATCATACTGTGTATGAATATATTCACCCTTCATAGGCCATTCCAACATGTTTTTTTCATTTGTAGAAGAAATGAAGTTCTATGGGGACATCAGATGATCATAATGATACTTTGGTGCATATGTCATGTTCAGTTGTCATAAATTGAGATTAGGAGTCAAGATCTCTTCATCATTCATTCTTCTAGTTGTTGTTATGTCGGGACATCATTTATGTTTGGGAATTTATTTTCCCTTTTATGATGTGTTTTATACATTCATACACTGATTCATTCTCTATAGTTTATTTCATGCATTATTACATTCAAGATGATGTAGTATTTTATTATTCATCTTCACTTTTTCATGGATCTGGTTGTGCGTTTTCCTATAGGTAATTTGGCTAAGGCCTCCCATGTTACTTATGCCTTATCTGTCCTTGTCGCCTTCCCTTAGTCTATTAGATACTGGGTCAGGTATATCAGACCTAGCTTGCTACTAGATAGGCATTCCCTGGTTGTAAGGTTGTGACATACATGCTAAAACCACATTCACAATTCCATGGATTGAGTAGTGAAGACCTGTATATATATGTGTGTGAAAATTTATCTCAAATTTTGTGACAAATTACAATATAATAGGGTCACTAATATCATGTTGTTCCTGTTATTGTTCCCATTATCATTGTAATGGAATGATAAGGACGAGTTGGAATGTTTTGAACCAGATATATTTTCACATAGGAAGTACATAGATGAATATTTCTAGACTAGTATTACAGATTAACATAATATTTAAATAAAACAAGGAACCTACAGTCTCTATATAAATAACACTTCAAATCATTGGGAGAATAATTGCAATGATCAAAGTCCATGTTTCAGTTTTCTCCTTATCATGGAATACAGATGGTAATATGGTTTCAAGATTTCTACTATGGACTTCAATTAGAGTTTACGTCATCATTTAACACAGATAGTAGCTATTCATTCAAGGATGTGGATTTTGAGGATCAATACACACTAATTCAAATCATGGTAGAACATATTTTCTGGTGTCAAAATTAATTTTCAATAATAAAAGAATGAGTGTATCATGCCAATTCTCATAAATTCATAGCTATACAATTTGAAGCTTTTAATAGGTGGATAGACATCCTATCATTGATTCCAAAAAAACCATCCATGTATTTATGTTTAAAATTTCCCACATTGTGGAGGACTTCATTATTATTCTATGTGTTCGTAAAACCCATCAGGGAAAAAATCATAATATAAAATTTTTAGTTAAAAATGATGAAATTATGAAACCAATTATAAAAAATAGTAGTGAATCATAAATTGAAATCTTAGTTTGAATAATCATTTTATTCCCATCCACTCAATAAGAACGTGGGTCATCATTGGTGGTCTACTCAACCAATCTGCAGACATAAAATACAATTACAAGTGAAAGGATCTCAACATACATACTAATTTTCTTCCTATCAAAAACAATAGTACTGAGAGAAAACAAAAACCAATAAATAAACAACTATTAGAATAAATAGTTGACATAAATTGGAAGTAATTATAGAAAAATTCTTGATAAAGACTGGAAAAAAGATTGATATGTAAGAGAGAACAACCCAAAAAATTAAAATCTTCCAGGCTAATATAGAAAATAATTCTTAAAAATAAATTCAAAAATAAATTAATGAATAAAAAGAACTCTAACATATATCACAATCGAAAATATGAGAGAATTTGAATCACCTATCACATTATGTAGAGGTATAAAATTTCTAGAGCACCAAATGCCTACTGCTCAACCAGAATATGGGACATATACACCTCATACTGATGATGATGATTTAATAGATGAAGATAATATTTCTAAACATAATTAAAAATAATATCAATCAACTATCTGATATATGAAAAGAAGATAAAAGGAAAAAAAATGAAAAATTCAGTCAAAGAGTGATAGATCCCAACAATTACCCTCTATTCCTATAATGATTAAAAAAGTAAATTATACTCAATATTATAAATTCATGGAGATATTTAAGAAGATTCATATAAATATTACATTTGAAGAAAACATCAAACAAATTCACTGATTTTCCAAATTTCTCAATGATATTTTTCAAAAAATAAAGAAAACATGATTTTTTTATAACTGTATTAATGAATAAAGTGTAATTGGTTGTCATACATTGATCTATAACTACTTAACTAGGAGAATTTTTATGATTTAATATACCTTGTAATATTAGAGGATGTTTTTTTTTGGGATAGATCCTTGTGAACAGAGATCTAGAATTAACCGCATACCATTAAGAATTCTTGAATTACTAAGAATCATAAAATTTAAAACTACTGGGGTCAACTTGAAAATTATGGACTAGTGAGTAAATCATTGTAGAAGTATTTTGATGTACATGTTAATTGAGGATGATAAATTTCACATCCCCCCTGAATTCAGCTTCTTAGACATTGATCAAGATAAGGGAATCCCCATAATTATTTGAAGGCACTTATTCTCTAAATGATGGTCTTTTCTTATTCTATAAGAAGAAAATTTAATTTTTATTTTTGGGTATAAAAATATATCATTTGATGTCTAAATGATATGAAAAAACCTACTGTACCTAACTATCATTTAATGGATATTGTTTAATGATAGATGGCTTAGTTAAGGATGTATATAATATTAAATATTTGTATAAGGGAAGGGAGGTGTAAAATTAATCACTAAAAGAAGTTTATTTTATAATAAACATAGTTTTTCTCTAGAAAGATAAGACTTTAAATAATTTTACCCATCACTTCAAAAACCTCCAACACTTGACCATAATCATCTCTAACCAAATATGAGATTAAATTATTTATTATAATATAAAACCATTATATTCATTGTAAATTATTATATTTCAAGTGAACAAGAATGTAAATTTCACAATGTATTGGTAGAAATTAAGCATGAAATAGGTTGGATGGTAAATGATTTCAATGATACAAGTCCTACTATCTTTAGTCATAGAAAATATATAGATGATAATTCTAAGCCTTATAGGCAAGCACAATGTTTTTAACAAATATTATAAAAAAACTCACAAAAATATGTTAATAAACATCTTGATTATGGATTAATATTTCCAATATCTAATAGTTAGTGAATCATTATATTGTATGTAGTATATAAAATTATAGGACCACAAAGGTTGAATATTATAAATGATAATTGATACTAATTAGAATTGTGACTAGATAGAGTGTATGCACCGACTAGTATCTATTGAATAATACTAACAGAAATAATCAATTCCCACTACCTTTCACTGTTTGAATACATAAAATAATAGAAACAAGTGAATATTTTGTTTTTCATGATTTATAATCCACTTATAATCAAACAGTTATGACACTAGAAGATTAATTGAAAATTAAATATACCTATCCATAAGAAACATTCACATATAATAAAATTGTTTTTTAATGTTCAATGCACTAGACATATTTCAATGATGTATGATGTCAATATCTATGGTATGATTTAATATTTGTTTAAAATATTCATCAATCACTTATTTTATGATGAAAATTATTTCATTGAATTCCTCGAGCCTTTGGATCATTTTTTTGTTAGATTCAACGAAAATATTTTGGTTTAAAATGAAAAAAAATTCCCACTTAATTTCATAAACTAGTATATTTTGGGGATTATTATCCTAGGAAAAGAATTGAGTTTTCCTATCCATGATATATAAAATTTCTACGAAACACATGCTTACCCTAGTTCATGATATTAATGGTCTTCTGGGGAATATTGGTTTACAACATCTCTTAATTAATGATTTTTCAATTATTTTACACCAACTAACCCTCTATGTTAGAAAATATTCCACCTTCTATTTTTTATGGGAATGTTATGATTCATTTAAATTATTAAGGAAATTCTTGGTGGAAGATCTAATAATAATTTCAATTGATTAGGAACAACCATTTGAATTGATTTATGTTGTTTGTGATTGAGCCATTCGTTCTAACTTGGTATAAAGGAGGAAAGACTTTTTAGGAAAATTTATTATTCTAGAGATATAATGAATAATTCATTCCAAAAATAAATTTTTTTTGGAAAAAACAACTTATAGATCACTTTTCATTCAATTAATTAAAGTATTACATGTTAGTAACTATGTCACTATATATAAGGATCACAATACCCTATAGTGTCTAATAAAAAATAATTATTCTATTCCAAAACTCACTCGATGCATATTTAGACTCTTAAAAATTGAAATTGAAATCAAGGATAAAAAGGGAAATGAAAATGTCAATTGTGATTAATTATCATGACATGAATAGGAACTAAGTGATATCAGTAGTGAAATAATTAATGAAAAATTTCATGATGAAAAACTATAAAACACTGAGTCAATAAGGCTATGGTATTTTTATATCATGAATTACATAACATTAGGTATGGTGCGTCAAGATATATCAAATCATTTTAAAAGATTATTTTTAATGAATCATGCCATTATTTATAGGATGGTCCAATAATATTCCAAAACTATGCAATTGGAATAATTAGGTGTATCCTAGAAGAAAAAATTAACAATGTTTTTTGAATCTGTTCCATTCTCGAAAAGTTGGACAACGTCATGGATTTCACTATAAAAATTAATACATTATAGTGTGGTTTATAATAGCCAACAATATATCATGATATTTTATAGTTCATTATGTAAAATGATAAATTAAAAATATATAGATGCATTAGTTGGGAGCATGAAATGTCATAATATCACATTAAGGTATTAGTTTCTTTTTTAACTATGTGTGGTTGAATTAATGATTCATTTTACCAATTTTTTTTCAAATCACACAACATTGTCTATGTTGAATTCATGTAAAATTGTGTACATGATGAAACATGTGTGGAAAACATCGACCAAGTTGTAATCATCTTTTAAAAAAAAGCACATATTTACATAATTATGGATTCTAAGAATCATCATCAATGATTGTGGAAGTCATTATAAAAAATTATCTTTTTTGTAAATAATAACGTGAAATGGATTTCGTAGTTCAATGATTATTAAATAACATTTGCAATCTAATTTCCTAGAAGAAATTTCAAATCAAGAGATCAAATTCATCCATGAGAACCCGGTAAATACCTCTTTGAATATATGAGAAACTAAACTGGCTATATACTTTTAGAATACATGACAACATTAAAAATACTAATTTGAATATCCCCACACTACATAAACATTTTAAAACTATATCATCTAATTTTAGAAATAAAGAATAATTCTTATTTTGCTATAAACAAACTGAACATGGATTTTAAAAAGTCATAAGAAAATCGGTTTTTTCAAATGAATTAATTGGATGAGATATATACTGAATCATATGGTGATGTTATTATATATAAATGGAAACACCATTACTATCATTGTAATATTATTCAAAAATGAAAATTTCTATTCTGTGATGAGATTCATCCCTTCATCCCAATGATTAGTTTTATGGTAAGAAGTTTTAAATCAAAGTTGTTAGGACCATACCCAAAAATATATTTTTATCAATATGGTGATATTGAAATATTATATAGGTAGGTGCTTCTACTTGTTGTGAATGGTAAATGCCTCAATATTTATCACACTTACAATATAAAAGGAAACATTGAGAAAATTAATTTAAAATCATATACTACCCATAAGGCTGAAGATGTTATATAATGCGCTAGTCATGAGGCAACCCGACTGCTTTAAGATTCCATGATTTCCATTTTCTTACCCCCTATAAATGGGCTTGGATGAAAAATATTTCATGTTTAAATGAATCAAATATTTTTGTTAATTTTCCAATGAATATTAATGTTAGGATCCCAAATGATATGTGACAAAGAGTATAGATAAATAAGAGACTATATCATGAGTGGTTCCTTACAAATAACATAGAGAGCCTATATCTAATGAAGTTATATTTGGAGTTGGAAGATATAAATTCATGTAGAGAGAAGTGGTTGAGGAATTATGATCAAATGGACCTAATAGATTTATCACTATATGTTCATCTATAATAATACACAAAACATATAAATTTATTGGAACCAACCCATTTCAGTTCATTAAAATGTTTTTTGTTATAGTTTTTAAAGAAATAAAAGTAGAATCCATGCAAATTTTCATGGTTCATAAAATATTTTAATAGATTTATTATTCTCTAATATATTTTTCATTATCCATGTTATCTATTTGTTTTAATATAATATTATTATATGAAATAGTTATATGTTTTATATGATAGATAAATACTGGTGTATCATTATTAAGGCTTCATTGGATACCAAAATACTCTCTATATATATCTATAGTTATATAGGCAAGTGTTTCATTTTATTGAATATTTTATCCACATTAGAAAAAATATCTTGTGACATAGCAAATTAATTACTAAAAAACATCAAGGAAAAATAACCATAAATAATATCCCTATCATTTTCGAGCCCATATGAAAGTTATTTCATTTCTTTATTTATGAAGGTGAGGACATACCACTCATGTCCTTGGTTAGTTTTAGGAAATTATTATTGGTTGAAATTATTCTGTTCTTAATACCCTAATTAATATTTTTCTCATATCTATATATTATTCTATTTTTTCGGGAAACTTTTTTATTTTATAGATAAGTATTTGTACTCATGATTATCTGTGTTTTCCAAAATTATATATCCATACCCATGAGGACTCTGAACCTTTTTTTATATCTTCCCTTTATATATTTTTCTTGTGGTAATATTATCAAATTTCTATCTAATAAGATATTCCATTTATTTTATTTAGAGAAATTTTTATTTATAAAGTTTCACTAAAATTATTAAGCAATTTATTTATTTTATTTGACAATATTAACCCATTTAGATACCCCTAGATTTTATCCATTGTGTATCTATTAAAATCCACATAGATTTATTTTTTTGGATAACCCCATAGATGATTCCCTTCCAACCCATCATAATAATATTTTCAGGATGTATTTAAATATAAGTGTGGGGGAGAGATTTAATTATGGATAGTGTTTTTGAGGTATTTTGAGCCATTTGAAGTTGGAACCTCTGTCTTCCTATCTCCGGAAGCCCTCGAATGTAATCACCATCATTCTGAGTCTCACAAAGCAATCTAACAAGAAATTCAGTATGTACAAAGCATGAAATGATTCTCTCTATATAAATCACCTTAACAGCGTGTGGTCTCTAGATCGATCAACTCTTTGTTGAGCTCCTTCAAATTAGCTCCTATTTATAGGCTCAGTTGGCCACTTCTCCAACGGTCATATTTTCCTTAAAATTCATAGGGACATGTACACGTGTAACTCAACCAACGATTAGTTTCAAATAGAATAGACGACATCGTTTAATAACAAAATATTTATAACTGAATGCATGAAATCATTTTGTAATGGAGCATATATAAGAAAAAGACATAATAAATTCGGAGTGTAATCAAATTAAAAGTTCAAAGTATAACCAAAAAGAAATTCTGAGTCTATAAAAATAAATGTTCGGGTTCTGTTTTATAGGAATTTGGAACCTAAAATCTGTAGAAGTCTGGAGTCTTAATTTATAAGGAAATTCGGAGTCTGGTTTCAACAGAGTTCGGAATCTGAACATGCTAAGTTCAAAGTCGAACTAGTAAAAGTTTGGAGTCGAACTTCATAAAAGTTCAGAGTCGAACTACTTAAGAGTTCAGAGATGAACTTATGAATGTTCGAGTCGAACTTCATAAGAGTTCAGAGTCGAACTACATAAGAGTTTGGAGTCAAACTCATGAGAGTTCATATCCATAATTCGAAGTGGAACTTCATTATAGTTCACATTCAGAATTCAGATCCTAAAAACAGAATACTACAATACTTGTCATTATATGATTCCAGGATTTTGGGTATGAATCAGGTTTTTGTACTGAAGAAAAATATTTCTGTGTATTAGAAAATCTAGGTTAGGGTAGATTTCCTTAAAGAAGAAATTTTTCCTTATGGAGGTAAAATATATATTTGCTTATGTATAGGGTGTTTGAGATTTTTAAAACAATAAGGAATGGAAAAGTCATACAGAAAACCTTATTTACTCAACAATCTCCACATTTTTGGAAAACACAAATATCATTATGAAAAAGAATATAAGGACTTTGAAAATTTTCATTAGACTTTGAAATTAAAACTTATCTCTCTTTGTTCAAGGATGAATGTGAATACAAATAACTCCCCCTTTGGCATTGAAACTCTAAGGATTGTATTCTAAATATCTGGAGTGGAGTATTCATTATCATGGGAATGAAAAACTTCAAAGTGAGCAACTCCCCTTACTATAAGGATATTTTAAATTTTTTCCCTCTTTTTCGTGGTTCTTTTTCTTTCTCCCCCTTAGGATTAGTTCTTTTTCCTTCTCCCCCATTGTGATTTTCAAAAAGAATTGAAGGGAATGGAAAAGAAAATATGGTACCTGAAATATTAGTATATAACAAAATACAAGCACTTAAATTTTCATTTGAGTTGGGAACAAAATTTTACAGGAAAAGATATATACAACAAAAGATTGGAGTGGGTTTATTTTCCTTCCTTTTCCTTTGCCATTAGCTTCTTTAACATAGTTTTGAGCTTCTTCAGGTCACATTGGTCTTCCTCTGCTTGTCTCTCCAAAGATGGGATCCTTTCCTCGTGAACTTTTAAAGATTCTGCCTGAGTCTTTAAGGAATCCTGTTGCATCTTCACCAAATCATCTTGGTTTACCAGTCTTTTATCAATCTCGATCCGGATATTTCTATCACTTATAATATTTTGAGCTAGAGAATTTTCCTTGTCATTTAGTTCTTTTACTTGTTGACTCCAAGAACTCTGCTCAATAGTCAGCTCATCTTGAAGATTATTAATCTTTTTATCATCTGTGTCAAAAGAATCTTTCATGTCATTTTGAAAATTATCAAAGACGGCCAAGTCTTCTTCAACTCTCTTAGACCACAGAGTTATTTTGCGACGAGACTTTCTATGCACATCATAATTGATATGAAAACATTTATGGTCAGCCTCAATCTTTATGCACTTATCCATGACCATGGATAAGGAATCCGATTTCTGATTCATACTTTCTTGCAGCATCTTGCTTCTAGAATCTATAGTTTGAAAAATCGGAATGGTGGCCACAAACATCTTTAGAGATTCTACCACAAAATCATGACTATGAGATGATGACTCCGAATTAGATAATTTTCTTGGATATAGCTCTTCCTCAACTTGCACTAGCTTTCCTCTAGATGTACCACCAACCTCGTTCATCCTGATGACATCTTTTATAGGTGTCTCCATGAGAACTTGATTCCCCTTATCAGATTTTGGAATTGGTTCCTCATCAAGAGATACTTCCTCGGATTCAGAAACATGAATAATCTAGTCTTCATATGATTTCTCCATTTCTTGTCTTTACTCAAAGAAATTCCTCTCATAGGATTATTCCTCATCATACAAGACATTTTCTTCATCATCTTCTTTATGTTGTTTATCATCATCCTTACTACATTCCACATCTCCCCTTCCTGGAGTATCTAACTTTTCGGATTCTACCTTATCTTTATAATCCTCTACTTGTTTGATCAAGGCATCCAAATATTCACTTCCCTCTTCTTATTCTTCAACCTCTTCCTATACTTTTCAGCAGCTACATTTTCAGCTTCTTCAAATACTTCTTTAACCTTGGATTTTTCCAGAGTGACATAGTTCTTATCTAGAGTTTCTGGTAAAGAAGGTTCAGAGCTGAAAGTATCCGGAATAGAATGTATTCTAGATGCTAACTCTATAGATTTCAGCAAAGATTGCACCACTTCATCTTCAAACAACTTCTTTTTCATTTTCTTTTCTTTTTCCTACTTCTATAACTCTTCTTTAGCTCTTTCTTTTAAGGCCTTAGCCTCTGAAGGGTCCAATCCGAACTGTGGGTCCCCTTCTTTCCTCTTCTCTTTATCTTCCCTCCACTTGGCTGCCACTTCATCTGTATATGTTTTCTGATTCTTCGGTTTGGGGGGAGCAGACGTAGTTTCTTTCGCCTTGGGATCTTCTTTATCAGCAATAACTTCCCTAACCTTTCTCTTCTTCCTTGCCTTTTTGGTTGGTTTTGGAGTCTGTGAAATTTTCTGAGCTACCTCAAAATATTCCATAGATAGAGGTTAAAATTCTTCGGATTCACTAGAATAAAGCATCTTCATCCTCTTCAAAGTATCATCACTTACCAGATAAAGCTTACAATTTTGGACTTTTGATTTGCATGCAACCTTGAAGGATTCTAAGCATCGAACTATCAACTTAGATAGTATGGCAGGAAACATGATTATTTGAGCACTTAAGTTTCCTTCCTTGATGTTCTTGATCGTTATCAGAACATGCCTCATCAAATTTATCTTTCATAGATTTACCAATAAATCTAAGACATAGATATCACTCTTCTTTAGATTATCCTTGTCACCCCTTCTTGGAACGAGAAATACTGGCCCCCAAAGCTAAGGAATCCTGTTGTTCGGAGAAAGATGAGAAATCTTAGCAGTTGTTGCATCCTTGAGTTCAGGACATTCCAATCCCTTCACCTTGTTAAAGCTTCCTTGCACATTTGGAAGTTTGTGTGAGCCGAACTCAGCTTCCCCTTCAAAGGATAAACCAACCAAGATCACGGACATGGTGTAAGATAGATTCTAAGTATTCCCATAAGACATAAAATAAAACCACTCTCTGCCATCGTCCTGCTAAAAGGAAACAGACTCATAGAACTCGAGCAGCAAATCGGTGTAAATCGGATCCTGTTTATCAGACTTTGCTAAACAAACATCCTCCCATCCATTCAATCTAATATTATTTGATATATGGGAATCATTCTTATAGAAATACGGATGCAATAACCTTTCCATAAAAACTAACCACTTTGAAATTGGTTTTGAAGTAGACATATATTGCGATGTTCCTTCAATAGACGTTCGTAAATGAGTGATTTGAAAGATTCGTAATGGCTTTTCAAAGATATGATCCTATCTTAAGAAGTGCAGTAGGGCTTAGAGACGCAAAATCTTTTAAAAAATGGTGTGTTATGAGTCTTGGGGTCCCCTTTATATAGGCGATGGATGTGACCTTTAGTCATCTAAAAGCCATCTAACAGTTGAAAAGCTTTTTGATCTAATCTAATGGTTGAGAACACTCCCCCAAGGAAAATTTGACTCCGATCCTTTCAGGTTTTAAGGAAGAAACATTCGGATTTATGGAAAACTAGAATCTTAATAATTTTTTTAAAAAAATTACCAGGTTGAAAAATATTATTACGAACACAAAAGTTCGGAAATCATACCTTTCGGATTGGCTATAAATATTGTTCGTAATTGGTAATATTCTTCTTGAAGAAATGAATTTTAAAAACAATGAAAAACTCATTACAAAAGTTCATTACGAAAATCACATTACGAATGTTCCAGTACGAAAATATCATTACGAAAGTTCCTGTATGAAAATCTCATTACAAAAGTTCCAGTATGAAAATATCATTACGAATGTTCTAGAATGAAAATCTCATTACAAAATTTCCAGTATGAAAATCTCATTACAAAAGTTCTCACTTCCGGAAATTTCCATTCCATGAATTTTTATTCTAGAAATTTCCATTCCGGAAATTTCCATTCTGGAAATTATCATTTTGTAAATTTCCACTCTGTATTATTTGAAAAACTGACTATGAAAATTTTAGTTAAAAAAGGTTTGAAAAATAGATTATGAAAATTTTTGTTACAAAACGTTTGAAAGACAGATTACGAAAATTTTAGTTACACTAACAATCAAATGTACTCCCCCTATAAAAAGGTGTTTATTACTGTTAGATAATTGTTCAACAGAAATTTATTGAAGAATGACTACCTTAGGGTTATCAATCCTAACTTTTGTTTAATGTATTCTAATCTATCGGAGGGTAATGATTTTGTGAAAATATCAGCAAGTTGATCTTGCATTATGATAAACTGAAAAATAATATCTCCTTTCGTCTTGATATTCTTTTCAAAATAGCTTTTGTTACTAGTCATGTGCTGTGAACATCCACTATCCATGTACAATGTATTGTTGGTATTTCCATTATCTTCCTGAAAATAAGAAAAGAATTAGACTTTCTGAATCCAAACATGTTTGGATCCGATATTTCCAGATAACACAATTTTTGGCACCCACATCTTCTTAGAAAAATAAGCCTTATGAAAACCTTGATATTGAGTTTTTTTGAAGAGAAATTCTTTGCCCAGGGGCCACCACATTGTCACTTAGTACAAAATGGGGCACATTGTGGAACAAAGTAGTTGTTACTAAAAGTTGGATTTTCATGTGTATAACCAAATCCATATTTGTTTCATAAAGGTCGTATTTGAGAATACATTTTATCAAAAATTTTGTTACCACGTGTAAAGATTGATAAACACTTCTTTAAGGAAAAAATTTCAGACTTGAGTTTTATAATCAAGTTTTTATCTTAAAAATCATTAGATTTATATCTATAGCTAGGCTCGAAAACTCTTATCATAGAAATTACTATTTCTAACTCTTTAGAAAGTTTGTTCTTCTTAGAACATACTTCCTCATGATTTTTTGAAATTCATATAAAATCATCACTTTTCCTATCAAGATCATTAGAAGGATCTGATATTTATTTTGTAAGAATAGTGTTCCTAGAGTTTTACTTATCATGTTTTTTATTGAGTTTGGAATTCTCAATCTCATGAAGTTCAGAAAACCTAGAAACGTCTTCATAGGTAGGAAATGTATTTTCTTCATCAGAAGCGGATTCTTCATCTGAAGAGTTATAATATTTTCTATCATTAGAATTTAGGAAACATTTGGTAATGATTCATAATTTTGTACCTTAGCCATAAAGCAATGATTGTTAATAGGTAATCTGGCTATAAGACCAACATTCTTCTGTCATGAAGATTCATAATCAGAAGATTGATCTAAAGAGTCACCACCACTAAAACACCAGGTGTCATTAGCTTTCAGAACATTCTTAGCATTGGACTAGTAATACTTCGTTCTATTCCTGTCATAATGCCTTTCCTTCCTTTCATTATTTTTGAGCAAAGGGAAAACTGGTCTAATATATCCATCTCTCTTGAATTTGTAACAAGTAACTTCTCCATCTTTCCTATCTTTCCTTTCCTTTTTCTTATACATAGATTGGAAATATCTCTGGCCAGCTACTTTGTTCATTCTTTGAGCAAGATTTTCAAACAAATATACTGAGACTTCACTCTCACTATATTCAGATTGGATAATAGCTTTCGTAGACTTGGATCTGGTTACTCTCTCAGGAGTCTCGGCTTTCATATGATTTGAAGTTATGGTAAAAGCAACAGTACCATTTCCATTATTCTTCTTGATGTTGTTAGCATCTCTTTTTATTATTGTTTCATGTTGGAGAAGAGTTACGAATAGTTCATCTAAGGAAATTTGAGTAACCTTCATGTTCTCATCAATAACTGTTCTTTTGGATTCCCACTCATTGGGAATAATATCAATTATCTTATCCACAAGAGCTTCATCATCTAGAACTTTCTCTCCCATAGACTGAAGATTTTTCACTATAGTCATAAATCTCTGTTGAACATTACAAATATGTTCACCATAAAGAAAATTGAAGCCATGGTATTCAGCTCTAAGCATAGCTCTCCTAGTTTCAATCATTTTAGAAGTGCCAAAGTGTGTAACCTCTAACTTCTTCTAGATACAATTAGTTTCTTCACAAGAAGAAAATTGGCTATATATATTTCTAATTATTGAACATAGTAAGTTATTGCATACCTTATAATTGAGTTGATATTCTTTCTTTTCCTGGTTATTGAAAGTTCTTACTTCCTTATCATGAATTTTATGGTCACCAGTAAGCCTAACGAAATTATCCACTCCTATATTGATAACGAAAGTCTTCATACGATCTATCCAGTACTCATATCCCATAAAATATTTGTGGTCTTTAAGGATTTAGATTGTCAATAGATCTATCATTTATTCCTTCCATTATAAGAAAAAATTTCTACACAAAAAAATGTCTAGCACAAAAGTTCAGAATGAACAATTCGGGATGACAATTTGGAATGACTACGTCTTTCTAAGAAAGGATGAAGAATAATGAAAAGGTGAACAAGAAAAAATTACATGTGAGTATAAGTATTTCAAAAACATGCTCTGATACCCATTGTAGGATTGAAATAATGATGTAGATGATCATTATACAAGAGGGGGGGTAAATTCTACACATTAAAAATTTCCTTAAGCAAGGAAATATGTAGGTTTAAGAAGGTTAAACTAAGAATATTCACAACACCTCTAACACCAATAAGAAATTGGATCAAGGAATAAAATTACAAACTTCTAATTCTACAAAATAGCTTGAATCAGGTAAGAGATTCCGAAAAACAGGTTCCGGATATATGGATCCGGAAATTTAAACTTAACTAAATTTTACAATATGAGATTCTACCCTGAAGCGTATAGAATCTAAATGAATCAGAGTACAAGTGTAATGAAATACAAGAATGTTATACTTTCCTTACAATACAATATGCAATGGAAAAACACGTAGTAAAACTATATGTGATAAACAATAACTCTTTTAACCCAAATAGTAGGGTATGCAACAACCTTGGATAAAGGTCCCTTGATTTATTCATTCATTAATGTCTGTCTTACCCAAACCAGGTAAGCCCTCGATATGAAGATTAGATTCTCTGTCGTGCTATCCCCGCAAGCCCTCAACATCAAGGTTAGTTGGAACCTCTTTCTTCCTAAGCAAGGAAGCCCTCAAACTTCAAGGAAGTCAACATCTCTTTCTTCCTATCCCAGGAAGCCCTCGAATGTAATCACCAACATTCGGAGTCACACGAAGCAATCTGAACGAGATGTTCAGTACACAAAAAGCATTAAAATCTTCTCTCTCTAGAAATCACCTTAACAGTGTGTGGTCTCTAGATCGATCAACTCTTTGTTGAGATCTTTCAAATGAGCTCTGATTTATAGGCTCAGTTGGCCCCTTCTCCAACGGTCATATTTTCCTTAACATTCGGAGGGACCTGTACACGTGTAACTCAACCAGTGGTTAGTTTGAAATAGAATAGATGAAATCGTTTAATAACAAACCAAGTATAACTGAATGCATGACATAGTTTTGTAATAGAGAATATGAAAGAAAAAGCCATACTAAATTCAGTGTGTAAGAAAATTAAAAGTTTAGAGTATAAATAAAATTATATTTGGAGTCTATAAAAAGAAATTTTTGGTTTCTGTTTTATAGGAATTCAGAACATGAAATATGTAGAAGTCTAGAGTCTGAATTTCTATGGATATTCGGAGTCAGGTTTCACCAGAGTTTGGAATCTGAACTTGAAGAGTTCGAAGTTGAACTAGTAAAAGGTCGGAGTCGAAATCCATAAGAGTTCGGAGTTGAACTACTTAAGAGTTCGGAGTAGAAATATAAAAGTTCAGAGTCAATCTTCATAAGAGTTCAAAGTCAAACTACTTAAGAGTTCGGAGTCGAACTCATGAGTGATCATATCCATAATTCGGAGTGGAACTTCATTATAGTTCACATTCAGAATTCGGATCCTGAAAACAGAATACTCCAATACATGTCATTATATGATTCTGTGAGTTTTTTTATGAATCTGGTTTTTGTACTTAATAAAAATATTACTATGTATATGAAAATATAGGTTAGGGTAGATTTACATAAAGAATAAAATTTTCCTGATGGAGGTAAAATATATATATTTTCTTAAGTATAAGGTGTTTGTGATTTTCAAAACAAGAAAGAATGGAAAAATCATAAGGAAAACCTTATTGACTCAAAATTATCTCTATTGGACACATCCATAGATAATTTACAAGCCCTATAACTTTAACTACCTTAATAAAATGTATAGTTAGATGAACCAAGATAGTGAATAAATGGGTGAAACATAATCTTAAGCATACAACGAGTAATTAAAATTTAAGGTAAATGTGGTTTATAATTTCCTACAAAATTAATATGAATATTATAAAAAACTAAATTATAACTACTATTATTTTATTAGGTAATGATTTTTGGAATTCCAAATTTATATGTTTCTTCATCAAAATATGTATGTCGCGACCTTTAATCAAATGTAACTTATGAGGTTCAATGTCCCCACATATTGATATATTACATTAATACACATCAATTGATTTCCTATTATTTAGTACTAAAAGTAATAAACTTATTTTTTTATTAATTTATGAAAAAACTGATATATGATAATTTTTGTTATTATTTTCCTATATATCATACATTATATTCATTTTTGGAAGTCCTAACAAGCGTTAAGATAATATTTTTATTTTCCCTACTCATTCTAAATTTTGAAACCAAAATTGTCACTTAAAATCATTTCGTTGTTCCCTAGATCAATATTATTTTTTAACAATTGTGATTTATAATTTGTTTTTTTTAAATTACATTATTTCATTCATTTTTGTGTACCAACTATATTTGATGTTCTTTTACCTCTTTTCCTTGTAATGTTAAACCAACAATCTTTCCAAAATTGTTAATTTAGAGTTATTGATTTTGAAATGATTTATATACCAAATAGTTGTTTTAGTGGTCGATTCAAAATAATCTCATCCCCCAAATCATGATTTTTCAAACTGATATTTATGAAATGCATCTAAAAATCAACAATGTCACATGATACATGACTTTATATTTTTTGTAGTATTGTAGGATTGAATTAAATGTTTCTAAATTTATATTCCTAGATAGTGCGAGTGTTCTAAATAGACACATTACCTAATATAGGTAAATAAGCAGTCATTAAAATTTTACTTATACATATTTAGAACATTTTAGTTATCTATGAATCAAATGTATCAAATAATTATCCCAAAAATCATCATATTATTCTATAAGAGGATAATGGTTTAAATCAATTTCATTTCTAGGAATTTTGTTTCCCAGAATGACCTTTTAAATAATTAATGATTTTTATTTTACGGACATCAATGTAGGTAAATAGTAATAGATTAAAATTATTGATCATATATTATACTATTTATATAGAGACATGAATAGATTAAACCTATTAATGGAAAATCCAAAATTCATATTCGTAGAATCTAAAAATAATAAAATTATTCCCATGCTTTTCATTCTCTTGGGTATTGTCCTGACCTAGAATCCACGAAAATAGTGCCCCGAACCAATTGTCCACTAGGCATCAAGCATGTATCTTCGTATTCCAGAGGCTTCCAACTAGTATAGTGGGTCTAATGATGGTATGGTGGTGAGACTTTACCCTCATAATTATATTATAATAGTGTTATATTAGATATAAATTAATATATAGTGTAAAATATATAAATAAATTACATATAATGGTAAGATATTAATTATAATAATTTATAATATGTTCAACGCCAAATATAAAAAAATGTATGGATATCTAGGTGAGGCTACAAAAAACAAAGAATTTACTTATAGAAGGAAATAAAATATAGTACATGTAAAAATAAATTGAAATAAAACCTCAAGGGATCACTCCAAGTGTATCCTGTTATCTATACAGTTTTTTTAAACCTATCCTCCCATTTATAGGTGAACAACACTTACACATACTATAAACCTTGTCTGACCACCATGAGGTCCATTCATGTACCCCAATGTAATGGTATCCCAAAAAGGGTGTGATATAAACTCAGTAATCCACTACCAACAATGTATAAATAATGATCTTATCTATGAATATAAAATACAGATGTGTGCATGTTTGATATATATGAAGTGACTAAATAAACCAATATATCATGTCGGGCTCACATTCCTCAAGCACACCTGACTCACCATACATTATTTGGGTAAGGAAGAACATCTCAAAACATGTAACCATTTTTTTACATATATACGGTCTATATACAAAGTAATTTTAAAGAAATATATATGGATATTATTATTATCCATTACCCTAGTTGTAACTCAGGTGTCTATGTATTGTAGTATGAATCTCATAATTTTCAAGGGATTCCATGGATAGTGAAAAAATATATTTTGTACGCCTTTCCATAGTATCAATTATTTATTGGATTCCCTTACCAATTATCATGACTGTATGGAAATCCCTTCCTGATAATCATTAATGTTCATCATATAGCAAGGTCTAGGTGAACTGTTCATAAGTGGTTGAAGCTAGACATAAAATTGTATAACATATTCCATGAAAGTAAGCATGTCCAATTAAAAATTTTTCATAAAAATATGGAATATTATGATACATTCCAAAAAATAATATAATACATTTATAATAATATTCCACCATGGAAGTTCATGCTCCAAGGTGTATGGAATGTTATGTCCATCTAACGTAATAATTCATTTAATTTTATTAAACATTCTACATGCTTGTAAGGGAGATCCAAGGATTTTAATTTAATATATTGGATATGGAGATGTGTCATATCCTTCTATTAACACTTCATTCAACCATTTATAAATATTTTTTTGTGTCAACGCCACACTACCTTTTCAATTAACGCATTCTGGAATCCACTTGTAAGGGGAAAGCTGAACACACCCATGGGGTGTTTTAATAAGGTGGGAGACCATGATGAATTTAATTATTTAATTTTAAAAACCCAAAGGTGGTGGGTTGGGTTGATGTTATATACCTCTATACAAACTAAGGGTCTTACAATGGTGTAGAAAGAAGTCTAGACAATCAATTTCAGGTGTTACACATTTTTGGAGAAACACCCAAAATGGTAGGCGTTAGGCAGAAAAGGAACAAATTATTAAACACTAATACTTGGGGAAAATACAATAGACTACCTACCTCATTATCAAGATGGTACACTCAACTAATATAGATATTTCATTTGATCCGGTTCAATATGAAATGAAATATTTAAAAAACTCTTTCAAAATAGGGATAATTAGCACCCATGAAGATAACAGAAAATATGTTTTGATAAAATAAATAAGTATACAAAATTGATAGATTATTGAGAGGGATCCATTGTGACTAATGGAATGGGAAACAAACACAACGTTGAGTGGATACATAGATCTTTAAGAGAAGGGAAATATCCACTTTCGATTTAGGCACCCTCTTATGCGAGGAGAAAATAAGGGGTCCATCCCCTAATTCATTTTTTTATGGTTCTTGTAAAATTCATGTTGTTCATCTATTATATGATGTGATGAAATTTTATTCATTTAATAGATAGAGGTCATGAAATCCTTAGGGTGAGACCCCCATGATTTCATGTCCTATACATATTATAATCCACATGTGAATGGGGTTCACATCCTATATTGAATACATAATTTGAATTGTTGGAGGCTTCTATTTTTAGAAGTTTGACCATCTATTATTCCTTCGATGTTATCTTGATCCCATGGGAATTCCATAAAATCATAAAATATATCTGAAATCACTATTCAATAGAATTCATACATTCAGTACCTCACTATTATTCTTCAAATTAAAAATTTCCCATGCACAAATGGAAATGTTTAAATTTCATTCATATAATTAATTTGGTCCAAAATGTGAGATTCGATAATCTCCCCCATTATAACTTATCATCCCTAAGAATCCTTGGCGATGCATTGAAAACAAGACCCGACCAACATGGGTTGTGAATTATCATTGAAATTACTGCATTGCGTGTAAAAAATTTCCAATGCATGGAAAAATAAAATATAAAATACATTGTACATAAGACACTAAAACTTGATCCAATGTATGTATCTAAGAAAACAATATTATGTAGATTACATGAGTCTGCCTAAACTAAGACATTATCACATCATCATATCTATAATCACCCTACATATGGAGATCCCCAACACATGCTCAATCATTTACTAGCCAATTTCGAGTCATGGTACCTCCACCATTTAAATTCCCTATTAAATCATGATCATCTCATTTTAACAATTATCCCTCCATGATTCGTATATTGATCGAACAAGTTCTTTAAAGTAAGCCAAATTTTCATTATTTGATACATCTTTTCATAAAAATCAGAGGTGGGCCTGCACTTACACTCTCCTCTTTCTAATGATGTGACAGATTTGGTCATTTATAAACCACATTCAATTAACAAATGAAAAATAAAGTAATGTATCTACCATACAAATATTTTAAATGAATTCATATTTATCATTTGTTGCACCAAAACATGATCTTGATGCATTTTATTGAAGGAAACAAATATTCATTGGGAATGCACACCGAAGCTTGTAACCATATTTAGGTGATGTCTTTAACCAAAATAATCATTTATATGGTAACACACCACCATGAAATTGAGCCTATACCTAATCCACAACACTTTTATCATGTCCCTAATGCATCTCATCCTAGCCAGACCAAAGATCTATGTAAATTCAGAATCATTATCATAAATCATCGTTTCTTATACAAGGTAGTCCATACAGATTCTATTTATCCGAATAAATAGAATTTTAATCTTTTATATCTGTGTAAAACTGAAACCACCTTAATGAACCTTTGATGAAGAAGAGATAGGTGAAATTATTATCACAAAGACAAGAGTACACTAAGAGATTGTCCATAATTTCTATATAGTGAAGTTCGCAGTCAGGATCCAAGTATCCCTAAGAGGGGGAGGAGGTGAATAAATGATATCTTATTCTTTTTATGTTTCCTACTTTTTGAAACAACCTTCATCTCCTGTTAAAGGGTCTTCTTCCCTACTGAACACACAGACAACAATAGGAAGACAATATTTACAAGGTTTCATACTCAACAAGAGTAGTTACTTCCTTGGTATGGCACGCAAACAATCCAGTACCACACAATCTAATAGAATACAATTCCTTGATGTGGAATACAACGATTATGATATACCCTAACACTCATATATCACTTGGAAACCAATCCGCAATCGTGTCTGCACCCTCATAGCAAAAATAGGGAATTACAGTGTTTCAGTACTTCTTTAAAATTGATCAGTTGTATTCTCTGAAGTACATATCTTCACATTCCAACCTATAAGTTGGTAAGAACCTCCTGGTGCAAACAGATTGCACGCCACTGCCTCCTTGCATGCCTTATTGCTTGCGCGCCCCTACTTGCGTGCTAAATCAATACTTGCGCGCCACCATTAAGAACATCTCACAACTTGTGTGCCACCCTTGCCTTATACACATGCCACTTTTTGAAAGCACCTCCCGGATTGCACTCCTCTTTCAACTTGTGTGACAAGGCTTTCATTCCAAAACTTTTTTGACAAAACCTTCATGGAAAAACTTGCACGGCTTATAAAAAACTCTCATCTTGCACTCCACGGCAGCTTGCACGCCGGCCGTCTGCTACTTGCGCGATCATAGCACCCTCTACTAGTTGCGTGCCCAGAGCTCAAATTTTTTCTTAAGTGTTGAGAATTAAAAAAATGATGCAGCTAGTCGTATATTTATAGGCATTTTGGTGACTTGTGCACCTACAACTTGCACGTCGCTCTAGCACTTGCATGTTGCTACATTACTTGTGCGACCTTCTATACCTAGTTAAAACCTTCATTGCATTGTCATATTTTGATATGATGATGTTGGAATGTGACATGAGCACAACATACACTTGCGTGCCCCATATACCTGCATGTCACACTTGTGCAGTGATTTGACTTGCATGCCCCTATTTGACTTCTGCGCCAATCTTTAACTTGCATGCCACTTTATTTCCATGTGTCATATATTGATGGGATGATCTTGAAATATGACTTTTGCACCAATTACACTTGCATGTAAATACTTTCACGCTACTCTTGACTTGCGAGCCACTTTCTTTCCTTTGCCAAAAGGACATCTTCATCTCCCAATTTTCTAGACCTAAAATTTGGCAAACATTGGAAAACAGTGCCACCTTAAACCATGATTTTGTGTCACCTCCAGATTTTCCATTTCTATCTTCACTGCTTCCCATAACCATTCTTCGGCTTTTATCACGAACTCCACTATTATGATATATATAGTTTTATATACCAGATTTAGAATCATCAGAATTACAATGGGAAGTACTGAAACATCCCTATCTTCCGGAAGCCTCACTCATTTCAATCAAAACAGTATATGAATGGCATCGTCATTTATTCCCTTTTAATCCATATGGAATGCACAACAAGTTCTCCTAACTTAAGATATTTTTGAAATACATATCACCAAATCATCATCTGGTTAACAAGTCGCTTACCATGTGAATTAATTTAGCTTCTTTGACAACAAAGCACAACACTCTGCAAAGGCTAACTCTTAAAACATCCTTCTCTATCGAACATGGTCCCAATATAAATACCTGATAAACTCCCTTCAAATTGAAGATGAAGTGTTTTGTATGGTTTATGAAAATTGAACCAAATCCTACAATGATTAAGAAATGTAGATGAACCACTACATGCTCACGTCTTTCAAAAGATATTAGTTGTTACTGTCGACAAATCATCATTAAGAAATTTTTATTCCTTTACCACATTATGCATCATGTTCTCACTCATGAACAACCACCAAATTCCATTCCTAATTTACATTATTTTGAAATTTTTCATAAAAAACCAACCTTATAATTTACATGACACCTCATAAACACTAAAACATTTTGAAAATTACCACCCCAAAGGGAATTCATAACAATTTATGATGTTTTATGACTGGTCCTATACTATTTCATTCCCAATACTTGGATGCATATTCTATGAACTGATTAACGCAACACTCCCCACCTTTGTTGGGTCCTTATTTATAGTCACTAAAAACATAACCACATTACATGAAACACACTCCATCAAACATGAACCATAGGTTCTAGATATGGCCATGTGATCACTCCAAGAACATTATGGGAAAAACCAACAACACACAATCATTGTTGAATAAATTTACTCTAGACACATATAGAAAACTCCTCCAAAGTTATGTTTGTACATTCCATAATAGTAGACACAAAATCCAAAGTAAACTGAACAGCATGTCATGACACTTGATCCTTTTAAAATTTCATCCTAATCATGGGGAGAGATAAATTTACTTTAATTCTTATGTCACTCTACTGTAGAGATGATCGATGATCATATCATAATACCCAAGGCTTAAAAAATTTCCACAAAACTTGTACGTTTAACTCTATCTCTTAAATAAAATGGGTACCATACGTATAGACACATAATACAACATGCGTTCATTAATTCAAAAGAACATAATTTTAATATATCTATAATATTATCATCCCAACACATTCCTATATATAATGTCAGGAGAAATGATTATAGTTTTAGAGTCATTCCATCCCAGATGATTGTTTATGTAGATGAAGAAATACCGAGTCCGTCATCCTTGCAGAATATGGGTCACAAGACCTACTAAGTAAGTGACTATTCCCTATGCATGTTTAAACCACTGTACACAATCCTTACAAAATTACCATTCCCATAAAAGGTTTAGAACCCTTCATAACCACCCATCAAACTTAGTTTCAATTTTTAAACTAAATTTGTACTATGGGAAACCGTAACCCAAATGGTACCTCACATTTTAAACCCTTTATGGACAGCGAGAATGAATATCCATGTTCTAAGGGAACTCCCAACATGGGATAGCCCTATATAAGAAATATAGAGAATCAATCTTACAAGGATTTCACGACAAAAAATACCACAATGATATTCCTCATATCATTAACTACATGATATAGATGGAGAGTCATATGGGTAATGGTATCAATCCCATTTTAAGGATGAATTTAGGGAAATGTTTAACTATACTTAAACTAGAGTTGAAATTAAGAATAAAAATAAAAATTTATATTATAGAAACACACTAATTTCAATTTAGTTCATTAAACATTTGAAGGTTTAGTTTTAAATAAAATCTTCTACCATTCATAAGGAAGAATTTTTTAGTACTTTATTTAATTAAATACACAATGTACTACTATATGTTATATAGAAATTACTTTTAATAAAAAAATAATTTAGATATAGTCCTATCATAATAAGGCAATATATTACAAAAATTCTATTCATTTCATAAATTATTTCTCAAGAACTATTCCCACAATAGAGCTTAGTTAATTCTATTTTAAATTCTGATATATAGATGAAAACACCATATAGATTGAAGTTGGAATTTTAATTATTTAATGAATTTATAATTATAGTTGAATTTTTTTAATAGTTTGTTTCTGAAATAAAGAGTGCCTTTTCAAGCAAGATTTCAGCATCTGTCTATATGTGAACCCATATAGGCAGCTACAAAAACATTAACATAATCATCCCACTATAACATGAACATACAACCATGTGGTAAATTACTGATGATTATTAAAATTATAGAAGCATATGATGGTCTTTTTAAGATATTCTGGGTCATCAAATGGAAACTCAAAAAAATTTAAATCATTAAAATTCTAAAACACCTTTAGTGGGTTCATTTTAAAAACATTATCACAATGACCATCCTACTTGGGTCAAATTATGTAAAAGTAAAATAAGAAACCAATTGATTTAAAAATATAAAATTTATATATATTATATATACAATGGTCTAGCAGTTTTCAGAGATATTATATGAGGGTTTGATTACATGGGTGACATTTTCTAATTTACAATCCCTCAGACACATTATAGATTTTAAATTGTCCCCCATTTTATCATAAAAAATATTTTTTAATCCATATAAATAGTCATTCATGGATAAAAAATATCATGATTGGTTAGTTAAGGTTACACCATAAATCTATGTGGAAAAATTCCATTTACATTGACACTGACACATTAATAAGCAATTGTATACCAAAATTGTAACCAGGCATACAATAACTAGTATTAATAATCCAAAAACATAGAAATTAAATACCTAATCATGAAAAGTAGTTAAACATAAAAAATAAATAATTAATCATAGAATATAAAAAAATTGATATATAATCACTATGACATGGTGTCCAAAATAATAATTCTTTTAAAACACACAAGGTGCGTCCAATAAGTATTAGGCGGTCAAAAAATTCAACCGTCATGGAATAGAATATGTGTCACCCATGAATAAATATGTTCCTATAATTATGCATATAATGATAATTTATTTCCATACTGTACTAATGGTGAAATACTATTAGTACCATAAATATTTGGTGTATTGTTCATATATGAGTCAAGGTGAAATAACAAAATAGAAAAAAAACAACATAAACAACAATCCAATCCCGATCCACTTGGGATTTCCCCGCGTGTTGATAGATCACTCCAATCCATGGTTATTTACCAAGAATCGACACAACAGTAGTGTCCTCTCCACTATCCCAAAACAATATGATACAAAAATTGGCTTTGATTCACCTTTCTAGAAAATGGATCTGGAAGAAACTGATATAGTTCATCGATCTATTCAATAAGCCTAAAGCACTACCCCCTCCTCTAGTACACCAAAATCATCCGACTAGAAGAAAGGGTAAAATGATGGTATTTTTCAGAGATTATACCCTCAATAATATAATACCACAATAGTATTTCATATATATATATATATATCAATAGGCAATGGAAAACAAATAAATTTAAGAGTTAATAATAATAATAATGGATAATAAGTCCATCTCCAAATATAAAACTATGAATGCATGTCCATATAATGTTTTAAAAAAATACATAAAATAGTCGATACAATATAGTATATGTATAATTAAATTGAAATAAATCCCCAAGGGATATCTTAATTAAAATACTATGATCCAACGCAATCCTATACTCATAAGATCCCATATACCTATGAATAGAACATTCAAAAACCATACACATGGTCCTATAACTAGGACGACTTCTTGGGTGCCCCCACTGTTATGGAGACCAAACATGGTGTGAGATATACTAAGTAGGATACAAAAAATGTTGTCTTAATAATGATCTAGTTTAGTAATAATAAATACAATAGTGTCCATGTATGATAAATAATTTGTCCCTAAATAAATAAATGTACCATGTCTTTGGTTCCTTAGAGACACCTGATCGGAAATACCTTATTCAGACTAAGCTAGAATATATTTGAACTTGTAACCAAGTGTATAAATATATAAGATCAATATATAGTGACTTTATTGACATATATGTGTAAAATACTACTATCCATGACTCAAAGAATAACTCAGGAAACCATTGATTGTAGTATGAATTTCAAAACTATCAAGGGACTTCATTACCATTCATCAAAAATATGTGGGACACCATTACAGAGTATCACTTTTATATTGGTCACCATCATTGAGAAGCTTGAATATATGGGATTCCCCACCTAGGTACCAATAATATCATGGATATATTGACCCTATACATTTAAAGACATTATTTCATTAATTTAATCAAAATTAACCATCAATTACAAGCTACAGTTCATAAATGCTAGTGTGTCTGGAAGATTAGATTCATATTCAGAAAGCATGAAACCTAATTAAAAATATATTTTATTTAAACTCTATAATGAGATCCTAACCTCATTTGAGAACATAGTTCTTCATAGGGTAACTAGGGGAATACATGAACAATGGGTTGAGCTCAAAAGACAAGTAAATGTATAAATATAGAAATAATGTGTAGAACATGGGTCAAAAGGAATAATATGATGGCATAAAAATAAATTAAACAGGAATAAACATCAGGAAGAATAACATGTATAACATGGGATCATGTAATCATGTATTATAGGTATGTGTAAAAAACATATTCCATGAAATATTCATGAGTCAAGGATAACTTCTAAGACCATTTCACATCGTGGATCATGAGTCAAGGATTACATCAAAGACTGTTACACAAAGTGGAGCAAGTCTCATAAGGAAATACATTTTAGTACTAGTCCCAAAATGAAATCTCTTGATACTTAACATTACCCAATGCATCAGAGTGCTATTGTGGTGCACCCATCTTAACATGTTCATGTATATGTGTTTCACATGAAGAATCATGCATTACGGTTACCCATGTAAGGAATTGGGTATCATGAATGTGTCATGAGACCAAACCAAAGGGCGTACAAAAAAAGGTGTCCATGAAATAGTGTATTTAAATAATTAAAGGACATTTATAATGTAAAATATGAATAGATGATGTTAAATGATGTCCAACTAAATTGAAAACATTTAAAAATAGTGATTAAGAATATTTATAAAATATCCACTTCAGTGTGGTCTAAATAAAATTGATAAGATTATTTAAAAAAGGAAAATGAATAGATTTTTTAACCAAATAGAAACAAGATAGTTTCTTGTGATAAAAATAGTTATTTTAGAAAAATAATTGTCATTTAAAATAGATTATGTAGTGCACTAGAAAATGTGTATGAAATTGGGAAGTTCACATTAATCGATTTTCTTATCTAGAGGAATTTGAGAAGATCGCCTAATAATACATGTTTTAAAAAGTTTATCAATTAAAACACACACAATATAAAACACATCTTGGGACTTGGCCCTACGATGCACACCCAAAAACCCTCCCACCCCAACCACCATTCTTTCTTGTAAGTGGCGTAATACATGTATTTCCCTGTCAATGTTAGAATAGATGGGCTACGAAAATACTTTAAGAACATACATAATGAATATAGGTTAACATCATATGCAATTAAAAAATTACATATATACATGTTTAAAAAACGCACAATAACATGAAAAAAAATCTAAACAGTTTAATTAAACCAGCCAAGAAGTTATTTAATGACAGCACTGAGGTCTTTAAATCCACTAACAAGTCATATCGGGCTTAATAAACTATACTCAATAGTTTAGAACAATACAATTCAATTAATACCATTTTGTTTCCCCCAGCCAAAATTCCCAGATGAGCAATGACCTCTCACCCAACCCCACTAAAGAAACACAGGAAAAAGTGTGTACCCAAAGGTATCCCATAGGTCAATGAACAATGTAATATGCAATATCATATAAAATTGGGTCCTGCACAAAATACCCGAAAACGCGCCGAAGGCCACGTCACCCAAATGACTACGAAAACAGGATAAGAGGTATGCACCACCTACCAGAGGCTCATACGATGCTACCCCTCCAAGAACTGGTTCCAATTATGTCTAAAACAAGGTAGATCTCCAAAAGAATCAAAACCACCAAACCCCAATAACCCGCTCTAGAAAACAAATTATGAAAATAGCTCATGGGGGATCAAGGACGTTCTAAGGGGGGTTCTAACAGATCAACTAGTGTTCAAATCAGGTTTCAGACGAAGTAACAATAGGGATTTGAAGTACTGGCTATCTCTTCCCATTGAAACCATCGAGAGTTTGAGAGCCTGCCTCAATACTAGGATTCATCACATTTTAGTGAAAAAATAAACTACACAGCGTGTACTTTAGGACTACACGCCCTGTATCATTTTACTGTTCATAAAATGGCTAAAATTCCACTGACTTAATTTCTAGAACATGCCGACATGAGTATACAATGTGTACCTAGGGGTACGTGTCATGTACGTAGTTTTTCTTCACTTCCTCACCGACTTACCCACTAGCCATGTATATCCCTCATACAGGGCCAAACTACATAGCATGTCTAATGGGTACACGACGTGTACTTGGTTAAACAATTCTACCCAGCCAACAGGCCTACACACCATGTATGGCCTCCACACTCTCACGGTTACATGGTGTGTCGATAACTACATACCATGTAGTTATAAATTTATACACAATCATCACATGGCATTTACTCGGTGACACATAGTTGGTGCTCTCCCAACCAATAAATTGCATGTAGTCTATAGTACAAGGCATGTAGTCTTGAAATTTCTAGAAACTACCGAATTTTATCCAGCTTTCTCAAGGAAAAGTCAAATATTCAATGAGAGTTAGGATTTTGACCGGTTCTAAAAAATCAGGTTCTTACAATCTCCACACCTAAATATAGCTCGTCCCTGATCTATCAAATGAAACCCAGAGATGGCACTAAACATAAAACCCGGATCAAAGTAACCTGGACTTCTCCGATCTCAATGGTCCTGGATAAATTCTTCAAGGGGCTCCCCACCATAGGAATAGCCTATCTCAGTCTCAACATGACAAAACTCAAAACAACAAAAGGTTCACTAACCAGTTTTCTGAATTTAGAGTCCTTCAATGGCACATCATCACCGCTGTGTCGCATTGGTGCTCATATGTCATTCCCAACACCCAGCATATCCTACACCACATTGGTGTTAACCTCAACGAGGTCCTGCATCCCATGGATGCTAAAAAACGAACTAGGTGCCTAGCAGCTAATGTAACCTGCATCCTCGATGCCCCTGGTGCTACACATCTCATACATATATATAAATATATCACACACCCGATATGGTTCCAATCCCACTAACTGGCACCTAGTCAGTCCAACTGGATCATGTGCATCACGTGTAATCAAAATAGACATGCCTTTAAAGGTCATGAAAAGAAGGAAACATGGAAATCACGACCACACTCGTGGTGTACCTATAACCATCGTCAGCTCACCTGCCTACACAGCCTCTGGAATCTCTATAGTGTGTACTGGCCTGATGTACGGCTTCTTGATGCCGGACCTCACTATGGTGCTCCTCCAGCCACTAGCCACTGACCCCTCAGCTGGATCCCGCTATCTCTGTCACATCCTCCACATGCAGTTGAACCTCGGCATCCCTCTCCTGCTATCAAACCTGAAACAACTCCAAATGCCACTGTCTGTCCTGGTCCCTACCTGTCAGCTGTATGAGAAGGCTGCTTGTAAAACCTCTCAAGGTGCCCGACCTATCCACAAGCCCGACACTACATTGGAGACCAATTGCACTAAGTCCGAACATGCCCTGTCTATAAACACTGAAACAAAAACACTGATGAATTTCTACGAGGTGTCCAAGATGTGTCCTTGGCCTGAATACCCTACTGGATGTCATCTCGACCCCGCTTCCTGCTGTTCGAACCCTCACATGAAGCCGTCTTCCATCAAACCTGAGGCTCGTCCCTCTGGCTGCCCTCTACTATGAGAGCCTATTTCACCGCCTCTAGAAAATAACCCAACCTGAAAATATTTACCTAGATCCAAATGGCGTACTGTAAGCCATCCTCGAAGTGCCTCACCCTAGATGCGTCATCTCTTACCATACCAGGTGTAAAGAAGGACAGCTGAGAAAATTTAATTACATAGTCCATGATGGACCTGTCGCCCTGCAGAAGACTCGAAAACTCCCGATCTCTCTCTGCTCTCAGTGTCTCTAGGTAAAAGTGCTCAATGAACCTATCCTCAATGCCCTTTAATGCCAGTCCCTTGATCCTACGAGCCTAAACCTGCACATCCCACCAACGCTTTTCCAGTCCTCACAGCAAGTATATCGCCAGCTTGACTATCTTCCATGGAGGTGTCTCTAGCTGATCGAAGATCATATTCATACTCTCTATCCTGTTTTCATCCACCATCGGACCACCCTCACCCGGAAAAAGCGATGGGTGCTGCGACTGGTACTCCCATGTTAGATATTCCATAGATGGATCTGTACCCTATGAGCCTCTATAGATCCCCTGCATGACACGCACGGGGCTAGCTCGGAGCTCCTCATCGAGCCATGGTCACAATGCTGCCATACCCATCTACTATCTTGCTTGTACTGAATCATCGACCTGATCATCTCCATAAGCCTATACCTGAGGCTCCTTCTCTACATACACCGGATCCTAAAACTGATCCTACACCTGAGGCACTGTGTCATCTTCTATCTGACGTTCCATCTAAGTCACCCAAAAAGGAACCCAGTGAATACCATAAATGGTCAGACAACTGACATACATAACAATTTATACATATATAACGCAGATAAAGAATGAAGTAAAAGTCAGTGATAACTACTATCCTTACTCTCCCCCACCACAACCATTCCACATGGCATCCCGGCATCATGGCCTCCGTACCCTCCGTTCAACAGAGCCATGTATCAAAAATACCTCCGGCCATGCCCACCCCGACAACTAACGTTGCCTCAAAACGATGACCAAGTCACCCAATCTTGATGATAAAAGTCACCTAAACCAATAGTACCTTTCTACTCATACAAGAGCCAGACCCCAATACCATGCCTCATGAAATTCTAGAAAAATATAAAACATGGAATACAAATTGCTACAACAACCAATTATACCCATAATTTCACCTATTCACATTTAAAATCACATAATGCTTGAAAATTTATATCATTCTCTTGGAATTATCACATCTAAAATCATACGTGCAGTTATGAAATTGAAATACCCTAAAATGACTGATTCAAAAGCCAAGAAAACAAGCCTTTCCATACTAGGCCATGGTCTTCTTCTCCCTTAACACACTGTGTCAAGGGATACATATCACAATCAATAACATCACACGCCATGTGAGCCGCCAATTTGAAATCATATAATCTGTAATCTGTGAAAAAATCAAACAGAAATTTCCAACCATGGAATCATTGACCATCCCTCTTACCTGGGGCTGCAGGCACCCAAGAACAAGCTTGAAACACGGTTCCAGTAACAACCTATCTCCAGTCTACCATATCCCAAATAGTAAAACAAGCATAAAATAAAATATAAGTCTCAATCTCATTAGTACCAGTAAAACACGGCTACTAAATCCCTATCAAGAAATCCTCCAATATAACTTTGTAACGACCCAGACCCAGAAAACCACTTGAACATAGCTAAATGGGTTGGGTGTTACCACCTTAGGTGCTCCTCCCCAAAAGCCAAAGGTTTCTGACAAGAAAAGAGGGACTTATAGGTATATTGGGGTATCTATACCCTCTCAAAGGATAATAATAATGGTATCGGGTCCGAGTATAATAACAAGAATGCAGTTGAATAAACGACTCAGTAGACTCGAACCAGACTGGTAGAGTGGAAGCACATTCAATAATAATTAACAGTGGAAGCACTAAATATGAACAACTACAGCAAAAATAAACACAACAGTATGTTGTTAACTTGTAAAAACTACTGAATGACAAAACATGCATCCAAAGAAGGTCATACATATCTAAATATAAATGGGGCCAATGGTTAACCAACTGTAGCTACAAACAAGAATGCTAATATAGAAAATTATGCAAAACACATTAAACACTAGCTGGGCATGAACTCATGGTCCACACCATCTCCATGCAACAGATAATACAACCCAGTTCCTGAAGCAGGCCTCTTTCCTGCACGTATATCCATAATTTTTTCATGTGTCTCGAAGGGCCCATTTAGGGTGTGAGAAGAATCTTAGTAGGATACCACCCAACAGTGCATTCCAAATATAAGTGTTTATGTAGGCATGCATCTATATGGAAAGTAGTAAACATAATGATTCACAAATGATCACAAACTCCCATGGTACTCAGAAGCCACTAGGGAGTGTCACCTATTTCGTCAACGCCAGAGTCTCTTTCATGTAACCTGGCACCATGTGCCACCAGACATCGCATGTATTATGTACCGACGTCTCGAAGGAATGCCCGAGAAATAGTAACCTCGAGAAACAATTATATGTGTCCTCAATAAGTAACTGGAGGGACAATGATGTCTGCCCTCAAAATAAGATTCCGTAGGGGAAACGATGTATTCCCTCAAAATAATGTATCTAGAGGGACAACAATTTCTGCCCTCAAATAACGAAGAGCGTATGCCTCCAACCTGATAGCCTCAATGATATCCTCTGAATGCTCCTCACCTTCAACATGTCTTCCTACGACAAGAACCCACAAAACAATAGTACCAAACCGAAAATAACGGTGACCTCTACCGACATGAGTGGTCAAAACAACCTCATAACAGAGTCTCTCTATGTGAACACTACTCAATGTATCCGGGTGAGCGGTAATCAAAAAAATATAACCCAAGCCACGACACCTATTACACCTTGTGCCCCTGCAACCATGCCGCTCATGTCTGATGGTCTCACCATCCCAGTAACCCACGCCATGTCGAACCTGACATTCATCCTGCCTCAAATTGATGCCCACGATGCCCAATTGCGTGGTCAGAACCATCCAACGTAACCCGGGCCTAGCCCAACATATGATCAACATCACTCAAAAATATTCGGGCCGTGCCCAACACATCTAAAAGGGTTCCATCATATGCAATTCAGCAATTACATATATACACATTTAAACAAAAATAATAATAGGAAAAATAATATAAACAGTTGAATTGCACTATCCTAGTAGTTATCTAGCAATAGTATTGAGGTATTTAAAGCAACTAACAAGTCATATAAGGCTTAATAAACTAAAATCAACAGTTCAGAACAATACCATTCAAATAATACTATTTTGGCGCCCCTAGCCAAAATGCCACGAAGAGCAACGACCACTCACCCGACCCCGCTCTTGAAACATAGGTAACAGGGCATACCCAACGGTATCCCATAGGTGAATGAACAATGTAATGTGCAATATCAGATAAAACTGGGTGCCTCTCAAAAAACGAGAAAATGCGTTGAAGGCCGCGTCACCCAAATTACCACGAAAACATGAAAAGAGGTATGGACCACCGACCTGAGACTCGTACGATGCCACTCCTTCGATAACATCCTCCAATTACATCTAAAACATGGTCGATCTACAAAAGAATCAAAACTTCTCAAACCCCAATAACTCATTTAAGAACTGAAAATAAGAAAACAGATCAAGAGGAATCAAGGCCTTACTAAGTAGGTTCCAACGGATCAACCGATGTTTGAATCGGGTCTCAGATGAAGGAACACGATGTATTTGAAGTCCCAGCCATCTCTCCCCTCTCAAACCATTGAGATTTTTGGATTCTACCTCAATAAAAGTCGACTACCTGTTTTACCGAAAAAAAACTACACAGCCTATACATTAGGACTACACACCATGTACCATTTTACTGTTCATAAGTTGGTTGAAATTCCACCGACAAACATTCTAGAACCCGCAGACATGAGTACACTGTGTGTACCTAGTGGTACACGATGTCTACTTGGTTTTTCTTGACCTCTTCACAGACATTCCCACACGCCATGTATATCACTCATACATAGGTAGACAACACAGCATGTCCAAGGAGGAGACTACGTGTACTTGTTTAAATGATTCTACCCAACCAACATGCTACATCCCATGTATGGCCTCCACATGGTAACAGTTACATGGAGTGTCGATAACTACAAGTTGTGAAGTTAGAAATTTCTACATGGTCATCACAAGACATGAACTCAGTGGCACACGACCGATTCTCTCCAAACCTAGACACGACATGTACACAATAGTACCCGACATGTAGTCTGGAAATTTCCAGAAACTGCCCAATTTTATCCAGTTTTAACATTGACATTTCAAAAATTCAAACAGGGTCTGTATTTTTTCCCGTTATAAAAACCCGAGTTCATAAATTATTATGAAATTAAAAATCATCATACACAAAGGTTGTGACTCGGCACCTCGTGGATGATTTTCTAATTTTTATAATAAAGGGGGAAGAGAAGTGAATTGATGGTAGATATACCATTAATATAATAACATCATACTATATAAATTTTAATGGTTTTTAAATTACACTATGGTATATATAGGTGAGGATTTGATTAGATTGGTAAATAAATTTAAATGAAATTTATAGAAAAGGAAAGAGGAATACACCTTTTTGAACTTAATCTCCCTGAGAACCTCTTTAAGAAAACATAATTGGGTATTTTTCTGAGAACAAAAGATCATGTATGTGGGCAAGTTGTATTTGGAGGGGATTGAGATGAATTCATCCAAGATTCAAGAATTTGGTGGTTTGAGGAGAAGGGGTTTTGAGGGATTGTATTTATAGTGGCAGGAGTGGGGTGTTTGTATTGTATTCATTTGTTTATTATTTTGGATCAAGAATATACATAGTATTGATTATTTTTACTAAATATTGTATTTAGGGAATGTGAGTTCAAGATATTTTCCACATACACCATACATTAATCATGCAAGGTAGACAATTTCATTTATTAAATTATAATTTTAAATACCCTGAATCACCACATTTCACCAATCACCAAAAATTCAACTATTTTAGAAAAATAACAGTTATTCAACTCAACCTTCTTCTGATGTGTAGATATAAAAACGTCACTCTATTTTATAAAGAGAATTTTATAGATATAAAAAATTTGTTTTCTAATGAAATCATCATATATGTAAAAGATACCAAATTTTATATAATAACTAATTTTATGAAACATTGAAAAAATTATTAACGTCTATTTAAAATATCTTATAGTTATAAAAAAAATAATTTATGCATCTATTTTATGAAAATAAATATCATTTAAATAATTCTATTAAAAATAATATTATAAATAAACATTTATGACTCACCAGAATACCAACTCATAATTTATAATTTTTAGTAATTTTTTTTATTTATTCTATGATATAAATATGTAATTTTTCATTTAATATATACCTAAATATTATTTAAACATTCACATGTGAGTATACCATTATATTATATGGTTCTATATTCCTAAAGGCCACATTACAATTCCATGCATCATGTTACTATTACTTTGATATAAGATCCTTAGTTTCAATAAATACTTCTTATTTCACTAATTTTATATTTATAAAGTTTGTATTTTGTTATAAATTTTATTTTATTTCATTTATACTATATAACATAACTATAATATTTGAAATTCCAATGATAAAATTCTGGGTCATTACATTCTTCCCACTTATAAAATTTCACACTTGAATTTTAAATTCTCTTTCAAACATTATGATACCCTATAGATCACATTCCATGCATCATCATATCATTGGGTTTTTCATTTATTCATGATGGAATTTTCTTCAAGGATAATGGTTTCATGAATCATGATGGTACCTCGGGATATTTTTTAAACCATCTAATTCCATTATAAAAAAACAACTCAAGATTATTAGAATATATCATTGGGAGAATTGATGAATCATAAAAAATAATTTCTAAGTAATAATTTTGAAACTACTTATTGAACATGCTTTATATAAAAAAAAGTAACTTATTCATATTCATATATTTTTAAATAAGTGTTTTTAAATTAATTTTAATATTTAAATAAAGAAAAAAATAAATAATTAGATACATATTGGCTTCTCAAAGGTCTCTCACTTTTGTACCATTAAGAAAATCAATGAGTTCTTCTAATACGTGAAATAAATAGAAGAATTTTAAAATCCCTTGATGGTAATTCACATTCTTAGCATGATAATAAAGATAATATCCTATGATTATCTATTTAATAATTATTGATCATTGAAATAACAAGATGATGGTAGAGGTATTATCCACCTCTTAATGTTTTTATAGGAAATCGATATTGGATAATTTTCTGAATTCATATGAGAATGACTTCAGGATAATCTTTTCAAGTAGTTTTTCAGGAAGGGAGATAAGATTTGTTTATGATCTTCCTACTTTAATATTTTTACTATAAATGATAAAATAACATTATGGGGCTTGAATAGTTATCTAATAAGAATATAAAAAGGAATCATTTAATATTAAGTGATTAAATTTAAAATAAATTGTATATCCTATCATGTGATTCCCAATTTTTTAATCTAAGTTATCCATGGTGATATAATTATCCCTATTGTTCTTACTAAATTTTTCTAAGCCTAATCTAAAAAAATTAATCGACCTTTCTCTCATATCAACTATAGAAATCCCGGAATTTTATACAAATTATTACATGATTTTAAGATTAATTAAGCATAAATTACTAACTATGGGTAATAAAGTCTAGTGCATTTGGAATATCAGATACATAATTAGAAATCATGAAAAAGCTAAAAAAATATATTTTAACTCCATAATGAGATCTGATATTCCATTCATCTCTTAGAACATTATATGGTATAATGGGGAGTACCTGAACAAATGGAGGATCTAAAATTACCATTAAGTGTATAACAATACAAATAAGTCATAGAACGAGGGTTATAAGGCATAAGAGGATGCAATAAAAAGGCATGGAAAATGAATAAACATAATTAATTGTAACATTTAAAACATGGGATCATGTAATAATAAAATATTTGGAATGTTTCAATAACAAAAACATGAATAATCATGAGTTAAAAAATACTTCCAAGATCATTGCACATTTTAGTGCATAAGTCATTCCTAACTACCGAGACCATTGTACATTTAATACCAAGTCCCATAAAGGTATAATGTTTAGTCCTTATCCCAACATTAAATCTCCTGAGACTAAATAATAACCTATGAATTTAGTCACTATCATGGTATATCCGCTATAACTTGTTCATTTATATTTTTTCCAAATGAAGAATCAAGCATAGGGGTTACCCTTTGGAGGAATTGGGTATCGTAATCATGTGATAATGAATAAAACATGGGTTTATAATTAATGCATACATGAAAAAATATATTTTAATAATAAATGGACATTCATAATGGAATATATCCATATATCTAGATAAATTATTTTTGAATGAATTGAAAACAAGTAAAAATAGTGTTTAATAATCTTTATAAATGGGAAACATTAGGGTGGTTTAAAGAAATTTTTAAGGATTCAATTAAAAGGAAAAATCATAATTGTTTTCTTAAAATAAGATATGATCTAAGATAGTTTTTCATTTTAAAATGAGTGATATTATAACAATAATGGTTCCCTAAAATAAATTATGGAGTTCACTTGAAAATGAGTAATAAATCAAGAATTTCCATTTAATATGGTTTCTTATTAGGAAGAATTTGAGAAGGGAACCTTATAATATATGTATTTTTCAAAAAAATAAATAATAATTTGGATGTGATAATGTGTATAGAACATACATACAAAACATATGAAGACTAATAAATAATAATTCAGAATTAATGATGGGTATATAGAGAGAAGGTGTAACCTAATGGAGAAATGGATGTTTGGATAGAATCCCTTACCTTATATATAAATGTGATCTAAACATAATTATACTATCTTGGATAATCAAATTTTATAAATTTATGAATTAATTAATAATATCTTATAAATTTATTTAATTCATTATTATTTCATTAATTTATTTCATGGACATTTGGAGGGGTAATTAGATTCTAATTTATTGCTTGGGTGTGTTTGTTTCATTGGGTTTCCTGATCAGTTCTCTAGTATACATGTATGAATGATCATGTAAAATTATAATAGTTATATAATTTTGAAATTAAATTTTATTAATGATCTTACATAAGATTAAATGGTTTTTTATTGTATTTTTTTCTCGATATTATTATGATTTATTAGATGAAACATTAATGACAATTATTTAGATTAGTTTATGTGTTTTTTAGTCATCACGAACTAGTTTTGTTCTTTTATTTAATATTATGTATTTATGTAAGTTACATAAAATAAAATAGGTAATATAATAAATCTTACTATATTATTTGATAATTATAATGGTTTTATTACCTACCTTTAATGATTTAATATAAAATTAAAAATCATCATCCCTAAAGGTGTTGAATTGACACCTTTGGGATGATGTTTTCATTTTTAGATCAAAAGGGGAAGAAAATAGAATTGATGGTGGATATACTATTAAAATAATATAATTATAGTACATAAAATTTAGTGGAGTTATAATTAGACATTTCTATAGATATGTGAGGAGAGTATGAGAAAATTAATGAAATTGAAAATAAATTAAAAGAACAAAATAGGATTTTACATATAGAACTTATTCTCCTAAAAAACCCCCTAATAGAAAATGTTTTTGGTCCTTTTTTGTGACTATATGATCTTGTATATGGTAGGTATAATCATGAGTGGCTTTTTTTCAGGATTTGGACAAACAATAAGGCTCTGTAGGTGTGAGGATGATGTGTTGTGAGGGGTGGTAAATATAGTGGGAGGAGAGGAGTGTTTTTGATTATTTTATTCATTTGTTTATTATTCTGGCTCAACACTCTAAATAGTTTTCATTCTTGTTAGTAAAAGATATATATAGAGCATTTTAGTTTGATATAATGCCCAATTAATTAATTCATTACTCAATAATTGTTGAAAAATACATTCATTTACATATAAGATAAATACCTTAATTTTCCATATTTAATTATTTACAAAAAAACCAAATATTTAATTAAAATACTATAAATTTTCCACATCCACTTTATACGTTCAAATTTCAAAAATATACTCCATTTTAAGAAAATTTCTAAAATTGAAAAATTTTACTTTTAAATAAATCATCATTTATATATAGGATACCAAATTTAAAATAATAACAGATTTTATGAAACATAGAAAAATTAATGATGGTCCCATAAAGTTATCTTATAATCGTAATGAAATAAAATTTTAATTTATAAATCAATTTCTCAAAATATATTTTATTTTAAAATCAAAATAAAAATTATAAAATTCTAAATAAACAATTAGGTTTCACAAAAATTCCAACACTAAATCTATCATATTTTAATATTTCCTTTTTGCAAGTTATAAATATATCATACTTTCATTTAAAAGATACCCAATTTTTATTAATACATTTACTAGGGTGTTTTCAATTATATTTGTTAGTTTATTATTCCTAATGGTCACATTACTATTCCAATGTTCATGTTACTATACCTTCATAATGATTTACTTAATTTCTAGAAATACCACTTATTTCATATATTCTTCATTTATAAAGATCATATATTTTCTCAATGTAATTATATGTGATTTATACTATATAGCATAACTATAATATAATAAAATAGAAGTAAAAAAGTTAGGTTCATTACATTATTCCCCATTATAAAATTTTTCCCTCAAAATGTTTTGTTTTTCAAGACATTATTAAACCCTAAATGAAAAATTCCAAGCTTAATCAATTCAATGGGGTCTTCAATATTTCCTATCGGAATTTCGGTTAAGGAGAAAGGGTTCGTGTATTATAAATGTTCCTCCGGATATTCTCAAAATCATCGACTTCATTTATCCAGAAACAACTTTGATGGCTTGTATTATATTTTTGTAAGCATCAATAAATAATAATAAGGTATTTCTAATATATAACTTCGATGCATCTACGTGAAATTATTTTTTATAAAACATTCTTACCGATTCATCATCAAATATTTTAAAATAATTTTTTTGAAATTCAATTTTGATATTTTCTCAATGATTGAAATCTATAATTAGTTAAAATTTGTCTTCTTAGAGTTAACTATCTTGAACAAAATATAGAAAATCATTAAGTTCATCAAGATTTTGTAAAAATAGTTGAATTTAAGATTACCCAAATGGTACATTCCATGATTAGAATGTTATGAAATATGAGAGAAAAATATTCTCCAATAGATTATACTTGATCATTGAAATAATCTTGTGTTGGTAGCGTAATTTATTACCTTATAATGTTTTTTTCTAGTAACTTGGATGTTGGAATAAGGTTTGAAGATTTTTGATCATGAATTTAGATAATATTTTCTAGTAGTTCTTCCAAAAGAGAACGAATATTTGTTTATTATATTCCTCCTATCATATATTGTCAATGAAATTAAAATAATATTTGCGGGCTTCTGGATTTCAGTAATAAGCATATAAAAAGGCGACCATGAACATTTGGGTATAATCATGTAAATGACGAGTGTAAATTATATTGAGATTCACTGATTTAAATCTTAGTTATCCATGGTGATAGAATATTCTCAAGGGTTTTTGCTAAATCATTCTAATACTAGTTGAAATTAGTAAATATTTTATCATATGATACAAACTGTAGTGATCACTTCCTTTTGGACCTGTTATTAAATGATTTTAAGCATTATTAACCATCAATTACAAATCAATGGTTATAAATTTTAGTCTCTCTGGAATATTTTATACATAATTAAAAAGAATGAAACCAGAATAAAAAAACTTTTATTTAAAATACATAATAATATCCTAATTTCCATTTAGATGATAGATTTATATATGGTATCCTAAGGAATACATGAACAAAGGGATGATTGAAAAATATCATTAAGGTTACAAACCAAGAAATAAATCATGTAACGAGGTTTAGAAAGCATAAAATGATGGAATAAAAAGGAATGGAACATGAAAAAACATATTGAAGAAAAACATGTGTTACATTGGATCATGTAATAATGTAATTATAGGAAATTGTAAACAATATAAATAATGACATAAGCATGAGTCAAGGCTAATTGTCAAGACCATTGCACATGGTGGAGAATGAGTCAAAGCTAACTTCCAAGACCATAACACACGGTTGACCACACCTGCAAAGGAATCATGCTTACTCCCTATACCAAGACGATGTTTCATAATACTAAAAATTACCCAATTCATTGGTGTTTTATCTGGGAATAGCCATCAAACCATGTTCATTCATATGTTTTCCACATGAAGAATCAATAATAAATTTTACCTATGGAAGGAATTGGGTATCATAAACATTTCATAAGGAATATCCAAAGGGAACATCATAAAGGTGTCCATTAAATAATGGATTGAAATAATAAATATATATAACTAATGGAAAATAGGAACACATAATGATAAATTATTTTCAAATTAATTGAGAACATTAAAAAATAGAGTTAACGAAACTATAAAAATGATCTACTTTTTTGTTGTTTAAGGAAAATTTTAACGATTATTTTAATAGAAAAAGTAATAATTGTTATGAAATGAACAAGATAGATTTTTGTTATTAATGAGTGATTTTTGAAAAATAATGTATAAAAAAATGTATTTTAGGACACACATGAATATTGGTACGAAATTAAGAAGATACCTTTAATTGGTTTTCTTATCAGGAGGAATTTGGGAATAGAATCATATAAACCCTGTATTGCCCAATCAAAGAAAGAGGAATTATTCTAGGAACATATATATAGAAAATAAATAAATATAATGGTTCGTTTACATAATAATTATAATTAATAATTACATTAGGATAAATATATAGAATGTGCATCCCAAAGAAAAAATAGATATCCTAATAGAATCTAATTCCTTATTTATGAAAGGCTTATTCACTTGAACTTAATGTCCCCAATAATAAAATTAGATACAATAATTAATTAATTAATCTCACATTATTCGTTTATTTTATGTTTTATAATATTATTGATTTCATTTGTGGGGTTTTCATAAGTTATGGGATTCAATTTCATAATTCATAAGTGTCTATTTCCTTGATTTTCATGATCGGTTCACTTGTATACATGTATGAAAGGTCACGTAAAATGAGAATAGTTATATAAAATTGAAATCACATTTTATTAACAAAAATAAATAATATTAAATTTTATTATATATTAAATTGTATTCTATATATGATGATGATTGATTAGATACAACATTAATGATAATCGTATAGAAATTTTTTGTTTTTTTTTCATCCCCATCTAGTTTTATTAAATTAATCAATATTATTAATATTTGTTAGTTAAAGAACATAAAATAGTTTATAACATAAATTATAAAATTTAATTTATCTGTTATAATGGTTTTATGACCATCCTTGTAGTTATAATTAGAAAATGAAAAAAAATCATTATCTGTAGAGGTGGTGAATCAACACCTCACAGACAATGTGTTCGGTTTTTGAACATAAGAGGAAGAGAATATAATATATTTTGTATATAAGATTAACATAAAAAATTATAGTATATAAAATATAGTATAGCTATCATTACACATTAGGATTGAGTGGTGATGATTGGATTTTAAAATAATAAAAATTAAACAGAAATTAAAAAACAAAGCAAAATGGGATTTTATAACTAGAACATCCTCTATATGAGATTCTCCATAAGGACAATGGTTGTGGTCATTTTTTGAGACAAAAGGATCATGGAAATGAGAGAGAGTATTGGAATAGGATTGGTTATAATTTTCACAATTTTTAAGGATTTTTTAGGTGTGAGGAGAATGCTTCCTAGGTGGTGGGGTGAGGGGGACCACTTATAGTGGAAGGAGAAGTGTGTTCTTGATTATTCTATTCATTTAGTTTTTTTTGTAGAAGTTTATGAATAGTTTGGATTATTTTGAATAAATATAGTAAACTGAGAATGTTATTTTGAGTTAATGGCCACTTACATCTTCAATTTCTCAGGCATGACGAAAAATTTATTTATTTACATATAATTTAAAATAACATAAATTACATTATTTAACTATTCACTAAAAAGTAAAATATTTTAAAAAATTCAAACCATATATTTCAAATATGGACTCCATTTAATGAATATAATTATCTAAATATTAGAAAATTTATTTTAAAATAAAATCCGCATTTATTCGAAAGATACCAAATTTTAAAAAATAACTGATTTTATGACACATTGAAAAATTAATTAGGCTCTCATAAAATTAACATATAACCAATTAAAAAATAATATTAATTTATGAATATATTTTATGTGAATAAACTCTCTTTTTAATAGTTAAATTAGTCAAGAAATTTTAATTAAACATTTTTGTTTCACAAAATACCAACACTTAATTCATCATTTAAAAGTAATTATTATCTATTCCAATATATAAATATATCACATCTTCATTTAATACAAACCCAAATTTTAATTATAAATTCATTGGTGAGGTTTCTTTCCTATTGAACATTTTACAATTCTAATGGTAACATTACTATTCCCATGGTCTTGTTACAATTCCTTATATATATGTTCATTAATATTTAGAAATATCTTGTATTTCATTCAATATTCATTTATAATGTTTTTATGTTTTTATTTATGTTCTTTTATATGATTTATACTATATAACATACCAAATATAAAGGGAAATTCCATTGATAAAATTTAGGGTTGTTACAAGGGAGGATGTGCTCAAGAATCCCATTTATGTGGGGCGCCTTTCCCGAGTATCACAAACATATGGGATCCCATTATAGAGAATCATATTTATATAGGATTCCTTAAGAAAGTATCACTAATGTTTGTGATTCCCAACCAGAGAATCACAAATCTATATCATATAGAATGGTCCAAGTGAACTATCGATAAGAAGATGAAACCATACATGTAAAGGTATAACATAGACCATATAAGTAAGCATCCAAAAAAATAATTAAGTCATGAAATGTGGCCATGTTAAGATACATTTCATAACAGAGTATAAAAATAATTAGAACAGTCCACAATAGAGGGTCCTGTTCTATGGGGTATGGACTTTCATGTCTCACAAACATAACAATTCATTTACTTCTATTTAATATTTCACAATATCATATGGGAGATCCAGGTATTCACATTTAATGTCTTGTATTTGGGAAAGTATATTTCATCACCGTTACAACTTCATTCAACCATTTATAAACATGTCCATGAATATATGTAAAACATCCCATTAATTTAAATCATCCTGAAATCCACTAATAAGGGGAAGGCCCAAAACATCCATGGGGTGGTTTGTTAAAGTGGGAAATGATGTTCAATTTTAATATTTTATTAGAACTCACCTATGGTGGTGGTTTGGGTTGAGGTTACAGACCACCAAACATGATAGTGATCCAACAATGTTCTATTTTGAAGTCTCAAAAATCAATTTAATGAATTACACATTTTTTGATTAATACATGAAAATTTAGGCTTGTGGAACAATGAATAAAATAATAAAACCAAAAGACTTGAGGGGAAATCCATAGAGAACCAACCTTATTCACTGATAAAATAAGTTTTTTATGCTCTTATTTCCATTTTAAAATATTTGAAGTCATAATTAATGATATATATCTATTATACGTTGTAATTTAAATTCAAAAAAAATAATATATAAACATCATGAATTCATTTTGTCGAGAATTACCTAGATTTTATGTCCTTTCCGGGCCATCCACAACCCATGAACTAGTTTCATGTCGTTTATTGAATGTAAAACTCAAATTTTTGGTTGTAGATATTTTCTAGAGCCTGGCTTTCCATTCATCCTCTAGTGATATCCTGAACCCTAATTCATTCATTGATTCAGAAACCATGCTCAAAAACACTTTTCATGTAGGTTCATTCCTTAATAACCTCCCTATGATTCACAAATTATAATATAACCCATCCACCAATAAAAATGATTATATTCCTTCATAAAATCAATCCTTCCAAAAACATGGAACACTACACATAGATGTCATATAAGGCCATTTTTTTATTTCCTAATGAATTAAACTTCATATTATATTTTGATTTATAGGGAATGAACAATATTTAAAATCATAGTTTATATAGATGTAACATAAAACCATCAAAATATTTTTATTCTTAATATTATTTATAATAAATTCTTTTGACCCTTTAACGTGATTAATTAATTTTCATACATAAGTATAACATATTTTCATATCTTCACTACTTGAATTTTCTCGTTAATAAAACATAAAATTATTGGGACATTCAACTATTATTTAATAATTGAGACTATGATTTTTAACAGCATTCATCGTATCATAAATTGATTTCATGTTCATATCATCAAAAAATCATCATGTTAAAACTCTAATATCCTCAAAATTTCATTATATGTAATTATTTATAATTACATTATAAGGTACAGCATTAGTGGAGAAGATAATATTTTTTATTTCAAACATCATTAATATAAATATAAAATTCCATCAACTGTTAATCTATAAAAATCATATGATTTTTAGTGAAATTAACTCCTGTATTATTCTATAGAAAATCATAAATTAACCACACTAATATTTTATAAGATTCAACTTGTTGTGATGTAGTGTGGAAAGAGTCATTAATCAATTTTTTTAATATCATTCTCTATTATTAGTGTAGTAGGTTTTTTATTCAACTGATGCTCACACATTGAAATTTCTATAATGTTCAATTCCCCTTACAAAATCCATATCATATATCTTGTAAGTAAATATTTTAATACCATATGATAATAATATTCATATTGTTTTATCCATCATATAAAATTATAATGAGAAGATTTAAATTTTATTCTTCTACCCATAGTTTGGCATTCATTTTCAAGATATTAAAACACCTCAAAACCTTGATATATTGAGGTAAATTTAAGGGTAAAATAATCCTTATTTTACCTATTTGTATCATATTAATAAATATATACCAAAAAACATAATGAAAATTCACAAAATAAAATCCTGTCAAAAATAATACACGTATCGGAATAACATATCAATGTAAAATGGTGAAGGTGAAGCAGTGATGGAGGAAGAATAAGAGTAGGAGATGAGGTTTGTGTGATGGGATAAGGAGGAGGAAAGGGGATTCCACAATGAAAATCGGGTTTAAATTGTTGTGGTTTTCAAATAAAATAAATGACTAATTATAGTAATTTATTAAATAAGTATTTTCAATATTTCGTTACTCAGTGATCATATTTAACAATCGATAATAATTTGGGATTAACTGTCAAGAGACAGTTGTTTTTAATTAGTAGTGTATTTTTAAATAGTAGCTAATAATCTTCCATAAAGTATGTTTTTATTATAATGATGTCACATATATATATTTATATATAGTTGAAATTTATATTCTATTTTTATATATAAATATACATTTTCGTATCATTTATTTTTATATAAATAACTATATGTTATATATTTATATATATACAATTTTAAAATATAATTTTTACTTTTATTATTGTTTTCTATAATTAATTGATCATTATTGGTTAAATTCAGAGAGAACATGTGGGGAATATAATAATGAGGGTTGATGATCTCATGGAATTTTGTTTATTGAATGTTGAAAATTGAGATATGTTTTTTTATCCATATATGAAGTGTATTAATAGGAAAAAATTATGGTCCATATAAAATATGGATTAATTGATTTTTTATGGATTTAATTTAAGATATTGTAATTATATTTGGCTTTCTAAAATAATATAGAAATCGTGAAATGACATTGATAAAAATTCACAATATGAGATTAATGTTCTCATTGATGAATTACTTTATGATGTATGATTTAAAACTATTAAATAACATTGAATAGAGAATGGTTAAATGGAGATTCTAAAAAACTAAGGTTCTTTGGTTTCACTATATATACAATGTTATATAAAACTATGTGATTAGTTAACATAGTATATAGAAATAGTTTAGTGATAAATGTTTCACTATATTTATTAAAATTTTTAAAGAGATACTTATTTATTGAAATGAACTTCAAGATTCCAATTATAATAAAATATATATTTTTCCCAATGGGTCAATGCTTAATGAAGAAATTTTTTCCCCAATGGTTGTCTATTTTATAATAATGAATATTATTTTTTATAAATTATCCTAAATTTGGAACATTATAATATAAAATGAATGAATGATCAAACTTTTATTTATCCTCATGGATGAGCAAAAGACCCTTTACTAGGAAAATATAGTATAATACAATAATATCTCTTTTGAATCATTTATTTGAAAATACTAATAATATAAAGAGGTTAAGATAACATTAAAATGAGTTAATATCGTATGAAAACATGCCCCACCAGACTATTTTATTACACTATAATATATTTGATTAAAAATATTTGATTAAAAAAGATTTGATGTTGGATGTGATATTATAAAAATCAGAATGGGACTTTATAGAGATGGAAAAATCCACATTGAAGCTGCAACATCCAACAGTATTCATCTCTTATTGGGTAACACCTCAAATTTAGTAAGTTAGAGCTGATGGTTAACTTACTAGATTGGTACAAGATACATGGGACTAAATGATAAATAATTAAATAGATTAATAGTCTTCATAGAATAGATACATACATTATTCTCAAAATATATTTTAAAACATAAAATACATATTAAAATTATAGTGAGACCATTATTATTTATTCTCATATATACCTAAATTCTTCATATATTCCTAATTTATATCTTGGGGAGAAGAATAAAAAATAAATGGTGATATCATATGATATTTAATGGAAATGAATACAATATAAACTATCATAGAATAAATAAAGCATGACTAATATGGAAGATATAAGATATAATAAAATAATTTACATAGCTAATGACATAATAGTGGAATATATCCATTTATGCAATAACAACAAAAATAATCACATAGATAATAATATATAGTTTTAATGTGATATAATTCATAATTCCAGACATCATAATCTTATCGTTACGACCACATTTGAAGACATCATAAATTTATAGTTAATGAATATAGTTAATAACAAAACTAGTTTCTCACATGAGTCTAATTGATGCATCATGGGGGCTATAGTGGGACTTGATTGTCAATTGGCATTTTTAATGCATTTATACGAAGAATAAAATAAATATAAATTCAATATGTAATCATTATAAAAATTTATATACAAAAATTATCATAGGATGTGTTAATATTTTGTCCCTAATAAATAAATTTTATAACCAGATCTTTAGACATCCAATGAAATAAGGAGTAAGTTTATTTATAGTATATCCCCTATAATGCCTACGAATAATCAATGTATATTTGCATAGATGAAAATACCATTAAAATAACTTTCAGGTATTTCATTTAAAACATGATAAGAACGTCAATTTCATTTGACAAAATTTGAAATAAAAATATCAATAATATTTTGAAAATGATTTGCATTTAAAATAATAATTGATATATGTAAAATAATATTGAGATCAATGAGGATTTCTGATGGTAGGAAAATTAATTCATTCAGTAAATAGAAAAACAATTTTTCATTTCACACTTTTGGTTAAAATTTAGAAGTAACATATTCAATAAAGGACAAGATGATTATATTCAAACCATTAAAAAGAAATTAAAATATACTTCAATTTGAATTTAAATAATCATCCAACCATAGAAAAAAATTTCTTGAAATCATTTTATGAAACATGAACATTGAAGAAAAATTACATCGACCCATGATATAATAAGGTTGACTTTTCTTCTAAAAAATATTTTCACAATTATATTATTTACCTAATATATGGAAATAATTGAAAATATATTAAATAAATAGTTAAATAAATGATATGAAAATATATAGATATTTAAAGTAAAATACCATATAAAGTCCATCAATATAAATTTTAATATAAATAAGTCCAAATAATAATGAGATTATAGAATAAACCCTTACCTTAGACTCCTGATTGGTCGGATACATTGTATCTAGATGAATAATTAATTTAAAATTATTAAAGAATTTTTTTGAATCCTTTTTATCAATATTTAATTATTTATGGTTCCTTTTTAATCATTTCTATTCCATTTATTGAATATTTCTTGTTTACATTGACCACTTGAGGTTCTTTAGTCAATTTATACGAAATTGCGTTGGTATGTTGACCATATTTGAAGGTGTTATAGAATGATCCCATAATATCAAGAATTTAATTAAATTAATTAATTTATTGAATTTTCAATATATACAGTTTTATAGTCATCTATGCATGGTGGTAACAGAAAATCAAATCCCCTCAATTTAAAAGTTGGCAGTCCACACGTATGCATAAATGGAATTATCATTATCATATGTATATAAGGTTAATAAGTTCGACGATATTTATATTTGAAAAATCAATATTGTGTCATATATATCATATATATTAATTATTTCTATATTTATAAGAATATTTCTAATATGCTGATGAAAAATGAATTACACCACTATGCGAATATTATAGGTTGTACATACACATGAGTGATGATTTCAATTTCATATAATGGAAAAGATATGTAACAAGGATGTTAAATTAACATAAAACATATATATATAATTAATATACTAATTTATTTATTTTTATATGTATTTTGAATTTCTAGTGGATGTTTATGATGAAAATAACTTTAAAAAGCACTGTAATATCATATATCAATTCTTTTTGGTAACCACCTTTAGATTCACCATAATCCCTCTTAAATTGGTTTTGGTGTGAGACCATGAATTTTGGAACTTGGAGGGGGATGTTGAGAAGGTATTTGTTTAGTTATTTTCCTATATAATTGATCCATGCTGTGTGGAAAAGAGAGGATACATGGTTCTGTTTTTAAGTGAGGATGGAGGAAAAGTTTAAATAATTGAATCATTTTTATATAAAATATGTCTTATTCTTGTAAATTTCCTAAAAATAATAAAGTATTAATGGATGAAAATTTAAATTTTGCAATAAATCCCCAAAATATTATTTAATAATGTTTTTTTGTTATATCGAATCCTTATACCATTATTTTGACCCTTTTAACTCATTTTCCATTAACTAAGATGATAAATATATACAACGATTATTTTTCATTATGACCAAAAAATAATATGACCATATTAACTATTTATAAATATAATAATTACAAATATATAACCTAATTTAAATGATTCAATTTCTATTTGTGAAAATAATTAATTTTAATATATATATGAATAATGTATTAAAAATAGTTTTTAATGAAATGTTTTTTTTTCAGTATAAAAATGATTGTAGATAAATTCAAGTATAATATTGATTGTGATAGAATTAATTGGATTATGTTAAATAAAATGATAATTATTTTTATTTGAATCCAAACCAATAATAATGTTAACATTTTAAATACTTCATTAATATTGAAGATGTAAAAATAGTATTTATCTAAATTAAAAAATTATCTACATTCCCAAAATGCTAAGAATGGATATAAAATATTAAAATTAAATTTTTATATGAATTCTATTAATTATTAAATATATATTTTGTCAATAAAAATGGTTTCATAAAATTTCAACTTATTCTAATATCATTATAAAATTATTAATGTGAAAATATTTGTAAAATCTATATTTTTTACTATTCAAGCGAAAAATTACTTATCTATGAAAAATCTCAAATATTCACCAAAAAATGACATTCAAATGATGAATTGAAAAACTATATTAATTTTATGAAATTAAATTTATAAAATTTTAAAATTTAGTTTTTAATAAAATTCTTAAATAAAGCCATGTGCATTATGCAATATTTTTTTTAAAGAAAAGATTACTTACTATAACTGAAACTCGGGTGCTACATTCTTAACCCCATAAAAACATTCATCCTCTAAATTTATAGTATATCACCTCATCAATAGTTGTGGGTAGTTGTTTATTAAAATTCTTCATGTTCCCATGTCAGCTCTTCTATCTTATGATTTCTACAATGTACATTTACGAGATGAGTTTTTTGATTCTGCAACACTAGTAACTTAGTTTTAAAAATCTAGATAGTCTCTTCAATGTAATAAAATTAAGTTCCAAATATATTTCCTCATTGTCAATCACATTTATTATGCAGGTCATGTACTTCCACAATAATGAGATATGGAAGATGTCATGAACATTAGTGTTTCTAGGTGGCATTTCCAAACAGTAAGTCAGAAATCAAATATTTTTAGAGTTTCAAATTCCCGATGTATCTAGGACATATTTTCCATTTGTTTTTGAAACATATAAACTCTTTCATGGAGATAAATTATTAAAAATTGATCTACCGGTTGAAATATAAAATCCCTACTTCGATTATTTTTTTTTTACTTTAATCATCTCTAATATGATTTTGAATTGTCTTCACATTCATCATTAGATCATCAATAATATCAAGCCTATACATATCCTTTCCCCAATATTTCATTAAAAAGATGGAGTGAAACATCAATATTTCAATAATTATTCACATGGTTCCATTTTAATTCATGAATAGAAGCTACTATTCTATAATGATTTCACTAAAGGTCAGTTCTAATCCCACATATATTTAAATTTTATTAAGTATGTGGTTAGAATATCTTCTAACATTTGAATATTTATTTTATATTGTCCATCATTTTTAGGATGATAGGTGGTGATCAAATGTAGCTCGATGTCAAGGTCCATCGAAACACCGTTATATAATTTAAATGTAATTCACATATCATGAGAAAATTAAATAGAATGAGTCACATCATGATGTATCACAACTTCATTAATATAAAACCTTATATGGTGCTGAAGATGCATATATTCCCTCATAGAGAAAAAATTTGTAAATTTGGTAAGATAATAAAAAATAAACCATTTTGAATCATTTTTTCTATGAGTTTATGAAAATAAATAGAAAATTTCAATTATAATATCATCCAATATCTACACATGAATAGTTATATTTTGTATGAATCCTTTATGATGTTTTTTCATAGCTGTATCCTATTGAAAACCCATAAATTTTGATTCATAGTATATGATTTCCCATTTCATTTTCCCACAAAAATGTTTCCATTAAATTTTGATACATTATCATGTTACCATAATGTTTAGAGTAATTTGAGATATGAGCATCATCTAATAATTCTATTTTTATCTTAAGAATAGATAGAACACATAACCTCTTTCCAAATAAAAAAATATCATTTAAATAGATTAATTATACCATATTCCCATGATTCATAGATTTTATTTTCATTTGATTATTCTTATCATTAAATTGGGAACATTCTAATTTAACTAATAATGATGGGTTATAAATCATTTGAAATATATGTGATGTTACCCATTCATTAATGGTTCTCATATCCCACATTACTATATTCATGAATTTAGGATCCTTTTCAATCTATATATAAGTTAAAACCCCACGATCATTCCAAATTAATGAATCCTCCACCTTATATTCCACTCCATGGTAGAAGTTTAATAAGAAATCATAAATCTTGAGTAGTTCTTGATATTTCATTTTCATTAATGTGAGAAATTTCTATGAGAAGATGTATTTATAAAATTTATGATACTTATATAATTCAAATAATTAACCATAAAGGTAATTCCTACAAATAATCAATGAAAATATAATGGATCACAACTCAATATCAGGTGATATATAACTTTATTAATGAATCATTAACAACCTTGATAGATACGTAATGAAATTATCATATTGTATAAGGATGCATCAAAGACTATTATTTGATTAATCACTATATAAAATAAATCCATTCCTTCCTTGAGTTAAATTAAATAACAGTTTATTGAAAAATATCATATTTAAATCTTCAAAAAATTTATTAAATTATTCATAATAGATAAAATTAACCCATTCCAGGGTAAATTTTGTTAAAATATTAGTTAATAAAGAAATAATTTTATCAAATCATCAATATGAACTTGATAACACAAGGAAACTATGCAACCCAATTATATTCATTGGCATCGTCCATTCCATTGCAAATTTTTTTTAAGGATTAACTATCATTACATCCTTTGAGACAATATACACATGAAAAGAAATATTTTTTATCCATAATCCTCATTTATTAAGTTATCCATGCAACTTATTTTCATCATGAGAATCAGGAATAATTACCCAGTGACTCATTTTTCCATCATATATTTTTGAGTATACCATGATATCATCAATAAAGACCATAATGAAAATATCAAGATAATCCATGAAAACTTTTTTACATTGGATCTATTAAAAAAATGGAGTATTATTCAATCTGAAGGGCATTACATTAAATTTGTAATGTTCATAAATCTTAAAGAATGTTATCTTTCAAATATATTACATATTTATATGTTATTTTTTGATACCCTTAATGATGATCAGTCTTTGAAAAATATTGATCTTCATGTAGTTCATAAAACAAGACATTAATGCAGGGTAGAGGATTGTTATTCTATATATTAAGGTCAATGATTTCCCAGTAATCAATGAAAAACCACAAAGACCGATATTTCTTCTTAACAAAAAGAAAAAGGGCTATATATGGTGAAACACTATGGTGTATAAATACTTTATCACAAAACTCATATAATTTTTACTTTAGTTAGACCTACTCAATTGTTAATAGACTATTAATAATTTTAGACATATGTTTTTCATTAGGGATAAGTTCAATTACAAAATTAACCTCATATTATGATTTATGTCCATGTATTTATTTATGAAACAAATTAATATATTTGATAACATCATGTACAACCTATATTATAAGGATAAAATTCCCATTTATAGGTAGTTACCCCTGTTATTCAAGAATTTAATTAAGTAGAACAAATAGATGTAGATCAATAACTGATTTGGAGGATGTAATATCCCATCCCAAGAGATGAGATCCCACATCTCCATTTCAAATCATAATCTCATTATCTTGATAATAATTTTTTTCAGATTAATTAGAAATCCAATAAATCTAAAGGTTTATATAAAATTCAATCATAGTTATAAATAAAATTTTTTCAAATAATGTTTTTCTATGTGTCATAATAGGAGAAGACTATGATATCCATATTATAATAATATATCTACTATGATTATTTATTTAAAACTCCCTTATTATTACTATTATGTAAATATAGATTCTTATTGAAAAAACTAATGATTAAATGATTGAGAATATACAAAATCAAATAAATCATTAGATAAATGTTATATTATTTTCTAAGTACCACTATATATTTTGAAACATCAATCTCACCTATAGTGATTGAAAAATATTTGTCATAATCCCTAGGAATAATTTGAAGAATATTAACATGAAACTTGATGAATTAATATTAATAGTGCCCCATATCCTTAACATTGTGGCATTGGATATTTTATGCTTCTTTTATTCCCTTACTGTAACACACCATCCCATATATACAAAACACATCACCCAATTTGCCTTTCCACAAGGCCTTGAAAGTGAATCCATGAATTCCAGAGTCTCATAACTATTGGTGATTGTCTAAAAGGTGTAGTGGGGAGATTGTACCATTATGTCAGAGTGAGATATTTTTAGAAAATAACCATACTCATACACATTGATAAAAATCAATTAATTCATAACAATAACTAAAACAACAACATGTATAAAAAAAATAAAATTAACCATACAATCATAGAGACTCAAATCATTCCAAACATAAAAATGGTCGACTCCCAATAGTATTACCTCATATAAAAAATAATAAAACTGAAAATTAATATATATTCATCTTATTCCATCATCAACTCGAACAACATACCTGGTCTCTAAGATGCTTGAGGTACACCAGCCCAATCACAAGACTGTTCACAAGGGGATATGGTCAGTCTTGAAAAATTGGGACTCAACTCTATCTAACATAAAACTAATGTACCATCCTAGAAAAAGGCATCAGATCTGTACGTAAAATGAGGTCCACCCATAGGGGGTGGGAAATAAATCATATCAGTCCACCCCCAATGGTGAACCTATAATCTATAGCCTTAACATGTTCATGAATATGTGATATGACAAGACTATTTAATCCTAAAAACACCTTCCATAAAAGAATAACTACATTAAAATATGGTAGAATAAAAATTAATAAAATAAATTCATCCATGTATTCTAGTCTAACATCCAAGGTGAATATTCCTTTTCTATTGCCAATGTTAGAGGATTTGAAACACTAGATCTCTGTTCGACATGAAATCTTGATTGACAGCTAGATATACACTACATGAACATGAAATATAAAAGAAAATGAATGAATGTAAAACCCCAGGGAACAACCATGGTAAGCCATGAACTGACTTCACATCTACTAGGATTTTGGACTCCAATGTCATCATACAAAAAAGTGATAGAACCTTCTCTCAACAAGTCAATGATATTTCAATTCCTAAATGTCCTGTACAAAAACATGGGCCTTACCATGGATCAATTAGATACCCCTTCACATGGGATCCATCAATATGGACCCAAAAATTACATTTCACATGGCTCCAACAACAAAACTAGGATTAATATTAAATGCAAGACTATTATAACCTCTATCCAAGGTAATCACTATTTTTATAAGGGGTAACATATTCTAGAGTTCCCATTATCTCCCTAATCATGTAAAACATTATCTTTACAACAAATGGGAGAAAAAATTGATAATCTTGGAAAAAAACCACTCAAAAAATCCTAAGAGTATCCTCCTCGAACCAAAATACTAAAAATAAAGAGCTTAAAACATCATGGACTATGGCCAAAAGAAAATGGAACAATCCATCCTCAAACCCACCATCCAAATAGATGAAATAATAGTGTCATTCAACTCTTAGACAATAATTAATGGTTCTTCTCTCCAATCCTTAGATGTCATCATCCAACAAAATAGCCACCACCAGCTCCCCATAACCCACCTTAGGGACCAAATAAACATCAGGGTTCCCATAGTCCCTAGGTTCATTGCATAATGAGACATCATATTAGGAACTCCCTTGATGCATCTAGTATTATTGTCCATGCCTGTAGAAACATCCTCAAATGGACAATGTGACTAAAAAAGAGTAGGACACCCAAGATGGTGTTTCCTTTCTCATCCAAAATATTGGCCATTCAAATAACATAAACATCACAAAAGGACTTATGTAGCCTCTAAATAATCCACAATCAACAATATTCCCAACATTAATCCAAAATAAAATCATACAATATAGGGTGTTCACAATGGTCCTCATGACCACCTCAATGTAGGACCCACCACTAGGGCTCCTTGACACGAGCTAAAACTCAGGACAATGCCAATAGTAAGAACACCCTGACCAGGCTTCATGGAAAACAACCCATCCATGGGTACCAACTTACTCATAAGGATGTACAAATAAGCACCATGTTATATGACCTTTTTCAAAATAAGACTGTATCATTCTATGATAACTTCATCAAAAAACATCCTATTAGACTCCTCTTGTGTTAATCATGTTTTAATGATCCCAAATCCTATTACTGTTAATTAATCTCAATCTTCATTTCACATCTTGCTAATTCTCTTCAATCTCAATAATTACTACACATCATGTTTTAATACTAACAAATCTTATGGATATTGATTACTATTTTTATTATTTACATGTCTTATGCATTATACCACATCTCACGTATATTATCACACCATTATTTTTATGATTCAATCTCTTTTACTCTCTAATGATTAAACATAATACATATTCTTCATATTTCTGTCTAAGTCCAAATACATAAATTTTTCTAATATGGTGACATCGTGAAGGACTCATCGTGACAGGAGACCGTGAAGGACTCACCGTGACCAGAGACCGTGAGGGACTCATAGTGACCAGACACCGTGAAGGACTCACCGTGACCATACACTATGAAGGACTCACCGTGAACTAGATACCATGACATGGACATACCGTGAAGCTCATACCGTGAGCCACATAACGTGAAGAAGACACCATTTCCATGATCACTATGACTCTGTTTCTTAACTTTTTGTCAATTTTATTTAAATAATGCTAACAGTCATATTTGTTGTTTTTAATCCAATTAATGTTAAGTAATGATAATTTTTGGCATGTCAAGAATCTGTATCTCGTACTTATGATAGTGAATCATTCCTACTACCATAACATGTGGAATATAAGGAATATTAAGATGTAGTACAAAAAAAGAAGTTGTGTGTAAGTGTGAATATACAACACGAAGAACTTACAAACACCTGAGTGCAATGTACTAAATAGCAAAACAATCTTGGACAAGAATGAGATTGCAAGTCTTTCATAGAACTCTCATGAATGCAATCTAACAGCTCTGTAGAACACACATCGCATCGAGAGATCATTTTCATTCATGAAGATGAAAAGTTGACTACAACACTCTGTTTTTCAACAGAAAAACCAGAGAAGGACTCAGAAGCATTCCTGCTGAATCCAACGAGTTCGGAGCTACATTGATAATCACTAGAGCTTTCGAAACTCTCATCTATCTTCTCTAAGTGATTTATTTATTTATTAACTTTCAAGAAGTGTGGTGTACTCTTCCTTTCTTATACACACACTATCTCCTGTACTGAACTGAAGGATATCAAATCCTCACTCCAAATCTCTTAACTCTTGTTTACCCAAGTCAACTGTGGAAGAGGTCCTTGTGTGGCCTAGTATTTGCTTTGTTTCCCACGTAGAACAGTGGAGGAGGTCCCTGTGTGGCCTGGACAGTTTTGTAAACTGTGTTTAACCCCGATACAGGGTGTGGATCAAATTTATATAAATTTGAGATGACTGAGTCTCGGCTTGAGACTGAACCTCTTGTTATATCTGTTGTTCATTTATAATTTATGTTCGAAGTATAATACATAAATCTTATTTATTCTGCTACTATTACTTTGAAATACAAAAATATTTTAAAGATACTTTTATAGTTAAATTAGCAAGTGTTTACACTTATTGTAAATCAGTAGATTAGTTTCAAAAGATAGTTTTATCTTGTGGTTAAATTAACTGAGACCTAATAAATCATCAATAAGCTAATTGATCATTTACAATATGTATAAATTCACTACAGTTTAGCTTATTTTATAAATCAGGGGATTTTAAATCGATAATATTTTTAACAGAAATTTTAATTGGAACTCAATTCACCCCCCTCTTGAGTGTCCACTGCGACCAACATTTGGTATCATAGGATTAAAAATATTTTTGAAATTCTCTGTTTTTTCAAATGTTATTTTAGTTGTATTTTAAAGGTTCTAAAATTTCTGTTATTTCTAAATTTTTATCTCTTTAAATTATCTTTCGAAAATACAGTTATGGATAATAGACTAGAAGGTACTGCTACTAACATGCCACATTTCTTCAATGGTACAAACTATGCTCAATGGAAGCTGAAAATGAAAATTCATTTAAAAAGCATGGGTTTTGATATTTGGAATTCCATAGAATCAGAATATAAAATTCCTACTACTGTTAGATCCACTTGGGATGAACCTAAAAAGACTTCTTATAATAATAATTGTAAAGCTATGAATGCCATGTACTGTGCTTTAGGAGATGAAGTTTTTAACAGAATTTCTGCATGCAAAACTGCTTTTGAAATTTGGGATACTTTGGGTGTTTCTTATGAATGAATAACCAATGTTAAAGAAATTATATTAAATACTTACACTATTAAATATGATAATTTTAAAATGAAGACTAATGAAACTATTTCTGATATGTATCTCAGGTTTAATGTGATAGTTAATACAATGAATTCACTTGGTAAGGTTGTTCCAGCAATGGAAAAAATTATGAGAATCTTGAGATGTTTACCAGACCAATGGAGAGGCACATCTGTTTCAATCAGAGTGTCTTGTGACACTGCTGCTCTACCTATAAATGAACTCATTGGTAAGCTTATGATGTATGAGGAAGAACTCAAAGTGAATAATGAGGACGATGATGAACCTAAGAGAAAATCAGTGGCTTTCAAGACTACTGCTTCAAGGACCAAGGACAAATATAAATCTCAAATACCTATGGACAGTTCATCCAGTGAAAATTACGACTCTGATAGTGATGCTGAAATGGCTCAGATAGCTAGAATGTTTAAGAAGTTTTATAGAATGAATTTTTTTTCAGAAAATAAAATTACAAAGTAAAGTATGATAATAAGGGACATTGGAAGAAGGATTGGAAAAAGTAAGATAAAAGTGATAAAGTTGTTTGATATGAGTGCCAAAAGAAAGGAAACATTAAAGAAGACTTCCAAAAGCTAAAATTCAAGAAGAAATGTGATTACAAGGACAGTAAGTAAGAAAAGGCTATGAAGGCTACCTTGAGTGCTTCTGAAGACAGCACAAGTGAATCTGAAATTTATGATTCTGAAAAGAATCGTGCCAACATGTGTTTCATGACAAACACATCTAAGGTAACCTTAGATAATCCTATTTTAAATTCTTATTATTTTGGAGATGATTTAGAACCTGATTCTTATTCTGAAAACGTGACTAGTGAGGAATTATTGGAATATTGTAATATGCTGGAAGAGACATGCAATGAACTTAATGATAAATACAAATCCTTAATGAAATAGCATGATCTCACTTCTATTGTTAAAACTAAACTTACTATTGAAAAAGAGAAAAATTCTCAACTGTTATAGGAGAATACTAAATTGAAATTGTCAAATGAGAAACTTAGAAAAGACTTGGAGAATTTTACAAATGGGAAGGATGCACTAACTCAAATGCTAGGAAATCAAGTTGCACCAAAATACACTACTGGAATAGTATACAAACCTCGACAGAGACAGATTACTAAGAATAGATTTATTCCTAAATCTGGACAGAATACTTCCAGGTCTAGCTCTGGACATTCATATGCTTCAACTAGTTATTCACATTGTTATAAATCAAATAGAGTTTATCTTTCACAATCTTTTGATTTTGTAAATTATATCAGACCCATAAGACAAATTTGGGTACCGAAAGATTTGATTTCTAACCATTCTGGACCCAAGAAGATCTGGGTACCAAAATCATTTTCTATATAAATCTGTATTGTAGGAAACCTACTTGAAGAGTTCCCACAAGAAGACGTGGTATTTGGACAGTGGATGTTTAAGACATATGTCTGGGGATTACTCATGCTTCAAGAGTTTAATAACGGTTGATGGAGGTCATGTTACCTTTGGTGATAATTCTAAGTGAACGATCATTGGCCTAGGCCAAATTGGTAACACTAATTCAGTTTTCATTTCTAATGTTTTATTTATTGATGGACTTAAATATAATCTGCTAAGTATTTATCAATTATGTGATGATGGATTTAATGTGATGTTTTAAAATGATTCTTGCAATGTTTTTAATTCTAAAAATGTTTTAGTCTTTTCTTATTTATGACATGAAAATATTTATTCAGTTCATTTAAATTCCTTAGCCAAGAAAAATGTTACCTATTTAAATGCATTCCAAAAAGAATCTTGGTTATGCAACAGAAGATTAGGACACTACGATATACACTAACTTAGAAAACTGACTAGGAAAAACTGAGTTAGAGACCTACCTAAACATGAGTTTTCTAATTACAAAGTTTGTAATCCCTGTCAAAAGGGAATGCAACATTAGGTTTCTTTTAAATCAATGAAATATGTTTACACTTCTCAACCTCTTGAGTTGGTTCACATGGATCTGTCTGGACCATCTAGAGTTTCTAGCTTAAATCGGAAGCACTATGTCTATGTCCTAGTAGATGACTTTTCTAGATATACTTGGGTATACTTCTTTGCTCACAAAAGTGAAGCTTGTTCTTACTTTGTTAAATACTCCAAATCTGTAGAATATCTTAGCGGACATAACATTAAAACTCTAAGAAGTGATCATGGCCGTGAGTTTGAAAATCATGAATTTGAATCCTATTTCTCACACAATGGATATAGTCATATCTTTTCTGCTCCTAGGACACCTCAGCGGAATGATGTAGTAGAAAGAAGAAATAGAACCCTGCAAGAAATTTCTAGATCTAGGCTTAATGAATATGACCTGCCTATTAACTTTTGAGCAGAAGCTGTGAATACAGGTTGTTATATTATTAATAGAGTCTTAATTAGACCTATTATTAAGAAAACCCCATATGAGTTGTGGAACAATAGAAAACCTAATGTTAGTTACTTTAGAGTCTTTGGATGCAAAATTTTCATTCATAATACAAAAGATAATCTTGATAAGTTTGCTTATAAGAGTGATGAAGGAATATTTATAGGATATTCTTTAACCAGCAAGGCGTATAGAGTTTTCTATAAAAGAACCAAGTGTGTCGAAGAATCTGTTCCCATCAATTTTGATGAAACTGATCCACATGAGCCTAAAACCTCTCTTGAAAATCTTGAAGAAGATTTATCTGTTCTGGACCTTAATGATAAAATCAATGACCCTGCTATAAAGACTACTAGCTCTAGACTTATTCCAAAATCTGCCTCATATGAACCCAAAACAAGATAAGAACCTGAAATTTCTAGTCCTACCTTTACTAGATCAACTAGAAATCTAAATATTCATCCTTTAGATGCTATTGTAGGAAATATTAATTGAGGGACACAGACTAGAGCTTCTCTTAGAAATCAGGTTGAACATCAGGACTTCTTGTCACATCTTGAACCTCAAAACATTGATGATGCTATTAATGATGAATTTTGGGTAATTTATATGCACGAAGAACTCAATCATCTTGAAAAAATAATGTTTGGAATCTTATTAAAAGACCTAAGGACACTCTCTCAATAGGCACAAAATGGGTTTTTAGAAATAAAGTAGATGAATCAGGAAACATAGTTCGAAATAAAGCTAGGATAGTTGGACAAGGCTATAGTCAAGAAGAAGGTATTGACTATGAGGAGAATTTTTCTCCAGTAGCCAGATTAGAAGCCATTAGGATTTTACTTGCATATGCTGCACATCAAAATTTCAAACTACATCAAATTGATGTCAATAGTGCATTCTTGAATGGATATATTACTGAGGATGTTTTTGTTGAAGAACCACCTAGTTTTTCAAACCCTTATTTTCCAAATCATATTTTCAAATTATCAAAAGTTGTATATGGTTTAAAACATGTTCTAAGTGCTTGGTATGATAGATTAAGTACTTTTTTAATTTCCATAGGTTTTACAAAAGGAATAGCTGATCCTACTCTGTTTATGAAAATAATTTCAAAATCTGTTTTAGTTGTAAAAATTTATGTAGATGATATTATTTTTGGATCTTCAAAAACTACACTATGTACTAATTTTTCTAAAATGATGCAAAATGAATTTGAAATGAGTTTAATTGGTGAACTTAAATTCTTTCTTGGATTTCATTTCAAAATAATGATGGAATTATTTTAACTCAATGTAAATATACTAGAGATATTTTAAAACGTTTTGGATTGGATAACACAAAAGGTAGTGACACTCCCATGAGTACCACCTGTAAGATGGATCTTGATGAAAATGGTAAATCTGTTGATCAAACCACTTATAGAGGAATGATTGGAAGTATACTCTACCTGACTGCAAGTCATCCAGATATTATTTTTAGTGTGTGTATGTGTGCTCGTTTTCAATCAAACCCTAAAGAATCATATTTAAATGCTGTGAAGAGAATTTTCAAATACCTCAAGCATACTCCCAATTTTGGACAGTTCTATCCCAAAGGTCAATCATTTGAATTATTTAGTTATTCTGATGCTGATTTTACTGGATGTAAGTTAGATAGAAAAAGCATCTCTGGAACATGTCACCTTTTAGGCAAGACACTAGTATCATGGTGTAGTAAGAAACAAAATTTGGTTGCTTTATCTACTACAGAAACTGAATACATAGCTGTTGGAAATTGTTCGGCACAAATTTTGTGGACGAAACACATATTACTAGACTATGGATATCAATTTAGACATGAACCAATAAATTGTGACAACACAAGTGCTATTAACATTTCTAAGAATCGTGTTTCTTATTCTAGAACAAAACATATTGATGTAGGACATCACTTTTTGAGGGATCATTATCAAAAAGGTGATATCACTGTGGAATTCATTGTTACTGAATATCAACTTGCTGATATATTCACTAAACCATTAAATTATGAAATATTAGACTACATCATTCATTATCTTGGTATGATTAATCATAAATGAATATCTCACTGATCATAATGTTTAATACTTTACTGTACTTTACTTTACGGTTTCATACTCACTGTTTCTAAGTTACTGTTTTGTGATCACGGTCTCACCGTCAAGACTCCATGCTGACAGTCTGTCAACTCATTGTCTCACCATGACTATACATAATCCTCACTGTCTCACCGTAACGACTATGAACTGTCTCACCGTGATGACTGTTTTTCATCTCACCGTAATGCCTACTCATGGTCTCACCATGAACATTTATTTATATTCTTATTTTAACCTGTATTGCCTTAATTTGTATTTCACTGCTATTTGTTTTCCCACGTTTTTGTTTTTATGATTTTTGACATTCCCAGTTGATAAAATGTAAGGGTTTCATTAAATTACTTACCCAAACGCTCTCCGGAATCTTCTCTTCCCTCTCGCCCAAACCATCAGTGAATTCCAAGGATGAAGCATCCATCCTCACCTTCGTTTGAGAAGCGCCACTCTAAGAAAAAGAATAGGATGCCGAGGATAGCTCCTGAAGGACCTCTAAACCCAAACCTTGTAAGTCGTACAGTTGTACCTGAAAATGAGGTTTGCCCAGAGTGGTTTTTGTCTTGAAGATCTTTAGTTTTGAAAGTTTTAAGAGAACAAGGATGGATTGAATGGTTCACTGGATAGAATAGACCAATTTACCCGAGGCTGGTATCTCAATTTTATCAGTATGTGAAGTTCTCCTTTGAGTTTCAAGAAAGATTTATGGTGAAAAACTGGATAAATGGTCAGAAGTTCTCTTTCTCTTCATGTTTGTGGGCTGCATGTCTACCATTTCCACATGAAGAAGTTCATGAAGATTAGCAGAGAGACCCTCCTCCAACAACCGACATCTTTGACCTAAAGAATGCTTTGGAGATCCTGAATGGAAATGGAACCAAGAGAAGGGCCATAACTGCTGAATTAGATGGGGAGACTAGACTTCTGTTCAAGTTTTTTCAGAATTTGATTAGTCCTAGAAAAGGAGACTTTTCTGTGATGAAGTATCAGGATGTGTTCCTGATTTACCTGTTGAAGAATGGCCATAAGATCAATCTTCGTAAGTATGTTATCTACATATTTGTGAGCTGATCAAAGTCACTTCCAAATCCACCTCCTTCTTTTACTCAAGGATGATCTCATCTATGTTTGTTGCAAAAGGGATGGTTGGACCAAATGAAGAAAAGTTAGAGGACCTTGATTACTGCCTATCCATGCCTATCATCAGAAGGATGAAGATTAGCTGGAACCCCTGCAAGAAGCTGTGGGTTGAGGATAATGATCAAGTTTATGAAAATTTTAATCCTTTTGACTATCCATGATGGCCTAAAAATCTATCTTATCATGGTTTGGAACCTGATGAAGTGGTTGAGTATTCAGAAGAAGAAGAAGAAGAAGAGGAAGTAACCGCTGATGTATCTCTTAGAGAAGAATCTAGAAGACCTTCAATGGAAACAGCTCCTGTTAAAAAAGAAAGGGTTGATGTCCTTGCTGTTATCCCTACTGAAATACCTCAAGGAGAAAAAGGTGGTCTTAGTTTGAGAGAAGAGGAAGCTCCTGCTTCTAGTGCGGATGTAAGTCCAGAATCTCGTCCAAATGCTGCAAGGATGTTAGTATTTACTGATTCAGAACAGCAAGCAACCTTAGAGGCAAATCCTGTTGAAATGAATCTTTCTGTTGAGAAAAAAAGCAAGTCTGGAAGCTTAACCAGTGGAGCAGTCAGTTACTGAGATTATTCCCTCTACTGAAGAGAGGATGGAAATTTCCTTTCTGCTGGCAAGGAAAGATTTTGCTGAAGCGATTAGGGATGATCCTGAGGTTCTTCTCCATGTTTCTGAGCCTCAATAATCTGAAAAGGAAGCACAAGTTGAGGGGGAGGAACCTCAAAACCTTGATATTGTGAAAGCTAGATCTGCTGATGCTTCTCAACCTTCTGTCACATATTCTGTGTACACTCGGTATGAATTCCCTTGCTTTTATGATGTGAATGAGTCAAAGAAAGTGACTACAACTGGAATGGATCTTTATTCTATGTTTCAATTGATGTCTTTAGCCCATCCAGAACCAGTACCAGAACAAGATCCCCAAGCTCAATCTGAATCAGAATTTGAGTCTGAAGATGACTCTAAACCTCAACCAGAATCTAAAACACTATCTTTACCTGCACCCTTACCTGAGCATCACTCCTTTCTGACAAAGGATGATCTGAAAATTTTTGGAGAGACTTTCTTAGCTGGAGTTGAGAAAATGTTCAACACTCAACCTCGTCTAGTGACTCAGTTAAGTCAAGAAGATGCATCAATTCTCTTAGAAAATATTATCTTTCATATTCAACCAAGGATGATCCAAGGAATTCAAGAAGTCAGAGTAGAGAATAAGCGGCTGAGTGCTGATGTTGCAAATCTGAAAAGTACGGTAGCAAGTTTGCAGAATGAGTTATCTTTGACATCAGAGCCTGCACCTATTTCTGCACCTGCACCTATTCATGCTTCTCCTAAGGCATCTGATTCCCTCCTTGATTGGGAGATTGTGTATCATGTTCATCCATACCTAATTTCATTTGATGAGAAGTTTTAAAAAAGACACACCAAGATGCTGGAGCGCATGAGAGAGCTTGTGGAAAATCATAATAAGCTTAGAGATGAATACACTGGATGCCTGCAAAAAGTTCTGAAATAGCTCAATGTTCTAACTGAAGCTATCAAAGATTCACCTGCATCTGGTCAGCCATTCACACCTTCTTTGGATGATTCTATGCTGAGATCCATAATTAATGATGAACTTCAGAGTGCCTTCAGTGGCTTGGATCTATCTTCTTTGTCAGATGTGATTCAGAACAGTGATAGGGCATTGGACTTGGTTAGAATTCATTCTAAGATAGTCAATGATTCTCAACAAGAGATCACTAAGAAAATAGATTTGTATCTCTCTTGGATTTTCTCTGAAAGTGATATGACAGATCAATTTAGATATCTTTTGGAAAATTTGAGAATCCCTCTGGTGACTCAAGATTTTAAATCTCAATTTCAGAAACATACAGAGTTCACCAGATTATTGGACATATTTCTTGAGAATAATGATGATTTTGAAAAGGCTATGCAATATGGTGGTGAATTTATTACTGATTTCATAAATCTTTTGAAGCCATATGTTCTTGTGATAAGCACTGCTATAGTTGCTCCAGGTGCTGCACCACTTAGACCTAGTCTACCTACCTTAGTCTCAACTGCCATGACAGTTAGCCAATCTCTTTCTCAGATCCGGCCAGTCATTCTTGACCAATCACAGCCTAGATCTTCTACTGCTCCCACATTGGATCCATTTGTTTTTGAAGGTCTACCCTTACCCTCTTTGTCAAACACATCTATGCATTCTTCTACTTCAGCACCAGCTCCTGCTGCTAATAAAGGCAAAGACAAGGTGGATCCCTGAAGAGTCCAAGGACTATTTTTCTTTTTGATGGGATGTCATTTCTTTTTACTGTTTGTACATCTCATGTATGTTCTATTCTGAACTCTTTTTAATGACAAATACAGTGTTTATTTCATTTTCTATACTTTATGATAATCCCAAAAGGGGGAGAAAACTCCAAGTATAAAAGGGGGAGAGAAACTACAAGTGTCAGTACTATAATGATTTTTTCTATTCTGATATGCTAGTTTCTTTAATGCTACATTTCATTTATATATTGACTATATATGATTTGTGATCATCAAAGGGGGGGGGGTATTATTGGACTCCTCATGTGTTAATCATGTTTTAATGATCACAAATACTATTATTGTTAATTAATCTCAATCTCCATTGCACATCTTGCTAATTCTCATCAATATCAATAATAACTAAACATCATGTTTTAATACCAAAAAATCTTATGGATGTTGATTACTCTCTTTATTATTTACAAGTCTTATGCATGATCACACATCTCACATATATTATCACACCTTTATATTTATGATTCAAGCACATTTACTCTCAAATGATTAAACTTGATCCATATTCTTCATATTAATGTCTAAGTACAAATACAGATATTTTTCTAAGTATGGAGACATCGTGAAGGACTCACCATGACCAGACACCGTGAAGGACACTCTGTGACCAGAGATCGTGAAGGACTCACCGTGACCAGACACCGTGAAGGACTCACCATGACTAGACACCATGAAGGACTCACTGTGAACTAGACACCGTGACATGTACATACCGTGAAGATCATACAGTGAGCCACATACCATGAAGAAGACATTGTTTCCATGATCACTGTGACACTGTTTCTTAACTTTTTGTCAATATTATTTAAATAATGCTAACAGTCATATTTTCTATTGTTAATGCAATTAATGTTATTTAATGAAAGTTGTTGGCATGTCAGGAAACTGTATCTCATACCTATGATAGTGAATAATTCCTACTTCTAGAACTTGTGGAATATAAGGAAGATTAAGATGCAACACAAAAAAAATAAGCGGTGTGCAAGTGTGAATATACAACACAAAGAACTTACATCCACCTGAGTGCACTGTACTGAACAAGAAGAACAATCCTGGACAAGAAATAGATTGCAAGTATTTCATATATCTCTCATGAATTCAATCCAACACCTACGGAGAACACACGTCGCATCGAGATATCATTTTCATTCCTAAAGAAGACAAGCTGACTACGACACTCTATTTTCCAACAGAAAAAACCAAAGAAGGACTCAAAAGTTTTCCTGCTGAATCCAATGAGTCCATAGCTGCTTTGATAATCACTAGAGCTTTATATACTCTCATCTATTTTCTCTACGTTATTTATTTATTTATTAACTTTCAAGCAGTGTGGTGTACTCTGCATTTCTTATACAGACACTGTCTCCTGTACTGAACTAGAGGATATCAAATCCTCACTCCGAATCTCTTAACACTTGTTTACACACGTCAACTATGGAAGAGGTCCTTGTGTGGCCTGTTCTTTGCTTTGTTTCCCACGTAGAACAGTGGTGGAGGTCCCTGTGTGGCCTGGATAGTTTTCTAAACTGTTGTTAACCCCAATCCAGGGTGTGGATCAAATTTATATAAATTTGAGAGGACTAAGTCTCGGCTTGAGACTGATCCTCTTCTTATATCTGATGTGCATTTATAATTTATGTTCAATGTATACCACATAAATGTTATTTATTCCACTGCTATTACTTTGAAATACAAAACTATTTTAAAGCTACTTTGATAGTTAAATTAGCTAGTGTTTACACTTATTGTAAATCAGTATATTAGTTTCAAAAGTTAGTTTGATCTTGTGGTTTAATTAATTTATACCTAATCAATCTTGTAGAATCTAATTGAAAATTTACAATTTATATAAATTCACTACAGTTTAGCTTATTTAATAAATCGGGGGATTTTAAATAGACAATATTTTTAACCAAAATTTTAATTAGAACTCAATTCACCACCCTCTTGATTGTCCAGTCCGACCAACACATCCCAAAAAGGAATAATCAAGAGTCCCTCAGACTCATCTCAACAACACAATGGTACCCCTATGTAACTTCTATTTCATCAGATTTACCCATCCCAAAGGCTCCAATAAATATGATCCTCCTGAATGGATCTAAAATGTAACTTCCCTATCCCCAATAACATATCCCAACATGTATGGGATAAAAATCTATCTCGTAGAGATTCTAATCGATCGCACCTTATAGAATTTTTTTCAAATAACCTTAAATAGATCACCCTAGTACACTCAATCCTGGATGACCACCAATCTCACAATAATCACTTTTGCCTCTCATACCACAACCAAACCCCATGAGGATTAAGAAACGAAATATTAAAGAAAACCTCCTAATATACTCTGTTAGTCCATAACTCCTTCTAGATATCCTATAAAAGAATATTATATTCCACCATTGTGAAATATGTAAAAAAAATTATCAAAATGGAATACTCACAAGTCCAATTCAAAATTTGGGTCACAACGCAACGAAACCCCCCATGTTATAAAATGTACATTGAATGTACTTATGAGTACAAGATGAGTAATCTCAAATCTATACCTAATTATGTACTTAAAAATGGCCATAGTAGAATTGGGGTCTTTATGTGTGATACTACTTGGCTAGGGAATGCATGGGCTCTTCCCATATACTACTAAACATGTTTATACCCCTCACATTGGGGTGTTTGAACATGTAAATCCCAACATGGAAATTTCAATCAACATTATGTGTTCTTAAATTACACAATGTGTACTTCCCAAAACTTTTTCTTTTAATGCAGTCATCCATATAAAAACATTCATGCTAAAGTAATAAGACACAGAGCGTACTTATCAAATAAATGTTTACTTCTAAAAACATATCATCCTAAAATAGGATTAATTCACTACATGTTTTCTCTAAACCACACACAATGTAAATCGTTTTCTCTAAAAAAAATCCAATGAAATATTCTGATGTCCCTAACTATCTTGAATTATGCCTATATATACCCACACATGGTCCCTATAATCTAATTAAGTTCATTGAAAACAAAAAACAACTAAGATACGTAGATTTATTAAAAAAATTAAAACATTCCTACCTTCATGTATAAACTGCCAAAGCATATGTTTGATCTACGATCTGATGATACTGTAAGATGATTCAACGTGACCCAATCTCTATGATGATTCATAATACACACCTTTTTCATATCTAATATTAATTTCCCTCTCTCATTTATATTAGTCCCATATGGGGAATCCATATACATGAAAAGATAGAGTGTGGGAAAAAGAAAACGGGAAGTGAAAAAGTAATAATAAATGAAAAGGAGGTTGGGCATCTATTAAACACCCATGATGCAATTGTGCCTCACCCATGAAAGACCACCATTTTATACTCATCCATAGTGAACAAATCTCAATATAAAACTCCCATTGAATGATATAGATGAAAAACATGCATGAATAAATTAATATTTCATTAATTCAATATAAAATATTTTGTAAAAATTAAAACATCTTTAATTTCCACGAAATCCATTCTCAGGGTGAAAAACGTATACTGAGGTCAATTAAGAGGTCATAAAAATAATTTTTGATCATATTTCATTAGAAATTACCATTTTACATTTGAATCAATTCAAAAAAATAATTCCAATTTCTCATAATTTTCAAAACTGGTGATGCCACTTGTCATCAAATACTCCCAACTACAAATTCTTGTCACCTCTACAAGCCATAAAAGAAAACAAAAAACATTGATCTCCCCCAAACACTTGCATAAAAATGATATATTATCCATATAATGACAGATAATACATTTCCACAACTCTATCTCAAAATGTGATACATTTAGCAGTGGATGATCGAATGCTCCCCACCATAGGAGAATACATATTCTTAGCATGCTTCCTAAGTGGAAAGCCGTATGACCCATGCTAATTCCATCACTGAAGGAAATAAATATGAATATCCAAACATCTCACACATAACCACTAACAAAAAAACATGAAACCTTCATTCTTAAAAAGAACATAAAAAGGCTCAAAACCTCCAATGGACTATTTTTAACTCCACGCCCTAAGGATTTCCTTACTATGACCTGTGATCACACCACATGACCTGCACTCATGCATGCCAATTCCCAATGAATCTATGCTGTCCAAACTAAATACAGTTGATCATGATCATCACATAGGATAGTATTAACATACCATAGAAACCATGAAAGTCCTCTTAACAAATGTGGAATCTACCTCATGACATGATCAACCAAACCACCAACCTCCACTTGGGAATCGATTAGAAATCACAAGCATCTAACCATTCTTTCTCTGTGCAACCAAAGAAAAAATGAAAATGGGTGGGGCCAAGGCTCCAACCAAACCATCCCTCTAAATCCAACTATATGACGGGGAGAACACCCAGTTATCCACATCTCAGATGCAATACATCATACTTCCTAACCACATCCTACTGATAGTATACCTCAATGATCCCAACAGGAAAAGCAGCCACACCCACCCAATCCATTGGTGATAACATGATGATAGACCCACCAGACTACACGAAAAACCACACATGGAAGGAGAAGTTCCCTCCCAAGAATCATGTACCAAGGAATTAACAGGATTAAATGCCTCCATAAATATCATTCCCAATCCAATTAGCCCTCATGGATTCATTCCTTCATTAATCCACCCGTAGGTCACATTAATCCCACTACAGACCAATTATGTTTTCTATGCATCCCTTATGGAATGGACTACATCACCATCAATGAAAAATAAATTTCCACATGATCCACATGAACTATCAACTAAAATAAATATATACTTGATCGGTAGTTAATTATAATTCCACTATGTACTTATATTATAAAACAATGATTTATCAGTTGTTGACACATTAAACCACTAATCTGTCATTATCAATGAAATCACACACATACATGATTATGTCTTGCGAATCCTACATGCCTTGAATGATTCATGAAAACTAAACACATTTCTATAGGCTAATATCCAACACTAAAAACAAAAATATAACCATAAAATCAAGTGCATCTCATTAGGTAAAATCACATAACTATAAAAACTAACACTAAAAATAGAAATACCATGACCAAGAAACTAGTACTTCCTATCTATAAAGGAGTCCATGATAAACTGGTAAGTTATCCATCATATGTTGTGAAACACTCTAACAACTCCTATTGACCAACTCCCCCAAATAATATAACCCAACTCACTATGATACTATTATGTAATGAATCATCTCAGGTAAACCTGATACGTTCATCGATTAGGCCCAACACAAAGCCTCAAGTGCGCATTCCTTAACATCAGAGGCCACAACGTAGTAGTGAGGATCAAAAAGGATTGGTGGGGAGTCTATACCCTCTATTAGTAGTGAAATTTTAGAAGGAAATAACCAAACTCATACACATGGATAAGCATTATAGTTCACACAATAATGAACTAAAATAGAAGCATTCTATAAAAAATTAAACGGAGCATATAGTAATACAAATGAAAAATAATGAAAAAAAATTAAAAAATAGTATTTCACTAAACTGAACTCATATAAAATAGAACAAAAAGAAATAAAATACATCAATATCTACATCCAACACTAATCTAAAAAATATACTCAACCTTCACAATGCTTGAGCTACACTTGTATGATCATATGATTCCACAAAAGCATCTTCAATTGATCCAACAAAAATGGGACTTCAACCCTTCCGTCATTAAACCTATTAAACAACATGAGAGGAGACATTAGGTCTATAAGTATGCAGAGTTTATTGTATATTTGGTGAGAAAAAATATCAATAGACCACCCCTAATAGTGGTCTTATGATTTTCTTTCATAACAATTGGATGCACACTTGATATCCCTAACCAAGAAAAAAACTAAAATCAACTATAATAAAATAATATCTACATTAAATGGGGTAAAATAAAAAATTAAAATATCACACCATGGGATTTAGTCTTCCAAACTAGGTAATTATACAATCACCATAGCTAATTAAAATGAATTTATTTCACATGCCTCACCCATATGCATGACAACTAACATGTCTCTTATCTTTAAATTGGAGATCTATGATTTTGAACATGAAGAGCATGAATTTCAAACCCCATAGTATAACCATAGACATCAATGATTTCAATGAACTTCTGCTGGGCTCTATGACTCCAATGGAAGGATTTTAATTGGTGATAGAACCTCCCCTTCACATGGAAGTGATATTTCATGTCATAGAATTCCTAAAAATAACTCAAGCTACACCTTAGACCTAATAGTACACCTACCTTTAGTATAAATCTATATGGTCCTAATAGATTCACTACACAAGGCTCCATAAAACAAATTCATAGGATTGCAACATAAATGGCCAATATTCCCTCTATCTATAGTACACATTCAATTTACATGGGGAACATTCATACAGAGGGTTCATTTGCTCACTTATCCCATATTACCACATCCATCTACCAGATGAGAGTTTGAGATGAAAACATAGGGACAAGACCCCATCAAAAATATCACAATGTTATCCTCCTCAAACCATAATCCTAATTAGAAACTACATCAAACATCACTACCAATGTCCAACTGAATGTGGGTCTATCCAACCATGAAACCACCATCCAAATAGCAACACTATCAGCTTTGATATTCATTGTAGCCAAAAAACCCATGTTCTATCTATCACCTCCCTAGACATCAAGATCTGACAAATAGCCAACAATGGCTTTCAATGACCCTCCTCTGTGAAAAACCAAATCTTTTGGCACCCACACATCCCAGGGTAATAGTATAAAGTGAAGTACTACAAGGTACTCCCCTACTACACTGAATCTATTGATCCATACCTGAAAAAACATAATCGAATGAAAAAAAAGCCACAACATGTGTAGGAAAACCTACAATTGGTTTTTTAGATCATTAAATATAATCATACACATAGGGTAACAAAACATCCCAAATTTTCCTCAGTGGCCTCCAACTAATCTTTTATAAAAAAATAACGCAATGAGAAACCAAAAGAAATACATGTCAAATAGGGTGTTAACAATTGTCCCCATAACCCCCTCAAACATCATCATAAAACAATCCTCAGTGATAATCCCACACACAAAAAAACCCATCTGTAATTCTTAGAAAACAACCCATCCATGATTACCAACTCTCCCAAAAGTGTATCCAATGAATAATTATACCACATGGTCATTCTCAATAGCTGACTATGGCATCCCTTGATCACACAGTAAAAAACTTACCTATAAGGGAATCCCCATGAGTACCATAAAATCATCTCAACAAATCAATGAAACATGCCCCCAAGTACCTTCCCATAACATCAACCAAGACCAAATTGTATAACATCGTAGATCCTCAACATCAGAGCTAAAAATTGACTTTATGAACCTCAAAGAAACAATCTCGGCATGTATGGATAGACTATAATCTCCTCATAGATTCTAATCTTCCCCATCATAAATAAATAAATACAATGAACCTCAACAATAGCTCCATTACACAATCAATATAGATTATTCACTAAGCTCATTACTCTCACCACGGACTTCCAAATCATAACAAAACACACAAGAGGTTTCAAAAACTAAATCTAGAAGAAAACCCCCACTTGATATCTCTCATCTAAATGACAATCTAAATGGTCACTAAACACCAAATGTATTCCACCATCATGGTATATATGGACGAAATATCATAATTGACTACTCACATGTCCATGTATAACTATAGTGAAAAACACCCAAAACCCCCTTGCAATAAAAATTAAATAACATGTAATTCAGAGTATAGAACATATACTCTCAAATATGCACCTAGCCAAGTACATTTACATGGCTAGAGAAGACATTTGGGTCATCCTGTGTACTAATACATGACCATGTCATCGCTTGGGTCTACTGGTGTACTATTGTACTACCATGTAACCCTCTCATAGAGTTTTTAACTATTTTCATGCCCACATGAACATGTCCTACTACACGTTGTATACCAAGATTACATGGAACATGCTTCCAAAAACTCTGTTTACCCATATACTCAGCCCACGTCTAGGTATACAGATAAGGAATATTATAAGATTGAATCCTAAATTACATGGTGTCTAAAAAAAATATTCGTCGGGAAAGAAGAACACATTAAATGTGTTCTATGGACCACACACTGTGTATATAGGATTTCCTAAATATAAATCCCATGACACACATTGAAACCCTTGATTCTATATGATTAAATTTATTTCATCCTCCGGGAGGTCCCCAGAACCCCATTAAAGTAATTAACAACAAAATAATCCATAGTCAGAGTATTTAAAAAAGTAATCATAAAGAATACCTACCACTAGGTGGAAACCAGAAAATATTCGGTCTGATTTTTGATCTGTATCTTCCACATGATTAACCGAAATGATGTAAGCTCCACAACAATGCCTCCTCTTCTATCACTCCCTATATTATCTCCCTCTCCCCCTATTTCTAGGTGACAACCATATTGGGGCGTCACGTAGATTAAAATATAAATAATTATGTTAAAAATAATATGATAACATAAAAAAGGGGAAATAAAAAAAGAATAGTGACTCCGCCCGGATGCCTATGAGGGGATTATGCTTCACCCAAAAAAGTGCCTCATTATAAACTCAACCAAAATGATAAAATAGAAATCTGAAAATCTGTTTCAAAGATATGACCAAATTAATATGGATGAATAAATTAATATTTAATGAATTTAATATTTTATATTTTGTGAAAATTTTGAACGTCTCAGATTTCCACCAAAATCCATTCATAGGGTAAACATCCAATTATAGGACGAATTGAGTGGTTATAAAAATTATTCAATACCATCATCCAAAATATGTAAATAATATTTCAATAAAACTCATACATGAAAAAAAATCAAATTCCATCTAATTTTCATAACCTGCAATGGCTCGAGTCATCACACATGAAGTAATGTGCCCAGTGTCCTTTCTCTCCACCCATAATTAAAATGCCTATTACCATCACAAATGTTTTATAATTAATGTTTTCTAAATTATTATAATTTTTATATTCCATATTTATATTCTTCCATTTTTCTATAATTCTTTTTTTTGAGTACTCATCCCTCCAATTCATTTGTTATTTTCTTGAAAATCAATGGATTAGGAGAATTCTTTCTTTGTCTTAATGGTGCTTTATACTATATCCTTATATGATGAAAATTTACAAGATTGAATTGATTTTTAATGTTAATTATTTATCCAGTCAAATATGAGTTCAATATTACATCTTTTATTTCATATATAATCGATAATATGAGATTCTAACCTTGTAAGGGTGGCTTCATATTTAGTAATATTTTATATTTTTTTGATTAAATTAAATAATACCTCTCCATATCTGGTCATTACACATGACGAAATTATTTTTCAAAAAATATATCCTTAAAGGACATCTATATCATAATATTAATTTCCTATAACTATTTATTGTTTTCAATTAATGACCACAGTTGATCAACATGTCCCTAATGATGATAAAATACCATAATAGCATTCTCTATTTCACTAATTTATAAAGTGTTAATTATGTTTTATAGGAGATTGAAATATTTCTCAGATACTAATATATTATTATCTACATTGAATGATATAGGATTATATCACATAAAGATATCCAAAATTGTTTCAGCACATTAAAGACCAAATGTATGCTCTATAGATGGAAGGTTATTGGTCATAACCATAAAAAAATACCCAATATAGTTATATTATTTTACATTATCCTTAGATATAGCTTCACTGTCATTCTTAAGAGGGAAATCAATACATATATTGCAAGAAATAATATTTTTTTCAATTACATTTTCAATGATTTATTTCAAAATAATGTCATATAATAAATTTACTCATAACATTGCAAATTTTAAATTGTAGTTTATTTTTATAAACATATATTTAAAATTAATTCATCAATAATCAAAAAATCATATGCTTGTTAACATTGGAAATATCATTATACCATGAATAATGTTCAATTATATCATTATAGTTGATAAAGAACATGTTAATAAACTAAAGCAAAAAATACACAAGTGTCTAACTAGGTGTGAATTATTTGGCCCACACATCTTCCCCCAAGTGAATATTGAGTTGAAACTGAACCATACTTTTTAAGGTGTTCACCAATATGTTCCTATGTTCCACAACTAAATCCACATTCTAGTATCCAAACAAGGATTTCATTTCTAGGAAACCATTCATTCACTTCATTATAAAAGCATCACGATATTATCCTATACATAAACATATCCTTATAATATATCTTGGGGTTATTTCCTCTAATCAATGTTCATCTTAATCGAGTTCCCAATGGTTATTCTAAAATTATTATTATTTAAACAATAACACCCCATCATCAGTAACCTGAAACAAGAATTTTACTTAATACATTAACAACATATGTAAAAGAATTCATCCAGATGGATCGAATAGTTTATCAATAATTGGGGACTTGATACATTCAATATTATCACATTACATTTGAAATAATGAAATATAACATAAATTTATTTTGATAACATTATAAATTATTTCATTATATCTCTAAAATCATTCATATATCCCTTTTTGGTGTCGTATGGAATTTCAAACATAATAAATGATGTGCTCAGATTCTCAGTAAGGGAATTCATACAAAAGAATATATCATAAAAAAAAATAAAAAAAATAATATTTCATATATAAAATTTTTGTTAAAATATTAATTGTATAATAAAAGGAAAATATATCAATGGATAACATAAAAATATAAACAATCTCATTAATAATAATAACATGTTTCAATATGGTTTAATTCATCCTGAAAAACATCATAATCATACCATTAAGGCCTTATACTAAGACATTATATATAAATATATAACGCACATGAAAAATACCTAATCAAGTATCTCTAATGAGACCTATAATGCATCAAGGGGTGATAACGGGCCCCGGTTTCACTTATTACGTATAATTAATTTTTCATATGAATGAAAAAGAAAAATAATTCAATACATAATCGATATAAAAATTTATTTTAAAATAAAAAATGGAATATAAAATGTTAATATTTTTCCCTAGTAAATAAATAGAATTACATGATCATAAGAAATAAAGGGAAATATGTTTTATGGTATCATTATTTTATATCTTCTCTAAATAATAAAAATCATCAAAGAATATTGAGATAGTTTAAAATACTTTATAAAACACATTAGATCCTTTGAAAAAATGATAAATATTTCCTTTCCTTTTGATAACTTTGTGAATAGATATTTCTCAAATATTGAGAAAATTATTTTCTTTTAAAATATATTTAAACTATTGAAGAATGATTTAAAGAAAATAATAGTTATTAAATAATGAAAATTTATCCAATCTATAATTGACAAAATCCTTATTCATTTCACACTTTTGGTAAATAAAAAAATATTCAACTATGTTAAAATGAAAATAATATTACCTTTAAAATAGATAAATAAATTTAAATATGTTTTAAAATGAATTTAAACAATAATATTATCATAGAAAAAAATTCTGGAAAACCTTTTAATAAACAGGTACATTGAATAAAAAAACATTTGACTAAATAGGAAATAAGGTCTAGTTTTCGTTAAAAAGGTATTTTCTCAATCATATTAAGTAACAAGGACAATAAAATGAATGTAAAAAATATAAATTTAATATATTACATGATGATAATAAAATATATTATTTTTAAAATAATAAACTCGTAAAAAATTATTCAATTTTAATTTAAATATAGACAATCCCAAATAAAAAGGATATTATAAAATAAACCAAAACCTTCGAATTTTTATTGGTCGAAAACATTACATCCTCATAAATAATCATTTTGATATAATTTTATGATTAAATAAGACATATTTTTTCAAATATATTATATTAGGTGGTGTTATTTTATTATCATTTTGATTCCATTAATTGAATAGGTCTTTTTTGCGTTTACCCCTTAAGGGTTTTCGATGAATTGCATCTAAAATACTTCGGTGTATTTGAATCAGTTAATGGTGTTATAAAATTATTCTATTAATCCAATTAATTTTAATAATTTAATTAACTTTTTTTCATTATATAAAATTTTATAATCATCAATTCATGATTATTATATAAAAACAAATCACATTGCTACGGGTACATGGTTGTCAACACGTACACACAAACATCGTTATCATTCTTAATTTGATTGAATGGTAAGACAGTTGATGATATCTTATATTTTTAGAATAATAATTAGGTAAGATATATCATATCTATTCATTAGTTTCATATTTATAACCATCCAAGTAATATAGTTATGAAAAATTAATGTCACCATCACGTGATGATGGTAGGTTGTATATACAAAAGAGTTATGTTTTCATTTTCTATAGGACGGAAAAATTATAGACAATGGATGTTACATTAACATAAAAATATATAATTATTGTTAATATGGTGATATAATAATTTTATTGTGGTTATTAAATATTTTTATGTGGTTTGAAAAGAAAAGAACTTCAGAAACATCAATAAGAACAAATACTTCTTCTTTTGGTAACCTCTTCTGGTTTACACCTTATTCCATAATGAAGTAATCATTTTGTGACACTAGAACATCAAGGATGTCAGGATAAATGATAAGAATTCATTTTTTATCGATAATATGATAAATTTGGATAAATTATTTTATATAAGATATTATACGGGGTTCAATTTTATATGTTAGGAAATTTTGAAAATAAATGAAGCATTATTATATAACACATGTCTTGTGTAACACCCAGAAATTCAAATTTAAGATCCTTTTATTTGATAGCATGTATGACATGTGACACTAAGTGAATAATGGAATATAATGTAATTATACTTTATAATATATTAAATATTTAAAATAGATTCTATATATCCATAAACCACTAAGTTAGTTTTCATTAAATGTAAGAGATACCTTCCTTGATAGCTTGCGTTACACGAAATATTATGTTTCAGAAAATAACATTGTATTATAAAAATAAAATTATTTAATATAATATGATATATGATAGATGATATTTAAGATTTTATGAATATAATTAACTAACATACGAATATATATGATTTATATAAATATAAAATTAATTCATGGGTTATCAATTATTGAGAAACTAAAATTAAATCCAACCAGATATAAACAAAATATTATTATTTTTCTGCTTCCAAAAGAGTTTTTTCTTAATAAACTATTTAAAAAAACTATTTAATTATTTTAATAAAATATTTATTTTAAAAATTCTACAATATATTGTTTATATTCATCTAGGTGATTTTATAACCATAAAATGAGAACAATCCCAATTTTACACATAAAAACCAATATTTTTAATAAGGAATGTTTACCCCTTTTAAGGGATGATTTTTTAATATTAATTTATACCCTCCTATATGTTTAATTTTTTAAAATTAAATAAAATTTCTAATAAAAAAATTATTCAGTAGTTAATGTTTGGTATTTTTCTGAGAAAATTTTGTTTTGAATAATAGTGACAAATATTGCATTTTAGTTAAAGATTGTCTTTTTGTTTAAATAATTTTAAACACTAAATTATATATTAAATTCGTTTTAAGGTAAAATTAGATCAATTATACATATATTAATACAATTTAGTTCAATAGAATTAATTTCAATTGGAAAATTAATATAAAAATATTATAATCTTTTGATTATTTTTCTATTAATCCCAGTTCATTCGTTCTTCTATGATCATAGCATTTATCTTAATATTCCAACTTTTAGGAATTTAATTTAGAAAATTTAACATAAAAAATTATAATGAAGACAATATTTTGATTATAATAAGTTAAAAAAAATTCTCCCACATTTTTAGTGAAAGTGATTAATAATAACTATAGTGATTAGGGGAAAATTAATCTTAATTAGGGACTTAACCATAATTTTAGGGGACCAAATGACATATCCACTAGTCCAAAATTTTATTTTATCGAAATGTTTTTGGCCATAAACCTTCAATTACTGATTTTTCATTGTTTTTAAGTCTTTTTGTTACCTATAAACTTGTTTATTCTTAAAATGATTCTAAAAATTCCATGTGAGTCTTTTTGCATCCCTATAAAAGGCCGCCACCTCTAACACTTCTTCATACCTATCAAACCTCATATATTCCTCCATGACCTAACATGATGGTATCCCAACATCACTTCCTAATCATAGAAGAATCCCTTTGGGAATAAATAATTCCATGGAATCCTTTTGGTATAATCCAAAAGAAGTTACCCGATTAAGAGGTCACATCTTCTCTCTAGTATCTAAGCTCATTTTCTATTATCCAACCCCTAAAATATTTTATTTATATGATTAAATAAAAACCCCATGATAAAAAATATACTACTATTTTTATGTTAATATTTATACCTAATCATACACACACTTCTATCTAATGGGTAATGAACATATTGTTTCTATATACGATGAATTATGGCCTCACACAATGATGATTGTTCAATTTTACATTTCCACCTCTCAGTGTGGATATTATAATTGAAACAATGTTTATATATGATATAATAAATAAATATATATATATATAATCATTATAATTCGGTAATATTATTTTAGAACATACCTTTATTCTTTCCTCCTTGTTTAAATATGATAATTTTGTTTGAGGAAATGATTACTACTGCCACCTCAAAGAGATGTCTCTCATTCATGAAATATATAGAATGTATAAAGGATTTTATTAGTAAAAATATGTAACATATATTACATACATGTGATACTATAAATATAATAAACATATGCAGTATTCTTTTATTCTTTTCATACAATAATTAAATGAAAGTAACATTCATGCGTACATATGGTCTACTATCTCTATAAATAGTGCACTTTATTTCCCATATCTATATATTATGGAATATTATAATTAAATATATATTGTATATATATGATATTAAAATCATGTTTTACATTATGGTAATGATTAAAACATGATAAATTTAATAACATTGAAAAATAACATGCTAAAATATACTCGACAAACTGTGCAATTTACACATGAAATATTTGAAATAATGAATGTTTACTAACAAATGGGTAATAAGATACTATAAGAGGATAAAATATGATATAATAAATATTAATGCGGTTATTTTAATAGTTAGTAAAAATTTTAAACCCACTACGTGGGAGGATAAAAACCACACAACCGAAATAATTTTAAGGTAAGGGTTTCATGTCTTTCTTTTCTTTTCTTTAGGAATACACCATATACACAACATACTTATTTTGTTTACAATATCTAATTCGCATTTTATATATTATATACTGAATAATTTATATTCATGGTTTGAGAAAACTTCTTCCACGGTGTTTAGGAATCTAAATTTTCAATTGGTATAAGACAATTTGGAATGTTTAATGATTAATTTCCTAAAATATATTCTTAATGATTATCATTCTAATCCCACTTACTTTTGTGATTGTTAACCTTCTCTCGAGATAATAAATTAATTATAATATTTTTTCAATGTAAATTAACCTAAATATTCATATTCTCATATAAGGGATATTATTATCACCTAAACTTTATTCCATTTAACATACAATATCTACTTTGAAAATTATTTGTTTTTTGGGACATTATTGACGGAAAAATATTTTTTATTATATATGTATATTTTATGAGAAATAATAGTTATTTTGAATATTCAATATGAGTAATGTTTTGGACCTGCAATGAAAAGTGTATTCTAGACATTAAATAACTCCTTTATGAATTGAAAATTTATCATGAGACAAATTAGTTGTCCAAATTAAAAGTGTTTCTATATTTAGTTTTAAAACATCTTGTGAAAGGACTTTATAGTAATCAGTTTCCATGTTTTCAAAAATGACGTCTATAAAGAAATAATTTCCTTTCTTTAGTTGTAGTTGTAAAACTCCATGATATCATAGTACATTATTTCTTCAAAGTAATCCAATAACTTCCACTCCATGCAACACTGAGTTTTTGTGCACCACGACGTACCTAACTAGCCGTTAAAAAGATGTTATGAATAGTATTAACTGAATTTTTAACTTTATATAATCCTTATAATCCATATTATGAGTTTCTTAGACAAAATATAAGAACAAATTCAATTTTTAGGTAAAAGAAGTAATTTTAAAAAAATGCAATTTTACCACCTTTTAATGGCGAACCCTTTTATAATACAATATTAGAATCTTTTAGATATTCAATTTGAAAAAATAAACTTCTTCTTTTTAATCAGGACATAATAGTTTAGTTTCAATAAATTTTTGGTCTTTTTCTGATAACATTCATATTTGGGTGAATTGTGAAAAATACTATATTTTAACTGAAAACAAATTTTTAAAAATAATTAATTTATAGTGTTAAATTATAAATTTTAATGGTTTGGTAGTATAAATAGATTATTTTTTTACCATTTAGTCCAACGCTGGTGATTATAAGTAAATTCAATTTGAAATTGGACATAAATAAGTGTCAATCTTTTGATAGTTAATATTTCTTAAAAATGCGTTTTTTGGTTTTGACAACGGGACTTAATATTAAATTAATAAATAAAATTTATTTGTTTTTAATTTTGTAAAATAGACTTCATTTTTGGATTCGGAGTATCAAAATTAGCTTAGGGTGAATTTTTTGAATTTTTCTGAAAAAAATCAATTTTTGATGAATAGTGAAAACACCGAGTTATTGGTTAAAACCGACATTTTATTTAAATAATTATTTATATTATTTCAATTTATTTTATGTAAAAAAAGATATATAATACCTATATAAGTTAAATTTATGTAATTTGAGTCAGTTTATAATAATTTTAGATATATAAAAATCTTATTGAATATTTCACCGTCTTTTTCCCACCTCCTAGGAGAATTTGAAAATTCACACAAAACAATATTATACTACATCAGTGAGTGATATTTCAAAAATTTGGGAGACATGGTTTATATTAGTATGAAAAATGTGGGTCAATAAGATGAAAATAATTTTTGGCGAATAGTAAATTTCTACTTTTATTTATCGCGATTAAAAGTAAATATGGTAATTAAGGGTAAACATGACATTATTATTAACCTAAAACATGTCATAATTCTATTGGATAAGTATAATTCGTCCTAAAAACCTTAGGAATATAATATGAACCTATTTGGTTCACATGGATTATATTAGGACACTTATTATTATTTTATTTAAAATCAGTGTTTATTAACTAAACCATTTTTAATACGAGATTATACATAAGATAAATATGACTATATATTTTAATTAGAGTGATTAAACTATTTACTACATCATGTTATTTTACTTATAATTTTTATACATTAAATAATTAAATTTACTTTTGACATAATGATGATACAGTAATTACCTTATTAATGAAAGAATCAAATAAATGGTATTATAAATATTAAAATAAATATAATTCCAAAGTTTGTATGACACAAAAGAACATTGTAGGTGAATATAACATGTTAGGTATGATTAAAAGTTTCTTGTTAGAAGTAATCAAGTTTTTAGGACTTTCACAAAAACAAAATACCAAATATTGTCAAAATCGACATAAATTAATATTTAAAACAAATACTATATTATTGGTTGATATAATTTTCCTAAAAATATAAGGTTCCTCCAAAGGGCTTTAATAATATTATATATGTCATTAATGATCCACGTTATGTTATCTTGGAAGTTTAGAGTAATTTTATTGACCATATAGTGTAAGAATACAAGAATACACGGTAAAAGATAAAGTATTTAACTAAGAGTCCAATCTAAATGATAAGGTTTAAATGGTAACCTATACATGTCTAAAACCTATTGGTTGAGATTAATTCGACCCATAACCACCTAAGGCTCCAAATAAATCCATTTGGAGCCATTAGAAACCGAATATGATTGTATAATAAATTAATACTTTAATCCTTTCCAAAAGTGACCCTCACACCTCTTTTAAAAAAGCACTCCCACTTCTCTCTAATTAACACCTAAAAATCCATTTGGCTTGGCAAACCCCTTCCAAAATACCATCTCAACTATCCTACCTTCATCCTAGAGGCCATCCTTTTGTTAGAAAGCCAATATATGGTTCCCTTTTGATCAAATCAAAAGGAAGAACCCAAAGAAGAGGTAAATATCTCACCACCTCTTTCAAGTTCCTTTCTTCTTCCACTTATTTTTCCTTATTTTTCCATTATAAAATAATAAATATAGTATCTTATATATAACCTGATTTTATTATGAATATTTTACAACAAAATTTATTATTCCATCCATCCATTGAATGACATGTCACCATACGTGCATACGTACGACATACCGTCTCCATGTCATGGTGTAATTGTTATTCAATACATTATTATTTGGATGGGGTGTAATAATGATGCGTAATTGATGTAAAAAATAAATATAACATGATAATAATTATTTATATATGATATACCATCAAATTTTATATTATTTTAATATAAAAATAATGATATTGTCGCTCGTGCGTACCTACGGATTACAATCTCCACAAACACAATGAGATACATTCCCCATCGTATCCATTCAAGAAAAATTTTCTTTAGATGATTAAAAATAATTTTTAATGACTTAATATCATTCAGGATATCAATCAGATACATCTGATCCATAACAAATATAACTCACATAACAATGAATATAATTGAAAATAAATTCTTTAACACCTAAGAAAAATACTAAGATATTATTAACAATGTAATATTAAAAGATCATATATGGTGTCATATTAATGTATTTGATTCTTTTATAACTTAATAACAATTATATCACCATTATAAAGGAGGTTAACCTACCCTCGACCAAGGAAAAGTACAAGGTAAGGCTTAATTGGACAATCTCTTTATTATCCACGAATGTTTTTATTTAAGTATCTAGTGGGACCTCTTTATCATCCACATCCATGTTTCATAAAAATGTATTCCAAAACATTTTACTATTTACAATACTATGTGTTAAAGTCATTTGTAGAATTTTTTGATATTTTTTAAAATGGTTTTAAAGGAATCTTTCTGTTGTTTTCCAAACTAGGTAATTTTTAACCTTTTAGACAAATATAATGTAAGAATGTATTTTTTTTTTAACTTATACGGAAGCAGCGGCTATTTTCCACCATTAAAACATCGTCGAAGCTTCCCTTAAAAGCTTATAAAATTATTTTATAAAAATATGGTTTATTAAATGATTTCAAAAAATATTGAGATGTTTCTCTAAAAAAAGGTTTTTATTTCATCTATGTCAACATCCTTTGATGGATTTTAAGCATATTAAAGTTGTTTTATTATGATACAAAATTTCAATATTTTATTAAAGTTTAAGTGATATGGTTGACTGTGGATGTGTTATTTTACACAATTCGCGGTTTATGGATAACGTATTGTCATTTTGTATGCTAGTTTTAATTTGAATGTTTATTTTATGTCTAAACATTTTCATATGAGAAATTCATTGGACTTAGTAAGTGATGGGTGGAGCCCGATATAGCTCCTTGATGCATATATAGGTCTCATGAGACAAACTAGTGTCTTGAAATAAGGACTTGAAAAAATATTATCTGTAGTCTAGGCACAAGGCCTTGACTATGTGGTTATGAAAGTCTGGCATTATGAATTCCATCACTATGAAAGTGGCTATTGATATTTCATGTGATTATTCAACTAGTAGAATATCCATGAGAGTATGTAAATAGAAATATTATGATTTTATATTTTCCATATTATGCTTAAGTTAATGTTTAAAAGTATTTTGTTTTAGTTTTATACATTTTATTAAATGTTTATTTTTATTTATAAATGTTTCCACTATAATATTATCCTCACCGAGCATCTGATCTCACCCCTTTCTATGTTTTATTATTCCCAATATGCGAAGAAGTATATTATGACTGACCTACATGGATAGTCTACGGGATCTCAGTGTTGTCTATGGAAACAATTTTGTTGTAGTTTTCCATTTACGATGTAATTTAAACCTTATGAATGTATTTAGTATTTCCTAGGATACAAAACTAATCGGTCTTTCGAGACTTGATCTTTTGTGATCATGCCAATGTTTTGTAATAATGCACCGACTCTGGGTAACTGGGGTCGCGGTGTTATAGTTGGTATTAGATAATGTTTAGTACAATCCTTGGAAACTATATTTAGATAAACTCTAATTAGAGCTCATAGGTATAAGATAGAATTTGAGGATTAATATAGATGCAAATCATTGAATTTTGGTATTGTAGAGATTATTTGAGTTTTCCAAGAAATACATCCATGTCTGGATATAAGTAGGTAGAGGTGGATCTGGCATAGATGTACCTTGGGGTAAAACATGAAAATACCGCTTTGACCTAGACTCGAATGAAAACTGATGCTTGATAATGGGCCTTGCTGTACACTTGGTTACGACAGTCCTAGGGGATATTCTTTGGATAAATCTAATTTTCATTACAAATCGTTATGAAATATTTTTGAGTACATAAATCCTAAAAAAATATATTTTTATAGATTATAGCCATAAATTGTTCAATTTATGGTAGGTATTTTACATGTTTGTAATTATTCATTGTAATTTAAAAACTGACCTAGTGTATGACATTGTATAAAAAAGTCACCCAGTAGAATGATTAAGAACTCAAGAAATATGTATGATCAAAATAGTAAGAATGATCATATATTTCATGGTATTAAGCCAACATTAAGAAGGGAAATAGTCTCCCTTGTCTTCTCAACATATGAAGAAATAGTATAATGTGTTAATAAGATATGTAAAGAATTCACTGAGTCCTATGTCCTTGAAGGGTAGAAAGAGAAGAAAAGGATGGAAGAGAGATAGATAGATAAAGGGAAGAGGGAAGAGAAGGATTTTCCCATATCTGATAATTGTGGAAAGAATAACCTTTGTAAAATTTTGAAGGGAATGTGAGATTGTTATAAGTGTGGAGAAAAAGGATACCAAGTACGTTATTGAAAGGGTAAGAAAAAGATTTCTAATGTACAATGCTTAATTTTCAAGGATTTGGGACACTACGTGAATCAATGTCCAAATCATAAGAGTATACCCCAAATGCTGATATTGGATAAGAATCAAGTTATGATACTACCTAAGATGAAGAGGAATGATTAAGAGTTCTTATGTTGTTATTAAAGTATTTTTTCACTTGAGTGTTGTATCAACGATGTACAGGTTATATGAATTATGGAAATAAATAATGATTGAACAATAGTACTATTTCATTGGGAATATGAGATTATATAGTCATGATACTAAAGTAGTAATTTTGGAATAAGAGATGGTTGATTTGGATAAATTATATTGGATATTATTGATTTCCTTGGAACTTATTAATGGTTTGTTTATTTCACTGTTATTGGAATATTAATTTTTTTTGGATAAAAGGAATATATCTAGTATTATATAAACGATAAAGGAGCATGAATGTAATCAATAAGGTTTAATTGTTATTAAGGATGTTACCATTTTTTTAAATAACACATGATGAAGGTGTTAACATGTTATTACGTGGAAAAAAGGATCTTCATTGTGTTTCACATCCTTATAAATTTTGGAATGTGGGTTTGGATAGAAGTATTTTTGATAATTCTAAATTTTGGAATGGATTATGTTTGGAATTTAATACTATTCTTATGGTTATTTTCAGATTTTTATAAAAAAGGACAACACGCAGACCGTGTGACAATCTATTGCATTAGACAAAGCTGCAGGAACAAACCCACAACCATAGTGAGATTGAGATTTATCACCTACTACTGGACTACGTGAATTCCCTGGATTGTATAATATATTTTTCTTGTAGTGTTCTTGATAGGTGAATTATAAATTCATTATTTTTGGAACCCTATATGATTTTGATAAATAGAATATTCTTTTTCAAATCTTTAGGAGTGAAAGATAAGTTTGTGGAAGGATGTCGTTGAAGGACGAAACCCAACCTTTCAAGTATATATATATATTTATTCTTACTATATGGGTAAATTAATTCTTAAACATTAGTAAAAGAATCTTGAAACCAAAAATGTGTTATCCTAATACCTTATGTTTTGTTGAACCGACGGTATTTTAAATCATCAAAAATTGAAGGATTTGAGACCCTCAATTTCACACTTATATGTGATTGATGACCTCAATCAGTTCCTATAAATATTTACGTTTTCCTCCAATGACTTGTCTCTAATTTCTAGCAATTTTCTCTTAATCGAGATCAGAATTTGGTGGTGACCGTTTCATTTCCCTTTTCCTCTTATTATAACTAAATTTTATTAAACGAATTTTCGATGTGGGTTGTCCCACAAAGGTATTTTCTTATTTTAAAACTTTTCTTTTCGAATAAAATTTTAAAATAGCGAGGACACAATTTATTGAAGGAGGGAAGAATTTAACACCCCATGATTTCATAGTACATTATTTCCTCAAAGTAATCCATTAACATTCACTACACGCAACAATGTGTTTTTGCGCACCACGACATACCTAAGTAGCCATTCCAAAGTGGTTATGAATAGTATTAAATAAATTTTTAACTTGATATAATCTTTAGAATCCATATTATGAGTTTCTTTTCCATAATGTATGAACAAATTAATGTTTTTTCAGATAAAATTAGTATTTTTAAAAAAATGTAATTTTACCACCTTTTAATGGTGAACCCTTTTAAAATTAAATATTTGAAACTTTTATAAATTAAATTTGACAAAATAAACATCTTAGTTATAATTGGGACATAATAGTTTCGTTTCAATAATTTTTTGGCGTTTTTCTGGAAACTTTTATATTTGAGTGAATAGTGAAAAATACTATATTTTAACTGAAATCAATTTTTTTCAGAAAAATAGTTTATAGTGTTAAATTAAACATTTTAATGGTTTAGAAGTATAAATAGATTATATTTTTTCCATTTATTCTAATAGTGGTTATTGTATGTAATTTCACTTTGATATTGGACATAAACTTGTGTAAATCTTTTGATAGTTAATATTTCATAAAAATACGCCTTTTGGTTTTGACAAAGGGAATTAATTTTAAATTAATAAATAAAATTTCGATGTTTTTAATTTCGTAAAATAGACATGATTTATGGATTCAGAGTATGGAAATTATCTTAGGGTGAATATTTGGTATATTTCTAAACACATTCAATTTTTGACTAATAGTGAAAAACACCGAGTTATTGGTTAAAATCGAGTTTTTTTATATAATTATTTATTTTATTATTTTTTTTTCAAAATAGATATATATTAACTATATAAGTTCAATTTAATTCATTGGAGTGAGTTTATAATAATTTTAGAAATATAAAAAGTTTATTGATTTTTTCACCATCTTTTACCCTCCTCCTAGGAGAATTTTCTAATTCACTTTAAATTTAATTTTACCGCTTCTATGAGCGGAATTTCAAAAATTAGAGAGACACAATTGATATCAGTAATAATTTTTTTTTCAATAAGATGAAAATATTTTTTCGTGAATAGTAACTTTTTAATTTTTTCCACGTTTAAAAGTAAATAGGGTAATTAAGGGTAAAAATGATTTAATTATTATACTAAAATATATCCTAATTATATTGTATATGTATAATTAGATCCAAAACAACCATAGGAATAAAATATTAACCTCTTTCGTCCACTTGGTGGATTAGGACCCTTGTTAATATTTTATTTAAAGAATAGTTAAAAGAGTTAAAATCAACATTTATTAACTAAACCATTTTTAATATAGGTATATACATAAGATAAATTCATCTATAAACATTCATTATAAAGATAAAAATATTTCATACATCATGATATTTTATTTATAATTTTTAGACTTGATATAATTAAATTTATTTATGACACAATGATGATACAGTAATTACCTAATTAAGGAAAGAATCAAATCAATGGTATTATAAATATTAAAAATATATAATTTCAATGTTTTTATGAATCCCACTAATTTTCTAGGTGTATATAACATTTTAGGGATGATTCTATGTATCTATTTAGAAGTAATCAAGTTGTGATGACTTTCAAAAAAACAAAACACCAAAAATGTGTCAAAATAAACATAAATTAATATTTAAAACAAATACTATATTATTGGTTGATATAATATTCCAAAAAAATGTATGGTCTGTAGAAAGGGCTTAAATAATATTATATATGTCATTAATGATCTACTTGAGGTTCTCTTGGATGTTTTGAGTAATTTTATTAAACATATAGAGTAAAAATACAAGATGACACGGTAAAAGTTAAACTATTTAACGAAGAGTTAAATCTAAATAATAAGGGTAACTAAAACATGTCTAAAACCTATTGGTTGAAAGGATTTCGACCCATAAACACCGAAGTATCGAAATAAATTCATTTTAAACCATTATAAACCTAATATGATTTTATAATAAATTAATACATTAATCTATTCCTAAAATGACCTTCACCCCTATTATAAAAGGGCACCCTCCCTTCTCTCTAATTCATACCATCAAAGCCATTTGGCTCGGCCCACCCCAACCCAAATACCATCTAAAATATCCTCCCTTCATCCTAGAGGCCTTCCATTAGTTATAGAGCCAACCTAGGGGGTCTTTTTGATCAAATCAACAGAAAGAACCCGAAGAAAAGGCATATATCTCACCAACTCTTTCAAGTTCCTTTCTTCTTCAACTTCCTTTTTTGTTGTTGTTTCCATTATAAAATAATAACTCCAGTATACTTTATATACTATTATGTTATTATAAATATGGTACAACCAAATTTATTATTCTATCCATCCTTTGAATGACATGTGACAATACGTGCGTACGTACGACTTACCATCTCCACGTCATTGTGTAATTGTTATTGAATACATTATTATTTGGATGGGTATAATAATGATGTGTAATTTATGTAAATAATAAATATAAAATTATAATGATTTTGTATATATGATATACCATCCAATTATAAATTATTTTAATATCAAAAGAATGATATTGTCGCTTGTACGTATGTATAGATTACCGTCTCCACGAACGCGATAAGATTCATTCCCCATCATTTCCATTCAAGAATAATTTTCATTAGATGATTACAAATAATGTTTAATGACTTTATATCATTGAGGATATGAATATGATACATCCCATCCATAACAAATATGACTCATATAAGAAATAATTTAGAGGAAAACGAATCTGTTAACACTCGGAACAAATATTAAGATATTGTTAACAAAGCAGTATTAAAAGATCATATATGATATCATATTAATGTATATGATTCTTGTATAACTTAAAGACGATTATTTCACCATTATACAAGAGGTTAAACTACCCTCGAACAAGGAAATGTACAAGGTAAGGGTTAATTTCAGAATCTGTTTATTATCTGAGGTCGTTTTTATGTAAGTATCTTCTGGGAACTCTTTATCATCCACATCCACGTTTCTTAAAAATGTATTCCAAAAGATTTTTACTATTTACCAGAATATGGGTTTAGTATATTTATAACCTTGTTTGAGTTGTTATAAAATGGTTCGAAAGGAATTATTCCGTCATTTTCTAAACAAAGTAATTTCTATCATTTTTTACAAAATTAAGGTAAGAATGTATTTTTAACTTATACAGCGGGAGCAGCTATATTCCGCCATTATAACATTGTCGAAGATTCCCTTATAATCATATTAGAATATTTTAAAATTAAATGTTTTCTTAGATTATATCAAAATAGAACGAGATATTTCACTAAAAAAGGACTTGATTTCATCTTTGTCAACATCCTTTGATAGATTTTAAGCTTATTAAAGTTGATTTATTGTGATAAAAAACCTCCTTGTTGTATTGAAGGTTTTGTGATATTTTTTAATATGGATGTGTTATTTTTACACCATTCATGGGTTATGGATAATGTATTGAAATTTCGTATGCTAGTTTTAATACGACTGTTTATGTTATGTTTACCCCATATTTTATGAGGAATGCATTGGACTTAGAAAGTGACGGGTGGAGCCCACTATAGCTCGTCGATGCATCGATAGGTCTCATGAGAAAAACTACTGTCTGGGAATAGGGCCTTGACAAAATCATTATTGATGTCTTGGCACAAAACCTGGAATATGTGGTTATGAAAGTCTGGCATTATGCATTCCATCATTATGAAAGTGGCTATTTATATTGCAAGTGATTATTCCACTAGTAGAATATCCATGTAAGTAAATGGAATTATTTTGATTTTATCTTTTCCATATTATACTAATGGTCATGATTTATAGTATTTTGTATTTTTACATTGTTTTAAATGTTTATACTTATTTGTGAAAGTTTCCGCTATATTTTTATCCTTACTGAGCATCTGATCTCACCCCTTTCTATGTTTTATTTTTCCCAGGATGTGAAGAAGTATATTATGACTGACCTACTAGGATAGTCTATGGGATCTCAGTGTTGTCTATGGAAACAATGTTGTTATATTTTTCTATTTATGTTGTAATGTAAACCTTATTAATTTATATATTATTTCCTAGTCTACTAAACTAATCGGTCTTTCGAGACTTGATGTTTTGTGATCATGCCAATGTTATGTAATAATGCATCGACTCTATGCAACTCAGGTCTGGGCAATACAGTTGGTATTAGAGAAAGTCTAGTACAAATGTTGGAATGTAGATTTAGATAAACTCTTATTAGAGAACATAAGTATGATGCAAAGAGTAATAAGGATCATATCATTCATGGTATTAACCCAACATTTAGATGGGAAATAGTCTCCCACATATACTCAACGTATGAAGAAATAATATAATGTGTAAATAAGATAATTAATGAATTCTCTGATTCCTATGGATTTGAAGGCATGTAAGACAAGAAAAGGATGGAAGAGAGAAAGATGGATAAAGGAAGGAGATAAAAGAAGGATTTCCTCATATGTGATAACTGTGGAAAGAATCACCTTGGTAATTCTTGAAGGGAATGGGAGTTTGTTATATGTGTGGCGAAAAAAGACCCCAAGTACATGATTGCAAGGGTAAGAAAAATATTTCAAATTTACAATGCATCATCTGCAAAAATATGGCACACTACGCAAATCCATGTCAAAATAAGCATGGTATACACTAAATGCTGTTATTGGATAAGAATCAAGTTGTGATACTACTGAAGATGAAGAGGAGTGATTAAGAGTTCTCATCCTATTATTAAAGTATTATTTCATTTGAGTGTTCTATCAATGATGTACTAGTTATATGAATTATGGAAATAAAGAAGGATTGTACTGCATTACTATATCATTGTGAATTTGAGATTATATGGTCCTGATACTAAAGAATTAATTTTGGAATAATAGAATATTGATTAGGAAAAATTATATTAGAAATACTTGACTTCCTTGGAACTGATTAATGGTTTTTTTATTTAATCAATATTGGAATATTCAAAATTTTTGGATATAAAAAATATATCCAGAATTATATAAGGGATAAGGAAGCATGAATGTAATCAATAAGGTTTTATGGTAATTTAGTGTTTTAATATGTTTTAAAATAATACATGATGAAGGTTTTCACATGTTATTACGTGGAAGAAAGGATCTTCATTGTGTTTAACATTATTATAAATTTTGGACTGTGAGTTTTTATATAAGTATATTGGATATGTATAATGGTTGGAATGGATGAAGTTTGAAATTTAATAATATTCTTAAGGTTATTTTTGGATTTTTTTAAAAATTACAACACGAAGACAGTGTGACAATCTGTTACGTCAGACAAAGCTGCGGGAATAAAACCCACAACAATAGTGTGATTGGGATTTATAACATAACACTAGACTACATGAAGTCCCTAGATTGTATAATATATTTTTTTTAAAGTCCCTGATATGTGTATTATAAATTCAATATTTTTTAAATCGTATATGATTATGATAAATAGAATATTTTTTTGAAATCTGTTGGAGTGAAAGATGAGTTTGTGGTAGGAAGAAGTTGAAGGATGAAACACTAGTTTTCATTTATATATATATATATATATATATAATAATAATTTTTCCTCGTATTATATGGGTAAATTAATTATTAAACTTTACAGAAGGAATCTTAAAAAAAATGTGTTATCTTAATACGTTATTTTTTTTAACCGATGGTATTTTAAATCATCGTAGATTGATGGATTTGAGACCCTCAATTTTACACTTGTTTGTGATTGATGACCTCAATTACTCCCTATAAATATTTATGTTTATCCATCAATTATGTGTATTTAATTCCCAAAAATGTTCTCTTAATAAAGATCACAATTTGGTGGTGACCCTTTCATTTCCCTTTCCCTCTTATTAAGATTAAATTTTATTAACCCAATTTCTGATGTGGGTTTTCCCACAAAGGTATATTCTATTTCCAATCATTTATTTTCTAAGAAAAATTTTAAATTGCGAAAACACAATTTATTGAAGGAGGGAAGAATGTAACACCCCTAGATTTCATGGTACGTTATTTCTTTAAAGTAATCCAATAACTTGCATTACACGCAACAATGAGTTTTAGCGCACCACGACTTACCTAAGTAGCCATTCAAAAGCGTTTATGGATAGTATTAACTGAATTTTTAACTATATATAATCCATATAATCCATATTATGTGTTCCTTATACATAAATTAAGAACAAATTCATTTTTTTCAGATAAAAGAAGTATTTTTAAAAAATGAAAATTTACCATTTTTTAATGGAGAACCCTTTTAAAATCAAATATTTGAAACTTTTATATATTTAATTTGACAATATAAAATTCTTCTTTATAATTTGGACATAATATTTTAGTTTCATGAAATTTTTGGTGTTTTTCTGATAACTTTCGTATTTGGGTGAATAGTGAAAAATACAATATTTTAACTGAAAACAACTGTTTAACCAAAATAATTTATAGTGTTAAATTATAAATTTTAATGGGTTTTAAGTATAAATAGATTATATGTTTACCATTTAGTCCAATTATGGTGATTTTAAGTAATATCATTTTGAAATTGGACATAAACAAGTGTCAATCTTTTGATAGTTATTATTACTTAAAAATACGCCTTTTGGTTTTGACAATGGGAGTTAATTTTAAATTAATAAATGCAATTTATGTGTTCTTAATTTGGTAAAATAGACTTCATTTTTTGATTCTGAGTATCGAAATCAGCATTTGGTGAATTTTTTGATGTTTTTATGAAAATAATAAATTTCTAATGAATAGTGAAAAATACTAAGTTATTGGTTAAAACCGACTTTTATTTAAATAAATATTTATTTTATTTAAGTTTATTTTAGGTCAAAATAGATATATAATACCTATATAAGTTCAATGTAATTCATTGGAGTCAGTTTATAATTATTTTAGATATATAAAAACTTTATTGATCATTTCGCCGTCTTTTACCCACCCCCTTCGAGAATTTACAAATTCACATAAAACATAATTTTACCGCTTCTCGGAGTGGAATTTCAAAAATCCGAGAGACATGGTTGAAATCAGTAAGAAAAATGCGGTTCAATAAGATGGAAATATTTTTTGTTGAATAGTAAATTTTTACTTTTATTTACCACGATTAAAAGTAAATAGGGTAATTAATGATATAAATTATATTATTATTACCCTAACACATGTCATAATTCTATTGGATAAGTATAATTAGACCTAATGAACCTTTTTAATAAAATATGAACCTTTTTGGTTCACTTGGATTATATTAGAACACTTATTATTATTTTATTTAAATAAGAGTTAAAAGAGTAAAAATCAATGTTTATTAATTAACCCATTTTTAATATAGAGTTATAAAGAAGATAAATTCGACTATAAATATTCATTAGAAGGATAATTAAATTTAATACATCATGATATTTTATTTATAATTTTTAAACATTAAATAATTAAATTTATTAATGAGACAATGATGATACAGAAATTACCGTATTAATGAATGAATCAAATAAATGGTATTATAAATATTAAAATAAATATTATATAAATGTTTTTATGACATCCAAGAATTTAATAGGTAAATATGACATCTTATGTATGATTAAATGTATCTTATTCGAAGTAATGAAGTTGTGAGGATTTTCACAAATACAAAATACCAAATTGTGTCAAAATAGACAGAAATTAATATTTAAAACAAATACAATATTATTGGTTGATATAATATTCCAAATAATGCACGGTTTTTACAAATGGTGTAAATAATATTATATATGTCATTAATGATACACATGAGGTTCTCTTGGAAGTTTAGAGTAATTTTATTAACCATATAGAGTAAGAAAACAAGAAGACATTGTAAAAGTAAGACTATTAAACTAAGAGTTAAATCTAAAAGATACGGTTAAAATGTTAACCGAATCTTGTCTAAAACCTATTGGTGGAATGTTTTTCAACCCATAACCACATAATTCTATAAATAAATTCATTTGTAACCATTATAAGTAGAATAATATTGTATAATAAATTAATAATTTAATCTTTTCCTATAGTGACCTTGACCCCTCTTATAAAAGGGGACTCCACCTTCTCTCTAATTTACACCTTCAAAGCCATTTGGCTCAGCAAACCCATGACCAAATACCCTCTTAAATATCCTACCTTAATCTTAGAGGCCTTAATTTATTCAAAAAAGCCAACCTAGGGAGCCCAATTAATAAAATCAAAAGAAAACACCTAAAGAAGAGGTAAATATATCACCACCTCTTTCAAGTTCATTTCTTCTTCCACATCCTTTTTTCGTTGTTTTTTCCATTATAAAATAAAACCTCCAGTATCTTTTATATAATGTGATGTTATTATAAATATGGTCCAACCAAATTCAGTATTCTATCCATCATTTGAATGACATGTCACCATACGTGTGTACGTAAGGCTTACCGTCTCCACGTCGTGGTGTAACTATTATTCAATACATTATTATTTTTATGGGTATAATTATGATGTTTAATTGATGTAAATAACAAATATAACATGATAATTATTCTTTTTATATGATATACCATCCAATTATATATTATTTTAATATCAAAAGAATGATATTGTCGCTCGTGCGTACGTACAGATTATCGCCTCCACAAACGTGATACGATTCATTCCCAATCATATCCATTCAAGAATAATTTTCATGAGATGATTAAAAATATTGTTTAAATACTTGATATCATTATGGATATGAATATGTTATATCCCATCCGTAACAAAAATGACTCACATAACATAAAAATATAAAATAAAATGAATCTGTTATCACCTGAAACAAACACTAAGATATTATTAACAAATCAATATTAAAAGATCATATATGATATCATATTAATGTTTATGATACTTTTATAACATAATAACAATAATTTCACCATTATACATGAGGTTAACCTACCCTCGACCAAGGAAAAGCACAAGGTAAGTGTTAATTTCTCAATCTCTTAATTATCCGAGGTTGTTTTTATGTAAGTATCTACTAGGACTTCTTTATCATCCACATCCATGTTTCATAAAAATGTATTCCAAAACAATTTAACTATTTACTATACAATGGTTTAATGTAATTTATACCCTTTTTGACTTTTTATAAAATGTTTCGAAAATAATCTTTCCATCATTTTCCAAATAACGTACTTTTTAATCTTTTTGACAAAATATAGGTAACAATTGTTCTTCATAAACTTATACGGCGGGTGAAGCTATTTTCTATCATTATAATATCGTTGAAGCATCCCTTTCAATATTAAAAGATAATTTTCAAATTAAATTTTTTCATAAATGTTATCAAAATAGAAAGAGATATTTCTATAAAAAAGGTTTTGATTTAATCTATTTCAACATCCTTTGATGGATTTTAAGCTTATTGATGTTGATTTATTATGATACAAAAAATCAATAAAGTATTGAAGGTTTTGTGATATGTTTGATAGTTGATGTGTTATTTTTACACCATTCATGGTTTATGGATAATGTATTGACATTTCATATGCTAGTTTTAAAAGGAATTTTTATGTTATGTTTAATACTTTTCATATGAGGAATGCATTGCACTTAGTAAGTGAAGGGTGGAGCTCACTATAGCTCCTCGATGAATCGGTAGGTCTCATGAGACAATCTAGTGTCTTGGAACAAGGCCTTGAAAATATCTTATTTTTAGTTTTGGCACATGGCCTTGACTATGTGGTTATGAAAGTCTAGAATTATGCATTCCATCATTATGAGAGTTTCTATTTATATTGCATGTGATTATCCGACTAGTAGAATATCCATGTGAGTAAGTAAATGGAATTATTACGATGTTATATTTTCCATATTATGATGATGTTCAAGTTTAAAAGGCTTTTGTTTTAGTTTTGTACATTGCCTTAAATTTGTATGCTTATATATGAAAGTTTCCGCTAAATTATTATCCTTATTGAGAATCTGAGCTCACCCCTATCTATGTTGTATTTTTCCCAGGATACGAAGAAGTATATTATGACTGACCTAAAGGGATAGTCTATGGGATCACAGTATTTTCTATGAAAACAATTTTGTTGTAGTTTTCCATTAATGATGTAATGTAAACTGTATGAATGTATCTATTATTTATTAAGCTACTAAACTAATCGTTCTTTCGATACTTGATCTTTTCTGATTATGCCAATGTTATGTAATAATTCACCGAATCTATAGAATATGGGATCTGGGTGTTACAGTAGTTATTATTCATCCATGATATTTTTCATCAACATATCTATGGGTATATTTTATTTTCAGTTTACTGATTTAGATGGCATGAGTTTCAGTTCCTTAATATTCCATATTGTTATTTCCATATAATTTTTTTTAATGGCATCTGTTATATGTTACATACCTTTCCATGGTAATTTATTTCTATTTATTTATTATTGTTTATTCATTACATAACCTTACTGGGAATTTGATCTTACCCATATTATGTTTTTCCCCATGTTATTAAGATGATGTCTTTGAATAATCATTCATGGATAAAGTTCATTTATGATTATTTTGTAGCATGTTTTATTTTTTTTACCAATGTATTATGGTTATTGTGTAATTAATATGACATACATAGACAACTAAAATGTATGGTCCTTAGGGATTTGAATAATTGTAATCATGAAAATGTAATATAATAATGCCCCGACTATGGGATTTTGGATCCAGGGCATTACAATTAGTATAATAAAATATGGAGAATCAACCATGGAAACATGATTTTGAAAATATAGATTATATAGCAGACCGATGATGTGTATTTTGAGGATAAGTATCAAATACAATTCTAATATTTTGGTTAAGGTAAATATTATATGGTTATTTCTCGAAATACATCCCATTATAGATACTACATGTGGATGTGGATCTATTATTGATGTAGCTAAAAGTCATAACTCTTACAAGATGTTCCTCACATGACATAGAGAACCCAACTACATGATAATAGGTATTACTGTGCTCCTAGTTTGACTCTCATATGGGATATTCTTATGATAGTTCACATTTTATATAATTATAATTATGATTTATTTAGAAGTAAAGACATCTCTAAAGAATACATGTTTATTATTATGAGATTAACGATGCATAAATTTCTTAAATTATGTTACACCATAATTAATGTTATTGAATGTCCATAATTTTATGAGACAATCTAGTATATCTTATTGTCTAAAAATGATTCACAGAAGGATAACTTTTTCTACCCTCATAGACAATGTAGATATTAACTTATGTAGAAATTCAATGCATATGGTATAAGAAATGAATTAGTTATAGATATATTAGGGAAAATTAGTATTGATATGATAAAAAACCATTCCCAAATAGAGAAACCTACTATATGGAGAGAATCACCTATATTAGATCTCATTTTGGGGAACCCACCCCCATATTTCAGTGTGACTACTAATCCAATTATAGCTGGTCAAAGGATTATGTCTTTGGAGAAGATTTTTACATCCTTGGAATGAAGCCAATGGGAAAATTATACACTTGTAGACAATTGTATCAAAGGTGGTGAGGATAAATAGTGGTCCATGATCTAGAATACAGGTGTGGAAGATAAAATAGAACTCAATGAATTGAGAGTATTTATGGACATATTCTTTGATAAATTCATTCTTCGTTATCAAAAAATTAAGATGAGGATAAAGATACTTATCTTAAAGAAAAATGAAGAAGATATTTTTACGGATAATGAAGCTACATTTACAAGGATAGAATTGTATGATAATCAATATATATACAACACATAGTGAAATAAAAAACACTTATTCAATGGGTTGAAGACAACTGTTATATGGGAACTATTTTATCATAATTTTTCATCATATTTTGAGATAGTTTTATGTGCCATCAAAATAGAAAATGATTTCTCTAGATCTTATGTATTCAAAGGATAAAAAGAGAATAATAATTCATAAAAAACTTTTAATAAGGTTACGAATAAAATAAGATGAAGGAAAAGAAATAGTTTACCACTTGTAATAACTGTGGAAAGAATGACCCAGGTAAATTCCTGAAAGGATAGGGTGTTTTTTATAAATGCAGAGAAATGAGTCACCAGGAAAATGAGTGTATGTGGAAGAAGACGATCAGTGATATTCCATGCCAAAATTGCATGAATATGCGTAAATAAGTAATCAAATTCCCAATTCATCAAGGGAAAATACCTATAAATAAGATAAGGGATCGTGGCCAACCATATGTTAATAACACTGCTAAAGTGGAATGATTTATGTACTGATTTATTTGGATCTATGGAATATATTTTAAAATTACATTATTTTTTTCTTCCTATGTTTTTATGTATGAAAAATAATATGATTTCCTTAAAGTACATTTTCATTAATTATATGATACCATATGTTAAATAGGTCAGAGAATCTTTATTTAGTTAAAATTTAATGATTTTGGAAAACAACCATTTAAGAGAAATACATCCCAAAATATGTCAATGATGTTGAGAACATTATGATGAAATTATTAAGATGGATAAATTACTACAAACTAAGCGTTGATTAATGACTCGTTAAAAAGTTTTCTATTCTATCATTGATAGTGTTTAAAACACTTATGCATTAAAGGAATATATCCAATAACATTTATCTTACTTAAGGAATAAGTAAGAATGTATATTTATAATGATGTTTTATAGTGATTTGAGTTATTAACATATTTCAAGAGAATATATGATCAAGTTAATCAAATGTTGGAGTGTGGAAATTTAGATCTACATAATATTGATTAAAGTATAATGATAAATTCATTTTCTAAATTTAGTTTTCCTCTGATAAATTAACTATATCATTATATATTTGAAAAGTAAACCATTTATTATATAATTATTCATTGGATAATATTTTAGAGGTTAGGGTATTATATCACCATATTATTAATAATATTCTAAGAGATGAAGTAGAAAGAGTTTAAGGATTAATCAAGGGAAAATATTATGATTATATAAACATATATTTACCAATATTCTCTTTGATTCAATGAATTACTTAACTATAAAATATGGTTTGAAATAAATCGTTTCTCCAATCATCATCATTTTTTATGATATTAATTACCTTAAATCATACCATTAGATTATGGTTTTGTGGTATAATTCTTTCACCTGAACATGTTCTTTATTACTCTCTATCAAAACATTATTGTTATATATTTATTCCTAATCCCTGTTTCCATTTCCCTTCTATATTCTCCTATTAGGGAACCCAGATACATGACCATTTTACATTCCTTTATCTTATATTAATTATATGTGTTTTAAAACTATTTATGATGTGTTTATTTCTTCAATAAATTTTCTACAATCCTGATATTACTATGATCAGGTGTAATTTGTAAGGATTACATTTAATTAAGGTGAGGAAGAATATAACAACCTGAAATAATAAAGTAAGATCCATTAATTTGATAGCGTGTATGACATGTGACACCAAGAGTATAAGGGAATATAATATCCAAATAAATTATAATATATTTAATATTTAAAATTTATTATCTATATGAATACAACCCCATGTTACCTTTTTTTACCCGTAAGAGAAACCTTCTTTGATAGTTTGCGCTACACGGAAGACCCGATTTCCCCAAATAACAATGTATTATTAAAATACTATTATTTAATATAAAATGATATAACATAGTAGTTATGTTACAAGTTATGAATATTATTATCTATATTATGAATATTTATGGTTTATAGAAATATAATTTTATTTCATGGGTTATCAATTAATGACCAACAAAAATAAGAACTTATTGGATATAAATAAAATATTATTATTATTATTCTAAATGAGTATTGTACAAATAAACCATATTAAATACAATTATTTATAGTTTTTAATTTAATATATATTTTACATATTCTATAATATGTTTTTTATATTAATAAAATTAGTTTTATTAGAAGAAGATAATAAAAAAACAATTTTACACATAAAAACCAATATATTTATTAAGCATTATTACCTCTTTTTTGATCTAGAAAATATTTTATATATTAAGTTTGACACTATTATAAATTTAAATTGATAATATAACATTAATTATTGAAATAATAATGTAAAAATTATCCTATGTTGAATATTTTTTATTTTTCTAAGAAACATTATTTTTTTATGAATAGTAAAATGTACTGTATTTTAGTCTAAACTACCTTTTAGTTTAAAAACATTAATGTAAAAATATATATAAATTTTTTATAAGGTCACATTAGATTACTTATGAATCAATTAATTCAATTTTATTCATTAGAACTATTTCAATTTGATATTTAATATAAAAAATTGTCAATCGTTAGAACAATTTTATATTAAAACCAGTCCATTCGTCCGACTGTGAGATTAGTGTTACTATTAATATTTCCTATTATGTGAATTGAAATAAGAAAAATATGTATATAAAATTTTAGTTAATATTATATATTTATTCTAATAATATAAATAAATATTTTGTCAAAAATGATTAGTTAAAGTGAATAATATTAATTATAGAGATTACGGAAAAATTATGCTCAATTAGGGAGTAATCCTTAATCGTAGGGGCACAAATGACCTATCCTCTTTTAGAAAACTTATTTTATATACATATTTTCACCATAATCCTTACATTGTTTAGTTTTTATGGTTTAATTACTTTTACTAGGAAAAAACAAGTTTATACATAACTTGTTTCAGAAAATTCCATTTGAGTAGTTTTCCTTCCCCACAAAAGGCCAACCCCAATCCCTCTTATTCACACCTCTCAAAACTTATAGGATCAGACAAGACCAAACAAAATATTCTCGAAAAACACCTCTCATTTACATATAAGAATTTTTTTGGAAAGAAATATATCTAAGGAATCCTTTTGGTATAAACCAAAAGAAGTTAACTGATTAAGATGTAACATCTTCTCTCTAGTTTATTCATTCCATTTTCATTATCCTAAAACTAAAATATTTTATTATATTAATAAATAATTAAATATTTTTAATAAATATAATATGATGTTTTTATGTTAATATTTATACATACACTTACACAAATTTTTGCCTAATGTGTAACGAACATACTATCTCCATCTACAACGAACTACTGCCACAGAAAATGATGATTCCCCAATTTTCCTTCACCACCACTCATGGTGTCCATTATGATGGATGATATGTTTATATATGATATATATGATATTTATAATATTTTTATAATTAATTAATTTTTATTTAGATCATACCATTATTCTTTCCATCTTGTGTAAATATGATAATTTTGTTTTAGTAAATGTTGACTACCTCCCCTCAAAGTGATGTGACTCATTCATGCCATATAAGATATGTATAAATGTTGTTATTTGAAAAATATATAAAATATATAACATATATATGGTAATATAAATATTTTTTACATATTTATCAATTATTTTTAATTCAATTAATACAATAATGAAATGTGAGTAGTCTTTATATGTACGTGTGACCTACCATCTCTAAAGATGATGAACATCATTTATAGTCTCCAAATTTTATGGAATATTATAGATACATATATGATATATATATATAGTATTAAAATTATGGTTTACAATATAGATATTATTAAATATTTTTAAATTTTATACGAATTACAAATAACATGTTAAAAGATACTCAACAAATATGGAAATTTGCACTAAAAATAGTTAAAATAATGAATGGCTATTTACAAATGAGTAATAATATTTTATAAGAAGATAATATATGATATAATAAATATTAATATGGTTATATTATAAGTTATTAACATGTTTATAACTAGTATATAAGAGGATAAATAAAACACAACACAATGAAGTTTAAGGTAAGATATTGTTGCGTTACTTTTCTTTTCGTAAGGATTACACCACAAACACCACTTAATTCTGTGGTTTACATTATAAAATGACCCTTTTATAACTTATATAATGAATCCTATTTATTAATGGTATTATATACATTCCATCACGGGGATTTTGAATTAAATATTTCAATTGGTATGGGACACTTTGTGATGAATAATTAATTATTTCCTAAAACATATTTTTTACGATTATGTTTGCAATCCCACTTAAATCTATGATTGATATCCTTCCCTTGAAAAAAACAATTTATTGTAATCATTTGTATATGGAAATTTATATGAATATCTATATTATCATATAATGGATATTATTATTTCCTAAACATTATACCATTTGATATATTATATATTCATTCATAGTTATTTTATTATTTAGGAAATTATTGATAAAATGATATTCTATATTCAATATGTAAATTTGATAAGGAATCTTAGTTATTTTTATAATACAATATGAGGGTTGCTTTTGAATCGCAATAATGGGTGGATCATGAACTTTATATATCTGCTTGATGCGTCAGCATGTTCTGATGAGACAATTGAGTTGGCCAAATTAAATGGGGTTCAATCCATTTTTTTAAACAGTCATGTGATTGGTCATGATGGTAATAAGTTTTCATGTTCCTCAGTCGTGACATTCATAAAAAAATTCATTCCCTTATTTAGATTTAATTATTATTTATCCATGAGATTTTCTGTCAACATATCTATGGATACATTTCATTTTTAGTTTATTTATATAGACGGAATTAGTTTCAATTTATAACAATTCTATATTGATATTTCTTTATCAAGATTTTTTAATGGCATATTCTATCCATTAATTACATTAGATGTTCATTTATTACTATTTATTTATTATTTTTTCGGTTTTACATACCCTTAATGAGAATTTGTGCTCACCCTTATTATATTTTTTCCAAGTCTTTTGAAGAATTAATTTGAAATAAGTGTTCATGGATGATGATCATTTCATTTTATTATTTATAATGAATTATTTTTTGTTCCAAATATATTATTTGTATCATATATGTAATATGACATTCCAATACTACAAAACTAAATGGTCCTTCAAGATTTTAATCCTTGTAATCAATCCAATGTAATGTAATAATTCATTGGCTCCGCGCTTCTTGAGTAAGGTTATTACATGTTACTCATGTCATGTGGATCCAAATTATAATATATTAGAACATGATAATAGATGGACTATAATATAAATAAACATTGAGTTTTAATCATGTTTTTTGAGTTATATTGAAGACTTATCCGTTTATATTAATGGTTTTAACTCATTTACCCTTAACCAAAGAGATAAATAATTATTGTGGTTGCTATTCACTGTGAAATAAAATTAAGTTGATATTATTACCTATTTTGTATTACAATGATTCCTAATATTTTACCTTTTTTATAGTATTCAATTTCTATAGTTGTAAAAAATATTGTTAATATATGTATAGAAAATTCAATGAAACCCATTTTTATAAATCTATTAATTAAGTATAAAAACATTTTATAGAATAATAAAGTATAATGATGATTAAAATGGAATTAATTATATTATGTTATATAAAATAGGACTTATTTTACTTTAAAACCAAATAAAAACAGATAGGAAACATTAATTTTTTATAAATATAGAAGAAATAAAGAAACATACTTACATAAAAACAATACTTTTATTTTAAAAATTCTAGGCATAAAAATTTTATTTAAATATTTTATTTTATATATGAATTACAATAATTTTAAATTATATAAATTTTAAAAAAATAATGTTTTATAATCATTACAATTATTCTATTATCATTATAATTTCATAAATGTTATAGTATTTTTAAAATCATCATTTTTTCATAACTCACCCAAAAATCAACTATTTTTTTGAAATCCTAAAAAGACCCTATGTTATTTATGACATGATGAATTCATGAATAATAACTATTTTATTGAATTAAATTTATAGATTTTTTAAATTTATGTTCATTTCATCTTCTTGAATAATTTTTGGCGCATTATGCTATAGTTTTATTAGAAAGAAAAGTTTGCTTTGTATAATTGAAGATTGGGTGTCTCATGTTATGTTGGTATTTTATAACCTATACCTAATGGTAAGTTTGTAGAAAAAATATCTTATAATAAGCCTAATGACTTATAGACTAAAATAACCATGAAATGAAATTTATCTTTACCAATCACCATTGATTTTAGATTTGAAATTGTTTTATGGGAAATGTGTTAATTTGTTTTATGAATTCAAAAAAGAATATTTCCTTTTGTAGGCTTTGATGATGTAAAATAATGAATTTTAGGATTATGGAAATTTATTTGGATTGATTTTTAAGAGACATAAATATTTTTAAATTTTTGATGAAAGGTATTCATATCATTAACTATGGTATAAAAGTAAGACAATGTACATGGGCCATCAATGATTTTTGGTAATAGATCACCTATATAAAATATTAAACACATCATTTAAGGGTTTCCAATAGTATAAAATCCCCCCAAAATGTTTTTTAATGGATGAATATTATATTAGGTGGGAATCATGGACTTTATATTTAGAAAGATTGAGAATTTGGATTATTAAAAATATATAATAAATAAATAGTCTATCTTAATAGATCTATGATATTAAAGGCCTATTTTATAAAAACATTACATTGATTTTATACATTTTGGAAAAAATAAATTTCATAGTTTGATCAGAACATTATAATGTATAAAATTATTGACTAGATAAGAAATACATGTAATATTTTACTTAATATCTATGATAATACACCAGGATTTTTATCCTACTATAAATGGAAAAATATCATTATTACATTCATCTTTTCACATATTATTGAAGGGAAATTTAATTTTTTTAATGTCTTTATTGTATTGACCTTTCTAATGGTATTATTAAAATGATAAAAATGGCATCATTAGAAGATTTTTGGTTAATAAGAATGAGATATCAAGACAATTATTTATTGTTGCATAAAATACTATTGGTTTCACTGTGTGGAATATTAATCATTCATTTTAGAATGACTGTCATAATGTTTTATTTATTTTTATATTCCATTTTATGGGAAGTTATGGATTCATACACTTAGATGTGTTTTTTAATGAATATTTACTTATAATTTTTCATTTGGAATTGTATTTTACTACAACATTTTTGGATATAATGGTATATATAGTGATTATTTTGGTGAGAGGGATAATGTTATGTGACCTCGTATATTTATGTTGTATGTATCATTTTCAAAAAATAAATGACAATTATGTCTAGATATGTTATAAATCTATATCAACAATATGACACTATTATTAAAAATATTTATGAGGATGTGATTGAGTTTTTTATTGATTGGATATACGGATTAAAAGTGAAATTAATGGAATATGGTGAAATAATGTTGGAACAATTTTACATTTTAAATAATACATTTGAGTTTAGAATATATATATAATCCCATATTATTGGATTGAAGGTACTACATCAAAATAGAAATGAAAAGTGATTTATTAATAAACATAATAAAACATTTTCAACATGGATTAAGGATTATTTAAGCATTGATTCATTTATATATCAAATAATTAAATGGCTTCCTAGGAAACTATCTGCTAATGTGATCAAATGTTCTAGTTTTAATTTTAATGACAATAAATTTTTTTGAAAAATATATAAAATACAAAAAACCTTTTAAAAATAATATATTCATGGAGATCACTAATTAAATTCTTATTTTGACTGAAAAGGTTAAAACATAGTTTCTATTTTTATAACTTATTTTTGAGTTATTCATGATATACAAGAAATTTATTGCATTAGATATCAGCTTGTAGTGTTTATGTGTACCTTGGATGATATTAACGGTGGTTTGAAAAATAGTTATTTTGTTATTACATTTATTGATTTGAAAATATATTACTATAAATAGGATTCATTTATCATGGTGAGTTATGAAAATAATATATTTTATTTATATAATCCATCAAATGATTAATGATCTATAATTTTACAAGTTAATATCATTTTGGTGATGGAAATGATCATAGTGTAGAGGAATTATGTTATATTACTTCATCTATTAAATAATTAATTGAGTATAATGATGAAATTGATATTAACATGGTCAGTGTTGGGGAATATGATAATATAGAAGTGATATAATAAAAAACTCTATTACTCTCTTAAATATTTTTTTTAATATATATTTTTATATAAATTTTTCGTTAAAATTACCTTGTTAATAACATTTTAATTTAAATAACATAAATATGTAACTCTATAGATATTCACAGAATCTACAATTTTTTATTAATTTTGATTTTCGTTAGTTTTGAGTGCACATTTTTTTTGGAAAATCATGAAATCATTTTTTAACTATGAGTATATAATTTTATTCATCCTATTCAGGTCCTCATTTTTTACCTGATATATAAAAATATAATTATTATTTTCTTTGACTTTTGAACAATCAATTATTTACTTCAATTAATTATTTCATCCAATTCAAATAAAGGTGCACTGAACTTCAATAAATTATTATACATTTATTTAATTAATGGACATTGGGGAAGAGGAACATCTACCAAAGTATATGTGTGTATCCTTATATAAATATAAATGTTATATTAATATTAAATCATGAAATTGAACATATGTTTGTTGAAATTATTTTCACCACTACATGAGAGAATATTTTTTATATGATTTATTCTTCTCGTGAGATTAAAATGCCTAATGTTAGTACGTGGGATTACGTATTTACCAAAAATTTCACTTGCTTGGGGGAAGGAAGGGAGGATAACAATTGAATTTGATCATCATGGTAACTCAATAGGCTCAAATGTGAAGAAGTTAATGATTTTCATGGTACTATGTTGTCAGGGTCATGTTAACAACTTATATCCTCATTACTGGTGTTGGAGTTCGAGACCGGGAACTAAATAACTTTGTAATTTCAATTACATGAAAATTCATATACCTGTATATTTATAAATATCTTATCATGTGATGAGTGTTCTTATTTGTAACATTAACATGGTAAATTCTAAATATTATTTTATTTATAATGATTATATAAATTCTTTTCTATAATAATAACCTTCAGGTACTATGAAAATATTCTTGAACATATATCTTATGGTCAAGATAATATTTATCTGATCAGACAAAGATGAGTTTTTACCATTATTTTTTTGGATTCTTATAAATATATGAGGCTATCATTTATAATGTTTCATACATGTTAATCTCCCATAGAAGAAGTTATGTGGAAAACGCCTCCAATAATAATTCCACCTATTATATGTGTCATTGGATATTCTTATACGAAGATGTTTGTATTAGTCTTTAAATATGATATTATAATTACTGTATATAATGATTTTTATACATTGATGTATCGAATAAAGAAAGATTATATATAATCAATGTGATGTAGCATACATTGGTTGTGACATAAGTGATACAAAACCAATTGAGTAAGTCAAGAAATAATTTATCCCTTCTATGACCATAAATTGATACTACAGGACTTTTGATTGAAATAGAACTTTTTGATTATGTCCATGGCCATAGAGGTTTATTGATGAGTTCAATTCTTGTTTTAAAAGAATTATTTATCAATATTATAGTTTGATGAAACTAGTATGAATCAATTTTTATGATATGATAATAAAATTATATTATATTACATAGTAAGTGTCCATATTATGTTGTTTTTGTGAAATTAATAAATTTTTATCGGTTCCTAGATGTTTTTCAAGATTCTTATCTTAGACTTTATCAAAGATTTCCTTAAATAAGTGTAACCATAATTTCAAGTATATTATATTTTAATTTAATATTATAATAAATATTATTCTCAAGAATGATAAATAATAATTATTCTTGATATATTGATGAAATAAATGCAATCACTATTTATTCCATTTAGAATATATGTTAGATGAATATTACTTAAATATTATATATGAGTTATAAAATATATTGTATTTATTTATCTCATGTTCTATATTCAGAAGTAATTATTAATTAATTATTTTCAAGGTACACATACAGTTTTTCATGTGAATACTAAATAAATACATATTTTCTATTTATTGAATATGATAATTATGTAATAATTGAATATTAAGATGATATTTATTTAGAATAAATAGTTATTATTCATGATTATGTAAATTCATAAGAGGATTTATTAGTTGATTTATATCCAGAAAGAAATGATATGTTTTATTAAATATTAATTTAAAAAATATAAATTTATTTATTTAATAATTGACATTTAATTACACATGAATTAGATAAAATGATGGAATACAAAAAAATATTATTATTGTTATTATGAGACTTGAGGTTCATCGATAATAAATATACTAGTCAATGACCTCTGTGAAGTTACTAATTGTCTAACCCATACTATATAACCATGTTTAAATTATTTCTAGGATTATGACAAACATTGTGTACAAAATACTTACCTAAGATAAATCTCTCATGATCTAAAATAATTCTCTCCTGAATTCTCTAAGGAACAAGTGGATGTCCTCTTTCTCACTACAAAAACATGGAGAAAAATATAATGAATTATTGAAGATTGAATTAATTATTACTATCTTCAATGAAGAACAAGGCTAGTTGATTAGTACTTCCACACCAGCACTAGGAGTTCAATCATTGATGTTTCGAGTTTCATGGAACAAGAATTTATAACACTAGAGGAATTATACTTTGGATTCATCACCACAACGACAGTATAATAAGAAAGGAAAACTAATTAATTTATAGAGAATGAATTGTCCAGATAATGTAATTAATTTTTAAAATAAATTAAAAATTAAATGGGAAATAACTATCTAATTAAATATCACAAGGATCCATACATATAGTTCTAATGAATTTATCTGAAGAAGTAAATGAAAAAGATTGTTGGGAATAGGCTCAATGACATACCATGTGCCATAGAACAGTCAATTTGTTTCATAGAGGACACATATTTATTTATAATTTTTTTTTATTTTTTAATCAATTAAACATTTTATTATTAGTTTTTCAATTCTAATTTTCATTATTTTATATGAATTGCGAGATGATATGTTTATTCATTTTCATAATACCATTAATAGGCTAGGATCAAATGAAGAATTATCAAAGATCCCATATATTAAAACTATAGATTCAAGATAATGGAAACACATGTATGTTGTGTAACTGAAAAAGTAAAATCCATAATGTTATGGTCAACAACACTTGAACACGGCATGAAAATCACGTCACATTGTTTTATAGATTTTTTCATTATATCAGTACATTCTGTTTATTAACCACTAGTTAACGAGTAACATGAAGGGGAGTACATGTGGCAAATTTAGCGTACACACCGTTCAACTGTACACGTTATTCCTCCATATATATCATGAATTCCATGAGGTCAAATTCCAACAATGTAATTTATATACAATATGTGTTGACTATCAGCCTTATGGTATGGAATTAAATGAATTATAGGTTATGTATCATGTTATAAAAATTATGTAAGGAATTACAACATATTAAATATAGAAATAAAATTCCTTGGTGTGTAGTGCAGGTGGACAGTAATGGACCACTCAATGTGTAACTAGTTATACATGTCATGTGATGGGGTTTTCCATATGAATTACATGCTGAGTGATTTTAGGGTGGCTCTTATATAATATTACGTTTGTTATTATTTTTTTCATGGTATTCTACCAATATGAATCATGTATGATTATCTTACATTCAATGTGCTTCATAGTTATTTTCAATGGTATACCCAGCATATATACTAGAGTATCTTGTAGTCTAACATGCCATGAAAACTACAAGGCCTAACCCAAAAAATAAAATGTTTTATTAGAATATGTTTTATTTAAGTGCATTGTACATGACATGGAACATACATATTGTTATTTTTTTGTATTTAGAGTTTTTTTTATTTTTTTGTTCTATTAAATTAAAATCAGATAATTTGAAAATATTTTAATATTTAATTTAATTATTTTTTATTTTATTTATTAAATGTATAAAAATCTATTAATATAATTGATGTTTTATTATATTAGTTTTTACTAATTTATTATGACTTTTATTTATATACATATTTTTATAGAAAAAATCTAAATATTATATTTAAGTTTTTGTATTGAAATTTTTTATTACTTTTATTTTTATTATTTTATATATTGAAATCAATTTTGAAAAATTATGTTTACTAATTTTCCTAATATTATATTATAATTTACATGGATTTGTATTTTTATGAAATATATATATATATTTCATTACATAATATATATATATATATATATATATTTATATAAATACATATATATATACATACACATTTATATATATTTTAAAAAATATATTTTTTTAATTAAATAGAAATTTTTTAATATATATATATTCTTCTACTACTCAATGTTTTTACATTTATATTCTTGATTATTATTTAGAACCACATCATGATACAATGATATTTTATCACACTACTTCTATAGAGTGTTTTATGTGTTTTTAGATGTTATTAAAATATGAGTATGTAGAAAATATTTCTAAAACTATGGTTGAATGGTGGAAGGGGGCCTACCTCCTTTCAAGCCCCTACCGCCATTTCCTCGGATCGATGTCTTGAAAAAAGAGCATAGAGGGTGGTCATATACCACATAAAGACAATGCAAAAGATGGTAGGGGGTGCGTTCCTTATCCTAACATAATGTAAAAAAAGGATTTTCCCTAAATTGGGCCATTCTGTAAAGACCCGGAAATTTCAAAGGAATTTTTTTTCCCTAAATTGTCTTTGGAATTTTACAAGAACGCTGTTTCTGACGGCGTCTGATTCTGAGGCCCGGTGTGCCCAGAATCAATTTATGAAGTTTAGCTCGGGTACGTTCAGTAAACGAACAAGCGGGATTTTCTATCTTTTGAACCGGTGCTCGGAATTAAAATCTGAGGGCACCGATGAACTCGCAACGCTGGTATTTGCTTAAGGAGACTTTTTCCGTAGGTGCGTTTTATCGAGAGCGGAGGTTTTTTCTTTGGGTTTTCTTTAAAAGTGTAATAATATAATAATGTGCCATGTTGCACTTTATTTTATTTCAGCCGCCATTGGGAGTGAGGTGGTTGAAACCTATTCATGGAGGTTGGAGGTGGGGCCACCACACCTTAACCTCCCTTGAGAGGTTATGGTGGTGGGGCCCACCCAAACTAAACCTCCCATGGGTGGTTTATTGTGGTGGGGACCACACGGGGCTTAACCCCCCAATTAATGGGAGGAGAGGAAACCTTCCAACACTCCCTTATTAATGAGGGAGAGCCTCTTAATTCCTCAACTCCCCATTAAATGGGGAGAAACTCTTTGGCACCCTCCCCTCTTAAGTGGTGCCAACAGACCTCTTTAATTGCGTCAACGCAATTTATTTCACCAGACCCCCTTTTTTAAAAAAAATTATGTAACCACGATGGTTACATACCTCTCCCCCTCAACTATATATAGGGATCTTGGGAGAGGGTTTGGGGGATGGCTTCACCAAGCGACGGAACGCTGGTAATGTACCGCGACGCCCAACACTTGGGAGAATTAGAGTTCTCCAACGAAGAACGCCTTTTTCCAAAGCAGAAAGGCGACACTTCTTCTTCCTTTCTGCGACCTCCTTCCATGTTGAATGAATGAGCATCGTCTGCAAGGAACATCGATGACTCATCATCTTCGAACGTTTCCCAACGTCAACGAACCGACACCGCTTAGATCCGTGACTTCGTCAATGACGATTACGGAGGCACGTTCCGTGAGGATGTCTTCCGCGACACCGATTTCCGCATCAGCGACGAATGAACTTCGAATCCGAGGAAGGGGTTTTGTCTTTTTTTCAAATTACATGTTTCTTTCCCTCGAACATAAAACAATAATCTGTTGGACGTTGTTCCAAATTTTATTAAAAATTGTGTAAAGTTCATCGTTGTGTTTTTACGATTGGCCGACTGTTATCATTATAACGGGAGGAGACTGGACCGCACGAACACGGCCGATTCTCCTCCCCCTTCTATTCTTTGGTGTTGATTTAGCGAAGACAGCGTGGTGTCGTCGCACCGTGAAGGAACAAAAGAAAACACGGCCGGAGCGGGCAGCGACGAAGGAACGTGACGCCATCGTGTCGTGCCGTAGGTTCAAACGAGGCCGCGGCCGGAGTCGGACCGCGGCGGAAGGACGCGGCGTCGTCACGCCGCGTCGAACGGATTCACGTTCATCATGGAAGTGGCGGCCGGAAAAACCGGCCTCCGGAGAACTCAAAGGAGGTGGCTGGAAATCCGGCCGCAGGCTCCGGAAGGAGCGGGACCGCGGGGTCCTGCGACGAGAACTCGGCCGGCCCCGCGCTGGCGGGCCGTTACAGAGGGGGAGCCCGGGGGTGTAACCCCCCCGGAAATACACATGGCGCGGCCCCTTAAAGGGGCCGCCATTTTAAAAATTAAAGGGGGGCAATGCCCCCTCCCTTTAGAGCGTCGCGCTGGCCAAGCCGCCGTGCCGTTGAGCCGCCGCGCCGCTGAGCCGTCGCGCCACCGTGCCGCCGCGTCGCTGGCCGGGACGAGCCACTGGCCGGGCCGAGCCGCCAAGTCGGGCCGTCACTCGGGCCGCCACTCAGGCCGGGTCGACCCGGTTCGGGCCGGCCCAGGGGGTACTGTGTCGGGTCGGACCGGGCCCAGACCCCCCCGTCTTCGGACAGGATTGGTTCAAATGCCCATAACTTGGGCAGCAGACATCCGATCGACGAACTGTCAGTTGTGTAGCGATCCTTGGATCGAGACGGTCATTTCGGTATACTATACTCAAGGTTCACCTTCCTTTTCGGGAGCCTATGTGGTTAAAATTCCATAGTTAAGCGTGCTTGGCCTAGAGTAGTGATCAGGATGGGTGATCTCCTGGGAAGTTTTCCTGGGTGGGTGTGAGACGGAAAGGTCAATAACTCACATACCGGGCGTCCGATTGACGGGTCGTCTGTCTCGTTGTGTTCCTGTAGACGATATGGAAATTTTGGCATCCTTCGCCCGAGTTTTTGATATAGTTGGTAGTGGCCGGGTTGGATCGCACTCGAAATCTTACCGGGACCCTGGAACGGAAAAGCTGATATCTTTCAGACTGGATGTCTGTTTGATGAAATGTCACCGGTGTTGGTGATCAAATTGAGAAATGGTCCCTATGATCATACCCTATGGGAGTTCGGGGTACAGTTGATATACGGCCGGGTTGGTTCTCTTACGAAACCAACCGGGCCCCTGGGATGAAAAGGCTAATAACTCACAGACCGGGCGTCCGATTGATGCACCGTCTGTTGCGTTGGGACCCCTATGACGAGGCGGTCCTTTGTGATACTTCTTCGTGGGACTTTGAGATACATGGAGTATCAAATTGTAGCTCGTGGAGCGGACCCTCTCAGAGACAAGCGTACGGAGTACGGAGACTGTGTAGTCGGTCGAGACCTGAAGACTGCTTGTCCGATTCGATTCGGAGTGACTTACGTAGCCCAGTGGGGAGCACTACTTTGTGAGGTGGCAGACCCAGAGCGAAGGAGCACTACTATGTGAGGTGGCAGACCCACGGAACTCGACAGGTGGAGTACCTCTGTAGGCTATGAGGGGGGAGCACTACTATGTTGGGTGGCAGACCCCGACGGGAAGCACTACTGTGTGAGGTGGTAGGCCCGCGGTACTCGACAGGAGGAGTAACTCAGTAGTCTTAGGTTAGTGAGAAGTACCTCGGAGTCGTGACAAGACCACTGTACACTCTAGAGACGGAGCTCTTCAGCAGTTACGGTTTCGATATTGAAAATCATGGTTTGAGATGAGACTTTTGACCTTGTGTTTACCTCATGATTGAGATGGGTCATTTGATAACTTAGGTATATGTATGGGAATATACCTGGGTAGTGGTTATCCGTTGATTTCACAATCCTTGTGTTTCCTCATGATTGAGATGGGTTACTTGATAACTTAAGTATATGTATGGGCATATACCTGGGTAGTGGTTATCCGTTGATTTCACAATCCTTGTGTTTCCTCAAGATTGAGATGGGTTACTTGATAACTTAGGTATATGTATGGTCATATATCTAAGTAGAGGTTATCTATTGAGATCTTCTTGTGGTTATCCTTGTTGGTTTAGTGATAACTTGAGGGTCTCAGGGTCCCTACTGAGTATCGTTATACTCACCCCTGCACGGGCTATGCCCGCACCTCGTTTTGTTGGTTGCAGATGACACGTAGTGCTGACGGAGGCCGAGTGTTCAAGGACTGGTCAGTACCCGGAGGTGGACTACACGACAAGTCAGTACCCGGAGGTGGACTACACGACGAGTCAGTACCCAGAGGTGGACTACACGATGAGACGTCACACAGAGGAGGTTGACGGACGAGAGCATGGAGGAGGCTATCTGTACCAACCCTTCAGGTAGGATCCATGGTGGACGACCAGGAGCTGCGCGATATGTACCTACCCTTCAGGTAGGATCCGAGGAGGACGACCCATGAGCTGCTTTTTTCTTCCAGCTGTTTGTCTTTTTGTTGTTGTACCTTGTTCAGTTGTAGTTGTACTTCTTTTTGAGTTTGTATTCTGGCCCATTTACTTATCAGAATTTATTTTGTACTTAGTGTTTTGTTTCCGCTTGTACTCTGTGGTGCTTGTTTTCTTTTATAAAGGCAATTCCTTCCCAATTATCGGGATTTACACCTTTGGTGCTAGTCGCCAGCCCCTGGCCTATGGAAGGCGGGCTTGGGGTAGTCACGACACGGGCCCCGAGGACGGGTCGTGACACATTCCTTTAATGCCCAATAATAGGGAACCACCCATATCATCACTTCAAATTTCACTCATCTCTCAAAATTTTATAGCCTCTCTCTCTAGAATAAGTCTTCTTCTTGTGTGGTGGATTCAGTGGTCTAAAATAAGTCTTCTTATTTTGTGAAGCATCATTTTGAGGTATTCATTCTTAATTAATTTAACGTTATTTAAATTTGTATTTGAATTATTTTTAGTTAGTAGTAAATATGTTATTTAGTATGTACTTTATCTATTTATACATTGTTTATAAATAATAGTTATTATTAGTAATTATTACATATGGATTAACTAATGAAAAACATAGTATTATAAAATCCTTACATAGAATGATTAGATAATTATAATTAAGTAATTAATATCATATGATTAAATTTTCATTGAGGGATAATTATTTAAGGATTATGTTATATTAACTAATGATTGAAGATTTTATCAATAATGATTCAGTAATGATTTTATGTTAATTAATTATTGATTAAATTATGATTATATTATTATAATGTAATGTAAAATATTTTTTAAGGAATTAATAAATAAGTAATGATAAAATATTGATTAGGAAATATTTTACAATTTATTATGTAATAATTAAAGAATAATTATGTAATGGATAAATAATAATTTAGTAATTACAAAATAATAATTTTGTAATTATTAATGAATAATTATGTAATGATTAAAGAATGATTAACTGGTGATTAAACAATGATTAAGGGGAAATTAAAGAATGATTAAAAGATGATTAAGGAATGACTGTTTTTTTATCAAATAATGATTAATGTATGGTTAAGGAATTATTAAGGATTGATTAAGGAATGATTAACTGATTTTTAACTAATTATTAAAAACTGATTAACTAATAATAATTATCATATTTTAAGATATAAGAAAATATTCTAAAAATTTTGTATAATAAGGATTGTGTTTTCATATATGTAATAAAATCCGTGAATAGATACAAACAATTGGATTTAGCAATATCACAAATGTACCTGGAGTAATAACTCTGACAAGGAGGACGGGGCCTGACTTGGGGTAACCAGGTATATAAAAATAGGCCTTGCTACACAACTAGTTTTAATCTCTCGAGGGATATGCTTTAGATGATTCATATTTTCTTTATAAACTATAGAATTACATTAAGGTCGATTAAAAATATACTATGAAACATTAATATAATAGTTTGGGAAAGAAGAAGATGTTCTGAAATTTTAGAATCATAAATATTATATTGTCAACCCTTATTGTCAATATTATTCATTGAATGTTTATGAAATTGAGGATAAAAGAAGAGAAAAAAAACAAATCAGTTTATATATCCCTGATAAAATTTTAATTATTATCATATAAAGTGAAATAGAGGAGAAAAACACATTAAATAACACATGAATTATTTACAACATACAAGAAATACCATGAAAAGTTTCAATAGAACATGGTTTGTAAGAGATCATCCTAACATCATACAGGAGGTAAAATCCATCTTATTTTTAATTGGTATCTTAATGAAATCTTTAAATGGTATATATTCTACAATTTAATTATCATATGTTTTTGAACATCTAATGAAATCTATGATGGAATTTAATTTATATCATTAGAAGAATAAATGATTTTTTAAAATTCATAAGTTTAGTACATCCCTTAATAATATGTTTTTAACCTTCCAATTAAAATAGTATAGATTATATCTAAATTCTGAAGTCAGGCACATCTCATCCAAACCATGTTTTATTGAAAAATAACAATGTTTTTTTCTATGTTGTAAATCATTCATATTTTATTTAATGTATCAATTCTTCTCTATTTCACTTCATTGGAACATAATTGTCATTTTATCATTGATAAAAAACTGATTTGGTGTTTCTAATCTTATTACCTTTGTTTCCAAATCATTGTGTGGAATATAATCTAATAAACAATTTTATAACAAATCATTAGTATCATATTTTAGGGTAAAAATGTGATTCTTAATTTTAGTATAATAAATATTATGTGATCAATCATCATTTTCAATATTAAATATACTATAAAAATAATTATCAAAAAACATTTTTGATGTAATGAGTAATGTTTTCCTATGTGTATTGATATGAGGAGGTTATCCAAACTAATCAAGGATCCTCTTATAGTACATAACCAAAAACAATCATTAGTATTGCTGATTTTGTTACCATAAGTGAACTTCAACAAAGAATTATTAGTTCCATAAATCTGGGACGCAATCAAGACATCAAGTCTATGAGCTATAGACATTTTCAATTCCTAACTACACTATAAAAACTATCTTTTCCATTGGTTTCTGATGCGTTGTGGGTCCAAGAAACAAATAAATTTTCCTAATTGTTAGATGGTGTTAGGATGGAGTTATATGTTGATGTTTCTACTATACAAAAACAACATCTAATTGTACAAAGAAGTAGACATACAAGAGTGGTTAAATAAGGCCTTCCCCATTAAATTTAGGTTATTCAATATGATGAGGAAGAGAAAAACCAAGAATATGTCTTAGATATATATGTAAATTTGACTTCCGATGAGGATTTTTATAATGATGGATCAAATGGAGAAAATAGTGTTGATTATGAGTTAGAAACAGATGTTAGGGAGGATGTTTCTAGGAATACATTACTTGTAAAATAGCCTCAACCCCCAATAAACCATCCACCACTCTTCAAATCTTGGTCGTATTTAATAACAATTGTTCATTAATTCGAATGCAATGTTCTCACACCCATAACTGAATTTCTTGGAGTTTTACATGACATGTTTACTGATATGGACACAACCTTATATAATGAAAGGATTATTACATGAAAATATTCAATAATGATGGGATAAATATATTTCCCATTGAGAGGCACTACAGATACATAGTACAGTAATTAGGCCATGAAAAAAACACATATAGTTTGACAAGTATGGGGATTATTGTATATTATTCATGAGGTAGATTACACAAATTGCATTTGGAGGTAATATAATCTCAAAAATTCAGGTCACTCATGCTTGCATTCAACCAAAGATGACATACGATCATACCTCATTGGATGAGGAATTTATATCATCCATTATCATGGAAATGGTTAGGACATTAAATGATTTTATTATATCCCTTGCCCAAGGAAGGATAAATAAATAGTTATAATATTTCATATAATAAGGCATCGATAGAAAAACTGAGGTCAATTTTGAAGGTCTATGTTGATTGGGTTGAATCATATTGACTATTTCATCAATTTATAGTCATAATGAGACACAAAAATAATTTTTTCATACAACTTGATATGAATTAACATGTGTCTCAAAATAACCGACATTATCCATAGCATGTCCAATTTCATTGATTCTTTGAGGAATTAGGCATATGTATCTCTAAATTATGTTTTAGAGAATATTTCATATGGATCGATTTAACATTTATACAAAAAAATTCAAGGGTATATTATTGATTGTCGTAACCCAATATGGAAACTTTCAACCTCTTCTAGTTTTCTTTCCCATTGTGGGGATGGAAAACTATTAATCTTATAGTTTGTTATGGTCATGTATCAGAAACCATTTCAAAGGTATTCAGGGTGTCTACTTAATATTTGATCGGTATCAGGAAATCAATAAGGAAATCAATGTGGACCCTGATACATGGAGACTCCCAAATTCATATCATTGGTACAAAATCTGACACATTTATATCAACATGCATAAAATATTCCATATTTAATCTTTGAATATTGAAATCAAAAGGCATTGTGTGCAACGTATTTGTTATTTTTTTACTATGTCAACCTAATGATAAAATCACTTTATGTGAAATATGATCATTTTTATGTAGTTTATGATTTAGATAAATAGAGGAATGAATAAAATTTCAAACAAACCCAAAAGGATAATCAAAAAATTTTGTGATTATATGATGTATATTCCCAATGAAAAGGGGACATTAGTCATATGATGGGGGAGGAGGTATTGACACATAACAAAAACATTTTGGATTTTATTAATGGTGTCTTCATAAGGATTCACAAGTTATTTAAAACTACCATAGTTTATGAGACATTTCATCGTGGTGTGATGTACCTCTTAGACATTTCATCTTGAGCTATAGTGAATAATACTTTCCTCCCACTAATCATACTATTCAAGTGTATGATATATTTGAGAAATGACCTCTCAAAAAGATAAAACTGAAAACATTGTTTTAGTAGCAAATATATGATTCTCCGTGTATGGGTATCCATCAAGAAAACATATAAAATTTCATACTCGGAAGGCCTTTTCTCTAAAGCCACAAAAGGTACCTTTATCATTCCATATATTATTGGAATACCCCATCGACGGAATAGTAATCATACTAGAGTGTGATAGTTCTCAACGTGAACCTGTAAATCGAAATATGATCAACAAGGTTCTATAAAAATAGTGGAAAATAGATAATGATGGATGATGATACATTGTTTTTATCCCTTGATTGTTTTTGAATAGCCCCAACAAACCATTGGAGTTTTCTCAATTCTTACTATGTGCTCCCCAAAAAGTATAGTCGATGTGATAGATTAGGTACCATATATCCTAGGTCCACATATCCCCTATGATAGTTTAGAAAATAGTTATGTCCATAATTTTTCAACAATAACATAGATGGTAGTGAATGATAATGTCTTTTCCAATGGCATCCCTCAACCTAATATTGATAAAGATGCCTCCAGATTTCCATATTAATCTAAAAGTGACTGCACATAATCCGAAGTGGAAGACGGTGTGGATTTCCTTTGGAAAGGCCCACCCAAATTTGAGGAAGATATCTCCACCACCATTAATGAGGAAAGAAAAATAAATAATGGAAACAAAGAATACATGCAACCAACATTGATTAGTGCTTCCACGCCCCTCAAATATCAAGAGATTTTCATTGAATTTCTTAGGAAGCACTAATACGTGTTTTCCAATAACTATAAATAAATTCTAGAACTACATTTATATGTTGCTATGCACCATATCACACTGCCCAATGAACACTGAGGCATCAAGCAGGAATCGAGGAGGATTAACCCCTCTCATACCACCAATGTAGAGGCAAAAGTTGACAATTTAATCAAAGAAAAATTTTCATGAGAAGTAAAATACCCAATATTCATTTCCAACATCACCCATATCATGAGAAACAAAATGGAAAATTAGAGTCTACAAAGAATTTAGTGACATTAATTAATATTTTCCAAAGGAAATTTTTTTATTTAATATCATATAACTATTGATTGATTCAACTTCTAGATTCCAAGACCTTTCTTTCATGTATGGTAATTTAGGGTACAATAAATTAGAGATGGCCCCTGCTGATGAGGAATCCACTATCTTTAGAGAACCTTAAGGGATATAATGGTATTTGGTCATGACCTATTGTTTAAAAAATGATGTCACCAAATACAATGATTACATACATAAAATATTAAAATCATTCCTTAGAAGGATAGATGAATGTTTTGAAAATGACCTGGTTTTAAATTCCTTAGAGCTATGCGATCACTCCCCAAATATTTAAATAGTCATCATCAATCTACAACAAAACAGTCTAAAAATGAAACTACTAAAATTTTCTTTTATCTTAACATCACAAAAGGTACAGGGCTTTGTGATATGCCACCATGACTTAGAGGTCTACAAAGATAAGACTATTTCTATTTTCTAAATGTCACTACCAATAAATCTCAAAGAAAAAAGAGGTATCCAACGTTCCTTTACATAAATTACATTATTTATTGTAATCCTGGTAAGAAAAACTATCCCCTTATCTAGGATAATGAAGAATAGAGTTACCTATCAATGGTATTAGGACTGCCAATGAGGCTTTAAAAGCCTCAATAAGTACTAACATTCCAAAAAAGTTTTGATGCCTTTGGTGGATGGAGTGACACTCATCATGTATGTGGCCACCATGAAACAGTCACTAAAACAAAAAATAGATACTCGGATGTTAATAAGAAATACATTTCACTCATCTTTTCTATGTAAAAGTTGTGGAATTACTTGTTGCAACACAATTCCATCTGGTCACTCATGTTGATACAGTCATGTAAATCATTCCTCACCCTAAGTTGAATGGGTTGTTGTCATAATGATAATTCATTATATAGTAATATAACAATAAATTTTTTTGTTATATAATTTATTGAATAGGGAAATACCTAGACAATTTCCTCATAGTACATCTTGCCTCAAAAAATACACTGATGGACACCGAGCATCTAGATGAGGAGCTATTTTATGCCTAAGACACGCCCTGGACATGAAAGATGTATTTTTATAGAAACTCCCAATGTTTTATCGACAAAATTATTGAAGCCCAAATTATAAATAAGGTTTTCATAGGGATAATATTTTCCTCCGCAATAAAATTTGTGTTTCCCTAGTTTTTATGACTATCTAATGGTTGGACAAACAATGAGGTCGAATACCTTTCCCTAATAGCTAGATTGGAACTAGCCCTATAACTGCACATATCATTCATAAATATTAAAGGGGATTAAGTATTATTGATAAAGCATATCAATATAAAATATGAAATTAAAATGGAATAGCTGGTCCCTCTCACTAGCTATGTTACGGGAATGATGGAATAGTTCAATTTTGTGACCATATTGCATCATGTTCCCCAATCACAGAATGATCATGCCAACACAATGCCTAATACAACCATCCTCCTAGCTATCCCTGAGCAGGATAAATAAAACTTCCATATCACACATCAAAGAATAGTCTCATCAATCATCATATGTGATAGAAAATAAATCAATCATTTTAACACTTCCCCAGAGTGTGATGAAATGATGAATAGCCCTGGGTGGATGGAACCCATAATCGGTTTTCTCCAAAACCAGACTCTCTTAATAGACTAAGTCAAAAGGGATCATATTCACCACCATGAAACAAATATATCCCTACATGATAGTCTGAATGAGAAGAAATCCCTCTACTAGCATGGATTTGATGGAATACTCCTCAGATTCATTGTAGGTGGAGATTTTCACAGTGAAGGAAGACATCCATTCACGTTATTATGAAACCCATCAATATGGTACTAGGACATCCCATAGAATCATGCTTTTAAGATATTACATGAAAACTATGATAGAGGTCTGTGGGGAATTCACAAAGAAGTGTCATGGATGCTATATCCTTGAAATATTTATCCCTAAACCCCCATCATTGCTATATATAGATAAATATTCTTTGCTATTATCTTTTTGGAGAATGTATGTGGTGGGGATATATACCCCCACCACTACAAATTAGTTCATGTACATCCTTTCTACTACAAACCTATTCTACAAATGTCTTGGGGAAATCACCCCACAACAAGTTGGGATGAATAACATCATAAAATTCATTATGTCCCATATCATCACAAGGTGTGGGGTCCATCGGAATATATTGATAGACAATGACAGTATCTTCTGTTCTAGAGAGTTGAAAAACTATACCAAGAGTACAATATAAAGTCCAATCAATCATCTCACTATTATGTAGTGGGAAATGGAAAAATAGAGGCCTTAAATAAAATTCTATTAAATATAAAATTGAATATGGTGAAAATGATAAAAATTCATATCCTTATAAGATCCTTCATCCTTTACGGGGCTACTATACCACTATGCATATAACTACATAAGAAATTCTATACTCGTTGGTGTATAAGTCCAAGGTAGTGTCATCCATAGAGGTCTAGCTACTTCGATTCTGAATATCCATTTATGAATAGCTATCAGATGATTTTAAATCCAAAAATATGATGGATGAGATAGAGGGGATTGATGAGAATAGGTTTTATATATTGCACTACTTTGAGATCTGTCAAAATCAGATTTCATGAGCCATTAATTTGAAGGTTTTCCTTCATTCGTTTTTATAAGGACAATGGTTTTTGTCATTAAGAACCACCATGATACATGGTAAGAAACCTCTGTTGATGGAACCTAAGTGGGAAGGGCCTTATATAATATTTTTGTTATATCATAATGGAACCAACTCATTGGACACCATTGATAGCGAGCATTTCACACATCCCACCAATGTGAGATTTCTCAAGAAATACTTCTCATAGCTATCCTCAATGATAAAATTCCTATCATAAAGAAATTCAACTAAATGATATCTCTCATCATACCCACATGATGATGAACTATGTAATGTTGTCCTAAGAACATTATGGAAAAATGTAAAGAGATTTTATTTTCAATAAGACAATACATATTGGATTCCCCCAAGTCCTAACAACAATAAATTAAACTACACGGTATAAATTTTCATTACCACCTGACGTTAAACTTCATGGATGGAGTGATCACATCATGTTTTTAAACTGCATGGTTCCCTAAGTACTACGTGTTTCTTGATTCCTTCCATTATAGGATACGTTGTGATACACGAATATATAATCATCGAATAGGTCAAAATATTCCTTCCCTATCATGACTGGGATACCTTAGCCTCTCCACATGGAGTAAAACTCTATGGACCCACAATGTTACATTCCTCAATCATGTTTCGTGATCCTTGTCCTTACCTCAAGACATTAAACTACACACCTAACATCTTCTCCTCACAACATTAAACTGAATGGGTTTTCCTAAAATATGTATTTCTAGATTATAATTTTTAATGAGATATCTAGGGACACCATGATCCTATATCTTGGTTTAGACACCACATAATGCAAAATCCCTCTATCATATAATTATTTTCCTCTTTGTAGTGAGAGGAACCTTTTTCATTCTTTTTTTCTCATGTTGATCATATATCATGTAAGATTAGTATTCTCTGTATGGGATCCCATGAAAAAAAGGAATAAATGCTTACAACTGTCTCATCATGGTCTCAAATGAAAAACCATAAAATGCATAACATGATTCTTCACTGTATGATGTTAAACTACACTGTTGTTGTACATTCCACAAACGAATACTATATATTATATTAGGCCTCACATGGGGGGACCGCCATTGCTGGTGTTGGACTCCTTCTACACTTGAATTCATGAACTACATGTAACATGATTCTTGTCATCATAGGATATGTACTAACACCAAAATCATAAATATAGAATCCAATCAAGAAAAATTTAAGAATTACCCTTCTATGAATAGGTCAGACCTGCATAAGAATTTCATTCTCCGTGAACTACATGTGACATGATAATTATTCTCGTGAGATACACAGGTACGCCCAGAGTTCCTCTCTTAGGTCCAACCACATAATTTCAATTCATTCATGTTGTTCCATCATCATCCTCACCAAATGATTTTAAAATATATGTGATATCAATAAATATGTATGGATTGATTATCTTTTCCATGATATATATATTGATTCATAGATTCCAATCCCTAATACCTGCCACAATTCCCCTTTTGATGTCAAGAAACACACATCTATGTTACATAACATTAAACTACACAATTCCTCAAGATCTACATGTGACATGATTCCAATCATCACATGATATGTAGTGCCATCAACATATCCTATCATGAGCATAGAAACAGCAATAAATGGAAATAATTCCCAAATTTTTTAATCGTTCAGACACCTATTTTTATTCCCATACATGAACAATGGGTGGATTCATTTCCATCATCATTGTATATGTAGTGACATCAAGATCTATAATACTGTCCCTAGAATTAAAAACTAATAAAAAATAAACCCCAACTGTATAAGAGCAGAGTCCCATAAGATCATTTTTTTCCTACGTATGATCTAGATCTATGTATAAATCTCCTGTGTACATAATATATGTCAATCATAAATATTTATGTCAGTTCCCACATCTTTACTGTATGACGCAAAAATATAGGGAAAAGATCATAGTCAAAAAACACTAATACTACAAGATATGAATTTCTTTATCATACAATGATCAACATCACTATCTATGTCCTTACCACATGAAATTAAACTGTGCAAAAAACGTCCCCACTACATGAAGATAAACTTTGTAGGCCATAATCCATTATTCATACCTTATGAAGGGAACAACAAGATCCTTTCCCCAGTCATCCAGAGTACGAGGTTCTTCCATCGTCACTAAAAGGTTTTAATTATCTAAACAATAAATCATGATTTTATATCTTTATATCACCACAAACATTCTAGGCCACTATAACAGATACCTTACATCGAGGTCCCTTTTCTTGATTATTAATGTATGCCTATGGATCTTACATGTATACCTATGTTTGTTAACTAGATGTTTCACTCTTCAAAAAGCTATTTTCCAATCCTTGTGAGCCTTGACATCGCCATGGAATAACTTGATACCTCACCTGATCTGATCCACTCCGAATATTATTGTTCAATATCATTAGTTATGAGTCAGGTACCTCTATTCACGATTTACAACATCCTCATTTCCCATCCAGAATAATGATGGGGAAATATTGACCATAGGTATCTGAACTGGTATTTTATATATCATCCACCATATTAATTTAATACATGTTATTAACAAAAACTACCTTCACTTTGGTCAATGATGTATTACTATAAACTCTAACCTATGATCGTCCAAATTGAAGTACCTTAAACTAGTAGAGAATGAGAAGCAGACCATATCAGGTCAAAAACCAACAAAGGGATGCCCATGAAAAAATTAAGTCTTTACATTCTAAAATCATCATCCCCAATATTTAGGAAATAATTATGGTGAAAATGAGTATGTAATAAAGATAATATATTTTACTTTCTATCCCTATTAAAATTAAATCTAGGCTAACTGCACCCCTTTTTCATGAAAACTTTATAGCAGGATTTTTCAAAACATCATGCCATGAGAATATGTTCGTTAGGTGGTGTCATGGTTTGGTTAGGGTGCTCAAAACCTCCATGAGTATTACTCATTCCACAGGTCACACATCGTGAGTTGAGTATAGCAGATCACTGAAAGCATCTATTTCCCATCTAATGGATAAGCATCCTTAAGGAAACCTTCCTTGACTATGAAGGAATTCCTATGGCTCCTACAACAGTTTCTTTTTTTCAACAAATTGTGTCAATTTGAAAAAATGAATTTTGGTCCTTGTGATCCATAACATTATTGTGAAATAAACCAGCTCCCAATCCTATTTTGGGTCATTCCTAGTACAATATTCCGATACCATCCTCCTAACCTAAGAAATTTAAGACATGATTAAAAATTTCCTTACCAATACATACATGCATATTCGACATCCTCGATGCTAAATCACCATATTTTGTACCATTTTTCAAAGAAGTAATATGAAAGTCCGTTCAAAATCATTTGATGGCACATGACTCATGACTAAAAAATCATTGGGAATCATGCTCAATATTTATGATATAACAACAATTTCACTAGTGTGACAAAATCCTTTATGGATAGCGAAACATCTCAAACCCAACCTCATAATGTGCAATTTTGAGTCATTGAAAATTATTCCTGGATCATGGAATGGAGTGGAAATCATTTTTTTCATGACCACGCTACCGACACATAAGGGCCACGACCAACCAAATAAACAAATCTCTTACTTACAAGAAAACATCTTTAATAGTTATGATCCCTATAAACACTATAGTGGAACATAAAACCTTAGTTTGTTATGGGTCATCTTTAGCATGTCTTCCCCATCCCTTATTTGCGGACTCACACTTTTGGATTATGATTTACATAACCCATATTCCAATAGTATATGAATACCAAGCATCCATAGTATTTTACCCATAACAAATATTACCTCCATAAATATTCTACAGCCCCTAAAAAATATACTCATCTTCAAGAGATGTATTTCATAGCTATACATGTAGGTTTATGAATCCTATATAAGAGCCTATTGTCATTAACCAAATTTGTCACTCTTAAAAAAGAGATATTATAATCATTGTGTTTTCTTTCTAACAACATGGATAAACCTAGCAGCTTAGAGTGGTTTGCGTCATCTATGGATATTCCACATCATATTACTTGATCATTGATCATCACTGAGATAAATAACCATATACTATAGTGATAGAAGGTCTAATATAAAATACCCTAAACTAAAATTATATATCGTATGAACTAAAAGACCCTAAACTAAAGTGATGGATTGTATGAGAAAAATTATATAAAAAATAGTGATATAAGGTCTGAGAAAATAGTCCTCAAACATCAATGAAAGAATATCATAGCTAAAAGACCGTAAACAACACTGATGGAAGGCCTTAGCAGAAATATCTTTATGTACATCAATATAATGTCCAAGTTAAAAGTCCCTTCACTAATATGATGTATGGTCTAACATAAAAGAACACAAACCAATATTGTCGAAGGAATGAGCCAGAAGACCATAATCTAAAGAGATCGGAGTTCCAAGGTAAAATACCGTAATATAATGAAATAGAAGTTCTATTCTAAAAGACCCTAAGATAAAGCTATAAAAGGTCCAAGCTAAAAGACCCAAAACTACAGAACAACTGTGATTTAGCGTACATGATTTTATAAGGCCCACCATAGGGACATAAAAAATATCATGATATTCTCACCAAGAATACAATCTTTAGAAAACATAAGATAACTCTCCCGCATTGGAATATATATATCATACCCAAGAAATCCATAAATAAATCAGGTGATCTCAATATAAATAGAAAACATTATCAATGAATAATGTTTTTTTTTCGGAATTCATGAGCATTTCTACAAATTGAATCTGTTTTTATTTCAAAATTCAAATACAGGAATTCATTTTTACATGATTTTATGAAAGGGATGGGTAAAATTGAAAGTTTTCATAATATTAAATCAGTTAAATAACATGCACATCATGGAAATAAATTAGACAACTCATATAAAGTTCAGAATATATATTCACTGATAATGCTTGACATAAGAGGATTCTCTACATACTAGAGTCTCTCCCACGTATGTAATATCCTTTTCTAGATTGAAAATTTATGAATTCATCAAAACATATTTTGGATAGAGTCCTTGATTATTTCAAGTATCTCTTATAAGGTGATCGTAGATTGGTGTAGTTGATTATCAGATATAGTTTATGCCCTCATGCAACTTTGCAACCCCTCTTCCTTGATTTGGATTTAATCCACATTTCTTATCCATCCTTATGAATTCCCAATTAATCCAGCACAACCATCTCAGATATATAGAGTGCATGTTTAATATGGACAACTCATTTTGAATATGGTTGATCTCAGAATAAAAAACCCCAATTTTAGACAAAAAATGTCCAATTTATACATTCCAAACATTGACTAAACCCTGGTGAGTGGATGCCTCAATTTCACTCTAGTAATCTTACATGAAAACCAAATACTATTTATAAATGATAGAAGAAGAATCCTCAAGAGATTACAACCTTTATTCCCGGTACATCTTCTTCTTTATCAGAGAGAACACTTAATTCACCAAAGTATAAATGGAGGAATAATAGAACCCCTAATAACCAATGTTAGGGATCATAAACCGAAGGTATCCCAACTGATCCTTCAACTATTCCTAGGGGGACTCAAAAATTAATGCCCAAACCTCACTCCACATGTGTCAACTCATCAATTGATTGAATTATATAGACCCCAAGACTTCACCCAATCCCATTTTAGGAACAAGAACTTATTTTGGGATGAGGTTTCTTTGCGAAAGAGTTGTACTCATAGTCTTTGATAAATGTGGGAGATAACCAGCCTCTACATTGGTTGAATCCATTAGAGGATCCCCCATTGTTGTAGGGACTAAATACTCAAATTAATAGTGTGAAGGCAATGTAGAAAGGGGAATCATAGATTATAGACCATAGTATAAGAATAATGGTATAACTTGGTAATTGGAAAATGTGGATGATATTAAGAACATACCTTTCTTAGTTCCATCACTAGATACATCCGCTATCCCAACCCCATCTTCAGGTGAGGAGTAAATTCCATCATGTGAAGATCTCATTTGTTACAACGTTGGTTCTTTTCCTAGATATGTGACTACTTCACCACTATTATGTACTAAAGAAACACAAATATAATGTCTAGTAATATTATACATGTAAAAAATGTGTTCATTCTTGAAGAAGATTTTACCTTCTCCCAAAATCTCTTCAATAAAGGGAACGTGGTAGCATAAAATATAAATATGTTAGAATCCACCAACAATTGCATCCACCTGCACCAGATCAAATTTTATTATTGGTAAAACATATACCATAGGATCCAGACATGATTTAAATGGCACCTCAGCCACCTCCAATTCTTGACGGGTCATACATGACAATAAAGGATCTGTTAAATAAACGAAACACTTTCACACTTGTTTAGAAGAAGATACATTCTCTTCTACATATGATCAACAGGGACCTTTACATTTTTTATGATTCATAATATGTTTTTATAATTATCCAAAATATGGTAATAGTAAAAATCCACACATACATGAGGATAATAGAGTGAAATGACATTCCAATGTAGATCGATATATTTTATGATTCTTCCAGTATAAGTAAGGCTCCCTAGAATGCTCTCGAGATAAAACTATTTATTTCAAAGATGAAATTACTACCCTCATATGAGTCTATCAACTTGGGGACCCTTCATCATCAATCCCACGATCACTACCAAATTCATCTCCCATAGTCATACCATGGGGATAATATATAGGGGATGAATGAACCAGATGATATTTAGAAGCCTCCCGTTGTGTAAACATCATAAGGATGTCTAAGTGGTTACAATAGCTCTATGATCCTTTATGAAAAAAATATTGTAGTAAGTCTAGACTTATCTTTTCCTCCACAATAAGATAACCCTATTCATCCACATAAATTTGAATCATTCTTGGGATAACAATTTGGTTTACCACTAGGGAGTAAAATATATGACCCTTGATGTTCTACAAATATCTTTCATCATCTAGAAAAAATTCCTCGACCTCTTCAAGATGGTATTTGGAAATAATACCTATAGGGTTAGTGATTCATGAGACACCTTCCAAAAGTAACTTAATTTTGTAGAATTTAGCCTATCATTCAGCCTCTGAGTTCTTTATCCTCTAAGACATACAATTATATGATGTTACAAGAAACAATAAATATGGAAATGTCTCACCCTCTATCACAATATTTAATATAGACGTGTTAGTGAGATATTTTATCTATAGTTGTAAGTGTATGACATCTTTGAAGGGTTATTCTGACACTACCATCCATTTTAAATTCCATTCCTTTTATGGCCTGGGATTAAGCTTTGAAAAAAGTGGTTTAGAGGACTCACATAAGAATTTGGACAATTTTATAATAGGATCTGAGTATATACTAACCTCTGCATAACCATGAGTGAAACTCTATGACGAATTATGAAGAGGAATGTTTATCTCAACAAAATCCATATCCCTAAAAAAATATTAGTCAAAATTGGTGAGCTATTGTTGTATTATCTGAATATCTAACTTAAAAAATTAATAGAATCATTATTGGAAACATAAAAATTTGTTTTTAATCCATCATGGTGAATACCACTCTCAATTGAGGATCACATCAATTTGATTGGAAAAAACACCCTCACAATTTAAAATCATGTAATTTCATTCTTCGATACTAGCCCCACAATTGTTGAAATAATCACCTGCCAGGTCTTTTCCATATGTTCATAAAGAGAAAAATTTATAGAGGCTCACAGAATACTAATATCTCAAGCATTCAGTGTAATAGGTCTTAACCTATTGAGACATTGTAGGTATAGTGTGAAACGAGACTATGGATATCCAAAATGTCCAAATATTAATAAGATGCGATCTCTTATCGAACACCATAATACATGGATGGGTCCTACGATACTATAAGGGGATTTTAACTTATAAGCCTAGTGAAGAAAATGATAGATTGTTTCTAGAAAAGGGATAGCTAGCTAGATACACTCCCTTCTTCAGTGGAGGTCTCCATTGTGAACATGGATACACTCATTCCAACCATTTCCTTCATGGGAAATAAGTACCCATTTTTTACATGGAATTTAAGGTGACTGGTTGTATAGACCAATCAACGTTTGGATCAACTTTCCATCCCATTCATTAAATAATTTTTTTTCAAGCATGGGAAAGTATCTTCCAGGTGCACTTTGAGTATCCTTCGTAATCCATGATTTCTTATTCTATGTATCTGGCTAAAATTTGATCTTCTTGATGAATAATTTTTACCATGTCTTATATGGGATTCCTACTCCATGAAGTAGCTCATTTAGAAGCACATTCTCATCCATCTTAATTAGCTCCCAGGTTAGAGGATGAGTCCTTTTTAGGTCATCCATGGTGGACCGTGGGGAAAATAATTTGTGGTACATCTCACCTAATATTGGTACAACACATATCTATTCTATATCCTAAAGATTTATTCACACCTCTCAATGTTTGAGGTAGAGAGTATTCACATCCAGACTCTAATGACTGAACAACACCATCATTAGGCCCTTGTTGAAGTGATAAGTCATATACGATATCTAGAATGTATCATAAGTTTTATTTATCCGTAAATACTCTTAAAATTTGGAATAATTATATTGAAATCACAAGGGACATCCCTATTTCATTCTACACTTACCTCCTAATCGGACATTCTAGTGGGAAGTCCCAGAAAACTTTTGGTCGTAGGCGGAATTCTACATTATGGAGCTTTACATATGAACATCCACAAAGGGTGCATTATTGGTCCTGTGAAAGACTATAGGCATGAATGTAAGAATATTTTCATCTTCATAGTCCCCATAGGTGGTAAAGTATACACCCTGAAATATTTTATCCTGAAAGGTGTTATGCGTCTTATGAATCCATTAGGTGGGTATAAATGATGACATTTATGGGGGAATGGGAGTATCATATGTAAGACCAAACCATAAAGTTTTAAAATTATGAAAGGTGGTGGTTCATGAATTTTAATCCAATCTATTTTATCATACTCAGTTCAAGTGACCTAATTCCATGAAAGAATGTAGGATATGCTCTTGTGACTTTAACAATGCAATGAGCTATTGCTACTTTTTTCCTCCTTTTTCGCAATATTGCAACATGTTCTATGAGATCTAGGATCTATTTGATAATAAGTATGTGGAATATGATAGATATATAAATAAATCATTCAAATAAAATACCAAATAAAGCAACAACATCATCTGAATCACATTAATTATAAAGCGATTCGTGAATCGCATAATGACTTAAAAAATTGCATAACACCCAAAGAAATCACGGATTGCATAACTTAGAAGGGAATCACACAACTGAAAGAACCCATAGGGCTTGTTCTTACCTGACCTATACATGGTCATATGGGTCTCATAAAAATCAATTTATCATATGATCATGTCAGGAAACCCAATTAAATCCTAATGAAAATCACAATATTCAAGGATGAAGTTGAAACCACTGAATAAATATATTTTGTATGTGGTTATAATGGGAAACTATGAAAAAGTGGTCGTGTGGAGTGGTCTTTGGTAAGATAGTCCAATGATAAGTTCTCACGAACGAGTCTTGTGGAAGGGTCTTCAGGAGAAGGAAAAAAACTAGTTCAAGGATAATGCACTATAGGGTATTTAGTAACTAGTGGAATGAATTGACCTATTCCACCCTATATAGGGGAATTATACATAATACCAAGAATCACCCAAGATAATGATTTGCAGCATACATAATGAATTAGATGGGAATTTACATTCTATAGAACTGAGCACTTTTTCTTGTATATTTTACTATTATGGGGTCATTTTTTGATTTGATCCAAATGAGAATCATCCAATTCACAAAAATAAAAATACCTAGGTATTAGTATGAATTTTCCCACAGTAGAAAATGAAGGATAAGGTGGCCAAGACGAATGGATTATGAAAGACTCTAAGAGACACATATTAAGATGGACAACATAAGGTCAAACAATTAAAGCCTGTACAAAACATAGCCTATGTAGGAACCTACAACTTCCCTTGACAAGTCCATATACTCTTGTAAAGGCACCCCAAACAACAAGTAATTATGTGGTGGAAACCAGATGAGCACCCCTAGGTCACATTATTTTTAAACTATTGATCACCTGAAAAACCCTCAAAAAATATTTCTAAAATAGATATAAAATAACTAAAATATAGATTCCTTTTGTTTTTATAAAACTAATATGATGGGTCATCTATAGAAAAAATGGTTTTCCTCAACAACATTAAAGAAAACAAATAAATCCCCCTAGAAATTTTAAATTAAAATATAGGAACGAAAATGATTGGACTAAGGATCCACTTAATTTCTTAAATGTCACGTAACACACCCTTTGATATCCTCGTGAATCTGTGAGACCCTGGAGAGATTTTCACCTTATCTCATGAATGACTGGTAGAATTCCATACTCATCCTACAAAGAGCCTGGGTATGTCCAAAAAACCATGCACTCCCCCTTTGGATAACTAAGGGTAGTTGTATGGATTTTTATATTGAATGACCATGCACCTCTATAGGGACTTTATTGGTCATGAGAAACATAACCAAGAGTAAGATTATTTTTCTTGGACACTACTCAACCAATCTCAATTTAATCACATCCATTGTAGAAATTAAAAAAAGAACTAAAAAAAGAAGAGTCAGCATCTTCTTGAGGTCATAATACTCTTATGATGCACTAAGGATGTTTTAAATATGGTCTCATGGGACCCCCTGACCTAATGGCATGATCCTGCAAATTCCCTCATATAACCTGTCCTTGTCTTGTGGAAGTTTCCAAAAAAAAATCATCTTAGATAAAAAAAATCTTTTTGACGGGTATCCTAATCTCATGAAGGAGCATGGAAATGTCAATATGAAAATATAGAAGTATTTAAAAATGACTGCAAGATTCGAAAATTCACCTTTAATTTGATGTAATTTGATAATGGGGGTGTTTATTTGATGGGCTTGGAGTTGATGAAAATATGCTGAATACCTAAAATAGATCTACTGTGGAGACTCACGAAGATGCTTGGTGTTGAAGCCTTCACAAACTCTAGACTGAACTCACATGATATGTTCCTTGAAATGTGAGGAACAATAGGGCTAGAGAGGCCAAAAAATCCCCCATCCCATCATGAAAAATGCACCTGTACATACCATGAGAAAGAGGACAATTCACCAGATTAATAATTCCCCCTTCTACATCCAATGGCTGGAGATGATTTCTCAGATCAGTGGATCTCGTGACTAAAAAGAAATTATATTTTGTATGATACCAATTAAAATCCAAAAAAACCATGTACGATGCATAATCACTTCATGAGATCACATAACTATCACACGAAGGGATTCCAGTAGGTCACATGATGAACATCCCACATGCCTTCTAGGTTACGCATGACATATAATAAGATAATACTGATCAAATCTATGTTATTCACAATATAATGGAAAAAAATAATAATGGTGGGAGACATAGTAAAAGACATATAAGATGAACCTCACATGATTTACATGAACCATAAAGGACACATGAAAACACCAAGACATGTAACCCAGATCTCACAATGTTCCTTCAGTATACTATTTGTTTAATGTGAAGTCCTACAGACATGCGAGACCATGTGACACAGTTCCCCTAAGGCAAGCCTTCCATGTCTCGTCAAAACATCCAGGATCTCTATATATGTCCCATGACATTATTCATATTTGTCACATGACTCATATAATGACATCATTACTTGTTATCTGAATCTCATGGTAGAACCCAGGCATGTCATCTAAATCTCGTGATATCCCTTAGAAACCCCACCCTAGCTTCATGATGTCCTCCAATTATGGAATCTAGGACATGTTACACCCATCAAGATATATGGAATCTAATCCAGAGACACACTATACCTGAGTCAGGCATCTCCCACAATGACACATGGTCATGTCAGGTGAATTGTACTACCCCCTCTGGATAAGAAAGTCAGGTCATGGGAGGGATTCTAAGGTCAACCATACAGGTCCTGTGATTTAATCCAGAAATTTCAACCTTTATCGCAAGACATACTTCAAAAATGATTTCCATATTATTTAAGCCCTATTAAAAAGTCAAATTCACTATATAATTGTCTTCATATGTGTCAAGAAGACACCTATTGAATTGTTGAGCAGAAAATCAAGGCATGATAAGTTTACAATCGAAGCATGTTAGGTAGGCTAGTAGGATAAATCATAGGGAATCCCAATATTTGATGACTTTTCCCATCCTTGATGTGTAAGCCAAGAATGTAATGGATTCCTCAGAGTGTAATCCCTAATCAAAAACATAACACGATATATCCCAAACACAAGGGCAAAGTCTGTGTGTAAGTCCCGATCAATGGAATGATTATAACACTGATTACTTCCATAAGAAGGATAAGAAGGACACCTATAGGAGGTTTGAGCTCCGTATTAATTTTCTATGTTCAGTCCCAATGTATAATTCCCACATCCACATGAAACAAAATTAATTATATTGCGTCCCTTGTTTCTCACAATGAGAATGGAACACAAGGTCTTAGAGAGTTATACAAATCATCGCATCTACACCATGAACCCATAAAAATTCTATAGAAACAATAATGTCTAAACCCCAATCCATTGAACTGTAAAGAATGTGTTTTATTCTATAACTAGGATATGTAGGATTCCATCCTAGGGCATGATCCCAAATTCAAATAGGCATCCATTTCAGTGTGTCTCCGTCCATATCTCTAACATTTCTACCATAATGTCCCAATCATTCACATGGTCTTCTCAATCAACCACACCCCTCATCTAATTGTGAAATTAAAAAAACAGTAATAACTCTAATTTCATCCATAAATAGGATACATAAGACGTCTCTCTTTGTCTCAAGCACCATCCTGATCATTCCAAGGGATGTCCCCGCAAATAATCCTCACATCAATATGCAGTGAGGTCAATTTATTATTATCCCATGTTTCCCACATCGAACATAGTCCACATGGTATATGGTAGATAATTTAGTCATATCACTCGTATCCCAAGCCCCCACTATATCGGGAAATGCCAGTATGTATTCCCTAATAACGGATATGATAGAAACCTATCCCATATGAAGGCATCCACCATGGGGATAGTCTTAATGTCATGAATGAACTAGGAGAACTATGATTTCTTCCATATCAAAGATACGTAGGATTCCATTCTATGGTCTGAGCTCAAATAGAATCCCCTATCAGTGATATCCTACAATATCCATGACATCTCGATCATCGAGACCCAATAATTCCAATGAGATGCTCATTCTACCTCATATTTATGTGGACTAAGAGATAAAATGAACTATGAAAACTCAGATTCTCACAAAAATACGTATATGTATAATATACTTTCATTATTCGAGATAGAATATTTTGTACCTTTGATCACTTGTATTTTTTCGGCATGATGTTAAATTTAATGAGTTTAATAAAATACACGGGTTTTTATTATTACTATAACCATGATAGGTAGGACACCTCATGATGGCTCAATCCCCTCCTCTGAATATTAACAGCATCCCTATGTTGTATTAAATCCCAAATCACCTTGTTGGTTGGATTTAGAACATAAGAATATGTTCATTACTAATATGATGATGAATAACGTCATATGAAAACAAGTTGTTTCACATGTTAGATCCATAGATTATGTGTAAAGAGAGACTTAACCCTCTATGGTTTTTTAAGGTAATAGGTCACACATTGTGATTAGAAATAGATTTGTGAACATATCATAAATGAATAGTAGATTCTTGGAGTAGTCAACAATCACCCCCAACATGATGTTAGGAGCCTTAACTCATATCCTCTTGACGAATTTGTGTCTATAATCATTGTTGGGTCTCAAACACCAATTGACCACATTCCTTTACAAACCATGTATATACCCAATTGTGGATGATGTTAACATTGAGTGTTTCCATTAATACAGAAAATGGTTACCTGAACATAATGGTTGTTTGAATAATGAACCACAACAATGAGCTATGGGGTTGAACCAATCACACCCAACATTCATCTCTTTTCCCAACAAAACACCCACTAAAAGGAATGAAATTTGTTATATATGTATTTGGATATTATGTTCCTATGATGTGTTTATTAGTCCTTATAAATGATAATTTTTTTAATTTATATCATGATTTGCATGCTTCGAGGTATTAGGAAGAACCATGTTGACATATGCTCATAAGGTAGTATAATATGTTGGGTGTTTCATAATTGATATAACACTAATTTAATATATAACGAAATTTTTTATCCCTTGAAATGCCAAAACATGACATGTATGCCCCTTTTATTGAAATAGTACTATTTTATTATTTCTATTACTATAGAGGTTTATCGACTAGTTCATTTCAAGTACTCAAAAAATGATTTTACAAATAATATAGTTTGATTAGACTACTAAAAACCTACATGATGAGATATTATGAAAAAAATATTATAATAAATTGTAAGAATTTCTTTGAGGGTGTTTTGAGTACACCATTAAAATCATTCTCTATTGATACCATTCCATGTTTCAAGATTTTTATCGTAGATCTAATGCCCACTTCCATATTCCACCAACAAATATGATTAAAGTTTAACATACATAGTGTATTGAGAATCATAATGAAATCCTTTTCAAATTTAATTTTTGAATATAGATCATTCTCAACACTGGTAGATGACAATTAATCACGTTGTTACTATCTCATAAATCCAATCACCTGATAATCTAGTTAATAATATATGTGTGTAGAATGTTCAATAAATATTATTTACATATTCTTTAATATTTTTTTAAATTATCTCTTGTTTATTATTCACAAGGTAATAGACATTTATTTATTAGTTAATCAAATATTTATTTAGTTTTTAGAATATTGAATAAATGATTATTTTATAGTTATTTAATGTCATATTTGTTTATATATTTAATATTGTGATGTTATTTATTTAGAATAAATATTTTTATTCAATATTCAATAAATGATGAAGATAATTAACATTAACAGATAAGGACTTGATGGAAATAATAAAATTTTTTAATATCATTTAAATAAATACTGATTTATTTATTTAATAAATTATACTTAAAAATCCAAAATTTTGTGTATGTCATGGAATATAAGAATAAGAATAATATTTTTATTTTTATTAGATGTGAGTTTTACTTAGAATATATAAATTTATTAAAGGATTATATTGAATTAGTAATTATATAATGATAATTATATAATCTATCATATAAAATTTCAAGGGATATGGATATTGTTATGAAAAATGTATTGTCACAAGTGAAATCTCACATGATTGAAGATAATTCTCTCACGTATATTCTCAGGAATGATGGAAAATCGTCCTCCTCCCTATAAAGGCAGTGAGAACAAGAAAATGAATTAATTATTCCTGAATGAGGTCTTATTGTAATGAATAGAGAACATCATATGATGATTGGTTCTTTCATGCTAGCACTAAGTGTTTTATCGATATCATTTTGAGATTCATAGAGGATATGTGGATACAACATGAGGAATTGTAATTTTGATTCTTCACTATGATGAAGCTATGCCAAGAAGGACAACCAAATTCATCAATAAATAAGGAATTAAAAAGTTGATTTATTTACATTATAAATTAATTGTAAATTATATGTGAAAAAATAATTTGTCTAAATATTTCATGTTTATACTCATCTTGTTTTGAAAATTTTATCTATAGAAGATAATGAAAAACATTGATAGGAATTTTCTTGAACACTTCTTCTATGACATAAAATCATAAAAATAATCTTTTTCATTACCATGAGATATCAATTTTTGGGAGTGTGTGACATTACAATATCACTACTATTTTTTTACAAAGGTTTAAATATTACAAATTTCTTATGACCGATATTTTATTTATTTCATTACAGTTGAAATTTAACATCATGGTTTTTGAATTTATTATGAAATGGTAGATATATTTTATAGAAATTAAATAGAATAATTTTAAATCAAAATTATTTTTATTTTATATTTTTTGAATAAAAATAATTAAAATTCTTGATTTAATTATTGTTCTTAGATTCATAGTAATATGATAATTTTTTAACCTACAGTTTTGGGTAATCATTTTTGTATTGTAATTTTTGTTTGTAAAGATAATTTGTATAATTATTTGGTAATTACATAATGAATTATTAATTTGTTCTTATATAATAGGAATCTAAGAGATCTAACTAGGAGAAAATATTATAGATGGTACATAGTCAAACATTTTCACACATACCATATACTTTACCGGAGGAAAAATTCTGGGATAAAAATTAGAGGAATTAATAGAAAAATCATGTAGTGACTCAGAAGTGGTTTAGTTCTATTCTACCTCTCCCCCCACATACTATAAAAATGGAAAAGGGCGAGCATGAAACAAAGGGTATGTAACTTACTAAATAGTTAAAATAAGTAATTAATATTATGATAAAAAATAATTAACATTTTTCATAAATTTATTTTCGTTAAAAAAGAGTACATTAATACGGAATTTACTTATTTAGTTTCAAGATTCCCATCAAGATCAAGTGACATTGGGGAACTTGATCCTTAAGGGTGGATAAGACATTATTTTGAATTATTTTGGAATGAATTAACACATAGTATGTGAAAGATGATATAAGATATGTGTTAGAATTAAGTTTTTTTGGGCATCATAGTGATACATTGAGGGAAGATGTATATAAGGTAAAATAAATTTTTTGATGTACCAAAATCAAGATAGTGATCAATTCATAGAGAACTGAATTAGTTTGTATGTATAATATATATTTGAGAAAATATCGATACATATACTACATGTATAAGGACCCGACCTTAAACATTACATAATCTTGAATTATTTCAAGAATTAACATTGAGGAACGTTTCTGGTTTATATTTTTAGAGAATTAGGCCATAACTATTACATATAAACTTAAAAATTACATTTAGACACTACTACTAAGTATCCATTTTTTTCATAAAATTAAAACTCTCAAAAAAACATGTCTAGTTCTATGTTTTACACATCATTACGTTTCCTTGATCCCATCCTTGACCCTATTCATCTTTAAGTCCTATGGAAAACATTTCAAAAACTTGGGATGAGCAAAAAATTCTTTGTAAGGGTTATAAAATAAATAAGGAAAACATTATCCCATCATTAAATTCAAATTAATGAAACCATAATTTTCAATCATAACATAACTTATAAAATCAAATGATTTAAGAAAAACACACACAAATCATAAATCAAAAAGGTAACTTATGAAATTCATAACATACTTACATTGTAGCTATCATAGCTACACGGGGAGTCAAATTTTGAATACCCATCACAATATATTTCCTAAACGTCTTAGGAGAAACATTAATTTTTACCTCTGTCACATTACCCAATGCATTGGAGAGCTATCTCGTGCTCACCCGCCCTAGTTTTATCACGGAACAACCCATATGTGTTAAAATGACCAATAATGATAATCATATCACATTACACAAGAATAAGGGAAATATAACATTTCCACATTTCATTTACAATATATCATTTCAAGATATTTTCAAAATCAACGCTTTACCAAAATATGTTCAAAACCATATAAAACATTTAATAAAGTGATTTTTGAATCAATGTGTCTCATACGATTTGAATCATTTTAATAAATTATCATTTAGAAACATTAATGTTCATATAAATAAATCTATAAAACCATTTGTAAAACATGGACATTAATGATAAAGATTTAGAAGAATAAATCATTAAAACATATAAAACATTATTTTAGTTAAAGTATTTTTAACAAAAAGAAAGACTCTTGAATACATATAATTGAGGAATAATATTGAATCATAACATTATAACATAATGAAAATAAAGGGATTCATGATACAATATGGAAAAGGATAATATATACACCATATAAGATTGAATTTTTTCATAACAACAATGAAGTCTCAATGTAATGTAAATTGAGACGAAATTCCTTATAAAAATTGTATCCTTACATTAAGGATAAATAAATTAAATAATAATGTGTGAAAAATATAAATCCGCTAAATATTATTGGATATTTAGTGTAAATAAATCATAGAACATTCACACATACTATTTTTGAGACACAACCAATCACTTGGATGTTTAACTCAATGAATGGAAGTTGAGTTAAAATTACTCTTATCAACGTCATATCGATGACTTGAGAATTTATGAATGGAGTGATTATGTGTATCAAAAGTATATCCACACAAATAGGAGTGGAGACTACAATATAAATAAATAAAAAGTGATTCCACACATAATCAGAGCATGACATAATTAAGAATTGGATGATTAACCCAAGGAATAGAAATTGAGTTAAAAGGTTCCCCTACCAATTTGGTAACTTATGAAACATAAAACCCACGAAAAAAGGATCATAAAATAAAGATATAAATACCCATTAATTGACGTACATTACATAAAGATTACAATTTTGGGAATTACATACACCACAAAAAAGGAAATAATGGAAATAATAGCATGAATATCATGATAATAAAAAATTGAGATGGAAATCCCTTACCACGTTGTAATCAATCGAGTCGTATGAACAAAATCCAATAACCACCTAATGATTCATAGAATAAAATTAATATAAATATAAACTTGATAATATATATCAAATGTCAGTACACAATACACCACATGCAATAAATTAGTGACAAACAATGAAAATCTCACAGAAAGAAAAGTGAGATAAGTAACCCCTTACCTCGTGTCCAACATGACTTGTTTGTTCCTTATTCTTCTTTAATAATTAACTTAAGTTAAATAATAATATATTAATAACCCTTTTTCCAGTTTATTATTCCTTTTATATCAGTTATTATCATTTTATAAACAATATGTATTCATTTAAGTTAATAATGGTGGTTTTGTCGATATTTGGTACTTTAGTAAAAAATGAACACATTATAATTACATGTTTTACATGAGTTCAATAGTACATTATCTACAGAATGATATTCATGATTTAGATATCATATATATCAAATATATCAATTATATATATGTATTTATTATAGTACATGAACTTTGGAGATAAGAAATGAAATACACCGTTCATGGAGACGGTAAGGCATATGTATGCATAAACACTACATTCATTTCTATTTCATAAGTTAATTGAATGAAAAAATAATGATACATAGTTATATTATAATTACATTATAATATAATATATAATTTCACTAATTCCATCCTTTATATGTACCATTTATGGTATGAAAGAGTCATATCCCATTGAGGGGGTGGTAGTCCGCACTTCCTCAAATAAAATTATCACATTTACTCATAATGGAACCCATAAAGGAATGAAATAAATTAAAAATACATATGAATAAAGAAAACATAAACATAATATATATAATATAAAAATAATGTATTATCATAATGGCCACCATATGAGTTGGAAGGAGATAATTGAACAATCATTGTTTTGTGAGGTGTTAGTCATCCATCCACAGAAAGAGTATGTTATTTACCCATTAGATAGAGGTGTTTGTAAGTTTAGTTCGAATTATTCTCATAAAAACATCATATAATATTTAATATAGTGTTTTTATTGTAAAAGAAATGAATAAATAGATTTTATGGGTAGTATATGTAAAATAAATGAAAAGAAGTTTAGATAAACCGCTACCTTTAATTTGGATAACTCCATTTCATTTGAAACAAATAACTTATTGAAGTGACTTATACCTAAGTTATGGATTCCCGAAGGTGGATAGGGATATTGAGAGAATATTTGGGTAGGTTTTGGATAATACAAGGGGTTTGAGAGGTGTGATGAATGGGTTAGAGTTGAGGGCTTTTTATAAGGGGGAGGATGTGTTCTTTAGGAATGTGTGAAAATATTATTCTATTATATAATGATTTTCGGTTTCCAGAGGTCCAAAACTCATTAAGGTAGAAGCTAAAATGACTAATGGTCGAATTAAATTCATCTAATAAAAATTGGACATGTTTTTTATATTATATTAATATTTATAATCTTATATATATAAATCATTTATTATTGAGGTTAATACTGCATCATTATTATGTCATAAATAAATTTAATTTTTTATTGTCTCAAAATTATACAAAAATACCATGATATATGAAATATTTTTATCTTTATAGTGAATATGTATAAGCTAAATTATAAATTATATAACTATATGTAAAAATTTATTTACTAAAAACATTTATTTCTGTTGTTTTGGTCGTTACATTAAATTAATTAATCTAAAGTGTCATTATCACTTCAAAGTGGCTCCATGGGGTCCCAAAAATAGACCGAAGGATGACTATGGTAGGATATCACTCATATAATAAGGTTAGGACATGTGTAAAGGAAATTTTTTAATATTATAATATTCTTTTAACCTTAAATTACCCTATTTACCTTTAACTGTGATAAATAAATGTCAAAAGATACTTTCCACCAAAAAATTATTTTCATCTTATTAAACCTCATTTTACTTATTAATAACAACCATGTATGTTGGATTTTCAAAATTTAATTTACATATGCGGTAAAATTTTATTTATATAAAAAAGTCAGTTTTTAACTACTGCTTAATGGTTTTACTAGTCATAAAAATTTATGTTTTCGGAAAACTACAAAAAAATCAGACTATGATATATATGATATTCGAAATTAAAAAATTTGTTCTATTTTAAAAAATTCAAAACATAGAAGTTTCATTAATTAATTTAAAATTAATTCCCATTGTCAAAACAAATAGCCTGTTTTTAAGAAACATTATCTATCAAAAGATTGACACATGTTTATGCCCAATTTCAAAGTAAAATTTATCCCAATAACTATAATTGGATTAAATGGTAAAATATTAACCGAATTAAAATTTAAAACAATTAAAATAGATAATATATCCATATAAATAAGTTAGTTTAAAAGTCCGTTTTGAATTAAAATACAGTACTTTTCACTATTCATTACAAAATGAATTTTATCCGAAATATACCAAAAATTTATCAGAAGTAAATTTTGATATCTCGATTATAAATAATAATTTTATTCTTTATAATATAACATATAAAAGGTACAAAAACTAGATTTAAATAGGGTTCTCTATCAAAAGGCTGAAAATCATCATTTTAAAAAAATATTTGTGTAAAAATGCTTGAAATTAGATTCTTTTTTATTTTATGCCTCTAAGATTTATTAAATATATGTAAAAACATGTAACGAACATGTATTTCTATATTTTAGTTAGTTGTATCAATTCCTGCTAATACAAAGCTAGGCATTAACTACCATTTAATACAATATTATATTCTTATTTTTCAGTATAACTCAACGTTGTGTGCTACGTATGATTTCAAAGAAACCTGTTGTTGTGTATCGGGTACTCCATCAAACATAGTATCCCCTTAACAAGAAAATTAATAATTAATTTAAAAATATTAATAAATATGAAAATTTCATATTCTTTATTTACCTAGGATGTTACATCTTTCCCCCTTTTGGGAATTATGTTCTCACAATTTTAAAATTGGTCTCAGAAACATCATTGAATGTCCGACATCGAAAAAAGGGAAAATGAAACTATCACATGAAAATAATTAAAGATATATAAAAAGGACACCTGAGATAATAGATATTTATATTCCATGAAAACATGGATATGGAAGAGAAACTAACACTCATAGATTAAGAGAGAGTGTCAGAGAACTTGATCACGGGAAGTGAACCACCACAATACCATAAATTTGTGGTTGGGTAAAAGTCTGATGATAAAAGAGAGATTATAATTATTTTACTTCATGATCCTTTTAATAGAGTTGATTAATTTTATTAATAACTACACTAAGATCGTAAATAAATATACTTACTTTTTTTATATAGTGTCATCCTTTAATAAAATTCTACCACAAACTCATCTTTTCTCAAAGTGGTAATTATTCAAGATGACTTTGTCACACTTGAAGTGCTAGAATCAAATTATAGATGATCAAATAATCTTTAAATGATGAAAAATATATTTCTCCTATCTTTAGACATCATCTAAAACCAAAATTGGTTAGTAGAAGGTCAGATAATCCCCAAAAAGTTAATCTTTTACAAAATTAAAAACTATTCTTAATCTCCAAAAAATTTCAAACAATACCCAAAGGTAAACCAAAACCATTCAATAAACAGCTAACAATAAAATTCTTCAATTTAATACATATTATTATTGAAAACCAAATCTCAGATGAATTTAATCACATAGTCTTCTAATATAAATCTTAACATATATCTCCAAATAACATAAGTTACTCATAAAAACTCATATTGAAAAGTAATTAACCTAATCACATATTATCCATGATAGGTAAATCATTTCCCTAGATAACCCAAAATCAACTTATTATTGATTAATATAATCATCTAACTAAAAATAATTAGTCATACTATCCAGGGACATCATGTATTCCAATGGTAGGTGATTAATCCCAATATCACTTTGGTTGTGGGTTTGATTCCCACTAATTTTTCCAACACGATGGGTTGTCACATAGTCTGTGTGTTGTCCATCTTCAAAAACAATATAAATTTATGACATTCCAAAAAATGGATAAATTCATAAAAAATAACCATAACATATCTTAACCATAATTTCTATCTAATAACTTTCATTTTGCATCCCAAAATGTAATAATCTGTAATTGCCTCAAATTCAAGGATCATATAAACCCAAATGGTTCATTAAAACTACATCCAAAAAAAAAAGAAAAGATAATTATTCCATTAATAAAAGTTTCATATATCAACCTTCAGGGTTACACATACTATATAAAATTTCTTCTAATGTAATCCCATCATCAAAAGAGCCTTAATAATTTTAAGCATTTCTCTATCATAAAATATTCTATAACTCTTGAATTCCAAATATATTAACATCATAAACATTCAACATGTTTCATGATCCATTATCCATTACATTCCAATATATTGTGATATACTTTATTCCTACAAACAAAATCAGGAATCATATCCCAATATTCTATAATAACAAAACATATGTTAAGTAATAATCCATACCTTTCATTGGTCATTGTCAGTTTCTTCATCTTCAATCAGAATGGAATTAGGTATTGGTAAAAATTTATTTGTAGGATCCTAGAGATCCCATTCCAAAATATCCTTCACAGGACATATATTTGTATAATGACCATGCACACCACATTTAAAATATTCAATTGATACCTCAGAAAACAATTATTACCCTTTCATAGAGTCAACCATATTATTCCTTTTTTCATAGAAGGATATTGATTTATGACATTCACTTACACATATAAAACAACTTCCCATCCATTTGAATCATTTTCCAATGTGTTTCTTTCCACATTATTGACCCATAGGTTTTTTAATATACTTACGTGTATGATTATTACAAAAACATCCATTGGGATTTGTTTCTCGCATATACGATGCGTTATAAAAATCACTAATGTTTAGGTGGTCTATCATGACTCCAGATAGTTGGTGGAGAATAACCTGAAGAGTTCTCCATTCATCTCCCATTTCATTAAGTTGCTTATTCCGAAAACCATAACAGTTTTTATCACATCTACTATTACTTTGGTGCCTCCAAGATCCCGCCATAGACTAAAACCAAAAAGGTTAGTGTAATTTTATCAGTAAAATCATCATATATTATCTTATGAGGATGATATACACTAAAACATACTTTTTCATGTAATATTAAAACTATTAAATTTATATAAAAAATGATGACACTTTCCAATATGCTAACCATTATGGTTATGTCACTTATGATTAAATGGCACCCTAACCTCTAATGTTATCTAAACTGACCTCTGACACCAACTAGAAGGTCCCAAACAAAAATATTACACAATCTTGAATTATGTCAAGAATTCAAATTGAGGATCCTTTCATGTTTAGTGTTTTATACAATTAGGACATATCTATTACATATAAACATGAAAATTACATATAGACACTACTACTCAGTATCAATTTTTTAATTAATTAAATAATTCTAAAAAGAAAAGTGTCTAGTTCTATGTTTTAGATAGAATGACATTTCTGTGATCCCATACATGACCCTATTAATCTTCAAGTCATGTGGAAAAATTTTAAAAAACATGGGATGAGCATAAAAATCATAGTAAGGGTTATAAAATGAGGAAGGAAAACATTACCCCATCATTAAATACAAATAAATGAAACCATACTTTTCAATCATAACATACCATAAGAAATCGTAGGATTTTGGAATAACACACACAAATCATAAATCATTAAGGTAAGTAATGGAATTAATAACATACTTACATTGTATATATCATATCTTCATAGGGAGTCACATTTGGAATACCCGTTATAGTATATTCCCTAAATATGTGTGGAGAAATATTATCATTTACCATCACCACGTTACCCAATGCATTGGAGAGCTATCTCGGGCTCACCTGACCTAGGTTTTTTCCGGAACCACCCGTATATGTAAACAATGCCCAATAACCATAATCATAACAAATAACTCAATCATTAAGGAAAAATAATATTTCCACATTGTAATAAAAATATATCATTTCAACATATTGACATAATCAATCCTCTATCAAACCATTTCCAAAACCATTTTAAAGATTTAATAAAGATATTTTTGAATAAAAGTGTCCCATACCATTGAAAAACATTTAAATAAATTTTCATTTGAAAAAAATAATTTCCATATAAATTAATCCTTAAAACAATTTTTAAAACATGTACATTAATGATAATGTTTTAGAAGAATAAATCATTAAAATATTTAAAACGATATTTAGGTTAAAGAGTTTTTAACAAAATGAGAAACTATTGAATACAAATAATTTTGGAATAACATTGAGTAAGAACTTTATAATATCATGAGAATAAATTTATTCATGATATAAAATTCCAAATGACAGTTTATACACCATATAAGAGTTAATTAGTGAATAATAGAAATGAAGTCTCAATGGAATGTAAATTGAGACAAAATCCCTTATAAAAATATTATCCCTAGATTAAAGATAAATCAATTACATAATAATATATGAAAAATATAAATACACTAAATAATATTGGATATTTAGTGTAAATAAATCAGATAACATTCACACATATTCTATTTGAGAAAAAACCAACGACTTGGATGTTTAAGTAAATTAATGGAAAATGAGTAAAAATTACTCATATCAAGTTCATATTAATGAATGGAGAATTTATCAATGTAGTGATTATGTGTATCAAAGGTATATCCACAAAAAGGGGAGTGGGAATTACAAAATAAATAAATAAATAGTAATTCCAGAGATAATCATAGCATGGCATAATTAAGAATTAGAAGATTATCCTAAGGAATAGAAATTGTGTTAAAATGTTCCCTTACCAATTTTGTAACTTACGAAACATACAACCCACGAGAAAAGGATACTAATACGAAGATGTAAATACCCATAATTTTAAGTATATTACACAATGAATACAATCTTGGTCAGTACATACATCACATAAATGGAAATAGTGGAAAATATATCATGAATCTCACGGGAATAAAAAGTGAGATGAAAATACCATACAAAACTGTAATCAATCGAGTCGTATGAACAGAAGTTAATAACCACCCAATTATTCAAATAATAACAAGAATATAAATATAATCATGATAATATATATCAAATGTCAGTACAAAATACATGACATGCAATAAATTAGTGGTGACCAATGGAAATCTCACGGAATTAAAACTGAGATAAGAAACCCCTTACCTCGTGTCGGACTTGACATGTTTGTTCCTTGTTCTTACTAAATAATAAACAGAAGTTAATTTATACTTTATTATGAACCCATTTTCACGTTTATCATTCCTTTTATATCACTTATTACCATGTTATAAACAATAATTATTCCTTAATGTTAGTAATGATCGTTTTCTCGATATTTGGTACTTGAGTAAAAAATGAACACCTTATAATTATAAGTTTTCCATGTGGTCAAGAGTAAATTTTATACATAATAATTTTCATGATTTAGTTATCATGTATATTATATATATCTAGTATATATATGTATTTAGAATGGTACATATCATTTGGAGATAAGAAATGAAATGCACCGTTCATGGAGACGGTAAGCCGTACGTACGCATGAACACTACTTTCATTTCTATTTCATATTTTAATTGAATGAAAACATAATGATACATATTTATATTATAATTATAGTATAATATCATATATAATATTAATAAATACATCTTTTATATGTCCCACATATGGTATGAATGTGTCATATCACTTTGGGGGGGGGGGCGGTATTCCGCACTTCCTCAAATGAGATTATCACATTTACTCATACTGGAAACCAAAAAGGTATGATATAAATTAAAAATAAAAAATCATAAAAAAAATAAACATAAAATATATCATATATAAATATTATTTCCCTATAATGGACACCAAATGAGGTTGTAGGAGTGAATTTAACAATCATCATTTCGTTAGGCATTAGTTTTCCATCCACAAAACAATATTTTCTATACCCATTAGATGGAGGTGAGTGTAAGTTTAGTTCGAAAACTTCTCATAAAAACATCCTAGTATATTTAGGATACTGTGTTTATAATAAAATAATGGAGTAGAAATATTTTAGGAGTTTTAGAATAAAAATAAAAAAAAATGATAAGAGAAATCGTTACCTTTAATTTGGGTAACTACTATTAATTTGAACCAAAATGACTTATTGAAGTGCCTTATACCTAAAGTAAGGATTTTAGGAGGAGTATAGGGATCTTGATAGATTATTTGAGATGGTTTTGGACGATCCAAGGGGCATGAGAGGTGTGAAGAATGGTATAGAGGTGAGGGCTTTTTATAAGGGGATGAGGGGTTCTTTAAGAAAGTGTGAAAATATTATTTTATTATATAATTACTATCAGTTTGTAATTTTCCAAAACTCATTATGGTAAAAGATAAGATGACTCATGGTAGAAATAAATTCATTCAATAAAAATTGTATAGGTTTTCGAATTTATTTTAATATTTTTAATCGTATTTATTTAAATCATTTATTAATTGGGTAAAACAACATCATTTTTGTGTCATAAATTATTATTTTATTTGATGTTTAAAAATTATATACAATTACATTTATGTCAGAAATAATTTTATATTTCCAATTATTATATATTTTCAAAACAAAAACTTATATAAACCCATGTAAAAATTAATTTACTAAAAGATATTTTTTTGTGTCATTTTGTTCTTGACATTAAATTAATTAATCTAACGTGTTATTATCACTACCAAGTGGCTCAATGGGGTCTCAAAATTGACCCAAGTATGCCAATGGTTGTCCATAACTCATCCAATAAGTTTATTACAAGTGTTAAGGTAATTATGTTTTATTATAATATTGGTTTTACGTTGAATTTTCCTATTTACCTTTAATCATGGTAAATAAAAGGAAAATGTTATTATTCACCATAAAATTATTTTCATATTATTGAACCATATTTTACATAATATTAACAACTGTGTTTGTCTGATTTTCAAAATTCAATTCACAGAAGTGGTAAAATTACATTTAATGAAAAATTATGTTTTTAACTACTACTTAGTGGTTTCATTATTCATCAAAAATTGATGTTTTTCAGAAAAGATACCAATAAATCATCCGTAGATATATTTTATATTCTAAATTCAAAAATTATTTCTATATTACAAAATAATAAACATAAAAGTTGCATTAAATAATGTAAAATTAATTCCCATTATCAAAAAAAATAGTGTGTTTTTAAGAAACAATATCTTTCAAAAGATTGACGTCTGTTTATGCCCAATTTGCATGTGAAATTTCATCCAATGACCAGAATTGGATTTAAGGGTTAAAATATAATTTAATTACACTTTAAAACAATTTTAAAATATTATATAACCATATAAATAAGTTATATTTAGAGTAATTTTGGAATTAAAATATATTAATTTTCCTTATTTATTAAAAAAGTGAATTTTATCAGAAAAAATCAAAAAAATTTCCCAAAATAAAATTTGATGTCCCAATTCTAAAGAAGAATTTTATTTTGTCAAATAGACAATACAAATGGTACCAAAACTGTATTTAAAGAGGGTTCTCCAGCAAATGTTTAAAAATTGACCTTTTCAAGAATATTAGAGTATTTATGCTTAAAATCAGATTATTTCTTATTTTAAGCCTCTAAAATTTATTGGATAAATGTTAAAAACATTCAACAAACATATATATTAATATTTTAGTTAGTTCTATGCATTCTAGATATTACATTGGCTAGGTGTTAACTACCATTTAAAATAATATTATATTATTTTTTTATAACTCAATGTTGTCTGCAACGTATGATTTCAAAGAAACCCATTCTGGTGTATCAGGTACGCCATCGAACATAGAGACCCCTTTAAAAAAATTAATAATTAATTTAAAAATATTAATAAATATAAAAATGTCATATTATTAATTTACCTTGGATATTACAACATGTCCATTCATACCCATTACATTGTCACTCTGAATTAGCCATCACAGTATAGAAAATTTCATTTAGAATTCGGGTTTTAGTGGACGTTTAATGAAATCATTACTAATGTGTGGTGTTTTCATAGAAATTGAATCCATTTTGTGATTTTTTAGAAAAATATAAACCCATCATAAAATCTAAAATTTATATTTTTCATTTTAATTTTAATTTTAGCTATGATTTATTAAAATCATCAATAATTTTATTTTCTAATATTTATTTAACATTCAGAATTTTAATTAATTTTTAATTACATATTATTTATTTATTAATTGAAAACTAAACTTATTGTTAATTATTATTTTTAATTATTAATTATTTAGTAATTATTATCTATATAACAATTCTTAAATATTAATTAGTAATTATTAATGATTAATTTTTAATTTTTAATTTTTAGATACGTGTAAATTATTGAATTTTAATTAGTTGAAATTTAATTTTTAATATTTATTTTTAGAGGATGTAATTTGGGGGGAAATCTTGAGGGTTATCATTGGGTAAATTTTTGGAGTTCGGATATCAATGATTCAATAGGATTTCAATGTGATTTTGAAGTTGATTTTATAGTTGGGTGGTCTCTAACTCATCATTTGGAAAAGAATAGTGTGCTGAGGGATTCAAAAGGGATCACTTCATCAAACATTTAGAGAATCGTAGATGAAGATTGTGTTAATCACCACACTTTTTTCTCTCAAGAATATTAGATATCATAATATATTACCAAGAGGTAAACAATTTCTCATGTACCAACCATCAAAGATGTGATTAGTGATATGGAAAATATTTATAAGTTTATGTTTATTACCAGAGATGTTTTACCCCCACAATATTTAAACAATATAGAGCTAATGATTTGGGTATTGTGTCTCAGATTTGTGGGACTTCTTAGGATAAGAATGCATCCTTATTGGTAAATTATTCAATAAAATATTATTCCCATATGATGATCTGATGTGGTAGTAATGTGAGTTTGGATTGTTTTCACATAAAACAAGTACCATATTCATTCAACATTGAGACCCCATGTTTAATAATTTCACTATCTAAAAACCAGATCCCTAATTTTGGATCAATTTTTTTATTGAATTCGATTCTACCTCCCCTTAGGATCTTGTATGACCTGGATTCTGTAATTGGTTTTCCCATTAAGATAGAAAAGGCTACTGAAGAAGCTCAATATGGATTTTTTGTAAGGGTTATTATGGTGGTGGATTTATCTAACATCATGGTAAATAAAATTTTTATTTATATTATATAGAATTATCATGATATAAACATATCTTAAAAGTGTTTTCATGATTTTTCCACTGCTTTCCAATTAATTAAACATTTAATAAGGAAATACCACAAGAATGTTTTTCCCTATAATCCTTAAATGGTAATGAAGCATCTACTTACTAGAATATTAGGGTTGTGTTGGATTAATCATATTCATGATTCAAAGGGAGTTATTTTATAAGGGTTACACCTAATATAACTGATTAAGGGAATTTACATTCTAGTGGAAATAATGAAGTATATAAGAACAATATAATAAAATATAAGTCTCCTAAGGGGGTTTCATATTATGTAATAATTGTCAAAACTTAAACATGGAATCCTAATCATCGTTAATCATAGAATAAATTTTTTCTAGTGAGGAGATATGAGTACAATAGTAGTGATAAAATATAGCTTTTGATATTTTTATCCTCTTATAGGTCTAGAATGATTATTATGAAAGTGAATTTCCCATATTATTATGATGAAGTCTAATGATGCTAAAGGAATAATGTTGGTACGATTCATTAAAAGTAGGGGAATGGTTCTATGTAGGATGTCTCTCAAAAGGAGTTGTTGAAGGGGGTTCTCATTGGGATTTCATTGTAGTAAATTGCATTTTATAATTATAATTATTTCTAAATTAGAATTTTGATCTTGTTTGGATCATTCAAACTCAGATCAAGGAAATAAACAATATGGATTGACTTAGCTAGTTAATAATTGGACTATGAGGACACTAGACCTATATACATTAGATGTGAAGGTGAATGCTAAATATGTTTTGACTATTTTCACTAATCTAGAATATTAATTTGAACTCCTAGGGGCCTTTAGGGAGAAATACACACTTTTATGTGTATACTGGGAATGGGATGGATGGTTATAGTAGATTAAGAGTGTTTCCCAATGTTTATGACTAGGAAATCCATGATATAGGACAATTATTCCAATCAAGCTCTCAATCCACCTATTCACAAGCCAATCCAACTTGATTTTAGATTACAGGAGGCTATGGATATCAATGATTAAAATTTGGGGGAGGATATTGTTCAATGTAAAAGGCCTTTACTTTTTATACCTATCGATTAGAATGTATAAATTTATACCAATTAGTAAAGTAGGCTTGAATCATCTGAACTAGAGATTCAAAAATCGATTCCTTTCATGTTTTCTATGAATAGGCCAACAAAATAAAACTGAATGGGTCACCTATAAATTGAGATAAATCTATGAAAATGGTTGAATATGATGAAAATATTCATGGAAATCCTATTAAAACCTTGATATGAGGATGGAATCCACATAGTGATAATAGTGGAGGAACATATCACAATATGTGTCTTTATTATTAGGTAGGGAATTTAGTGAATTCAGAACATTGATGTGTGTAATGAGTTCTTTTAAATTCACTGAGTAGCTTCGCATTGTTCATGTTTTCATGGGCCATTGTAACTTATTCTTTTGAAATTAGGGAGAATTTTTTGTCTGACCCCACCCACCCTTTGGCCTTGTTTTGGTTTTTCGATAAAGAGGTTTATATCCAATATTTTCTTGATTATTTATTATTTTCTCCTAAAATTGTTTCAGAATTTTGTTTTTTATTTTTTTACTATCAATTATTTAGTAATTATTAATTATATAAAAATTATTAACTACTAATTAGTCATTTTTTATATATGTATTTATTTACACATAAACACACACGCACGCACATGCACACACACACACACACAGACACGCAAACAAACAAACCTACATACATATATAGATACATACATACATACATACATTCATACATACATACATACATACATACATACATACATACATACATACATACATACATACATACATACATACATACATACATACATACATACATACATACATACATACATACATACATACATACATACATACATACATACATACATACATACATACATACATACATACATACATACATACATACATACATACATACATACATACATACATACATACATACATACATACCTACATACATACATACATACATACATACATACATACATACATACATACATACATGCATTCATGCATGCATGCATGCATGCATACATACATCCATACATACATACATACATACATCCATCCATACATACATACATACATACATACATACATACATACATACATACATACAGACATACATACATACATACATACATACACACACACATACATACATACATACATACATACATACATACATACATACATACATACACACACACATACTTACTTACTTACATACATACATACATACCTAACTACCTACCTATGTACGTAAGTACGTATATATGTACGTACATACCTACATTCATTGATTAATACATACATTCAAACATCCATACATATGTGCATTCATACATTTATGCACGAATGCATGCATACATACGTACATACATACAAATAAAAAACAAACACATAGACACACAAACACAAACACACACACACACAGATATATATATATATATATATTGAAACTGTGGAGGAAATTAACTCACATAATTAATGATCTCAGAGAAGTTATGAATTAGAAGTTACTATCCAATGACCATATCTTTTGATCTGGGAGTCATTTTTCATTTTGTAACCTATCAAATTATATCTTACGAAATGAAATATGATTATATTGGTCATGAATTTGATAATAATTAATAATTTAAAATTTATTAATGATCTTTTAAATGATAAAAATTATTCTTCGACATCAAATGAGAATAAATTATGATCCATGATTTCTTTTGGGATTCATGACCTATCAAATCGGGGAATATAATGATGTCTACATCATATAGTAATATAGGGATTCCATACCTTATTTTTAATTGGTAAAAAGATGTTTTTAATGCCTTTAAAATAAATAAAATTATATTAAGAGGGAATTCATATCATATTTGGTGGCCTATGGAGTTTATGAATCATTGATTTGGCATAGGTATGAGATCATCAATGAAGGAATTATTAGAGAGTACTCCTAGTAGGATCCCCATGATATATATCTGTAATATATTGATAAAGAAGTATATGGTTAGGGATTTGACCTAGTAGAATTCCTAGATAGATATGACTTAGTAGTAGATTGATTCATGGTAAAGAGTTTCGGTATGAAGATTTGGAAAACCTATTTAGCCCAAATAAAGGACCTTATAAAATGGGAAACATAGGTTGAAATATTTCGAGCCTTGGGTGTGGATTTCATACACTAAAATGTTCAAGGATTTTTTCCCTCCACACCTTACACATAATCATAAAAATCGGGGGTTTGGGGTTCTCATTATTTACCTTAATAATTAGTTTAAATATGGTTTTTTTGATAATGGAAATCATAATTCCATTGATGTTATTTATTCTGGATTATCATTTTAAAACGATGATATTTGATTAAATAATTTTCATTAAATAAATTTAATTTCTTCAATAACTTGTGAGGCACCCAAACTCGATTATAAATGAACTTTAATATAGTGTATGATTATAACATAGCTCTTAAATTTGTTAATTGAATATTAATACACACATTTTGAAAATTATTTATACTCAATTTATACAATGAATATATATATATATATATATATATTAAGTACTCAATTTTTAGTAATAGGTTTTTGTGCTCAAAAAATACATTTTACCTCAAAACGCATCTTATTGTTTTTTCTAAAAATAATATAATTATTTTTTGAAACATTTAGAATATTATTTTTTTAAAAATTATCCATTTCAAAAATATCTTAGAGTGATATTTTTAGAATTTTATTAATATTTTAATTTTTCAATGAATATTGAAAAACAAGAATTTTATTAAAAACTATATATTTCAATAATAAATTAGAAAAGATTAAAATTTTTTTTTGATTAATTAAATGTAAAATTAGTTCCTTTATATTTTGAGTAATATAATTAATGTTATTAGAATCATTTTTTTTTGAATTTTGGTATAAAGACTTATCATATGTTAGAATACATTTTTTATCGCAAGCATCTTTTCATCATGTTTTTATTGTTTAAATATAAATTAATTTCTTCCACATATATGAATTTTATTTGATAAAATAGATTCCATATTTTAAATTAGGAGGATCAATATTTTATATAGTTCCCTTTTAATTTTTTCAATATGAATACAAACCATTGTAATATTTGTTACCCTAGTAATGGTAAATCAAATAAACACGGTTAAATTTTTTGGTTATGGCATTATAATTCTTGTAACACATGAATTTATCATATTGGTTGAGTTGAGTTCAACTAGTATCATCAGATTATGAAAACTATTTCTGGTTTCTTCCATTTTTCATTGATATTGACCCATATAATATTTTATGAGAAGAATAATTACAAAATGCCACTCCCTTAAATTTAATAACTCTAATAATTTTTATATGGATGTAATGTATTTATGTTTAGTAGTATTTTTTTAAAAAAATATTATTTTTTTATCATGGTAATTAATATTTATTTTTTATTGAAAAATTATCTTAATTTCATACCTAATATAGAATCCATATTTATTCAATTAATAGAAAAATATAATTAAATAAATATAAAAATATTAAAAGTAATATAATTTTCATTTATTATTTTACTAAATGAATTTTATCGATCAATATAATATATTTGTTATGTCTTAGTGGTTTAATATTTGAATTCTAGGGATTTTAGATGAATTTAAATTTAATGAAAATGAGTTATTCCAAAAATGACATTAATGATATTTTATAATATAAAATATTTTTTAAAATGTGATACAATTCATGAAAATCCTATTATTGTCCAAGGGAGTGGGATATGTTTTGAAATATAAATCATGGTCCATTAATAGGCCACCTTTCCATTTATGTTTAATTTCTTACCCATAATGTGTGAAAAACATTAATATTATTGTAATTTTGCGGAGGATTAAGGGGGGATTAAAACTAAAATATTTGGGTTAAAAAATTACATAAACCTATATAAATATTATTTTATGAGATTATTTAGAATTATAATGATTCTATATTTGAAATATATCTATTCTAATAAACTAATTATTAAAATTGTTTTATATTAATTTAATAATTTAAGTAATTACAAGAGTGCTCCTCCCCTCACTTAAAAAATGGAACATTTTATGTTATCATCCATGTTTCTTTGTATCTCAATAGATAAAAAATACCTACCATATTATATTAAAATCTTTCATCCCAAAATCATAGATCTTCTATCATTTCTAGAAGACAATCCTTTACAGGCTTAAGATGTAATCCAAAATAGGTTTTTCAACGAAGAGGTAAACTCTTAACTATGTATTTAAAATTTTATTTCATCTTAAAAATCCTATAAATATATGATATAAATTATAAAATAATTAATATATTACCAAAAATATAATAATATATTATTATAATTATTATAAAATGAGTTTCCATCTCTTTTTAACGCAATAAAATAATGAAAACATCACTTGTGCGAACGTATAACCTACCATCACCACATAGTGGTGAAAAAAAAAATTCATCTCTATTTTATTTGGAAGTTTATAAATATAGAAATAATGAATATATATATATATATATATATATATATATGATATTGGTTATGTAATTTGGCTTTTGGAATTATAATATCAAATCCAACTTCTTATATTCCAATATGTTGGAAGACTGCAACATCACTCTAGCGTAAATACACACAACGACCTCAATGAAGAATTGTGATTAATTTATAATTCCAAATAAAAATTATTGTAATATAGATAGATTTAGTGAATACTTATTATTCTAGAATGGAGGTTTATTATTTATATTTCTTTAATTCTATCCATCAAAATTTGTAAATTGTGTTCTTGTGTACGCACAACTTACCGTTTCCAAGAACAATGTAATTGATTTTTCTATCCCTAACATTTGTAGATGAATATAAATATATAAAATAAATATATGTGATATATACTTATTAAAATTTTCGTTATTATGGGAGGATAATCATTGTACAAGTACCATATCTACTGAACTGAAATTCCCATGATTAGGTTTTCCATGACGAAATTCTATGACCTATCAATCAATAATCCCATTATTTGTCTTCTCATAATGTTATTTTAATTGATTATAAATTTCATATTCATCATCCTCTCTTTAATAACTCAATATATTGAAATATTGTTTTTTAAAGATAATTGACTTTATTTTTATCTTTAATCAAAAATATATTTTCTTTATTATCCATGTTTGTTTCAAAAAATATTTAATAATTTTATAATATTCTACAAAGGATTTTAATTTGTTTACCCATAACGGAATTATATAAAAAAATTTAAATTTTTAATCATTTCATTTTCTATGTGATATACTTTTAACTTTCTACCTAAAATGATAAAGGACAAATATTATAATGTAAATAACATGAATAGAATTTCCACTATATTTACTACTCAGCACATTTATATTTCTATTAAAAGTCTCCAAGGTTCATTTTAATGAAATTTTATTCATATTTGGAAAATTATTTATATTTAAATAGTTTTTTTCAAATTAAAATGGTTTTATTCCTCATGAAATATTCGAATGATCTTTTAATGACATTTTTCACCATTGATAGCATCTTTTGATGTTACATATACTTTATTGGGGATATGACCAAATGATACCATCTGCATTCATTATCTAGATGGATTATTATAATAATGATTAATGAATGATTCTATGAAACCTATTTATTTCTCATGGGTTAACTATGTAATGATGAAACCTATATGAAACTCATTTCTTATACAAGGGTTTTGATATAATAAAATGATGATATATTTATAAAAATTAATTATATTCCCTATGTTATGCAATGATGAATGTTTTATGTTCTTATAGAACTCATATATATGATTTTAAATATGTTATTGGTGGTCCCAAAATTATATATCTTTACAATAAGTTGGGTGAAGATGGATATCTCAATAGATAATAAAGAATATATTGGGAACTGAATCCAATTTATAAAGAACTTTTTCCATTGAGATAGTTGCGGGAGTTCCCTTTGACGAATAATAAAATAGATTAGAGAGTAATCCTAATCCTCTAGGATAATCTTGGTTTTGAGTATGCCAACTACTGAAATAATTTTTTATGTTTAGTTGTATGACATAAACTTATGTCATATGCAAATGTTATGAAATTATCGCTCATGTTATTTGATTCCTTCATGATTAATGTATTATAAACTACCAATATTTACTCCATGACTGAATATTATGATATTTGATAAGCTCAATAAGGTTTCCAAATTTTATGGTCATGTTATAATACAATTATACACATGTTTTGATTACGTGATCACTAATATCAACATTTATTACCCTTACAAAGCATTTATGCTCACCCTTTATTATGTTTCCTTTCCCTCAGTTTTGAAGAACTGTTTTAACTATGATATGACTTATAATAGTACTATATAAGAAAATATATGTGGTAGATGCTGATTATTTTTAATTAAATAATAATATTGTATATCTTGTCCACAAAGACTATAAACCTTTATAGTCATCCGACGTGTATTTATAAAATGAAATTAATATTCATAAATTAATATGTAATATGTATGTTTAAAAATAATATTTCTCTCTAGTTGGTATTGGAGGATTGGTTTTGATAATATTTAGATATTAGGATTAATAAAATTTTGTGGAAATACTAGGAATAATTTAATTATTGGATATCATCCAAATTTTTTTAAAAAGAAAATATTATGTTTTTTTCAAAAAAATACAATCATTTCGAGATATTAAAAGTGGATATTGTTTTTGAATAGACAAATCCCAATGTAATAAACTATAAATTAGTTAGTTGAGTATATCTAAACCATAATTCCAGTACATATTGAGTGATTTCATACGACTCACCTTTTTTGACACTTTGAGAAGATATGCTTGGCTTAATTTACATTTTTTGTGAAATATTAATAAGTATTTGTATAGATGATAGTAATGTATGACTGAGGTTAAATATTAGGTTTCACAGATTTTAAATAATTTTTCATAAATTAATACATTTTAGGAAGTATTTTCTTATGATTATTTATTAGGGAAAGAATGAATATGAACATCTAATGAATATTACTTATATCCCATGGGTTTTATTTTATATCCATAATTATTATTTACTTAAAATGGTTGGGGATAAACTCAACATAGATGATATTCCTCTTTATAGGAGTCTGTTGATGATTTTTTTGAAGAGCTATGTAGTCTTCCTTTGAATCATAAATTTTATATTTCAATAGAACTCAAACCAGATGCTACACTAATTTCGAAGACTTCTTATCAAACGAATGAAATTGTGTTTAAATATTTTTTAAAAAGTAACAGGGAATCTTGAAAAGGGATTAATGTTCCCCAGTTCAATACAAAAGTATTTGAATATAATTTTTGTTATGAAAAATATGGTTCAATTTATCTTTGTATTTATTTTGAGGAAGTGAACATGATCACTATCCAAAAAAGTAACCTTTACCCCATATAAATGAATTTCATGATAAATAATGATTATATCAATACGTTTCTATTATTGAAATTAATTATTAATATCATCAATTGAGTATCAAAAGTGAATAAAAATCTAAGATAGACTTCCATATAATTTGGACTAACTAGTATTCATGTTATCTGCATGGATTTAATGAATGATGTACTTAGAGATAACCTTGATCAGTTTTTTATCGTCATTAAATATGAAAATATTATATTTTCTAAGAGAAATAATTAGCATAAATACCTCTTTAGGATTATACTAGAGTCCCCAATTATAGGTTGTATGAAATATTTTGAAATTCTGAATTATATCTATAAAAACGTTAATTTTTGGGGTATATAATATCAATTGAGTGTATATTAGTGGTTCTATAAAATATGAATGTTATTCAATATTTATCCAAACCAACAAATGTTATTGTGATACATAATTTTATTATTTTTGGTAGATATTATTATTGCATAGTAGATATTATCTCAGGGATGTATAATCCACTCACCAAGTTAACATAGAAGGGAGAACTATTCCTTTCGATAAATGAATTTTAAGTGAATTCAAAATAGCTAAAGATAAGTTTGTTAAGTGAACATTTGATCACTCAACCCTATATTGGAGAATATTTTGTGATCTATTGTGATGAATCAAATATGATACTAGGATTTATACTCACGCAAAATGATATAGTGATATCATATAACTCCTGATACAAAAATACCTAATAAAAATTATCGACTAATGATTTAGAGCTGGTATCAGTAATTTTTTCCTTAAGTATATGAATACATTAATTAATGTTGAATGATATGGAATGTATACAAATTATAAAATCATATTTTGTGTATTCATTTTGAAATTATTGAATTTGAACTAGATAATATGGATGGAATTGATCAATGATTTTCACTATTTATACATTTCCTCGCTAGGAAGGTGAAAATGTGGTAGGTTCTCAAAGTCAGAAGTACCATGCTAGTTTTTCAATGATGAGAATTGAATGATGTATAATAATTGTGTCTTATGTGGAGAGAGAACTTGAAAAATATCGAAAATAGGATAAATGCCATCTTTATTGGATGAATTCTCAATAATGCATCCATGTGAGGATTAATGAGGTTGAGATGGAAGACGTGGAACTATATAAGAAAGTAAAAAGAGTTCATGAGTTTAACCATGGTTTTGATGGAATGGTACAGTTTGGTAATAGAATGGTTATCCTAGAAATACCATAATTGAAGGGGTTATTGGGAGAAGATTCTAGTTCGTTATTCTATATGCATCAAGGAAAAACAAGGCTATTTGGAGATTTAAATGATTATTTCTCGTGGGATAACATGAAATGGTTACTTAAAAGTTTGTATCTTGATTCGAATCATGTCAAAAATTAATGTCTAATATGGAAAATTTATTTGGATGTTAAAACCATTACCCATATCTAAATAAAAATTTGAAAATATTACCATTGGTTTTGTCCCTAGGCTCCCCAAAAAAAACAATGGGGAAAATGTTATTTTGGTCGTAATTGATCACATTATGAATTAAACACACTTAATTTATATTATATAATATTTATCTCTTGATCAATTTCCTAGGTTATACCTTAAGGAAGAGTCTAGGTGTCATGTAGTACCAAATTTAATTTTTTCATTTAGGGATATGAAGGAAACCTCAATGTTATAATGAAGTATTTATGAAGAAAGGGATTTAGAGTTGTGTTTTATACTTATTACCATCTTTAGATAGATGTTTATTAATATAAAACCATTAAAACACAACATTATATGTTCATATCTTGTTATATGGATTTCAATGTCGGTTGGGATCAACACATTCCTCTAGTCAATTTATTTAAAATAAAATACTTCAATCATGAATTTTTATTTGACCTTAGGAATTCCTCTATGGAAGGAAGTTTATAACTAAAACATGATGGGATTATGTAATAGAAATACAATATTGGGACATGTGTTATCTTAGTAAATGATATAAATTGTTAGAGTCATTCAGAAAAAATTTGTGCATCATAGTGTCGAAAAAAGTTACACTAACAATCAATGTGAAATCTAAAATTTGAAGCTAGTTAAAAGTTATTACTATTAATTTATACAAGGAATAGTGCAATGAGATTTGGAAAGTTGATAAAGTAGAACCCCAGGTAAATTGATCTATTCTAGATTCTTGATCTAGTAGGGATGGTGGTTTATCTCTCAACACATCCACAAAACCTCTCTCATGTTCATAATGTGTTCCATATATCTCTCATAGGGAAGAATATTCATAATTCTTCACAAGTACCTAAAATAGTGGTTTTAATACAAGGTAATGATATTTATTAAGATTAAAAACTAGTATAAATCATGGAATATATATATAAACTGCTACAAAACAAGAATACAACCTGATTAATGTTTTATAGATGAATAAAATATTTAAATATATACATGGGATCCTTGGGATTTGATGAAATAGATATATCCTCATTTTTTTCATGGAAGTAATTTAATCATGAGGGTAAAATTTATTTTAATTTGGTTAGAATATAACAAACTAACATTTTGTGATATATTTATCTTTAAATGAACTTATTTTTTCTTATATCTTATGACACATGTAAACTTGAATCTAAATGATGTGTAATATAGTATAGCTTTATAACCTCGCCATTAAAATGTTAGAGTGAATATAAATAACTATATTTTGGAAATTATATATTGTGTTCTGAGATAAATATAATATATTGATAATGGAAAATAATAATTTATATAGAAACCCATATTATTTTTAAAGAATTTATAGGGTATAATTTATTAAAAAATGATTTAAATATAAAATTAAATATCTTATATTATCAATAATCCAATTAAGGTTATTGAAATAAAATTTATTATGGATTTTCATGAAAAATCATTTTAAACATAGAAAGTTGTTTTTTAGAAAATTATTGTTTATCATGTTTTTTTGGTTTAATACCAAATTAAATTATTCCACATCAACAAATTGAATTTGATAAAATGAGTTCCATTTTTTTTATAAGTGGATAATTTTTTGTAAATATTTCCCATTTAATTTGTCATTTTTTATAATAACTTTGGTAAATATTTATCACCACAGTAAGGGTAAAACTAATAAAATATGTTTAAAACTATGGGATGAGGCTTTAAAATTTCTATAATACTTACATTTATCTAATTGGATTATTTTAGTTAATGAATTATCATCCAATTCATAAAAATATGGCCACATGGTTCTATTTCTCTTTAAAATTGAACTTTATCTTAATTTAAGAAAAAAATAAAATCAAAATGTCACTCTCTTAAATTTAAAATATCTAATATTTTTTTCATAAGGATATAAAGCAGTTATTTTCATTTTTAAATATTTATTTTAAATAGAAATTATTTTTTTCATTTTTTTTATTTTTTTATTTGGTATTTATTGAATTATATGTTTAAATGATTATATAACATCAATATATTATTTATTGAATTAATATAAAAATAAATAATAATGAATTTAAAAATATTAAAATAAATAAATTTTAATGGATTATTCCCTAAAAAGAATTACATATATGAATATAACATTATAGGTATGATTGAAAGGATTTGATTCATATTACATTGTTATCTTGATGACATTAAAGCCTTTGTAAATGAATAGTTCAACAAATTAAATTAATGAATATTTATTTTTACCAATATATTATTAAATGATTTCACATTCATAAAAACTATATTCTCATCCATTGAAATGATACATGGTTTTAAATATAAATAATGGACTATTTATTGGTTACATTTCTTTTTATTGTAATATTTATGACCCTTAAATAATAAAAATATTTGATATTTTTGTAATTTTCAAATGGGTTAATAGGGGTTAACACAAAGATATAAGGTTTAAAGGACCACAAAAAGTTGTCTAAATATTATTTTGTGATATTATTTTGAATTATTTTCATTATATATTCAAAATATATAATTTTAGTTCAACATGATTTTGAAAATTAATTTATATTAATTTTTTAATTTTTTAATTCAAAGAGTGTCCCTCCTCTCACGTCTTAATGGGATCCTCTTCTACAATATTATGCACACCATTTGAGCCTCTATATTAAAAAAATGATCGTAAAATAATCTTTTATTCCGTACCCACATCCGAAATATATATTTCTTTCCAAAATACCATCATTTCAAGGCCAAAGGTGTAATCAGAATGTGTTTTCTCATCTTATATTTGAAACTCGTAATTAAGTACATTCAATTTTATTTCTTATTAAACCACATCAAAATATATGGTATAAATTTTAAAATAAATAATTAGTTTTATAAATATATGTATATTTCATTATTATTATGGGGAAGCATTCTTATGCCACTTTTTAATCCTATGGAAAATGAAAACATCCTTCGTGTGTACATTCAGATTATTGTCCCTACACAAAAATGTAATTCATCATTCATCCCCATACAACAATGATGGTTATAAATATATATATATATATACAATGAATAAATATGAAAATTTTAATATTATTATTCTTATTTACTTATAATATCATATCCACCTTCATACCTTCCAATCCACTAGAAGTTAATAATGTCACATGGGTTTACGTGTGGATTACCACCACCTCAAAGTGATGTGATTAATTTCTCATGTCCAATTTACATGAATGGAAATAAGTATATATTTAATGAATACTAATTATTATATAAATGATAATTATTACATTTATTTATTTCATTTTATATATCAAAATGTGAAAATTTCATTCATGTGTACGCACGACCTAACGTCTCCATGAATGGCGTAATTAATTTTTTCAATCAATAGATTCTATTGATGTATCTAAATTTATATTATTAATTTTCATTATATTTTTATCATGAATATTATTATATATAAGAAATATCCATGTGAAAAATACAATGACTATAACTACACAAATGTAATTCACATAAAAAACTGAATGGTTAACACATAGAAATGATGATTTTAGTGAGGAATTAATAAATCTATTATAAAATGATATAATTTGATCATATAGGATATTATATATATTTAAATAAATATTTAAAATAATTATAATAAATTAATTTTTTTTGTATAGGATTATGATAAACATTTATGTGAAATTCAATCTTCACTTATGGAATTTATGTTACAATCTTATTGTTTAGAATGATTGTTTATGATAAAGATTCTGATGATGAAATTCTATAACCAATATGTCATGAATCCCATGAATTTTATTCTACTATGGTAATTTAGTATGATTAAATTCTTTCTATTAATTTCCTTCTCTTTAATAACTCAAGAGACACATTGAATACTTTTTATAAAAAATCTACATCATTTCTCTCTTTGGTTAAAAATATGTTTTCATCCATATAAATGTTATTTATTAAAATGTTTTTAGAAATATCTTTTAAATTCTACTATATTGGATTAAATTCATTTTTCCCATTATTTAAATTTAATTTTTTTAAATTAATCATCATGGCCTTTCTGAATGAGTTACGTTCGACTAGTTACTAGCAATTTGAAAAGAATCATTATCTAAACATATACATCATAAATATAATTTCCCACCATCATTACTAATATATTCCTCAAAACATACATAACATTATTCAACTGTTGTTTTCTATGAAAATTCAATATTTAATATTGGTGAATTTTTAAGATTTTAAATTTTTGATTTCAATGTTAAGTGGGTATTTTACACAATTAATGTTCATGCGATCTTTTAAGGGATTTATTCAGATATAATAACATCATTTTATGTTATTGGTGATTTAATAGGGATATGATCCATTTATACCATCAACAGTCAATCATTATATGTATAATTATAATAATGAAGAGTTAAGGATTCATATATTGTACCTATTTCATCCATTAGTATATTTAGGTTACGATGAAACCTTTATAAAATATATTTCATTCCCATGTGCTATTCTATATTGAAAAGATTAAAGTCCTAATATAATTATTTCCTTTACATGTGTTATGCTCTGATTAATCATTTATGATCATGTGGCACACATTGATATTATTTTCATTATGATATCGGTGGACCCATAATTATATTTCCCTATAAAGTATTAGAAAAAGATAGATATATCCTAAGATAATAAGGACTGGATTACGGAGTGAAGTCAGTTAGTTGTTGGACTCTCCCCACTATGATATTCTTCAAAGTGAACCCTGAAAAAAATACAGTGAATATTGGGGTGATCATAATATACTTTTATACTTAGGAATGAAGGCATTATTATTGAGGAAATAATTTTTGTATGATTATGTGTGTGATAAAAACTTATGTCCTTTTGCAATTTCATACTCTCATGGATCATGATATTTGATTCTTTTATCTATATATGAAAATTATGGGTCACTATAATATCAGTGTATGTAAATTATGGGTTATTATAATAATTCTTTTAGATATGACTATTTATGAGGTTGATTAAAGATGAAGAGTGTCATCTAGGTATTTTGGGAATTTTAATTTTCCAAAATAATGGACATGTGGGAATAGGAACATAGGTGTGATGCTTAGGAGTTCTATGAACAACATCCTTTACTTAAATATTGTTGATACTTTATCCTTTTCACTTTGTTCTTGGTCTAGAAAGAGCAGGGTCAATAAGTTCTTATATAGGAAATTTGAGATGGATTATCAAATAACCATAATGTTACAAGGACCATCATGTTTCTTTTTATTTAACTCATTTGTGAACAATGATACAGTTTTTATGCTCTTGTAATGAGGACTATAATGGTTCCCTTTATGTTTGTGTACCCAGGACCATCATTTTTCTTTTAGATCTGACATAGTAATTTGTTGCTTTCAGATAAATTTTTGAATAGAACTTTTAGGGGAATAAATGTATCCCAATTAACCAACACAGTCGAACATATTTCCTTTGTGGGATGCATGGGAGGATTAATAATTGATTCATTCAAAGTAGAAATTTTTTTATGATTTCCCCCCCAAACATCGTCTATATTCTTGAATATTGAGGGGGTTCTGAGGGTCCTTATATAGAAAATTGGGTTTGGGTTCCAAAATAAACATCATGTGAAAAGGGATAACATGTTTACTTTTATAGTTTTGAATCAATGAGCAATGATATTATTTTTAAGTTCATTATTATATATAATTTAATGAAACCGAATTTTTTTTTAATGCCTGTTTGATGTATTTTTTCAATTAAAATATAACATAGAAAATGACATGTTTCAGGTGATAGAGTCAGCATCCACCCAATAAATACCCAGCGAATGTTTCCCCTACATTATGGGTAAATAATAGAGCTGCTACAATGGTGAATACATGGAAACAAAAAATTAAATGTGATTATTATTGAGTTATTATTTGTTGTTATGAAAAAATAAACAATACTAAGTGGTTAATTTTTTAACTTGTTTATGAATGATGGAATTGATTACATTTGGACATGGAATTATTGAATGTGGGGATCTTATTAATATACTATACTAGAGTGTTTCATATGTTATATAGGAGTATAAATGAAATATTTCATAGATTGGAATTAATTTGATAATCACTATAACTATTTGAATTCTGACTTGTGTTATTTTAAATGAGTAAAATGTGGAAGTAATTATTTGAAAAAACAATTAGGTTCATTTGAGGAATTACATTATTTAAGAATTATGGTACAAAATTAGGTAGATTTGAAACACTATTATTGAGTCATTACATTATGTCTATATGTAATTCTTATAATACTAGAGAAAATGTGAAAAAGAAATATACTATTTGTGAGTCATTATTTATACTATACATGATATATTTTGACAATGCCTATGTGTAAATTCCATGAAGCCATGAGAATACGAATATGTCTGAACTGTGTAATAGTCATTGCAACTTGTAATTGATTCTATGTTGACTATGAGTCACTAGATTATATGTATGATTCCTCAACTAATATGTTTGATTCATTTCATTTTTTAAAATAATAATTATATTATATATAATAATTACCCTTGTGATAAGGATCGACAATTAGAGAATTTTTTTAATCTTATTGAGTGAAAATATGAATTTTAAACAATTGTATATTCTAAAGAGAAAAACAATTTTTATTATTCTAAAACAATTCATTAATGTTATAAACCTCAAACAATTCCTAAAATGTGTGAAATTAATTATATAGAATTATGAGAATCAAATAATCATGTAAGGAGATGAAAATATAATCAAGAGAAAGTGTGATCAAATTTTTCATGTCTAAAAATAGAATTCAGATAATTAATTATTTTGATGAAATATATAATTAAATATACATGTTTTTCAATTTAATATTCTTATATTAATGATAATTTATTACTATATTATATTTGAAATATTTGACGAATATTAAAGTAGAATGAATTTAGGCGATAATTGTTCTTTATATTGTGAATTTCAAATGATAATATTTGAAATTCAATAATGTCGATCATAGTAGATAATCAAATTTGAAGAGTTATGTGATAAAGAAATATGTAATGAAACATCAATAATTAAATTTTGATTCAATAGTTTGACTAATAACCCTATCTCAATGGATGATATAAATACAATCAAATATTACTTATCTTTTAAAAACCATTATTGAGGAGCCTCTCAATTAATCTAATATGGAAATTTATAATGTCAAATAAAATTGAGTAAGAAGTATTACATATGAAATTTATATTAATTTTGTTTTGGAAATCAAAAATAGTTTCTACAAACATGATTAATAATGTATTATGTCCCAAGTTTTTTGGTATATTTTTAGAAAACATTATCATTTTTTTACATGGAAACCATATAATGCATTATGAATATAAACTTATCATTATTTATTATGATCATTATATATAGTATGATATAGATACATAATAATTCCATTAATTAGACCGCGATATAGACCTTTTTCATGTCATTTGTGCCAACAATCTTCATTCTAATCAGACTATTTCTAGTACCAAAATAATCAGACTAATCCTCAAAAGTATTATCTTATTGGATAAAAATAATTAAGTCTATTATACTATCATATGTTTATAATAAGAATATTTATGATTTATTTATACCATAAGGAATACATTTAACACTATAAGAGTGTTAAAAAATGACATCATACATTCAGCTATGCCAGAGTATTGTGAGCTATTAAAGATCCAATTGTCTATTTTCATTGTAAGAAACACATAAATATGATCATTGCAGCATCACCAATAAGTAGTGGGTCATTTGAGGATTACGGAGATAATTTACTTCAAAACTCAATCTGTCTATTTTTTTCTCTATGTTAATATCCCATTCTAATGTCTTTGTAATACTTTATGGAATTTTTATACTAAGGAATCCTGGGCAGGGTTGTTTCATTTATATAGATTTTTAATTTTTAACCACCCCGAATCATTGCTATAATAATGGGATTATTTGGATAGGAATATGGTGAATTATATCCATCGAATCTAGGGATTCCAGAGCTAGGAAGCCAGATACTGATAATTGAATCGAGGGATTTCAAGGATATGAAGACATAACTAATTATGATAATCGTATCGAAGCCGTTATAGGTAGGGAATGATATAATTTTGAAGAAGTATAAAACTATCAATACATTTAATCAATGTTATTTACTATCTAAAACATATATTTAAAAGTGTTAAATATTTTAATATAGCTAGTATGTCATTCGTATTATTACTAGTAATTGTATTTCTAATTTTTTTCATGTTTCTATTCTGATGCGCAGGTAATAGAAAGTTATTAATCATAATCTTATTTTAATTCTTATTGTTTTACAAGTGTATTTTTTTAAAATGATACAAATAATAAATTGATATTAATCATATACAATGTGATTATAATTCTTCACTCTGATAATTAGACTAATTCTAGGTCTGATAAATTTACATTATGAGGTTTTGGGTTTTGGGTAGTATATAATTTTTAGAGAAAATTTCATACCCCTCCCTCTTGTATATATTGCCATATATGTAACTATTTTGATCCTATATTTAGTATAATTTTTTTTTCTACTGCTTATATACATTGTATGTTTTTACATTTTTTCATTACTGCATGTTTTTGTGTTTTGATATATAATTTTTTTTATAAAACTTTTTTACATTAATGTTTTTTTGTGGAAAACATTTCTTGTTGTATTAATAGCATAGGTTTTAATGTTTTGTCTCTTGATAATCCGATTCTTATTCAAAGAACTGTCTTATATGGGAATGACTATGAATATTGGAGTGACAGAATCAAATTTTTTTTATCAACACTGGAATTGATAAATTCTTGATCCGAGATGAAAAATATGGCATTCTTGATAAAGAAGTCTTGAATTTTACTAATTATAAGAAATAAGAATGTCAATTGAATTACAAAGTTAGAAATGCAATATTGTTTTTTATAAATAGTAATATATATATTAAGAAAAGTTTTTTTAATGCCGAAAATAGTATTAATAGTAAATTAGATGTTATGCATTTTTGTACATCCAAATATTATGGAAATAATAAGAGATATTGTAATGACCCGCTAATTCTCATTGGCTTGAGAGTGCAACGAGTCATTACTGGGCCTTAAGGGACATCCCCAAGGCGCCAAAGGATGGAAATAAATGCCGAAGGGTTTCAAAATACATGGGGGACGATTTAACCTTTAACTGAAAACAGCCAACAAACAGAGCAACTAGATAAACATCTCCTAGGAACCACTATATGATGCATAATTTAAACCCAAAACAACTCAACCATTATTTTTATAAAAACCCAACTAAGTGCAACAATGGAGTACAATACCAAATCAAAGTAAACAATGGAAATCAAACTAGAAGACTTCGAGATAACAACCCAACTCCATGCTCCACAACCTCCAAGATCCAACATCACGAACCAGCCCAAGAGTCACGAAGTAGTGCTATAAACGTGTGACAATTTACCTTTTCCAACATCCCAATATATGACATCTGCAAAAGCACCAACGTTTCAAAGCAGGGGGTGAGTAATTAAACTCAGTAGGTTTTCCCTGATGTCTTCCTACACCATTACCCAAGGATAAAACATCTTAGCACATTTATATAAAACAAATTATATAAAACAATTCCAAAATAGTTCAAAATATAAAAAATTCCATTTCAAAGCCATTTTTCCATCAAAAACCATTTTTCCAACAAAAGCAACCAAGCAATTTTCCCCAGTCAAATTCAAATTTTAATTTTGACAATTTCATTCCATTTCAGAAATCCACACAACCAACCATTCCACAACCAGTGAAATCCATTATGCATGCATCGTTATGACAGTTCCATACTCATGAGCGGTCTCTCCTCGATCTACCATGTCGTCACAAGGTAATTATTCCCCATGTTCTATTACTCCTTTGGCACCGATCAAAAGGTAATATTTCAGCCAAGCCACATACAAGTAGTTACCATGTGCCATTACACCTTTGGCACCAATAACAACACCATATATCAACCTATCCTAATAAATGAAATATGAACATACACACCAAGTATTCCCAAAAACCACACCATTCCAACCATGCCAAAACCATTTCAATAAAACAACCCATTTATTGAAAACATTTTTCCTGCAAAACATTTTCCAAATCTAGAAAATCCATATTTTAAAATAACTAATTTAAAATCATGAAACCAAAACACTTTTAACAAACCATTCTTTCAATTTCCACGATTTTGTCAAAACACATAAATCATCACTAATGAAGATTTATAACATGCTTTGCACCACATATTCCCAATCAAACCTAGAAATTAAATCAATTTGAACTTTGCCTTCAAGTACAAAGATAGAGTAATCAAGATTGATACCACGTACCTCAACAAAATTGGAGAAACCAACCAAGAACCGGGTCGAAACACAACGAAACCTCCTTAGATTCCTACCCCTATCACCAACAAGACCAAAACCCGACTTAAAAGTCATCCAATACCTTAGATCTACCCATCCCGGGTGTAGATCTAAGGATCCAATAAGAGGGAATAAAGATATCTAAGAAAACAAGATAATAATGAGAATTACAACGATCAAACAACCTCTAAACACCAAGTAAACCCTCTGGATCGCTTCCAAAATTCTTGTTAAGTGTTCTCCCACCTTCCCTAGAGAGAATTATCGAGTTAGGGCCATCTGGGGGGAAAACGAGTGTGTTAAATGATAAAATGTATTAGATCCTAATAAATAGGATCTAAGTTGACTTTGTGAATGGTTAGTTCACACTGTAAGTTAAACCGTGTGGTAGCCACTACCAGAGAGGGGCTCTCTACACGGCCTCCTCGAACAGTTTTCCCAAATCGTATGCACACAGTGCGGTCTCTTCTGTCCAAAAGACATCCACCTGCATGGCTTACGCATGGTTTGGAAAACCGTGCACAGCCCGTGCATCCCCACATTTTTCCCACTTAATATTTAAAAGTCTCCCAAACATTCCCCAATCATCTCCCATATTTTTCATTCACATAAAATGCATAAAACAGGGGTTATGTACTAGAAACCGGTGGTACTACATTCTCCCCACCATTGGCCTTTCCACCCCCAGAAAGTAGAAAACAATCACTTGGCTGAAAGAGTTCTCGCCACTTCTCTTTCATGTATTTATTGCATTCCCATGTCTCTTCCTGGAACTGACCATACAGCCATAAAACAATCACTAAATTGATTATTTTTTCATGCAAGACATTATCTTTACTATTCACAATCCGTACCGAGATGTGTTCCAATGAAGCATTCGGCTCTAGGTCAACGTGATCCCATCAGATCACATGGTCAGGATTGGGTTGAAACCTCTTCAACTGAGATACATGGAACACATTATGCAGTGCACTTAACCATGTTGGTAATGACAACTAATACGCCACCTCGCCAACCCGTTCCAGTATCTTAAAAGGGCCTATATATCGAGGAGATAACATGACCTGGTTCCCGAAATGGCATTGTCCAATCCTTGGAGAGATTTGAAAAAAGTCATGCTCACCCACTGCAAAAGACAACAGTCTTCAGAGATGATCCACATTATATTTCTGGCGACTCTAAGCCATCTCCATCCTCTTTCTAATCAAATAAATCTTCTCTGTTTTTTCATGGAAAAGGATCGGCCCGATAAGTGATGTTTCACCAGTTTCCACCTAGTATAATGGAGAACGACAAGGATTCCCATACAATTATTCAAATAGAGCCATGCGCATCGAGGATTGATAGTTGTTACTATATGAGAACTCCAATAAGAGTATATTCTCCTCCCATGAGCCACCAAAATCTATTACACAAGCCTGAGACATGTCTTCCAACATCTATATCATCCTCTCGAATTACACATCCATCTGAGGATGATATGTCGTGCTCATAGTCAATTGATTCCCAAGGGCTTGTTGTAAGGATTTCTAGAAATGAGATGTGAACCTCCGATCTCTATCTGAGATGATAGACATGGGTACACCATGTCTCTTTACCACATCCTGGATATAGATTTTTGAAAGATCATCCATCGTATGGGTTTCACGAATTGGGATGAAATGGGACGACTTGTTTAGAAGATCCACTATCACCCAAATGGCATCGTGTTTCTAGACCATTCATTGAAGACCTATAACAAAATCCATTTCAATCTACTCCCATTTCCATTCTGGGATAGGTAAATACTGTAACATACCAGCTTGTCTCTGATGCTCTGCTTTAACCTGCTGACAGGTTAAGCATCATGAGACGAAATCAATCTCATTTCTTTTCATGCCTCTCCACCAAAACTACTCTTTTAGCACCTTATACATCTCCTGTGTACCTGGATGTACCGCCCAACATGAATGGTGGTAAGCATTGAGGACTTGTTCTTGAGTAGCTATAGGTACGACCATCTGATATATGAAACACAAAACTGAACCCACTTCAAGTTTCCTGCCATCAATGGTCTCCCCACCATTGAGTTTAGAACTCATTATCAAACATTCCGCATCTGATTTTTGTGCCTCTATGACCACTTTTACCATATCAGGAACAAGCGTAGCTAAACCAAATTAAAAAATCACCTCGGTCTTCAAATTCCACATGCATGTCATTTAAGACTGAGATCAACTTCCATTCATCTAAAGCTTCTTTTGTCAATTGAGCATATGACTTTCATCTTAATGCCTTGGACAATGAATTTCCCTTACTCGATGTATAAATCATGTCAAAGTCGAACATTTGAATGTACTCCATCCATCTCCTCTTCCTCAGATTCAAGTCTCTTTGTGAGAAAATGTGTTTCAGGCTTTTTTGATCTGTAAACATAGTGAACTTCTCACCAAAGATATAATGACGCCAAGTCTTCAAGGCATGGACAACTGAACCTAACTCCAAATCTTGTGTTGGGTAATTTTTTTCTTGCATCATCAATTGCATTGATCCATAACAAACCACATGGTCTCCTTGTAGGAGTAAAAAACCCAACCCTATTCCAAAAGCATCACAATACACCACGTATCCTTGCCCTGATTCTGGCAAGATTAAGATAGGTGATGATGTAAGGTGAACTTTCCACTCTTGAAAAGATCTCTAAAATTCCTCAGTCCATTGAAATGAACTGTTCTTATTTGTCAATGCTGTCATAGGTGAAACTAGTCGTGAGAAGTCACAGACAAAGCCTCAGAAATAACCAGCTAGACCAAGAAAACATCATATTTCAAAGATATTCTTCGGCGGTTGCCAAAAAAACAGATTATATCTTTTCTGCATCCACTGAAACACCTTTGTCAAAAAAATAATGGCCTAGAATGTGTACCTCTTGTATCCCAAAATCGAACTTTGATAATTTGGCATACAACTGATGGTCTCTCAAAATATCCAATACTATCGCCAACTGTTGTTCATGCTCAGCCCTTATTCCTGAATACACCAAGATGTCATCCACAAACTTCACAACATACGAATCCAAATATTGTTGAAATATCTGATTTTTCAAATCCATGAAGACCGCTGGTTCATTCGTTTGACCAAAAGGCATGACAATATATTCATAGTGGCCATATCTGCTTCTAATGGTAATCTTTGGAATATCCTTCTTCCTACCTTGCAATTGGTGATATCACAATCGCAAGTAAATCATGGAGAACCACTAAGATCCCCTTAATTGATTGAACAGATCATCAATACGTGGAAGTGGATATCTATTCTTTATCGTAACTTGATTAAGCTTTCGATAATTCACACAAAGTAGAAGAGTTTCATCTGCCTTCTTTATGAACAAAACCGGTGTTCCCCATGTAGATGTACTTGGACGAATGGAACCTTTGATTTCCATCTCCTATAATTGCACTTTCAATTTCCATTACTCTGTTTGTGTCTCATATAAGACGGAAGTGAGATAGGACTGGTCCCCGGAAGGAGATCAATCGTAAATTCCACTTCTCATATAGGTGGTAACCCTGATAAGTTTTTAGGAAAAACATCAGGAAATTGATCCACCACTGTTAGAAAACTAGTTTCTGTGATCTCTTCCAATGATGCCAATGTCAACCCTGCTAATTAGTAAGAATTTGTTCCCACCATTGGTGCCAACATGCTCTTTGCGCCTTTCATTACTATCCTTTCTCTTCTATATAGATTCTCCTTGACGTCCTTAGTCGTAAAACTAATCGTTCTCCTATAACAGTTGATGTGGGACTTAAACCATTTCAACCAATCCATACCTAGGATTATATCATAGACATCCATCTCCAGCACTGAGAAATCACATTTCAACTCAACTCCACCAATGGTTATAGTAGATGCTCTATACACGAAGGCTTGACATTCTATTTCACCAAGAGGAGTTTATAGGTTCAAAAGAGAAGAAATCATTTCTACATGTAAATCCAACAAATCAATGACACAAGAAGTATGAAGCGAATGGGGAGAACCTGTATCAAACAACGCTTGCCACGACGTGGGAATTAAAAGAACCGTACCTCGCACTTTGGAGGGTCATGACTGATCATCCTCTATAACATGTTTAGTTCCAAGCAGATGCATGTTTTCTATGCTCTGCTATTTATTTTTCTACTAACACTTCCCTTTCTGAATATTGTCACAGGAAACCAACCTCAAAGCATTACAGAAATAGCACTGAAGGTGTCCCATCTTGTTACAACTTTGATATTCTCGAGGTTGTACCTTACAATCTCGCTTGATGTGGCTCGTAGAGCCACACTGGAAACATCATGGATTACTCTTGGGTCTCAGAGGAAGCTTTATAAATCTTGTGGTTCGATTCTGATGTTTTCTTCCTCCTTGAGAGAAGTTGTCTGACTACCACTTTCTCTTAGTGTTAGAGTTCTCAGATCCTCTAGGGAAGATAACCGGGTGCCATTTCCTAAACCAACAACAAACTCCATCAATCTCACTCTCTAGAAATTGTTGGCTTAGCATTTAAAATTCTATCACATCAAATATCCAAACATTGTTTTCCAACCATCATGATTTTCCATGTGTTCAACCTTTTTCGATAACATTCACATGATTTTTGAAAATCAACCCATTTTCAAAATACACTAAATATCTGCTTTTCAAATTCATTCATTTGAAAATCAATATCTTCAAGTTTTTATAAAATTTACACCTTTCACAAAATTCTTACTCATTCCTCATAATGAGTTATATAATCTTAGTGGGAAGTCATTCCTCTACAATGTATGTCATGCTTCTTTCATTGGATAAACACATGACAATGAGATTTCCAACATCCTAGAAGTGTATCCAGAACACTTATGTACCCAACTCCCTGGTAACTTTAAGTTCATCATAAACGGTTTAGCTATGTCCTTTTATGTTATACATTCCATGTTCTGAGAATCCTACTTCTGTCTAAGATTTCAAACTATGAAATAGACTAGAAGAAATTTCAACTCCAAGTCCAAGAACTTTGATGACCACTTGTTAGGAAAGGACCGAACAAGCAGATACCATTTTTAATGACCCGCCAATTCTCATTGTCTTGAGAGTGCGATGAGTCATTACTAGGCCTTAAACGACATCCCCAGGGTGCCAAAGGATGGAAATAAATGCCGTAGGGTTTCAAAATACATGGGGGATGATTTACCCTTTAACCGAAATCAACCAACAAAGAGAGAAACTTGATAAACAACTCCATGAAACCACTATATGATGCCTGATTTAAAACCAAAACAACTCAACCATTATTTTCATAAACACACAAGTAAGTGAAACAATGGAGTACAAAACCAAATCAGATTAAACAGTGGAAAGACAACTACAAGACTTTAAGATGAAAACCAAACTCTATGCTCCACAATAACCAAGCTCCAAAATCATGAACCATATCAAGAGTCACGAAGTAGTGCTATAAATGTGTGACAATTTACCTTTTCCAACATCCCGGTATATGACATCTGCAAAAGCACCAATGTGCCAAAGTAGAGGGTGAGTAATTAAACTCAGTGGGTTTTCCCCGATGACTTCTTAACCTATGCCTCTAGGATAAAACATGTTCACACATTTATATAACACAATTTATATAAAACAATTTCAAGATAGTTCAAAATATAGAAAATTCCATGTCAACGACATTTTTCTAACAAAAACAATTTTTCCAACAAAAAGTAACCAAGAAAAGTTTCCCAATCAAATTAACATTTTCATATTGTCACTTTCATTCCATTTCAGAAATCTAGAAAACCAACCATTCCACAACCTGTAAAATCCACTATACATGCATCATTATGAAAGTTTCATACTCATGAGCAGTCTCTCATTGATCTACCAAGTTTTCAAAGGGTAATTATTCCCCATGTTCCATTACACCTTTGGCATAGAGCACAACGTCGTATTTCAAACAAGCCTCATACAAGTAGTTACCATGTTCCATTACACCTTTGGAACCAATCACAAGGTCATACCTCAACCAAGGCTCATAAATGAAATATGAACACACACATCATGTATGCCCAAAAACAACACCATTCCAACCATGGAAAAACCATTTCAATAAAACTACCCTTTTATTGAAAACATTTTTCCAAAAACACATTTTCTAAATCCAGAAAATCAAGATTTTTAAATCACTAATTTAAAATCATGAAACCAAAACGCTTTGCACAAACCATTATTTCAATTTCCACAATTTCATCAAAACCCATAAACCATCATAAAGAAGAAACATGCTTTGAACCACAACTTCACAATCAAAACCATGAAATTAAATCAATTTGAACTAAGCCTTCAAGTTATATGAAATGATAATAGAGAGTGAAGCCACCTACCTCAACAAAATAGGAGAACCCAACCAAGAACCGGGTCAAAACACCACGAAACCTCCTTACATTCCATCCCCTATCACAAAAAAGACCAAAACCTGACTTGAATGTTAACCACTACCTTAGATCTACCCACCCTAGGTGTGGATATAAGGATCCAATAAGAGGGAAGAAGGAGATCTAAAAAAACAAGACAAGAACAAGACTTACCACGATCAACCGACCTCTAAACACCAAGGCAACCCTCCAGATCGCATCCAAAACACATTGTAGGTGTTCTCCCACCTTCCCCAGAGAGAAATCCCGAGTTAGGGCCATCTGAAATAAAAAACTAGTGGGTTAAATGAAAAAACAGATTAGATCCAAATAAATAGTATCTATGTTGACTTCACGCACAGTTAGTCTGCATGGTTAGTTAAACCGTGAGCTAACCGTGCGGTAGCCACTGCTAGAGAGTGGCTCTCCGCATGGCCTCCTCGCATGGGTTATCCCAAACTGTGCGCACACCATGAGGTCTTCTCTATATAAAAGACCACCACCTACATGGCTTCCACACGGTTTTCAAAACTGTTTGAAGCCCGTGCATCCCCACATTTTTCCAATTTAAGCTTTAAAAGTCTCCCAAACATTCCCAAATCATCTCTCATATTATTCATTCACATTAAAATCATAAAACAAAGGTTACATACCATAAACCAGTGGTACAACAGATATTATACGAGACTACTACAATGTCTTTTTTTTCTTCAAGGAGTGTTTTATTATAATATGGACCAAATATTAATGACTGTTATAAATAGTTTATATTATTCTGTAGAAAAAACGTCTTTATGATGATATTCTAGTTAAAAAATTTACTGAAATAATTCCAATTGAGTGGGTATCAAAAAAATATGTGGATGATTGAAGGATGTTAACTAATCATACTCTTAATGATTTGATTAACACTCTTGTTGTATGGGGAAGACATAAGAGAGATGTGGTAAAATATAAAACAATACTGATGTTTACTTTTCTACAACATCTATTGTACCTTCTATAGTTTATTATAATGAGAATGTTTTGAAATCATCGAGGATGAATAATGTAGTTCTCCAGTCATAGTCTAATACATTTGAGCATCCTATGAATGAATTATATAATCATGCAAGAATAATGAACAAGATAGTTGGAAAAAAATTCATTCAATGCCGTTATAATAAATTTTACAATGATTAAGTTGATAATAAGGATTCTTAGGTGACCTGTAATGAATATAAGAAATGTGGACATATTGGACCCAATCATCCATAGATTAAAAGGAATGATATGAAGGGAAATAATTCAAAACAAAATGAAAAAAATATTGCAACTCAAATGGAAATAAAATTTTAAAGTCTTTTGACACATGGAGTGCCTATGGTGATGTTTTTTTGGATAGTTCTTCTGATATTGAATGTTCTAGACAGAGGAACATTGAAATTTTTTAAAATATATCCTTGTTAATTCAATGTATCATGTGAATGGTACATATTTATTAATCTCTTACATATATGTATTTAAATACTAATTAATGTTATTAGAAAAATTATAAATCTTCTGATGTAGAATCTTAATCTATAGAAGGTAATACATTACCATGTTATGATGAAGATTCTATATTTTCAAAACAATTTGAAAATGATAATTATTGAATTTTTAAAAAAAATTGTGATAATGAAAAATCAAGAGACTATAATGAAAATCCGAGAATAACACTTTCAAAAAAGGAAATATCATATCTTTCTAAATATCTTGATAAAAATTATTCTAAAAAATAATATATTTCAAAATATTTTGAAAAACATATTTTTGAGGAAAATTGTTTACAAAATGATATTAATAGGCATACATACAAAACTATTAAAAATGAGGATATTATTTCCTTTTGTAAAACTAAAATCTGAAATATCGTGACTAAAGAAACATTTATCAATTTTAACCACTGGTTAAAAACATCAATAAATTGTGTAAGAAAACATATTCTTATAGTGATAATACTGGAATTGGTTTTACAAAAAAACATCTATTTAATGGAAATTACGTTGTTCCCAAGAGTGCATATTTTTTGAACTATGTATCAAGGTGTCGGTTATTGTAAGAAAAATTATTCCCTAAATAGAGAAGAATACTTAGGTTTTCATAAATTTTATTTTTCTATAGAAATAAAATTTTTCAAAAAAAATATTAGAAAAATGTGGTTATATAATATTTAGTTTTGTAATAATACCCAACCCATGAAATATTGGGTTCCAAAAAATAATCTCTTTATCTTTATAAAAATAAATAAATTACCAACAATAAATATAGTTTTTATAAATAGAGTGGATGTTCTATGCACATGAATAGGAAAAACATTTCATCATGAATATAATCAAGATTAAAGGTGGTAATATAACTTTGGAGATAATTCTCATTGAGATATTATCAGAATATGTAACATTATTATTCTTAAAAAAACATTATTTAAAATATTTTATTTTTTGGCCATAATAAATACTATATAAACATATGTAAATTATGTAATGAAGGTTACCTTTTGAACATTAAGAATTTTAAATGATTATTATATAGTTCAATGTATAAATTTTTTCTTCCTTCCAATCAGTATGATAATGTTTATATACATAAAATATAAGTCCATTGGAGGAAATACTTACCCTACCTTAGTGACATGTAAGGTCATAGTTGTTCTAAAAAAGTAGTTTAGGATAGTGTATCCTTAGAAACATATCCATTTGACTATGAATGTACTTTTTAAGTATCTATCAGATCTCAGTTCTGATACATCAAATGTATGTAACCCTTTAAAATATGGTAAGAAAAATAAGTCATGTTTTCAATCAATTAGATAAGTCTCAGCATCCAAATATTTACAGTAATTATACATGGAATTATTTTTTCTTAGACAAACTGGAATTGTTTGTGGAAATTCTATATATATTTCATAGTTAATTATTACATTAGATAAACATTGTTTAATGTTCATACAGTTAAATATGAATCCTTTAGTTACTGTAAAACATTTGTATCAAGAGTTAAAAATTAAAAATCTATCACTCATAACTATTAATTGTAATAATTTTGGAGTGTTTGAAAATTTCTATTATTAATATTTCTTTAAAATTAAAGTTATAGAACACACATTTTCCTCACCTAGAGCACCACCAGAAAACGGTGTACTGGGACGAAGAAATTAAATTCATTAAAGTATTACTAGAGCCATGCTAATCGGGGGATCATTTGCTAATTTTTTTGTGTTTAAGAAGTTATAATGAACTTATATACTATAAAATGAGTTATAATTATAAATTTTCAAAATAAAACTCCCTATGAGTTGTGGTTAGAAAGTCAACCAAATGATTCTTTCTTAAATGTTTTTATCTACAACGTATTCTTAATGAATACTAAAGATAAATTATTTATGTTTTCACCAGAATATGATAAAGTAATATTTATCAGTTATTCTACAATTAGTAAGTCTTAGTGTTTTTAATTATATTTATTTTATTTTTGAGTAAATAGTGAATGTTAAGTTTCATGAAATTGATACCATTGTTTTCAAACAACCACAATCAATATATTCCGATGTTATTTCTAAAACTGATTTTCAACATTTATTAGAATGCTCTAATCTTATGGAAATAACTCAAGAATTAGTTTTTGAATTTATTCTTCTAGACTATTATCTTTATATATATAATGAAAATTATTTTTAAAATAGAAAATTTTAGTTGTTTTATAGGAATCATCCTAGTGAAAGTATCATTGGTGATGTAGATCAATGAGTTAAGAGAATAATTTTTTTAAGAAGGGAAACATAACATTTAAATTACTTATCATAATTTAATCATAAGAATCATGGTGAGGATTTGGGTGAAGAATATTATATTTAGGAATTTAATGATGAACTCAATGAGTATGAAATGAGTAATGCACGAACCTTAGTTGAAGGACCTAATGAAACTTCTCTAATTAGAGTAAAATAGGTTTTTGGAATAAATGTGATAAATATGGAATAATAGTTTGAAATAATGATATACTTATTAATAAGTCATATAATCCACATGGGTGGATATAATATGATGGAAATTATGATTCGATAGAAATATATTAATCTAATATAATACTCCTAGCCTATGAAGTATTATTTAAATTGGAAAAATTTGAAATGGATGTATTTAAGAGGAATATTTTATATAAAAATAATATATTTTAAAATTAGAATCATCTAAAATATGATTATAAACGTACCAAAGAATTATACAGACTTTAGAATACCCTTGGAGCTTGGTATGATAGGTTCACATGATTTTTGTTACAATTTATTTGGGGAGATACATATCCAACAATTTTTATAAAATAAGTTAATAATAATAATTTTATTGTAAAAAATTATGTTTATGAAATTATATTTGGTTCAAACCAAAAATATTTAACAGATACCTTTGTAGAACTTATGATGATTGATTTTGAAATGATAATGATGGGTGAGTTAGCATATTTTCATTATTTTAAAATATCCCAAATACTAGAAGAAATAATTATATCTCAAAATAAGTATATAAAATACCTTCTTATGAAATTTGGATTGGGAAATTATAAAATTATTATTACTCCCATTGGATATTCATTAACATTATATCTATATAAAGAAAGGAAACCATTTGATCGGAATAATTTAGAGGTATGATAAGAAGATTACAATACGTAATAGCTAGTTAAACAGATTTAATGTTTAAATTATTCTTTTGTGAAATATATCCATCCATGAAAAATTAATATAATTATAAAGAAGTAAAATTAAATTTTCATCATCATAAGGGATTTATTTTTTTAGAACATTTATATTCTTCTACAAATTATTGTTAATCAATTTTTTGGATACTAACTTTTTGGATATATAATGTATAAGAAAAGTTTTTCATGTAATTTTTTTATTTCATAAGATATTTTTTAGATTCCTGGTCATTTAAGGGAAAAAACTGTATAAAGAATTATACTTTTGAAGATTTATATGTGGTAGCTCGAAGTTATTTTCCAAAATTTTTGTGGATGCAACACACACTCATAGACAATGGAATGAGTTATACTAAAACTCAAATACTTTGTGACAATAAAAGTGACATTTTGTTATGTGAAAACTGATAACATCACTCATGTGATATAAACATAGATATAAGAATACATTTCCCTTGGGATCTCACACATAAAGATGATATAATTTTAATATTCATCAGAATACATAAATATTGATATTTTAAAAATTCCCTAGTTCTTATAGATTTGAATATATTAAACAAAATCTAGGAATGGTCAATATAAAATGATCATTAATAACTAATTCTTTTTTACCCATCAGTTTACATTAATGTACTCTTTTTCATAGTTAGGTACATACGATTTTCATAAACATTTATTTATTAAATCCTTAAATTTTCTAGTTTATTAGTTTTTCTAAAAAATTTATCATACTGAGTTTTTTGGAATAAAAAAATATAATTTTTATTAATTATGAATTATAAAATTAATTTCTATACTACGAAATTGTTATATATTTTTTGGCTCATATATTTTTATAAAATTCTTCATATTAAAAAATATATTTTTTTTGGTTATTATTTTAAAACAATGATTTTATGAATTTTGAGTAAAACTATCATATTTATTTTTTCTATTAAAACTATATTAATCATACATGAAAAAAATCATTGTCTGATTATTTTACAAAATCCAAGAGGAATTTTATAATCATACTCATTAAAATTTCAACACTAAAAGGTACAAATCTATTTATTAAGTTTTATCATTATTTAATTAATTTGGTTTTTAATTGTTGTTGTATTTGAACACTTTGTTTTATAAATAAATATTTCTATTTTTCAAAATTTAAAATGTGTTTCTTTTTTATAAGATCATTAATATAGTAATAGATTCCGAACAGCAAATGTTCAGAAATAATTTTAAAACATTATTTGGAAAATAGCACCTGTTAGTTCATAAAATATTTAAATCTCAACTGTATTTTTCCATATTTATGTTAAATCATCACCCCATCACCTATACAAGAATGTTTTACACTATATAACATATCAATTCTTCTTATATTTTCCTCCTAAGATGTTAAAACCTTCCGAGCTTCTAGTCAGATACATTTTTGGTATGTCAGATCACCGGTCTGTGTTTTAGTTCTGATAAAAACCAAAGAGGATTATGTTAAGTTGTTTTCTGTTAGGAAAAGTATAATATAATGTTCATGGTTTGACAATTATGATTCTACACCAATGAAATTTATTTTTATTTAATTATTAGAAATATTATTTTTAGAAAATCTGGAAAATGGATTCTAATTTTTATAATCATGAGTTTGTTTTGGAATTTTATGTTTCTTGGTAGTTTATTATTGATGATAATTAGGAAAATGTTTTATTTACCATGTTTGGTAAGAGGATACAACATTATTATATGAGATAATAAGATTTTTTTTGTTATCCCTTCAGAATGAGAAGCTTATTTACCCTCTCATACATTACTAAAAATTATTATAACCTTTGACAAGATTAATTATCAAGATTATTTGTTCTTGTTTAATTTGGATGTAAGGGATGTATCACATATAAATCCAAAAAACATAGTAATTTATTAAAGGAGAAATGTTATCTTATCCCTAGGATATGAGATATTGATACATAAAATGTTTTAAATTAAATTCCTCTTGATAATGTGAGGATCACAATTGAGTTGGTCATCTTCATCATCATTACTATATAAATTATTATAACATTCTTAATAAATTCCAATTTTATAATCATTATGGAATTTATATGTAAGATTATTTTAATGTGTATGAATATTTTTAATGTTTAAAACAAATCTTTTCTAGTTATTGAAAATATTTCTTTTATCAAGGAAGACACAATGTCAAGTATGTAGCTAGTTTTATATATTAAAACAATTATGTTTTTAGAAATCTTTTAAGGAGCTTCATTTAAAGCATAAAACACAAATAAAGATAAATAAGAGTCGAATATAAGAGATAGGATGATAGATCTCCTCTAGCAAATCAAAAGAAACAAAAGACATTTCCTGGTAAATGTTTTTGAGAACCTTATGAAAAACTAAATCTAAAATGAAGCTAGGGAATCTAGAGTTCCTAATTGACTATAAATTAGAAAAATATATGAATATTCATACTAGTGAAAAAATTAAAGAATAATAAAAATGAAGAAAGAAGAATAAGATGTTATGGGAAGCCAAAATTGTTGAGATTTCATTTAAAGGTGTACAAAGTGAATCTAATAATTCAATAATTCCAACATCCAATACCAACTTTGTAATATTATAATCTAGATTATATTTTCAAGAAACCTTGGTTGATCATACCAATATCCATTCCATTATAGATATGTAAAAAAAATATAGATTTTAAGTTACCATATACAAATAATCATACAATATAAACAGAACTAGAATTATCCAGAAAGAGACATTTAAGAATAATAAATAAGTCAAATGAAGAACATTAAAATAATGATTAATAAGTAAGAAAAGAAGAATAAGAAAATAAATGAGAAAAAAAGAACAAGATGAAGAAAATATTGAATATGAATAGGTAGAAAAGAATTTGAATTTGAAGAAGAATATGGGGAACATGAACAATAAGAAGATATTGAATAAGAATAAAATCAATCAGAAAAGGAATCATCATAATCATTATTAAATTGTCTTTACCCTAATAATATCACAAGAATTATAAATACTAAAGTACTCTGAAAAAAGTATACTCCTCACAAAAAGAAGCAAAGATGTCCTTTCTGAATAAAGAACAAGATCAACATTCCCATACCAATGTATTCAATAAATATGAAAATGATATATATGGGTATATTATTTGGGTATCATTTAATATGAATGCATCGATAAAAATTAAAAGAATGGGAATGTTGTTATTGTCAGAATAAGCAGATTAAACCCTCCTTAACCCAATTCATGCTTATCAATTTCATAGGAATCATTTACATAAAAAGGATTCGATTACATTTTTCAATAATTGAAGATGATATATTCCTAAATTATATACCGTCATATGATTAAAAGCAGATGTTAGATTATTCAAGATAGGATTAATGAAAAGTCAGATGTAATAAATGTATTTTAGTGTTAGTGATTCTGACTGATGTATAATTGAAGAGTGTTTAAGAAAATTATCATACTCACAGAAGGTCATTTTTTCCGATGGTAAAGTGGTCGAATCAAGTAGATAAGTCTTTTCATGAGGATGATGATCAGTTTATTGAAGTACAAAAACTTCTGATAGAAATATATGATTCCTTTATGATGTTATCCTTAGATATAGAGGAAATAGTTAAGTTTTTTGAATAATTCAAACACTCAATTGATAATAAGACTAACTAACTAAAACATTTTAATTAAAATGTTCACAACATAGAATTGGATAATTTTATAATGAGATAGTGTTAAGGTGACTTGATCCTTGTGAAGTAGGAAGTTAATATTTTGAAATATGTTGTTCATAATTAGGATTCTTTGGTAGAAATTGTTGCAAATTCAGAGAAGGTACCCAAGAAATTCAATAATACCATGTAAATTTTCATTAAAACAATGATGAAATAATGATTGTTTTGAAATATTGATGTATTTTTGTTAAAAAAAATTAATTGTTTTTTAAGAATTACTTTTTAACAAAATTTCTTGTGACAGTGTATTTTCTAATTTTGATTAGTAACATATTCTCTCATACTAACATGGATTATTAGTTAGTTCAATATTGATTCTTATGTTATTTTTCTAACATCTTATGAAAAATAGGATTATTTCTAATTAATTTTTGAATATCCAAAACGGGGATAATGTTTTTATGGAGGATAATTTTTTAAAAAGGGGGGGAATTATTTTAAAATGGGAAAGAATATCCTTAGGGAATATTATTCAAATTCTCTTCACTATACTAAAAATAGTAGCAATATCATGGAGTATTAAGTTGAAATTAATAATTTTTAATTTCATTTAAGAACAATGGGACGTATGATTATCATTTTATTTTTCAATTTATGTTTGGTGGTTTTTGTTTTCTAAAATGTTGGTGATTTTTGAGCTAGAATTATTACTTCTTAATTTTATACTACTTTAGTTTTTGAAATTATAAACCGTTATTAAAATATGTTCACTAAATTTTTATATCCAAATTATTTTATATTGTATTTTTATTAAACAATATCTTTTACCATAAATAATAAAAATTATAATATATTACGCCTATAAACATATCATTATTTATTCTGGTCATCAGATTGAGTATAAATCTGATACATCAGACATAACTTTTATCAGAATAAAAGATATAATTATTTCTTGTCTTTTTATACTAACAAAATCATGACCATTAGACTATTATGGTACTGAAAAAAGTCCAACTAATCCTCATTAGTATGATCATGTAGAAAAACTATAAGGAAATCCATCAGACTACCCTTGATTATAATTAGAATATAAAAAACTTATTTCAATCATAAGAAATACCCTTAAAACTATAATGGTGTTAAAAAAGGACATTAGATATTTATTTGACCAAAAGCATTGTGGTTTTTCAAAGATCCACTTAACCCAAGTCATTGTAGAAAACTCATAAATATGACCATTAGATCTTCACCATTAAATAGTGGAATATTTGAATGTTTTGGAGATGATTTCATTCATAACTAAATATCTATAAAAGTTTTTTGCATTAAAATGTCATTTAAAAATCATTTTAATACTTTTGGAAATTTGTAGTTCTAAATAATCATTATTAGGGTGCTTTCCTTCAAAATAGTTTTTCACTTTTAATTGTGTATGATCATTATTATGAATGGAAGATTCTATGGATATGAATATAGGAATATGGTTCATCAAGTTAAGGGATTCTGGGTCTAGGAAGATAGTTGTGGATCATCATATCAATAGATTATGAGGATAGAAAGATAGATCATGCTTTGATCATCATAACGATAGATTTTCTAGAAAGGAAAGACATACATTAAAGTATGTATTAAACTATGAATACTATTAGTCAATGTTATTGACTTACACACTCTTGTGTTTAAAAGAGTAAATTCCCTTAACATATCTGGTTTGTTTTTCTTTCTAATATTAACTATTGTGTTGGTAATTTTTTTGAATGTTTCAATTACTATGTGCATGTAATTTAAATTTTGTCATCAAAATCATATTTTTATTTTATTTTTATGAGTGTATTTGTGAATATGATAAAAATAATACAATCATATTAATCTGATCCACTATTATTCTGATTCCTCACTATGAGAATCAGACTATGTGTGAGTCTGATAAATATAATTCATGGGTTTTTGTGTTCTGTTACTCTAAAAATCATTAAACTATAATTCAGATCCTTTTTATAAGTATATCCATCTATGATACTCGTATTATTATATAGATATTGAAGATAATATTTAGTATAATTAAACATTTAGAATAAATTTTGTATTCATTCTTATTTAGTTGAGAAGGTGGATGTTCTACAATCCTTTGTGTATAAATCGAAGCAGAAATATGCACTTGTTTTCAAAGGTGATCTCATTATACATGAGATAGTCCCATAATTTATGTGTTTCTACTAAATATTTTCTATACAACCATGGGAATGATTTATTATAGCTTCTGTGGGAGTATTTTGAGAAGATGATAACTCATTAATATTATAGAAACAAATGTATATATATTAGAAGAAGGGATCAAATGAGAAATAAAAGTAGAAAATTGTAATCATATTATTCTTCCTAAGAAACCCACATGGAAATTATTTGGGTGTTTAATATATAGGGTCATGGGTTTATCTATGAGATGAATTTGTATTCATGTATCATTAATAATATTTCAATTTATGGGAATATAATAATGGTCCCAAGTAAAATTAGGTATATACATGAAAATTTAGGGCACCCAAACCACTAAAGTGACTGTTTGAGATATCTAATTGTAAAACTAGTACCCAAGAAATAGAAAGTTATAAACATATGTGTGATATTGTGTAGAGGTGTGAGGGGAACTCGAGAACATAGGGAAGACGATGATTTTTTATGATGTGGTGTTCTAGATATTAACCATCAGTATATTGAAGAATATTAGAATAATTACAATTAAAAGGATGGTTTACATAGTTGTCTCTAATATAATCAGTGTTGTAGAAGTTTTGTAAGAAGTGTAAAAGATCAGTGAGTAATAATGGACTAAATAATTTAGTTTTTACTCACTAGGTAAATTAATTAGTCACATTCCTTAATTAATTGAGGCATATATGATTTTCTTGAAGACATAAAAAATACCTATGGGCATTCAAGAAATTTTATTTTTCATAGAGATTGTCTAGAAAAAAATTATAGAATTAGAACTCAACTTTTACTAGGAATAGAGAATTATTTTTACATATTATTCTTCAAAATATTCATGTAGTTGAAGAAACTATTTTTACAAAAAAGAGATCATCATTTTTCAATAGTGACATCTCTTAAAAAAATGGTGATCTACATCAGGTGTTTTCTGTTAATAAAGAACTACTGTGATTCCAGTATACATAACTTATATGAGAACTATTTTTCTCTAGTGTAATATACTGAACACATACACATGTATGTAATATGGATTATCCCTAGTCAACCCGTTATACATTTATGACAACTTCTATAGTAGAAAATTTGTGACTCAGTGAAACCGAACCATAAAAAGGAGTAGGTTTCCAACAACTGGGTTGACCCTATAAAAACGTTTTCAATAGATTACATATTTCATATATTATATGTGGATTTTTTGATTATGTAGAGATAAATAGATACATTTACATCTTAATAGGTATAATAGTTTCACATAACATAGTCAGTCAAAAGATAAATCAAAAAAATTAATCTGTGAAACAATTTGGTAACACCTGATTCACCCCACTCTCAAATTTTAGCACCTATCCACTAGGACTAGAAATTAGAATCAAATCCAATTTTCATTTTATTAGATATAAAAATATATCTTACCATTGTATTTTTATTAATATGTATGAATTATAAATTGTAAGGTCTTTTTTAGGATCCTTGGATAAAATAATCAAAATCCAACCTCATCAAAACTAATTTGGAGGTTTAAAACAAAATCATAAAAATATGAAAAACAAGGAGTCCAAAAATTTAATAAAAACAATGAAAAGTAATAGAGGATCATGAGTTAGATAAAAGAATTAATATTAGTTATAGTACTATTAAATCTATATAATATTATTCTTATAGTGAATAAGGTTCATGTTTTCATGATGATATGTTCATTTTATCACATAGTTATTTCTATTCATAATTAAAAAATTATTTAAAAAAATACCACGTGAGGTTGTCAAATATATATTTATTCACATCAGTGGAATATAGGATTAAATTTCATAGTAAAGAATATAAGATTACATAATTGAATATTCATTAGTGAAAAATGTATATAGTTGTAACTCCCTCAGATTACTTGTGAATGCCATGAAATAATTTTTTACAGATTACAATGAAGGATTTTATTTATTTCATTAATAATTTCAAATAACTATCTATGAAAAAAAAAAATTAAACATTGGCCCATGAATTTGAAAAGTTAAACATGGTCTCTATGGATGTTTAATTGCATGGATGGATGTGAAAGTAGAGAGCTTAAAAGAGACGTGTAATTATATTCTTTAGAAAAGTAAAATTATTTAGGATCCAACTAAAAAATATAAATATTGATTAATAAAAAATATGAATTCATTTTGAAGCTGATAACTGCATCTATAATTTAATATTAATGGATCTATAAAAAACAGAGAAATATGGAAGTTTTACAGACTAAAACACCCTAAAATGATAATATATAAATTGATCCATAGGTACATATGATGGGATTATTTATTCTAAGAAGACTCAAAATGATGGAAATAAGTTCTTGGATTCATCTAATGATTATCTAATAAATAACATATAGTGAAAATGTATTCCATTATCTAGTCAATTTAGATTTTACTAAATATATGGATTAATAATACTAGGAAATATTAAAAAAAATGAAAATTAAATTGAGAAATGTAAAAAAATCAACACAACATCAAGTGTGAATATAGTAATTTTTATAAAATAATCTTTTTATATAAATCCCAAAAGATTAGGGTTTCCCCCAAAAGACAATAAGAAAAAAATCTGGTTAGACCTATCCTAATGAAAATATAATTAGATTTATATTTCTTTGTTAGTATTATTGGATATTATTTTATAAGAATAAAGAATGATGGATCAATAGTAAATTATATAAACAGAAATCTTAAATTAATGGGGTGAATTCTAAAAAAATTGAAAAACATATTAAAACAATTGACTTCACAAAACAAGGAATTTTTTCATTAAAGAATCCATTTGAATCACATGAAATTATTTGTTATTTTCACAAAACAATTCATAAGGAAGAAGACTTTTAGTTTATAATAATAATCTATAAATCATATATAGATCAGAGATTAAGACAAAAATTGAATGAGATAAAATGAAAATAAATTATCCTACTATTGGAAAGTGATTTGATAAGAACAAAGATGAATAAGATAATCTCAATAAGTTAGTAAAGATCACTGAGAAGGATGTCACACAAATAGGTAAAAATGATTTCACTATCATAGGAGAGTCCCCATCATGGTAATTTATAAGATATACTTTATAATTAGTCATAAATGAATAAATATTGAATATTAAAGACAAGAGTCAATCTAAGAGAGATAAAACATGAATACCTTGGTTTTTGACATTCTATGTGAAGAGTATGATAAGATACATGAGAAGGGGAGGTCTAAGGATTCTTATAGGGTGACTAGAAGGTTTTAGTTGGTCGGACAAACATATATACGGATTTTGGTTTTTAATCCTCTAAAAATGAATGATAACTATATAAAACATGTGGTTTCTTGTATTATGGTAATATCTACAAGGAAGGAAACATCACATAAGAAGGTGTATAACAATGTGATGAACTAGTTTTTGAAAAAATGGCCAGCCAAGAAAGACATATAAAATAAAATTGATTAAGAATAATAAAATAAATTCTTCATTCTGTATAGAATTACATTTCATCTAAGAATATAGATAAAATTAAAATTATGTCCATGCAGTCCGAGGAGTAATAAAATTGTTAAATAAAGAGTAGAGAAAATATGAAGAGATGTAGACACAATAGAACTCAAAAAATGGAGTATCTCGGTTGAGATTATGGTCTCAGACCTATATCTACCATTAATATATCTAATCAAAAACCCGAATTTTTTCAATATTTTGGTGGTATTAATTCATAGAATAAGGAACTGACAGTGAATCTAGAAGAATATATCCATCATAGAATATAAAAATTGATATTAATCTCATAATTATCATCACACAAATCAAATGATGTCATACATTTTTTTAAACAATAATTGTAAAGTATAGAGAACATTCTTTATGGAGGAGAAACAAAAAAAGTGAAGTTGCTAGAGATTTATTTATTCTTATTGAATTTGGAAATTCTGGATATCCTTTTCAAAATTGAAGGATGAGGTATTATATTCCTTCTCTTAGCACTATTTTTATTATGTTTAGAATTTTTATCAAAGGGGAGTGATTAACTATAAATAGGGGGAATAAAAAACCCCACACATTAAAAGTTTTGTAGTTTTGTTTATGTTATTTCATGATCAAAAAATTCATAGAAATATTTTTTATAAAACCTTATGCAGTAAAAGTCATAAATTGAATCAAATTAATACTTGCTAATTGATTTATTTCTTATATAAATTAATCTATCTTGTTTTTAATACTAGGTTAGCCTATTTAGACATAGATTTTATAAGTTCATGAAACATTACTAATAGAATTTGTGATTCCACCCTCCTATGAAGTGTATGTTAAATAAATATCTCTTGATAAGTTAGAAAAAAAGAAAATATGTGAACATAGAAAAAGAGGAGAACATTACATTATTAAAATTAGAAAAGTAAATAGGTGTGAATAATTTTCCCTATAGAGAGTTCCCTATATCCATGGTATTAGTAGAGGGGAGAATATATTCACATTTTTATTTTTTATCAGTATGGGATAGAGGAAAATGGAACTTTTATTAAAAATGAAATTATGTGAGGTAGTTCAAAGTATTGAAAGCATACCTAAATGGGGAAATTGACGTTCCTTAAGGGATGTTGGTTGTATTTTTTCAATAATCTTTTTAATTTTACAATTAGTGTTTTTGGGTGGTGGAGTGAGTTTATACCCAATGAAGACCATATAAAGGATTCCCTTGTACTATGAATAAACCAGAATAAATTTTCCACAATGTTGAATACAAGAACAATAACAATTAAATCTATTGAATATTGAGATGGAATGTCTGGATATAAAAATTTATATAAAATTGGAAGTAAAATTGTGTACAAGATGTTTGTAAAGGCTATAATTATATAATTTTGGATTTGAAATTTTTGAAGGCAGTGAGATTATTAGAATACACTACTTGACTATTTAAAATAACAACGTGTAACATTGAAGAAATAGAGAAGATATTGGGGAAATTTTGATAATATATAAAACTGTTTAGAGCATGTATATTGTGATTTGAGGTGATTGAGAAGTGTTGGAAATTCATTGAATATTTTTTATGGTTTGTTTGATTAATTTTATAATTTCTAGGATATAGTGTGAAATTGGATTAGTCTTGAACACTACATATAAGTATTTAGACATTGTTTGTTTTCCATTAAGAGAATTACAAATAATTTTAAAAAGCTAAGATGTCTCATATTATTCATGAACTATATTAAATGAGTAATTAAGCCTATCCAAATGTATCATTGGTAAGTACACTTGAATTTTTGGCTAATTCATAACTACATATGAGTCATTTAAACCTATGTATGAATGATTAAATGTTCTGTATGAGTAATTGGACTAATATTTTGATTCACCTCATATTTTGTGTTATTTATTTCATTCTATATAATAATAATTATATTCTATGAAAGCCTTATCATTTTGTTTTGTCAAGATCAACACTCAGAGAAATTTTCAGAATTCTGCTGATTGTAAATTAGAGTTTTTAGTAATTTTATTTTCTAAATAGAAACAAAAGTGATTATTCCAAATTTATTTTTTAATTTTACAATCATCAAATGTTATTAAAAGGTTATGAGATTAATTCTTTAAATTTTTGAGAAGTATATAAAATGTGTAGAGAAAATATCGGAGTAAGAGGAATTTCGAGAGACACTTTCATGTATAAAAATGGAGTTTCTAGAATTATTTTATCTAGTGAAATATATAAATTAATATGAAATATTTTTTCTTTAATTTTATAAAAATTATGATATTTTCTTAATCCATGATACATTAATGGTATTAGGAATATTAAATGAGAAAAAAATTAGTGGATCTCTATTATTTATATTTCCAATTTCGAAAGAGAATATTAGATATTGAATATAAGGGAAAAAATTTCATTCTTAAATCAAATGATTCTTGTACAAAATATTAGTGGAATTAAACAAAATGAAATAAATTTTTGATTTACTATTTTGAGTGAGAAAATGATCTTTAGGGATGAGATAAATATTATCATCTCTAGATTATCTTTTATGATAAATAAATGTGGAACTTCCACATTAATTAAATCTACAAATAGAAAATTTACTGATTCAATATTTCAAAATTAATGAAATTAAAAAACATAATGGTATTTTGGATTCATGAACATTGAGTTGATAACTAGGTTTAGATAGTATTATTTTATAAAAATACAAGATGGAATTTGTAATTGTTTTCAAAGGATCTTTTACATTTCATGTGGGAGTACACTGTTTCAATTGTTATTATTATATATTTGTTTTATAAATCCATGGTAACTGATTTACTAATGTTTTTGGTAGTATTTTTAGAATATGATACCTTGACCATGTTTTTTTTAATAAATGGCGGTTTAAATATATAAGAGAGAAAAATAATAAATATACGAAAAAAGGGTACTCCTGTAATTCGGGTCAAGACACCCACATGAAAATAATTTGAATATTTAATGTGGAGGATAATGGGTGGATAGTAGAGATGTATTGAAATTGAATGTATAATATATAATATTTAAATTTATTGTAATATGAAGATAAATGTAGGAAAAAGTGGGTATGTACATACATAATTATTGCACGTGAGTCTCTCATGAGAAATTTTGAGTTTTCCTATAGTTAAATTTCTACTCTTGTAATAAAAATGTGTGAATCTATGTGTGATATTATGAAAAGCGTTGAGATAAATACATAACTCAAAAAATAATAAGAATGTTTTGGATAATTTTTTATAGATTTAAAATATCTTGTTATCTAATAAGAGTATACGAGGAATGAGAAGAATGTTGGTTAACTAACATGTCTTTGTTACACTCAATATCTTAGAAGTTTTAGAAAACGAAGAATAAGAAGAAGAGTAGCGAGGAAAATAATATAACTTTATTTAGCCATAAATTTATAATAAAATTTATGGGTTCTAGTTCTTGAGGGAGTGAGGCAAGGATGGTGTAGTGATGTCTTATTGAATATATATTAGATATTGTGACCTTTGACTTTGAGTTGTGATTTTATTGAAAATAGATTCTTGAATTAGAATTTTAATATAAGAATAAAATAACAATACATTATGGTTGAATAAGGATATATAATTTTTGGATGCAGTGATATACTTTTATTGATTGTTTATTTACTTCACGATGGTAGTTTTTATGAACATCTACAGTGATGCTGGTATAAAGAAATAGTTTGATAAGGACTGTTCTATTGTGAAATATAGTAAACACACACACCTATGTTATATCATGTGAATGATTTTAGGATGATCCCCATTGTACCAATTGAAATTTTATAATAGGATTTATAGTGTAAAATATATTTATTTGTGAAACCCAATCACTACATGGAGTCTATTTACCACATTGTGTATCATCCTTGACAAAATACTTGTTCCATACTATTTTTTTTGGAATAACATGTACTGTGTTTGATTATGTAGATATAAAAGTATCATTCACATATTAATTGTTGGAGGATCTTTATCTAACAATATTGGTAAAATTATAAAAGTGAAATTGTAATTCTGTTAAATATTTAGCAACACCCGATTCCCCACCCTCTCAGGTGTTAGCACCAGTCCACTGGGGATAACAGTGACTTTTAGGGCAATTTGTCTAGATTCATCATGGTGTCTTTATACACAATTTGAATGTGAGTTAATATTGGATTAATAGCATCACTATTGTATTTTGGAAAATTCATTTATCCTAATTAATTGTCCTTAGTAGATTAGGTGTCCTGGTGGGATGCTTGGGAGGCCTGTGAATATATTCCTTCTACTCAGAGGGTTCTTGTGTTTTCTCCACCTCACATTATACATGGTAGCAATAATGGGGGTTCTGGGTTTGGTTTATATGAAATGGTATATGGATTCATAAATAACGATTATTTGACCATGACCATCATGATGCCTTTTAATATTTTGGATCCATGATCAATGGAGTTCCATTTATACTCATGTGATAAAAGGAATCATGGGGACATTCAAGGTCGTTTGTCTTGTATCATCATGGTTACATTAGATGTGACTCGGTACTGAGTTTTATCGGGAAAAAGATTATCAATAAGGTATTTTGGAAAACATTATTATCCAAATTATGGGTCCTAAGTGAACGGGGAATATAGGACCATCATGGTGCCTTTATAGGTGTGAAGATATATTTATATGGTTATGGTTATGTTCAAATATTTAAATATAAATATATTTGATTAAATTTATATATATATATAAAATATAATCATATATTGATACATGTGTATATATTTATATATATTTATATATATTTATATATATTTATATATATTACATGGGTATATATATACATATATGTTTGTGTATTTATATTTAATTATATATCCTTGTGTGTGTATTTATATAATTTTTTTATTTAAACATATTTACAGATAAATATTTATATTTATATATATTTAAATATGTTTATATGTCCTATTATTTATATATATTTATATGAATTTTTGTATATTTAAATATATTATAAGGGAATATATACAAAAACAAATATATTTATATGTGTTTATATATATATAGTTATATATAATTAAATATAGTTATATATATTAATTTTTATGTAAATTTATTTAAATTTATGTGTATTTATAGATATTTATATATATTTATGTATATATAAAAATATATTTACATGTATTATGTTTATATAAATTTATATTTATATATATTTTTACGTATTTATGTATATTTGGGGAATGTGCTGGGTGATTAACATATTTTGTAGATTACTTTAACACAGTTAGAATCCCATTTAGATGTTCTTATTGGAAAAGTTATATATGATTCATTTGTGGTTGGACTTCGAGAAAATCAATAATAGATTTATTATCAATATAAGTAAAATAGAGTTGATGGAAGGTAGGGAGATGTATATGATGATTCTTTTGATAGGATCGCCCCTTATACGCGTGATCTAGAAAAGGGGAATGAGTCTATGGTTGATGATAAGGGTTTTGAGAAGATAATTCCTTAGAAGTCCAATAAATGATGGGACAATTCCCATTTTCAAAAAACCACGATCACAAGAATGCAAAGGACATCCTTCTATAATTCAGAATTGTGTTAAGACTGTGATTATGAGAATAAATTTTTCAATTTCAATAGTTATTATCATTGTGATTTTGTTTATTTAGGATGTAATCACCTCATCGTGTATTCCAAAATATCTACCTTCTTTGTAAACATTTTTTATTAATAAAGATGAATGGGAATTTCGACTCCATGATTTATCTATATTGATATATATTATGTGGTCATCCATAAACACACACAATTATATGTGTTTATATATATATATAATATTTTTATATGTAATTATAAATAATTTTATATAATTGTGTTTTTATGTATTTTTATATATTTATGTAAATTTATAAACATATATGTTTTTATTTATATATATATATATATATAAATTAATATAAATTAATATTTATATATATGTGAGTGTTCATGTGTCACTGTCTGTGTGTGGTTTTGTGTGTGTACTTGTGCGTCTGTGTGAAGAAATTTTTTTCATATTTATACATGTTAAAATATATATATTATTATATGTAAATTTATTTATATTTATCATTATATATTTATATATTTATTTATATCTATTTCTGTATTTGTATATATAAAAGTAAATTTATTTATATTTAATTTTATTTATATATATTTATGGATATTTATTTGTATTTATGTATATATATATGTGTTCATATGTATTTATATTTACATATTTATATATTTATAAATATTTTTTTGTATGTATATATGTGTTTAAATATAAATATTTATATTCATATACAATTAAATTATTACATGTATTTACCTATATTTATATATATTTATATGTAATTATATATGAATATATTTATATATAAATTTGTAAATTTATTTATATTTATATATATTTAAATATATTTATGTACATTTAGGAATGTATGTATGTATGAATGAATGTAATAAAATATATTTGTATTTATTTGTATTTGTGTTTATATATACGATCGTGTGTTTGGATAATTTTTTATTTTCATTCATTTAAATGTATATATAAAAAAAATTCATTATTATGTTAATATAATCATCATATGATGTACTTCATTAACTAGTAAAGTTGTTTAAATATAAGTAAGAGGGTGTGATTTCAAATCCTAGTAGCCTCCAACATATTATATAATTCACATGGGCCATGGTTTGACCAGGGTTTGGTAGAGAGCTTTGGTTGATTGGGCATGACTTGGGCTGGGATGGGTGGTGGGATTGGACTGGTATGGCCTAGTGGTTGGTTTGGATAGGGGCTTAGTTTTATCCAACAAGGCCATGGTTTGTGGATTCCGTGTTGGGATCATGCTGGATAAGACTCCCAACCCATTAAATTGTTAAAATATAAATTTTTTAAAGAAACATTTATTGCATTTGAAAATTATTTAGCATTTCTTTTTTAAACAATCTCTATTTATGTATATATATACATATAATTTCTTCATTGAAAAATAAAAAACCCACACCTAAATATTTATTTTTTAAAAATTATTTAATTATATATATAAATAGAAAATCATTGCTAATAATTTAAAACCCACCAATCAAAACATTAATAAATAATTAAAAATGGATTTTCAAAACCATCATGACATAATAATTGACATAGTAATTTGTAACTATTTAAAAATAAAATAATTCATTATTTATCTATTTATTAAACTGCAGGGAAATGTAGTTTATTTTAAAAATATGTGTATTGTGAGTTGCATGCTAAGGATTATTATTTCTATATTATTTCATATGAAACTATAAATAATTTGAAGGAAAATGTAAATCAACAACTTATGCTAACAAATAATCTGATAGTGGTGATAAATGATTTTATTTATATAACTTCTCTAAAGTCATTTTCCACTGTCGAGGTAGCCACAACTGGTCAGATTTTGAGAAAATTTTTACCCTAGCTATCTAGACTTTTTATTCAGTTGAAATATAGCATATATATTGATTTTTTTATAATATAAATTTTATTTCAAATTACATGAAATTGATTCTTATATATACCTTATGTATGATTATCTAAAACATAAACAAATATTGTAAAATAAAAAATATGTTCTTGTAACCACCACATTTAATAACATCTCATTTTTTCTGAGATATCAAAAAAATTAATTAGTGAATTTTTTTATTGGTGTCATATTATGATTTGTCATTAAATAATAACATTTTTGGGAGATACTATATATTAATCATATATAAAAACGTTATTGTGGATTGTAACGCCCATACCTCAGATGGTTAGAGCTGGTGCATTATTTTAAAACAATACCTTGATTTCAAGGAATCAAATCACGAAGGGCCGATATGTTTAGTAGTTTTGTATTTCCAAATTGTATACATGATACCCATAATGCATTGGGAAAATAAAATAAAACATGGTACATAATAAAATGAAAAAAATTACATCCTTCAAATATTATTCAATGATTTATTCTTCATAAACTGGGAAAAAAGCATAATAATGGTGAGATCAAATGATCATTAATGGTTAGTAAATAAGAAGAAATAATTAATTAATGTGAATAATCATCATGGAAATAAAAGTAACAGATAAAAAATTTCATTCAAATAACTAGATAAGGAAATATCAATATATAAAGTTTGGAAATTGAAAACCAATTCAATTTAATCAATAAACTGAATATGAAACACATCCATCGATTTATCGATGTAAAATATCACGGATTAATAAAAAATGATGATAAATGATATAAATGATTAATTTTTGGATTCCATTTTTTCTATGTACATGATACATTTACAGTCATGACCTTTCACAATATGATTTAGCATATCCAGTAAAAACCCATCTAATTTGAGCAACTATTTCATCTCATGAGACTACTGATGCATCAAGGGGTGATCTATTACTAGGAACCCCATGTATCATACCTTTCAAGGTTATTTATCATATATAAAATAATTGATTTAATAATGTTTATTATTAAATATTCATATTGAATAAAAGATATAGGTTCATCAATAATTCACTAGTCAATCAAATAACTTCCAAAGTGAACATTGAATTTAATATATTACATGATTTTTGAAATAATAATATTCATTTCATTATAATATAGATATTTATGGAAAATATAATTTTATATAAAAATGATCATAGGAAATTGATTGTCTGAAGATAATGTTAAAAATCACAATATAAAGTGAGATAACAATGCAATTATTAAATATATTCTTGGGGAAAATAATCAATTAACATTCCAGCATTTCATATACAACATTGAATATTTTGAAATCATAATCCCCTTGAAATAATTACATTAAATTAATCATATTATATCATGAGAATAAATATATTAATGATATAAAAATGTAAAAAAGTACAATATACACCATATAAAAGTGAATTTGTTAAAAACAACAAAATTTTCCCAATAGAATGTAAATAGAGATGAAATCCCATACAAATTTGATAACATTTGAATCAGAAACCCAAAATAAATAGTCGAAAAATTAATCTTTTAAATACCATAAAAATAAAATAATTGAAAACATGATTTAAATAAATTGTATGTGTATACACCTCTCAAAATCAGTAAGTGTCCAATATGACATTTATCTCAATAATGTAAAAAGTGAGATGAAAATATCTTACCTTGAGTCTAACATGTCACGTGTGTATCAATATTTCCAAAAAATAATGTTATGATAATTATTTAAATTAATAAAAACATTTCATTTTTATATTTAATTTTATTTCATTAATTACAAATTTGTAAGAAACTACTAAAACAATTTACATCGGGTTTTTTCTACCACGTTGGATTTCTGTGTCAAAAATTACATTGGTAGGCTTACTATATTAAAGGGGATTATTATATAAACATATTTACAATAATATTAATGAAACAATTATCAGATATATATATATATATTATAGATTTAAAAATAGTCATTAAATATGATTATGATAAATTAAACAATGTTACAATCATTTAGATAGTAGGCCATAGGTACACTGGAGTAACATTCCAATTTTTCAATGATTATTCTGGAAAAAATATAACTGAAATTTGTAATTACAGTATTATAATTATATCATAATTTACTTATTATTAAATCATATATACTTATATATAAAAAAATTATGTGATTTAAAACTAATCACATCATGTCGAGTAGGTGATAGTCCACCCATCCATGAATAATTTTATTACTTTTTAGTGTGTGAAAAGGGTAATAAATAAAATGAAATGTTATGTTAAAATAAAGTAAATTATGTAATAAATATAATATATAATTTATGTATTTAACATATTATTAATCAAAATAATCCTTTATAAATTCGATGTATCACATGAATGAATCACATCAATTTGAGGAGGTGGTACAAAACACATCCACAAACGATTTTATCATATTCCCATATAATAGAAAACATAAAGTTATATTATATATAACAAATAATAGAATCATAAAATATTCATAAATATAAATTTAAATATATATAAATATCATGTCCATTATAATACCTAACCATGATAGGCCGTAATGAAAAATCTAATGATAATCGTTTCATGAGGTGGTAGTTCTTAGTGAACATAAATGCTAGGTTCTTTAAACATTACATGGATGTGTGTATAAGTGTAGTGTAAAATAATAATAGAAAGAAATATCAGTTTATTTATTATACTTATGTAGTTATATAGTAATGGATTATGCATATTTTAGGGGGTGGAGAATGAAAATAAAATTAATGATCTTTTTGAAGGATGTTACCTCTTATTTAGGTAACTCCTTTTGGTTTTCACCAAAGGAAATTTGTTGATGGATTTATGAAAATGTTTAGGCTTATAGATTTGAAATAGGTATTTTTAAAATCTATTTGGAAAGATCATTTTCTAATAAAAGTTGTTTGAGATGTGTGAGGAACTGGAAGGGGTGAGTGCCTTTTTATAGGAGAGGAGAAGTGATATTCTTGTAAATTTTTGGAAAAATAATTCCACCAACATTTTTTATGAAAAATGGATAAAATAATGTTATATTTTCAAAAAAGGGAGTATAGAGTCTAAATATGTCCATAAAATCGATTTAATAAAATTTTATAGGATATTTTGGGCCTTCTGATTAAGGTTTAGTCTTTCTTATGCTTATTTTTTTAATCATTATAAATAATTTTAATTAAATTTACTGATATTTTTGTTAAAAAATATATGTTTAAATTATTATATATAATAAATTATTTTTATTCCAAATATGGAATCCATTCATCTAAACATAAATCACATAATTGGAATAAATTAATTTCAATTTGATCTTGTAGATAGGACAACAAAGAAGGTTTGTAATGAAAAATTGTTTATAAGTTTTCTTTGTGTTTATAACCAACATCAAAGTAAAAATTATAAAAATAAAATAAATATGACTACTTTATTTAAATATGACATAATTTTGTTTTAAAAAATAGAAAATATAATTTAAACTTACAAATAAATTAGACACATAACAAGTTTTGAAATAAAATAATCTATATTTAATTATTCATTAAAAAAATGAAACTTCACCTAAACAAATAAATATAATATAATTTATATATTATTATTTTATGTATGTTTATTAATTTTACATAAATAATAAATAATAATTACCAAAACATGAATTAAAATTGTCTCTCCATTAAAAGGCAATAAAATAGCCTTTATAAAATTATAGGTTCTAAAGGGTAATATTGGGGTTGTCCTTGTCATATGCCTATAAAATATATTTGATTAATATTAATTTTTTTATTTAGTATAATATATATATATATTTATTACATTAATATCAATCTCTAACTATAATTAATTTAATTTATTGGGATGAAACAACTTCTTGTGCATAAAAATAATTTTTGTATAAAAACATTTCCTTTATATTAAATTAGTTCTTATATTCATTTATACATAATTTTTTTTCAATGAATTCAACGATAAATTTTCATAATTAATTTAATAATATTAATACCATCAAATTAATAGCCATGTTTTATCTTATTATATTTAATAATAAAGGTTTAAATAATATTTTATTATTCTGTAAAACAAGGTTTTCATTGTTATAAAAACCATCATGGAAATTCAGTCTTGCAGGTAATTCAAGATGACCATGTTGTTCTATAATTATAAATCTAAACATTAAATTTTGTTCATCATAATTATAACACCGTTTTTTATAAATAAATCTTGTAAAATATTAGTCTAAAACGAAAATATTTTAAATCATTGGGGTGTTATATGTATATTGGTATGGATGTTGAAATCATGAAACAAGGGATTGAATTATTTTCCATGTTAGTAATGTTCAACTTCAATTTTCAATATTTTATTTAATTATAAAATATATTGATTTTATTTACTACAATATTAATTAGGTTTCATTACAATCATTTCATAAAAAATGTTTCCATTTTATTTAAGGGTTATACAGGTCTGTAATACATTTAAATTCCTACTAAATGATCTAATAATGATGATAATGTTTAATATATATCTCAAAGGCTGACTGAAAATGGTAATCAGTGTTCATTCCTTGAATTATGTGATAGTTAATAAGACTTTTATAATTACAAAATAATAATAATTTAAATTTTGGTTTTTTTATAAAATATTATATTTTAGTGGATATTTAATTTTATATATTCTCTTCCCACATGGAATGCATGGAATTTTGATTATCACATTACATGGTGAAGTTCATGAGAAATATAAAATAATTATTAAAATTATATTTTTTTATATTTTATTTGTTATTTAGTATTAAATTTTCTATGTTTCATATGTTTTGTTAATTTGAAAATCCTATAGTTCATGGATGGTGCTTAAAGGGTTTCACATAATTAAAAATTATGTCAAATAAAATTAACTCTGTTCATATGCAGGTGTATGAATTTTATATTAATTATTAAATTTGAGAATAAAAAAAATGTCATATTTTAAAATAATTATTTCAAAAATATAAATTCATTTTTAAAGAAGAATCCTTAAATGCATTTATTATGTTTTAGGATTCATTTGTGAGATTATCAAGATCATAACAATGAAATAATTTCAGAAGGTTTATTTTATTATTGTTATTATATTTTAAACTAACATTATTTTTTCAATGTTATAGTAATATTTTTATTTTTATAACTACTTAAAGAAATGTTATCATATTTCGAAAACAACCTGAACCATATTTTAGAATTTATTTTATTTTATTTTACCATTCTTTTTAATTTAATTATGCATAGTTAAAAGTTTCTTATATGTGTATTTTTTTGTAAATGATGTAATAGTATAGCTTGGAAAGATATTTTGTATTTAATTTAGGGGTCATCCGGATACTAGTCTCTAGTTAGGATAAATGGGGAATTGAGTATGTTGTTGTAATGGATTTTGAATTTTTTTTAACATTTGATATTATATTAATGGTTGTAGAAAGAGTGTAATAACCTTATTTATTTTTAATAATTTTAATTATAAACATCGTTTTTGTCGGTTAATATAAACAAATGATATGAAAAACATGAACTATACAAACAATAGAGTGGGTTTTAATATTTTTAATAATAAAAACTAATATTTAAATATTTTTCAATGTTATATTTTTATAATAATTTTTACAAACTTATTTGCAATGATATTCATATTGAAAACTCATTTTTATTAAAGTTAATATAAAAAAATTACTAACATTAAATTGGTACTATCTAGGAGTTCCTTATTTTCGGAAATCGTTTGATAATAGTGATTTCACATCCATTTGCAAAAAAATGAATCCCATTTACACCATTAGGGATACAAGAAATTTTATATATTCCAATATAGTTAGATGATAAAATAACTGATCTACATCAATGTCCTTAAATTTGTAAATATCCCATAGAAACAAGTGATTATTTATTCTATGCCATATTTCATTTTTCATTGAGTGAGTTATATAAAACCCCATATAACCATGATAATATTCTTGTTCTCTGACCATGAAATAATTTCCAATTTCTAATTCATATCAATTTATAAAAGCTATATATTCATATCCTTGAATAATTGTAATATTATTCATCATATAAAAAACTCTTTGAATATTCTTCAGATAATAGTGAAGTATGGTATAGAGACTCTATTCCCTTCATTTACACAAAAGTTATCTAGTCCCCAAAACTATTTTCATCATTGATTTTAGTTCTCATTCATTATTTCCTTATGGCTAATTAAACTAATTAAACAATTTAATTATAATTATTTTCTAAATAATCATAATGAAACCCTTTTAATCACCCTACAATTCAATGTTTTTAATCAAATACCTCTAAAATTATTTCTCTTTTTATTAAATATTATTCAAATTTTCACATAATGACATCTTTGTTTCAATAATTTCCACAAACTAATCATTGATACATTTGTATTCCATTCTATTTAATAAGAGTCCAAGACATTTACCTTCACCTCTATGAGTTTCAACATTTTTTTGGATTATCTTCTTTTTGATAATAAAAAACACGCTTTTCATGTTTCTAAAGTACTTAAAAGTGTATTCCTTCTTTACCATATCATGTATTGAGTCTTTTTTTACTCTATAATAATATGGTATTATCTATGGTATAGACTACTGTCACGACCATTTACTTCTAAAACATGTCTAGTATGTATTTTCATATGAGAATTATTTGAGATATTTTAATTATAACCCAACTCATCCTTTTAATTACTCTATATTTTGGGGATTCATCACCACTAAAATTTGGTTTCTTATATATTAATTTTCAATATAATACTACAGTTGGATGTGGATAAATATCATGTCATTATTGGTCCAAAATTGTATAATTTTCTACCCAATAATTTTCTCTATCAATCAATAATATTTTATTTTGAAGTTGAACACTTTATATTTGTGTGTGATCATCATCAACCATGTATTCCTACTAAAATAATTAATTAACAAAATATAATACATTATTTCCATTTAAGGCTCTTAGTTATATTGGAACACAATTGAATATGTACACCAACTATATTATCCTTATTTACTTCAAATACTTAATTTTTTAAATATTTTGAAAGATCATTCCATTAGGACGCACATTCCTCATGTAATTTTGACCATGTGAATGTTTCGTTATATCAAAATCACCTCAATTATTTTCTAATTCATTAATGTATTTTTGGATCTAGTGTCTAAGAAAGTTTTTCCAAACTTTTTCTGTACCCCTTAGATAGAAAACACGTATCATCTTCTCTATAAATGAGACAAATATTCCTATTCATCTATTTTTTTCATCACAATTTCACAATCATTAAATTTGATAGTATGTGTCTTCTTGGAGAAATTCATTTCATGTGCAGCGTCTCATAACTAACATACACATAGATATTTGTGAAAAAGTTCTTCAACAACCAATACATCCATGTGTCACATTTCATTGACTATAATTTTGTGTTTCTTTGAGATAATAATCTATAACAATAAATTGTTTAAAAATATCATCACACCTTACTTTTCATACATAATCACTATGACTAGATCCTAGTTTAACATTATGTGGGGAGATATTCTTCTATTAAATACCCACAATATAGTTTGATCAATTTCTTTTGTTTTAATAAATACATTTTATGACTTCTCTTAAATTTATATATTAATACATGACTAATAATTCACTACCTTTATTAGAGGGTATTATTTATGCTACAATATATTAATGGATCCACCTCATATTATAATGATGTAATCATAATTTCTGTTTTCAATATACATAATAAATTCTTCAGGTACCGATAATCCCTTATTTGGCCTCCTTTTATACACTATATTACATTGGTGATCAGAAAATAATTTATTTGTATTCATATCCATTACACCAAAAAATATTTTCCATTAAAAACATATGGATTATATGAATTTCAACTCTTCCATTTTCTTTCACTTGTGCCTTAATGTGACTTTTTTATAGAATACACAAATTATATAGGAGTTATAATTCATCAACAATAAAAAATAATTTTTTTTGAATATTCTAGTGTGTATTTATTTCATCATAATTATATTATTTATCTATTGAGAATTAGAAAATACAATATACTTTAAATGAGTCATTACTTTTGATTTTGAAATAATCCTGACTGGATTTTTTCATACAGTCAATCCCCAATATTTATTTTCCAATAGTTTTAAGGTATTAATTTTTTAATAAATATTATAATATTTATGTTAGATCTCAATTGTTTTCCTTTACCTTTCCCATATCCTAAGTAGAAAATTTCTCGATTCTATCCATGGAGTTAAAAGACAATCCTATTATTCATCCTTTTACCATTGGTTAATGATTAAACATTCCAAATAATAAAAAATTTGACCCTGTATTACAAAAAACCGGTAAAACCATTAATAATATAATCTGACTCTGAAATTGTAATCTTAACCCCAATAAATTGATTCAATCATCCTTGATTCTCAAATTAAATCTACTAAATTTTTCATTTCAACTCATAATTTTCATTCCCTTATTTCTATCGGTAGCTTATGAATTCTCAATCCATTCCATTGGTTCTCCTCATTTTCCCTCAATAAACATTTATTTTATTACGTGTATCCTCAAAATCCTAATTATGGTCTGTTCTTCCCTCAAATTCAGCATCATCGGCAGTTTTATCATACATTTTTTTGATATAATGTCCATAATAAGTTATTCATTCAAGATTGTGTAGTCCATAATCTCACAAACTTCTATTTCTTCTCAGCTAATATCCACATGTGAAAAATAATTCTTCCTATTAAAAAATTTATAATGGGAATTTACCAATCCTTTCATATATTTTTAATATTTTATTTTAGGAGCATTATATTCTAAATTGTATTGTAATATCTTCGTAATTTTTTTCATGTGATTCCGTATCATTTCACACTAATAAAACTAGAGTGGAGGATTCTACTTGAAATTTCCACTACCCATATTTATATTTGAGGAAAATAATAACATGGTTTCATAAACATCCTTCAATTTGGTATCACATTCGATCAAAATATTCTTCGTGACATTGAATACCACATCCTATGATTTTTCTATTTCAATGGAATCAATCTTATTATTCCACATCTCTTAAGAAAAGAGACTTATATGAAGACTATAAAATGTGACATCCTATATATCCTTATCCAATAATTTCAAAACCATTGTATTGAAGTGAGTTTAAAATATTGTCATGATATTCTTGAAAATATTCAAATATTCATGTTTTTTACTATATATGGGAATATCCTCCCAAATTAAGTTTACCAGTTCAAAGAATATATTGGGGGATTTTTTAAGCGCATTATCTAGTCCCTCTACATGTTCTAAAGAACCTATAATCTAGCATAAAATACCATCAAGTCACATATATATATATATATATGGAGTAATTTTTTCAACCTGGAATATTTGGATTTTCATGAAAACACCCTTCATGTAGATTGTGTTATAAAATTTTTCCCCAAACACATTGATTTTCATGTTTTCATCAACCAACTCGTTTATTTTTCAACCTCACAAAGCCACAAACTATTCCCCTTTTATAGACAAAGATATATATTTTATATTAATTGAATAACAATGTATCCATTATTTTAGATCTATAATTTTCCAAGATTACGATGTGAATATTCTTCCATAACTATATTACATATCTAATTCAAACTTATTTAATTTAGATATATTAATACCTCTTAAATTATAGTAATTAAAAATATAAATAATCACAATAACATGAACCATATTGTAATATATAGCCTCTAAAAACCATTATGAAGGCATAATTATACATTACCCCAAAATCCCATTCCTTCTCATTTTCATCATGTTTCAAATTTCATTATTTCAAACTATATATCTCTCTTGTATGCCCTAAACTAAGGAGTAATGTTACCCCAAACATGTTATAAACAAACTATAAGGGAAAATATTTTTTTATTGCTTTTAAAATATAATCATGGACATTTTATAAGAACTCTTAATATCATGATCATGTTACAAATAATATACTAATACACTAAAATATGTGGGGTTCATTAAATCATTGAAACATTAATTATTTTCCATTTAATATTTTCCTTATATTATAAATAACATTTCAATTCAATGATTTTTCATAAGCATGAACACATTCCCGAAAATGAGAGTATATTAAATGACACATATTTTTTTCATTGTTCACCAATGTGGGATAGTATAATAAGAATATATATAGAATCTATTAACATAAGAAAAAAATAATAATATACACTATAGATATTAAAAAAAATCAAGGATTTACTTGTGATCCAATGAAAAATCTCAATTAATAACCAATAATGAATAGATTTAGGACAAGGGAAATAATAGAAATATAAACCACATAGGTTGATAACATTATTTTTTAAGAGTTGTATATGAACACCAGTACAGAAAGGGTGTTGTCAATATTATTTTGTATACTTTATTATTTAGTTTTATATATTCATCTATGTTTATTAATATTTCTCTCATAACCTATACTTATTGATTTAAATATATTTCTCTTGATATAAAAAATGATACTTTGATTCCCTTCTTGTTTATATCTTTTAATAAATTCTAAAAAATCACTTGTGATATTTTTATGTAATTTAAATATGGTAAATCTCCACTATTGTAATTACTTTCTATAATATAATATTGAAACAAATATTTCACATATTTTTTAATGGATGATATTTTTATGTTACAATAATATTCTCTATGTTTGATTGTATCTTTTTCACATGAATGTTTCCATATTTTTTAATATTTTAATTCAATTACTTTACAATTAAAATATATTTTTTTAATAATCCATAATACTTGAAATCGTACCAATTAATCCTAGACCTCATTCTCCTAAAAAGCCCATGATTTCCCTTCTTATGACTAGATTAATAGTGAATTATAAATTATAATTATTAATATTTTAATTAATGTAGTTAGGATTTTTCATAGTGTTAAGAAGCATGGAATACTTCGTCAATGTTAGAGGGTTTAAAAAATGTATTTTAAAGGATACTATTGTAACACTCTAAATGTACTATATTTGTACTATAGAAATAGAATAACTATAGAATTGGAGACACTATTACTATGTTGTTCAATATAAGAGGGACACTAGTGGTGATGGTGTTGTAGAAGCAAGGTAGTGTAGAAGTTCTAATCACTAAAGGAACATTTGTAAAACAAATATGGGCATTCAAGTCCATGTAATGGGATTAAATTCCCCATAGTCTTATGATCCACGTAATGGGTCTCCTCTACAAAATAAGAGGTCATTTTTTCAATAAATATGTGGCTTCAGTCCTGTCTATAAAAAATTCTAATTCATATAGAAACACGATGTGAGGATTTGAGTTATTGTGTGATTTTATTCATGAAATTGATCTATATAAATATTTCATTTTAAATAAATAGCAATATAACAACATGATTCTTCAATAATTTTACCAAAATATTTTCCTCCAGAAATTATTAATTGAATTCAGATATTAATCTATTTTTATTCTATAAATTAATAATTCTCAAAAACTATTGATGATAGAAGAAATTATTATTACCAAATTTCGTCTATCAAGAAATGACTCTAACACAATTTTATTTTCATTAAAAAATTTCTTACATAGTATAATTTCCCCAAAAAACGAATCATTCTCAATACTCAAATGAATATTTTGAATCTATGATGGATTAAATGAATCCTTCATCTTATCTATGTTAAAGTATTAATTTATATGAAATGAGTAAGAATAATAACATTAAATAGTTTAGGTACCCTCACAGTTTTCCTTCTTGTACATTTCGATTTTTCAAATATCCTTATAAAATCATTATATTAACATTTTACTTAGTCCAAATAATTGGATTACACATATGTATTTTAAAAATAATTAATTATAAATCTACATGCCTTATTAAGTTAAAAATAATTATGAAATCCACCAAAATCATTACAAAACCGAATCAACCAGATAAAATCTCAAAATCCTTACAAAATTAGTGTGTACTTATTAACAATAAAATTGGTCCATTCATATCAAATTTATGTTACATTAATGAAATAAGGTTACACATACATATTCAATATAACCGTTCTGAATCCTATTTTAGCCAGACTCTTCAAATTCTATTCATGAACTAATTTAATTAGAAATACTCTACAAATGATTTAAAACTCTACTGTATTTTATAATAAACAAGAATAGATGTAAACTAATAAAAAAAATTCTATATCCATGCAGATATAGAAAGGAGACACAAATTCCCTTGGTTATTAGAGACATATATCCATATGAAAATATAGTGATGTCTATATGCTAAATTTTTTGTGTACGAATAATAAAGAATGTTTTATTTTCATGGGATGGGTGTGAGAAAGATCATTTTGCAGTGAAACAATGTTAGTATGGATATATGCATATTAAATGGTACTCTTTATCCATTATAATACATTCTCGTGGATATTGGTTTTTTATAACAATGATAATATTTTCCTATGAATGTATGCTTCAATAATGTATCCCAATAACAACATACATATATGCTTATGGCTATAGGTGGATTTCATCCAATAGAACTTTTTCTAATCACTATAAAATTTTTCCCCAGGACCTTATATCGATGGGAATATGTGGTTGTGTCTATACGTGACCTATAGACATAGTCACTTATACTTTGGGTGATAAGCCCCCACATCATGACCATATAGTCATAATAACTTATAATTGTTGTTATAGACATTCTCACCAAGACTACAATTATAATTAATTTCACAAAAAATATGTATATAAAATTTTGCATATGTGTGTGTCAATGTATAATGTGTAGTTTTTGAGTGGTAGATTTTATTAGATTATAATTTTCAGATAGGGGTTTATAAAAAATTGGTCATTTTTTTATCCCACCATATATTCACAAGAACAGAACCCATAACATTAAGTTTCCTATATTGACAAACTTATTTACAAGGGTGTTATGCATGTGGATATAAGTTAAAAATAGAAACCATATAGCAATTTTTAGTGCCAAGACTATAAGTTAACATCATGGAAAAGGTTCTATGTGAATCCCACACTTTCCCTAGAGGATATAGTTGTGACCTTGACGTCCAGATGTTCCATGCCTATGTCTATAACCCTTTTTCTACATGTGATAATATAAACCTTCTCATAAAACTATTTAAGTCACCTCGTGAACTTTTCCATGTATTCTAAATGTGTTTTTCATATATATGGTCATCCTACAATGATAACTTCTAGAATTTATGAATATCCAATTATTCATTTAAATGAAAAGAACCCTTAATTGAAAAATAATCTACCTATATAATTTATAGATCTAATAGATTGTGTACACACCATCCACAATGTCGAAGTCCACTCCCACTTTCCATTTTTATTAATTACACATTAGACCACCATGGATAGAATAACAACCGTTCCAATATCCCATTTTCTACACATATTTTTGTAAACCATTTTGTAAAATAAAATTTCCATTTTGAGTTTATAATACTCTTTCCAATTCACCTCATTCTAACATGATGTTCTCCCTAAGTACATGAACTGGTTGTGTCTTTGTTCTTTCTTCCTACAATGCACAGTATGATTGGTGTTTTTATTCCCTTTTTAGCTAGTAATTTTTATGAAAAAATATTTCTCCCCAGTATAATTTCATCTACCTTCCAATTTTCAAAAAAATTTAAGCACCACTAGAACACCATTGACTACTCTGTCAATTTCCACCAACCACAGTCACCACGATAGTATAATGACATAATCACTATAGCATATATGAATCCCTTATACCATAATAAAATTTCATTTCATTACAAGATTCCATAAAATATTCCAACTCTACATGTAATGATTCTATGTACATATTAATGATATTTTGGAGGATAACCACTATTTATTTCTGATAAATACATTCCAAATATTCTTCAGTGGTTATTTTTTAAAATAAATTATTGAAATAAAAATAAATAGATAAATAATATATGAAATAAAATAAAAAATAAAAATATTAGATAACATTATTAGAGATAAATCATATATAAGAAAAGGTTTCTGATGGATTTTCACTTTGAAAATCATTTCATAAATTTCAATTTATTCTTATGTATTGAATAAATCACACATTTTTACTACTCTAGGTAATATTAAACCTATTTTATCTAAGGTTTTGTAATATTTATAAGATTTTTTCATAAAATTTAAATCATTTTTTAAAAAATAATTTATGGAAAAAGAACATATTAAATGATTCATATTAAATAATTTATATCCATGAAAACATACAAATATATTTATCAAATTAAAAAATATAAAAATACAAAATAAAATATTGTGAAGTCAACGAAATTGACTCACTATTAATAAAATTTAAAATTTCAAATATAAGAGTCATTGTGAATATATTTTAAAACTTATGTTTAATTTCAATAAAATTAGGATATATTTCACCTTTTTATGAATAGTATTTTTTGAAATGATTCCATATATCAATTTGATTGGGTCTTGAATTGTTATATGAATTTTTCTAAAAAAATTTAAAACTCATGTTATCATATGTGAAAGGCATACATTGAAAATTAAAACCAAAATTGTTCAAAGTGTGTTTCACACATAATAATTTTTTATGAAAAGTCTTATTTATAATATATTTATCTATATACATCAAAATATCAAAAAAAAATGTATTCTTCACTCGGCCAAAAACTAAATATCATAAAAATGATAGGTTAATTGTGTTTGTCTCTTTATCTAGTCAAATCTTTCAGAATTAATATCCAAATATGAACTCAAATAAAATCAAGATGTGTTATGAAATAAAAAATAAGAATTATTATTATTTTAAGATACTTAAAAATTATGTTGAAAACATTTGAATTATATTATATATAATAACTATAAACTTTAGAAAAAAGGCACAAAATAAACATGATGGTTTGAACACTAATAGTAATACATATAAAACTATCAATTATTCTTCTATAAAACATGATTCCAATTGGTTTCACAACGTCATCCATGTCATGTATAAAAATATAACTCATAGGTTTATCATATGGTAAAGTATTTTTTAATCCATACATTCTTAATATATCATGTACATACATTCCTGGATTTATGAAATTCATAAAATATCTCACAATGGTTTTAAAACCATGAATGAAATTCAACTCACCAATCATTCTCCAATAAAACTATTATTGATAGAATATATAAAATTTAATTCACAAATTCTAGTTCTTTAAACTAAAAATAACACAATGATATTAAATTTCAACATGCAAGATATCTTTTAAATAAATTCTCTTAATAAAGTATTGTTTTAGTTCCCTATTATAAAACTTTTTAAAAATATATATATTATTTCCATAAAACCAAAATCCAGTTTTTTTGTAAGACTATATGAATATTTAATATGTTTAATGATAAAATTATGGAATAAATGATTTTTAAAACTAAGAGGGTTTTCAATATAAAAATACCAAAAAATAATGTTGTTTCAAAATTCATATTATGCATCGATAATTTTTTTAAAATAATTATATATGAATCATAAGAAAGTAGAATTACAATGTCTTATAAACTATTAAAGGGTTCTAGTTTCTCTTTATAATCAATTCATTACTCTTAATAATATAATTTTATTGATTATCCTAACTATATTCCTTGTAATTGTAACTTAGGAATCATTACTATTCCTAAAAACCCATTATGTCCCTATAAATAGATATAAATATAGTCTCTCAAATAACCCCTATATTATTTGTCTCAAGTTGGTTCTAATCATATTGAATTGTTATCATATAAATTTCATCACTCAAATAATCCTCTATAGGTTTATGTTCATTATTATATATATATGTATAAAATTTTGAAATATTTCTAAAAGTACATATTGTTATAAAACCTTTATTTAAACCAACAATTATATATTCTATGGGACATTATCTTATGGTCATTGGATTTCTAGGGAGAACACTTTCATGTTATTTAGTATTTAACTCTTCAAAACTTTGTTTTACAATAACATGTTCTTCATTGACACACTTTTTATTGTTAATAAGTGGATTGAGGCGCAATATGCTCAAAAAATCATCAAGATTATCAATCTAATTTCTCATCTAATTAAAAGGATCACTTCCATTAATGTTCACATGAACGTATTCTTAAAATATCTTAGAAGTTTTATTAAAAAATCTATAAGATTTAGAATAAGAGAAATGAAAAATTAAAATCCCTTTATTATCCTTCAAATAAAATTTATCAATATTACCATTAGTATTTATAATATTAAATTTTCATCCAAAAACACTAATATATATTAATTTTGATTTAATTATATTTGATAAAACAGAATGAGTTTTATTTAAAATTTGTATAATTAGAGTCTGGATTATTACATAGCATTTTTTATTAAGATATGAAAGCAAAAAATCAACATGAATTACATATTCACATAACATAGATATTTATATTTATTATAAAAATATATTTATTTTTCCAAAAACATTATTCATTGGATATTTTATAGGTGTATAAACTTTTTCGTTAAAAACATAATTAAATTTAATAATTATAAACTCATATATTTCAAGATCACCTACATGGTAGTTCATCAAAAAATTAATATTTATAAGTTTTTCATTATGAAAAAAAATGAATAAATTCATGAAAAACAGAAGATTCACTTTAAAATCGTAAAAAAATCTTAAATAATCCATCAACTTAATGAAAACAGGTATTTCATCTATGACATTTAGTTTAAACATCACTAACGAATCAAACTGGATATTTTATAAAGGCCTAGAAATAGAAATATATTTTATTTATTGGAATTAAAATCCATGTTTCCTCCCCATTTGACATGCATCGCATAATCACTGTTTAATAAAAAATATTTTAGACAAATCAAAAATTTAATTATTTTTAAAAAACTACAATAAAGAACAAAAATTGTAATATCAATGTATTCAATTCTAAATATCAGTGTCATTAATTTTTGAATTTAAATTATAAATATTATACATAAACAAAAAAACATGATTCAAAGTGTAATAATTTTTTTCTAAAGGATTTTAATATATGAAATTATCTTTAAAAATAGATCATGTAGTGCTGAGTTAATGTATAATATATCCATCATCAAAAAAATGAGTACAATAATTCGATTATTCTTTAAACCATTATCATAGACACCATTTTTAGTAAGAAAAACATTTGAATTTCTATCATGTCTTACTCAAACATTATTTACATTTTCATTATATGAAAGATTTATAGTTATACAATATATCATTGATAAATAATAAAATTCCCCAAAATACACACTTGTATGAATTGAATAGACACTATATATATACCACTTAATATTGTTTATATCATCTATCCTTCCCTAAAAAAATATTAAACAAGTATATATTTCCAAACAAATATACTTTTGGATACATCTATGTTAATTATTAAGGACTAAAGAATCTAAATTTTTTTGTCTAAGAATATATGTTATTTTGAACAAATGGAAAATCCATTAAAATATTTGAATGATCATCACTATAAAATTTATGCAATGTCATTCTAAAATCATTAACCAATGGTGAGTGATTATGATTTCATAAAATAATTAAAGGACAATAAAATAAAATTTATTATTCCACACTTGTTATTCAATATAAAGTACGAAAAATTTACGTTATTTTGTTATAGAAAATAGAAATTATGATGGACATGGCATTATACCATTGATTGATATTGGAGAAATATAATCTCTTAACTAGCATGAACATCCAAGTGTGGTATAATAATTTTCACATCATATTATTCCAATAGTGAAAGAATAAATTATTGGAGTCCTTATTTCATGATGATCCTTGTAATGATAAAAGGGAGGTAAATAAAATTGTCGTCTAGAAACATGTGTATGGTGCATTTTATATTCAATTACAAAAGCTATCATCCATGATTAGTGGCATACATAGGATTCATTAAGATATAGATGCATACATCATGTTTTCCTACACACATGATCTTTACCCACAAAATTATAGACATGAGAGGTATGATATCTCCAATGAACTCTTTACAATCAATCATGGAGATGAGTGTTCCATCCAAAACTCATGTAGTAAATATCATTGGCTATATTTAGTGCTTTGAAATTTATCATTCAATAAAACCCATGGAATTGTGCACATATTTTATGCATGCATCACTACCTCATGTCTTCTTTAGTTTTTCAATGATTTTTAATATTGAAAATATTGAGAAGTATCTCATGAATCCATTGAAATTAATTATCAACGTCTATAAGGACAAGAGTCATACAAAACATGCAGTCCTTTTGGTGAACCATCTAAAGGTCAAGGTGAAAATATCTAATACTAACACAATGTCTAAGAGATTTTCCCCACTAAACCTAGTGAAGGAAGATAATGGGGGAAAGATAACGAACAATATGTAATAATGTTTTTAGGTGAAATAAAGGGCCACTAGATGTAAATAATTTTTCCTTATTGATGAATCAACGTGATGTTTCAAGTTTCTTTTTAGTTTAATATAACATCTATTTTTATAAAAAAATTCTATTTGATATATATTATTATGGTAACATTTATATCCAAATATAGAAAAACCATATAAATTTGGGATGATTTCTATAATTCAGATAGTCAATGAGATTCCAATAAAGCAAAACTATCAATATAGGATATTGGACACACTCAGCTATATTTGTTTAACTGATTGATTTCAGTTATATAGAATTGGTACAATATTCCCAGAGTAACCAAAAACAAAATATCCATTTTCCATTTTAGATATTTATGTCATTATTTTTTAGTATAAAAATAATTGTGGATAATTCAAAAAAGTAGTATAAATTTTGGGATAACACATTTGAATATTGGTGTTTATATAATAGAATACATAAAAAACTATTTGAAATTGATAAGGACTCATTTTTAAATGATTCGTATCACACCCTATTGTGGAATCATGATTAACTTCAAGTAAATAATATGGGTTTTACATCGTTATGTCAAGATGGGTATTTAGATTCTTTTGACCATAAACCACATGATATATATTATGCCTGTATGAAAGGAAATATAAATAAACATCAATTTAGTGGAATGGGTGAGTGGGATTCTAAATTTGTTTAATTATTTTACACATACATTTTTGAAGATTATTTAGTTGAATATTGGGGTGGATACTCTTACTTCATAACTTATATTTATGAAAATATTATATACGGATATGTCTACTTGATAATTCTTAAGTTTGATTCCTTTTATAATTTTAAGGAATAAAAGAATGAAGTAAAAAATAAATCATATTTATTATATAAAGATACTCCACTCAGATTGTGGTGATTAATATATTAAAAAATAGTTCATTGATTATCTAATGAAGTTTGATATTCTCTGTTATGTCACTACACCTTATAACCCATAGTTTAATAATGTTAGTTAAATGAGGAACTACTCCTTGTTGGAAATTATGATATCAATGAAGAGTCATGTAAGTGTCTCATTATCCTTTTTTATGTACATTATGTACTATAATGTAATCATTAAAATAAGTTAGAATTAAATTATAAAATGTGATTCGATTTAATAATTTTAGTGGAAAGAATGTTTATTTTTCACATAAACATATATGGTATTGTGAATCATTCATTATGCATGTTAATGGAAGAAAATTACCATGAGAAACATTATATATATATGATATACCAATCCAAAAAGTGGATATTATCTATACGATTTGTCTGATAAAAAAAGGTAATAGTATTAGTAAAATTAATATTCCTTACGAGAGAGAACATCTCTACAAGACATAATAAGTATGTGATCAAATTCTATGAATTCATGGATCTAGATACAAATTATTTATAAGAATAAATTCCACAAAACATTATGGAATATGTTTTCAAATAGATAAAAGTATAGAGTAACACTAGAGAGGTTACAAATCTAGATAAGTATTATATTCTAGTCACTTAAGATGGTGAATCAATATTAGTTTTTAATTATTAACCATTATCCTTTAAATATGTAGTATGTAGTTTAAAAGTTGTAAACTAAAATTAATTCATAAATTCAAAATGGATTACGTGTACAGGAAACATGTTTTTATTCCGATGGATCCTTGTGTCGATGTAATTCTAGTTAGGCGAAAGTGAGTATTCATGAAGAAACCAGACATATATATTAAATTAATTACCTATATACAATAAATATTTACTAGAGTGTTTAAGAATTTTTAAGGAATAATCTTTGAAAAAACCTTTTCACACATTTATATACTATAACAAAATAAAATTATTCACGCCATAATAGTTTAAAATGATAATGTGATTTTTAAAATGGATATCAAAACATCCTTCCTTAGTAGTAACATTATGGAAGATGACTATCTAACACAACCAGATGGGCTTGTGATGGTAAATGATAACAATATGAAATGTATGTTACTGAGATGAATTTATTATTGTAATAAAGCATCAAAATCATGTAAGATTAATTATTATGATTCCATGATTTAATTATCTTTCTTAAATAATTAATGTGATCCTTGTGTCCATAAATGCTTTTGTAACACTACATTACCTTGTATAGAAATAAAAAACATTGATGAATTGAAGATGGGAAAAGAGCTATTGGTCATATAGCTGGTTAATAATGTTTAAAAAAAATTGTATCCTTGAAATACATAGGATAAGTGGATAAAATTCATGTGATTAAGATAAATAGTGATAGATCTAAGATACTGCATAGATTAATACATGATATATACATTGATATGTTTTTAATGTGATTCGGTGTGGAATTGTACAAGAGGAGACTTTTTCTAATTCTACATGGTATACATCTCTCTTAAAAATATGTTTCCTATGAATATAGATGATAGAGGGAGAGAGGGTATGAGTAGAATCACTTAAAATTTTGTGATTGGATCTATCATGTATGTCATGTTATATACTATGATTGATGTTTCCTACACATTAAACTCAGTAATAAGATATTATGAAAACCCATTAGATCTACATTTTAATGGTATATAAACTATCTTAAAGTACCTATAGTGTACTAAGGACATTATTTTAGCTTATATAGGAGATGAGAAAATTGTCATCAAGGGGTTCATAGATTCTAGTTCTTTAATATATCATAATGATCTGAAATAATTGTCAAGATATGACTGATTTCTTAATAAAGGTATTGTAAATTGGATGATATTAAATCTACCAATGTTTTCTAATTTTATGAAAAATTATGAGTATATTGTTTATTATAATGTATCTAAAAAAAGAGCGTGGATTTGATGATTTCTACAGGAGATTGATGTTATGCCTAAAAGAAAATATGTTATCACAGTGAATTCATATACAACTATAATTATCTCCCTATCAATGTATCCATAGTCACATAAATTAATAAATAATATACCATGAATGTATCACCTATTGATTTTTTTATCTCAAAGGGGTGACGTCTAAGTAAAAAGATTCTCACTGACGAAACCGTTGTCATAGTATAAGCATTAATATTATGTGATAGATAGTGGATAGAAGTTTTTTTTAGTTCTATATAGTTCAAATAAGATTTTGTTGAAGCTGATTCCCTCTAATCAAGTTACATTGTAATTTTGATTTTTTATATATTCAAATACCTTAATATTAATTAATATCATATATAAATATGATTTTTAATCTAAATAATTTTCATGTGATGATTTTCTTAGATAATTAATTGTATATAATAGTCATAAAAGGTCATATTATGATGATATCCTTGAATTGTTAGGACAATATTCTTAAACTTATGTTCTATAGTCATAATACCTATATCTGATGAGATAAAGAATATGATTCACTATATGTGGTTGGGGACTTATAAGTTGTTGAAACATCTCTTTATTAAGTTAGAACATCGTAATATCAAAGAAGTGGGGTTAGGAAAATATACCCACTAATAAGAATTATATGGATTATGTTTCAATTGATATTCCTATATATGGACATGTGTACTGATCCTTTGAATTGATATTATAATTAATGTATATCATGAATCATATATTTTTCTATATTGTGGAAAACATTGATGCCATAAGCTCGTAGTGCGGTGGGATATATTGGTTGTTTCAAAAGTAATTTGACATTAATAAATATGTTAAGAAATTATTTATCCATTCAAAGACTAAAATATGATATCTCTATCCCATTTATTTAAATGTAATAATCATATTCATTCCATATCCATGGATTTTTATCAATGATTTCATTTCATGTAGTTAGAAAAATATAGAATAAAAGATAATGACACAAGTATGCGACATGCTAGATGAGATATCAAGACAAATAGATTACATCACACAATAAAAATTCCTTTGGGGTTTTTATCATTATGAAATTCAATTATATCTATATGTGGGACCTGAAATGTTGTTAGACACTAATATTTAACTTTATGATAACTCATCTAATGACATTGAGAATTTTCCAAGAGGGTTGTAAGAACCCGGTGCTTCTCTTGAGGTATGGGCTTCTTCTTTTTACTTTTCCTTAAATGTTTTTAATAAAATATGGGAAATGCGGAAAATCCTAAATTTTGGAACTACACGTCGTGTACTTTTTCCACAAGCCGTGTACTTATGGCCGTGTTGGGATGAGTGCATAGGGCGTGTAGCCATGTCGGCGAAAAAGGGTGTAGGAACCGACTACACGTCGTATAGTGGTCCGTTACATGGTGTGTAGTCAGTCGGTAGGCCAATATAGTAAGGCGGTGGAGTAGTCCCCAGCTGGGCAGCAGTACAATCCGTGTACTCAATAGTATATGTCGTGTAGTTATGTCGACGGATGAACAGTGTGGCAGTGCCGCCAGAGGACCATTTAAATGAAAGGAGTACACTCCGTGTACTTGGAAGTACATGCCATGTTCTTTGTTTTTTCACCTTAAAACAGGAAGTAGCCTCCTCATTTGGCAGAGGAGGCATTTGAACCAGTTTGGAGACAAAGGAGGAGGGCAACCCTTTGAAGATCTACCGGGTGTTCGTCTGGAATCGGTTTCTGCCTCGGACGATCCCGTTGGAATCGCACGGGTAAGGGATTCCATCTATTTGGCTTCACCTTACCAATTTAATCCCTAGCGGGAGTTATTTAAGGTTAAGCGGGTTCTGTTCTTCATCAGATCTACTTCGTTCTTGGGAGTTTTTAGAGTTAGCGTTCGAGTATAACGTTCGTTGGCATATAAGGTAGGTGTCTTGGTGTTTATTTTTCCAACTATCATGTGTTTTGTGCATTTTTATGCCACGAACCCATGTCGGGGTGTCATGTGGCTGAGGCCATTGCTATATTAAATGCCTAGAATTTAATAGGTGGTTAATTATTATAATAGAATGTTGGTTGGGATAATTTCGTGGATCCAGGACCATCCCGAGTGGTGCGTTCCTCTGTTTACCCATTTGGCCGGGATACCCGAGGGTATGCCTTGTTTAAATTATGCATGACTGTTTCCTTTAGAATAATTGCATTCAAATTGCATGTTTATATGTTGGTAATGGCCCTGTTACTTATGCTTGAGGGCGTTGTTTTTATATACCAGAGGGTGTGACTGTATTAGCCTGAGGGCGTGACGATTTTAGCCTGAGGGCGAAATTCAATTTAACCTGAGGGAAACATTTCGTGCCTGAGGGCTTGAATTATATGCCTAAGAGTGACACTTCATATTCCTGAGGGAAAGAATTCTATTATGCCTGAGGGTGAGATTTTGTATTCTTGAGGGCGAGAATTTTGTATAGCCCGAGGGCGTGATTCACTATAGTAGCCTGAGGGCGAGATACTGGTTGGCCTGAGGACTTGGTACTATTGATCATAGAATAATACTAAATTAAATGGATAAAATAAATAATTAAATAGTAATATAATTGGTATGTTAGTTACTTTTGAGTACTACATGGTTTATTGGATTTTCTTATTATTGAACACGGTTGTTGCATGCTTACACGTAGATGGGAACATGCTTTTGGTGGGTGCCTACGGAGATATATTTCTCACTCCCTGTTTGGATCACACTTTTCGCCCCAAACAGATTGCATTGCTGCAGGTGTACATAGGGGAAAGAGGCCCTATACAGGTACATGATTGTTTCTGAGGAGTAGGAGGGCATGGTACCGAGCCTAGGCTCACGATGCCACTGCCAGTTGTTTTGCTTATTTTGTTGTACTCTGCTTTTGTAGTACTGTATTGATGTATAACATGTTCAGGCTTTTTTTTAGGAACTGAGACATGTAGCATCATTAGGTATCTACTGTTAGTTATATCCACTACTGTTGTTTATTTTGTATTCTTGTACTCTACACATTGACAAATGAGGTCATAGTTTCCCCACTATTAGACCTCGGCCCTCCCTGCTAGTCGGTAGCCTCTGGCGTTTGGGGAAATGTACTTGAGGTCACATGGAGAACCGGGTTCGGGGCACCCGTTGAGTGGCACCTAGAATAGGGATGTTACAAAGTGGTATTAGAGGGTATCTGTTCTTTGACTTACTATTTGGAGCCGTAGTCAGGGATAGGACGAACGGTAGTTGGTAATAAGCTGTGCCCGGGTGTAGCTAAACTGTGTACAGGGAAAAGCCAGTCTACCCCATATTTTTCAATTTTTCTGATTTTGAAAATTTTACAGTTGATATGATTTCACCGTTGGGTGACGCATTTGGGATTGTGTTGTTATAAATTAATCATGGGTTCAATTAAGTTGCAACCCGAGGAGATGAGGGTATGTCATCTCATGCATCATTTAGGCACATGCTAGAATCACATGTCATGCATAGTTTACATGACATGTAGGTGCATTAGAAAATTTCATGTTTTTTGTGATAGTTTTTGTGCTAGAAATGTATACTGTTGTGATAGCTGCACTGATAAAATACCTGTTATTTGATAGGGTAATTTTTGTGTCAGTTGTTCATAGAATGGACGCCAAACTTTGGTTTTTGGGGAGTATGAGCCCCCTTTGACCGGATGATGGTGGATTATTGACTGTTTATTGGTTATAACACAGATAAGATGTCAAACATTGATTTGTGTGGAGTATGGGCCCTCACGGGTTGGAATTTGATACTTAGGTGTTGGTTTTCGGTATTTTATGGGTTCCAGAGAAGTTTCTGAGACATACTTTCCAGAAACACAGTATACACGCCATGTAGTATTTTTACACACGTCATGTATGGCATTCTGTTTGGGAAGAAAAATGAACTTTTTAACTGTACGTCGTGTACTCTGAGTAAACTCCATGTAGTCTCTTCCCGTGTCACAAACTATGTGGGAAGCGACACGGGGTAGGGAAATGCTTGGGTAAACACGCCATGTAGTGTATGTACACGCTATGTAGAGTCAACCCGGAGTCTGGCTGTGTAACTAACAACATGGGTCGGTGGAATCCTATACAGAGCATGCCGTGTCAATGATGAACACGCTGTGTAGTGTGGCCTGGGGACTCGGCATTGTAACTAAAAACATGGGTTGATGTCACTGTTCTTTGAACACGCTGTTCGCTTTTGGGGACATGCTGTGCAGTCTTGTCTTAGGACAGTCTATGTGGACGTAGCCGTGTGACTGGGAAAACGGGGTGGTGTACACGCCATGTGCGGGTGTACCACGTCGTGTAGTGTCAAGCCGAGTAGTCGACCATTTCACAGACGACAGGGGCAGTTGGAAATAATACCATACACGTCGTGTATATTATATACATGCCATATAGTTTGTTCAAACGGGAGCCGTGTGGCTTAGCCTTGCAGAAGGACCGGGCAGGGGAAGGGAAGTCAAGTACATGTCGTGTGGTCAGTGTACATGCCGTGTAGTCTTGTTTTTCAAATTTTTAATGACTTATTCCTCCTGTTCCCTTTTGGGTTAATTTTCTTTCGGTCTTTGATAAATATTGTTCTAAGGCATGTCTTTGACCTTGTTGTGTCATGCCACCTCGACTACCGCGCATTGTTCTCCAGGAGAGCGGCAACGAGTATGCTCCAGAGATGGTGGGCCATAGGCTACCAGTTGATCCTCCTGCAGATCCAGATGCGGCACCAGCTGCTATACCGGACACCGGCACTGAGGCACAGTTACATGAAGGCTTATTGCGGTTCATGCAGACCTTTCAAGGAGCACTGCAGGCTGCCACATCGATGGCCGAGCAGACACGTATCCTCTAGCAGTAGCATCCGCCTAAATTTTCAGGGGATGGCAGACCACAGGCTGCAGAGTCTTGGTTGGGGTCGATGCAGACTATTTTCGAGAATCTTGAGACGCCTCCAGGGTGGAGGGTCAAGCTCGGGACTTACATGATGCGTGATTCCTCCAAGAGGTGGTGGGATGTTACCACCCAGTCAGATCATCACAGGGACATGGCATGGGAAGACATTCAGGTATTCTTCTATGACTTTTTATTCCCGGAGACGCTGAGAATAGATAGAGCTCGAGAGTTAAGGAATCTATAGTAGGGATCTGTGTCCGTGAAGGACTATTCTACTCATTTTATGGAGCTTCAGCACTTTGTACATGTGCTGTTTGGTGATGAGATGTTGAGAGCCAAACGTTTTGAGGATGATCTTCGTTATGACATCCGAGCGCTGGTGATTTTTTTCAGGTTTCCTATTGTCAATGCTATTATAAATCAGGCGTTGATTTCAGAGAGGAACATGTGGGAAGCTAGAAGTGTGGGCCAGGGAGGTTCAGCACCAGTTACTAGTAATGTTTCTACTAGAAAGAGGAAGATACAGATGGATTTCTCTCAGGGTGGCTGTACCAGCCAGGCAGTTTCTGCAGGTGGCCTGATCAGGTGCCACTAGTGTGCTAGAGAGGGGCACAAGAGGCCTTAGTGTCCATGTGATATAGTGGAGTGCCAAGCTTGTGGCATGATGGGTCATCTGCAACGCTTTTGTAGGGAATATCCACCAGTGGCTAGTGAGAGGGGTTCTGTGCAGACTCCGCGTGTGGGAGGAGGACTAGTTGCTTCTTAACAGTCAGGGAACTGGAATACGTCAGGGCGTGCAGGAAGAGATGGTGGTCATGGCCGTGGTATCCAGACACTAGGATCTTGGAGGCAGCAGGGCGGGACAACTTAGGGTAACCAGGCTGTGTCACAGGGCCGCAGCACTGGGCAGATATATGCGGTGCATCAGACCCAGCATGAGCAGGATCCCAGACCTTCTACAGTTAGAGGTACTATTCTATTGGCTTCTGTTTTATCTTCAGTAATTTTCGATATGGGTGTTACACATAGTTTTATATCTGTTCCCGTTGTGGAGAGCCTTGGGCTCTGTGTTTCTACATCTTCTGATGTCATGATGCTAGACACTCCGTTGGGGACTAGAACGGCTAGTGTGCATCTGTGCAAGGAGTTCCCCATTGAGGTTGGTGGGTGTCACTTCCTTTGGGACCTCTATGTCTTAAAGATGATGAGTTATGATGTCATTCTTGGGATGGACCAGTTGGTTTCCTTTCGTGCCTTTTCAAACTTCTGTCGTCGCAGGGTGAGTTTCACGTCACCAGTGGGTGGAGAGTTTTTATACAAGGGCGAATGAGATGTTTAGGCGAGTCGAGCTAGACCAGAGCATCGTGGGCGAGGTGGAGTCACAGCTCTGATTCTGAGCTTATATATGGATGTCCAGGGGACTTGTCAAATGGATTTCCCTCATGTTTTTGATTGTTTCAGGGATGTATTCCGGGACAACTTTTCAGGTCTACCACCGCAGAGAGAGGTGGATTTCTCCATTGAGCTTGTGCCAGGAGAAGCACCGGTGTCCATTCCTCCTTAGAGGATGGCTACACCTGAGTTGCAGGAGGTCAAGAGGCAGTTAGAGGAGTTACATGTAAATGGATTTATCTGACCCAGTACTTCTCCTTGGGGTTCGCCGGTCCTTTTTGAAAAGTAGGCGGATGGTACCCTCAGACGTTGTGTGGATTATTAGAAGCTGAACCAGATGACGGTTAAGAACCGATATCCATTACCGAGGATTGATGATATTCTTTATCATCTTTGTGGAGCATTAGTGTTCTCAAATATTGAACTGAGATTAGGATATCATCTTCTACACCTAAGACCATCTGATATACCTCTCACAACTTTCAGGATTAGGTATTGTCTATATGCGTATACGGTTATGCCGTTCAGACACACGAACACGCCAGTGGTTTTCATGGCACTGATGAATCGTGTGTTCCATCTGTATCTTGATTATTTTGTGGTAGTATTCGTGGACGACATCATTGTTTACTCTCACACTCGACATGACCATGCCACCCATCTTGATATCGTATTGAGTACACTGAGGGAGTATCAGCTATATGTTAAGTTGTCTAAGTGCCACTTTTGGATGGATCAGATTCACTTCCTCGGACATATCATCTCTTAGGTAAGAGTTTCAGTAGACCCAGAGAAGGTGAGAGTGGTAGTTTCCTGGGAAAAACCTAAGAACGTGTTTGAGATATAGAGTTTCTTAGGGCCGACTGGTTACTACAAGCATTTTATACAGGACTTCTCCAGCTTAGTAGCGCTATTGATGGCAGCTTGTGAGGCAACCTTTCAGGACCTGAAGGAAAGGTTGACATCAGAACCAATCCTGATACTCCCAGATAAGGGGAAAAGCTATACAGTTTACTGTGACGCATCAGGTATTGGGCTGGGAGTAGTGCTGATGTAGGGCGATCGATTTATTACGTACGGGTCTCGGCAGTCGAGGCCACATGAGAGGAATTAACTGACGCATGATCTTGAGTTTGTAGTAGTTGTTCATGTGTTGCGCTGTTGGAGACATTACCTATTGGGGAGCATGTTGTGGTTTTTACCGACCACAAAAGCCTCATGTACATATTTACACAGTGTGACCTGAATCTGAGGCAGCGAAGGTGGGTCGAGTACCTACAGTCCTTTGATTTTTATCTTGCCTATACAACTATTAAAGGTAATGCAGTATATGATGCATTGAGTAGAAAGACTCAGATACAGGCAGTGTAAGAGGCCACTGGCAAGTGGAAGCTCATGGCATTGTTCTGTGAAATGCATCTGGAGGTGCACGATAGTCAGGGGTAGACTTATCTTTCCTCATTAGCTGTGAATTCTACCCTCCTGGATAGAGTGAGGATGAGATGGCTATCTGATTTGGAAGGCCTAGTTCTATGGGAGTTGGTGGAAAGTGTGGACCCTCCTCCTAGTTGGACGATAATAAATGATGAGGTTTTGTGTTTCCATGGACAATTATGGGTTCCAGTAGATATACGCGAGGAGCTGATGTGGGAGTTTCATGATTCATCTTGGGCAGTTCATCCCGGGGTTACCAAGATGTACCATGACATGAGACGTCAGTACTGGTGGCCGGGTATGAAGAGAGATGTATCTGGTTTTGTTACGAGTTGTTCCACCTATCAGTAGGTGAAGGCGGAGCATCAGAGACCAGCTGGACTGTAACAGCAGTTACCCATTCCGGAGTGGATATGGGATGATGTTGTGATGGATTTCATGACAGGGTTGTAGAGGTCACCTAGAGTAAATGATGCCATGTGGGTTGTTGTAGACAGACTCATGAAGGTATCTCACTTCTTGCTTATCAAGAAGACCTTCGGTGTTGACGAGCTCGGAAGGCTGTATATCCGAGAGATCGTACGTCTTCATGGGGTCATTCGTTCTATCATTTCAGATAGGGACGCCCACTTTACGTCTCATTTCTGGCATAGTTTTCAGAGGGTGCTGGGTACACAGGTGCTTTTGAGCACAACTTAACACCCTTAGACCAATGGCTAGTTTGAGTGTACGATACAGGTGGTAGGGGACATGCTGCGTGCATGCATCCTGGACTTTGGGGGATCTTGGGAGAAGCATATACCATTAGTCGAGTTCACCTATAATAATAGCTTCAAGGAGACTATTGAGATGGAACCATACGAGGAAATATATGGTAGGCTGTTCCAATCACCTTTGTGCTGGATTGAGGCATGTGAGTCAGCTTTACTGGGACCACAGCTCGTGCCGGAGACGTCTGAGCAGGTCCAGTTGATTCAGAAGTGGTTTCTACAATGAAGTCTCATCAGAAGTCTTATGCTGATCATTTTAGATGACCTTTGGAGTTCGTGGTCGAGGATTAGGTTTTCTTGCGTGCTTTTCCGTGGCTGGGACACAAGAGGATCAAGAGAGAGGGTAAACTTTCACCGTGATATGTGGGACCATTTGAGATTCTTGAGACAGCCGGGCTGGTTGCGTATCGATTACGGTTTCTGAAGCGGTACCGATCCATGCATGAAATATTCCACGTATCTCAATTGAGTTTATATCATTCAGACCCATCACACATCTTTCAGCCTGAGGAGGTTGAGCTGGAGGCAGATGCGTCCTTTGATGAGCAACTGATTCGTATCGTTGACAGGAGCACAGAGGTTCTCCGAGGCCAGACAGTTCCTCTCGTACAGGTGCTATGGCAGCATGTCTGAGTATAGGATGAGACCTGGGTGTGGGAGGCCGACGTATGTGCTCAGTGGCCAGAGTTGTTCATGGTTATATCTTCTCCACCCTTGGAAGCGAAATTCGGGGACGAATTCCTATAAAGGGGGAAGTTTGTAAGAACCTAGTTCTTCTATTGAGGTACTGGCTTCTTCTTTTTCCTTTTCCTTAAGTGTTTTTAATAAAATATGGGAAATGGAGAAAAATCCTTAATTTTGGAACTACACGCCGTGTAATTTTGGCCGTGTTGGGATGAGTACACAGGGAGTGTTGCCATGTCGGCGACAAAGTGTGTTGGAACCGACTACATGCCGTGTAGTGGTCCTTTAATCTCCGTGTAGTCAGTTAGTAGTCCAATATAGTGTGGCGGTGGAGCAGTCGCCAGCTAGGCAGCAGTACACGCTGTGTACTCAGGAGTACATGATGTGTAGTCATGTCGATGGATGAACAGTGTGGTGGTGCCGCCAGAGGAACAGTTAAATAAAAGGAGTACGCATCATGTACTTGGAAGTACACGCCGTGTACTTTTTCTTTTCGAATTAAAATAGTAAGTAGACTCCTCATTTGGAAGAGGAGGCATTTGAGCCGTTTTGGAGCCAAAGGAGGAGACCTAACCATTGATGATCTGCCGGGTGTTCATCTGGAATCGGGTTCCACCTCGGACGATCCCATTGGAACCGCACGGGTAAGGGCTTTCATCTCCTTGAATGCTCCTTAACAATTCTTTCACTAGCGGGTGTTATTTGAGGTTAAGTGGGTTCTTTTCTTCATCAGATCTACTCTGTTCTTGGGTGTTTCTTGAGTCGTCGTTTGGGTATAACGTTCGATGGCATATAAGGTAGGTGGCATGGTGTTTAGTATTCCAAATTTCGTGTGTTTTTTGCATTATTGTTCCACGAACCGATGTTGGGGTGTCGTGTGGCTGAGGCCATTGCTATATTAAATGACTAGAATTGAATAGGTGGTTAATTATGATAATAAAATGTTGGTTGGGATCATTACTTAGATCCAGGACCATCCCAAGGGTTGCATTACCATGTTTAGCCATTTGGCCAGGATACCCGAGGGTATTCCTTATTTAATTTATGCCTTACTTTTTCCTTGAGAGGAATTGTATTCAAATTGTATGCTTATATTCTGGGCATGGCCCGGTTACTTATTCTTAAGGGCGGTGTTTTGCTATAGCCTGAGGGCGTTACTGTATTAGAATGAGGGTGTGACTGTTTTAGCCTGAGGGAGTCGTTCTATTTCACCTAAGGAAAACTTTTCGTGCATGAGGGCTTGACTTCCGTGCCTGAGGGAGACACTTCATATGCCTAAGTGCAAGAAATCTGTTATTCCTGAGGGAGAGATTCTGTATTCCTGAGGGCAAGAATTCTGTATAGCCTGAGGGCGTGACTCACTATACTAGCCTGAGGGTGAGATACTAGTTGTCCTGAGGTGTTGGTACTGTTGATCACAGAATAATACTAAATTAAATGGATTAAACAAATAATTAAATGGAAACATAACTGGTAAGTTATTTAATTTTGAGTACTTTTTGTTTATTGCATTTTATTATTATTGCATGCGGTTCTTTGATGCTTACACGTAGTTGGGCACGAGCCTTCGGTGGGTGCCTACTAAGATATATTTCTCACACCCTTTCTGGGTCACGCTTTCAGCCCAAATAGATTACGTTGATGTAAGTGTAGATGGGGGAAAGAGTCCCTATACAGGTACATGATTGCTGCTGATGAGTAGGAGGGCATGGGACCGAGCCTAGGCTTGCGATGCCGCTGCCAGTTGTTTTTCTGGTTTTTTTGTACTCTACTTTTTTTGTACTGTATTGATATATAACATGTTCTGGATATTTTCTTAAAACATGAGACATGTAGCATCATTAGTTATGTACTGTTGGTTAAATCCACTTCTTTTGTTTATTTTTTCTTCCGCTGCGCTACACTTTGACAAATGAGGGCATAGTTTCCCCACTATCAGACCTGGGCCCTCTCTACTAGTCAGTAGCCTCTGGCGTTTGGGAAAATTTTCTTAAGGTCAGGTGGCGAACAGAGTTCGGGACACCCATTGGGTGGAACCCAGAACCCGGACGTTACAAGGGTCACACACTAATTATTTCTAGAAATTTAGTTAAATTATATTTAAATTTCATTATATAATACATATCACTACTTTAAAATAATAATATTTCAAAATTACTATTGAAAAATTTGTGATTTTTCATATCTATAGGGTACTCTATATCCATGGGAAGATAAGTCCCATGGCTATAAAATATGATGTAAAGAGGAAAAATTAATTGGAAGAGCATTACAATAGGTAAAATTTTATAGGAAGGAACCTATAAACACAATAGAAAAAACCAATGGCTATAGGTATTAATAGAAACACTCTTTACCACAACAATAATATTTAATTGAAATATTCTACATATATCCTTAGGTCATAGATAATGTTCTTATATAACTTCACATCAAGACCTTATATTCATGGGATACAACAACACATTAAAATAGGCTACCTATATAATAGTCGATGTCCTCTAATCTTATTGGACTTTATAGCCAAAGATTATTTGCATATTCCATTACTACTCATGTATGTATGATTCATATGACCCAATGATCTATGTCTTAGGATTTTAGGAATTTGAAGTGTGTGTTTTTATCCTCAAATCATTACTTCCAGTGACAATATGTAACCTATTTTATCGAGAAATAACACTTATTATTGTAGTTTCATACGAGTTAGCTCACTCTACTAATTTTGAAAATATATTAAATAGAAATTTTTAATAACTAATATATTAAATATTTCAAATATATATATATATAAACAACTTAATACATTAATATTACAAAATGTTCTGTTATTATAGTGTTAATGTGGTAGTTTGGACTGCAAATGGTTGGTGGATCAAAAGTCAATGGATGATTATTATTTTATATAGATATATCTATATCCAAGGAACAATCACTATAGCCATATTAACGTGGATACCTTATTACCAGGGGTGTTTTCTTGTAGATATAGATGTGTCTATTTGGACACCCTTTGGCCTTGGGTTCCTGTCTGTGGTTATAGTTATCATGTCTACAAGTTGGTTTATGGAGAAACAATTGTTTCCATAGTAATGGACCATGGATATAGCCTCGTTGGATATATCCACACCAATATTATCCATGGGAACCATGACCATGGATATATCCTTTTTCTTAATATTTTATTTTTTCATGGCTTATGAATAATAATTATTCAGGATTTGTTGATTGCAGGAATTCAATCACTATTTTTTCATGTAGAAATATATGTTAGATGGATATTGAATAAATATCAATTTTCGAATTAGATATTATAATAATTATTAATTTATTAAGTTAATTATATAATGATATTTATTTTTTAAAATAAATATTTATTATTCAAGGTTAGATAAATATCGATGAGGATTGGAGGGATGATTTAAGGACTTGGATGGAAATTATATATTTAAATTTATATCATTTATATAAATATTTATTTATTTATTGGATCAATTATATTTCAATAAATGTGAATTAGATCAGGTCAAAAAAATAATAATATTAATATTTTTATTGTTATTATTATTATTATTATTATTATTATTATTATTATTATATGTCAGGTTTACATAAAATAAAGATATTAGTCAAAGGCCTTTGTGTATTAAAATTTTTTTAACCCTAAGTATATAACCTAACTTATTTCATTTATAGGACATTTATTTTTTGATAATAATATATTATCTCATGACCATAGAGAATTATATCAATAATTATCTCATGACTAATTATAGATCCTCCTCCTCCCTCTCCGTATTGATAGAATAAGAAAGAATTTTTCACGGTCGAATGAATTCTAATTGCGATTAATGAAGAAAGGTTCAAATAATTTAGTGAATCCTCGTTTTCACATTGAATTCCAAAGGTGATGATCCATTGTTCATAGGGAACATGTGGATATCTATAGAGGTATTTTGCTTCATATTTTTTATCATCCCTATCTTGATGTGACCCATTACGGCCCCTCCAATACCATATGTATGCTTAGTGTGACACCAAAAAATTTCCCACCTCTAGTCCAAGGACTGGTGACTAGCATTGTTTAAGAATATAACACATATGGTGGTTCATATCATAATTATCTTGAATACACACAAACCTCCATGTACATCATATCATTCCTGATAGATAAGATTGTACAAACCCATGATGAAATTAATTCATGTAACAACCTCTATGAAAAAGATGGGTGAAACAATATAAATATATGTAAATTATAAAGGTGAGGGGATACAGAAAAAGATATGAGTAGAGCGAAACATAATATAAGCTGAGTAGGAAGACTCCATCTCACAAACATAGAGTCTAGTGACCACTTTTGAACACCACTAAACGACTCTAATACAAGTCCCACCAGTGTCCTCATCTAACTGTTGGTTATTTGCAAAAGGCATGTCACTTATTGAAAAAGCCCATATAGGGGTGAGTATAAACATACATAGTAAGAAACCATGAAAAAATATAGGAAATATAAAAAATATTCATACTTACCAACAAGACAAGGAGGATAGAAGAAACACAATAGAAAGATATACTCACTGAACAAATCATGTTTAAGAGAGATAAAGTGAGATCTCTACCATTACCACTATAAAAGGATTATGAGTCAGGCCACAACTCCAAGACATAGTGAAACCATGATGATAGTAGTCCAACGCAACCATACTTGATTTCCTATGGAATACCCATGCCTTTCTAATGTTATACTATAATCTGGGGTGTATTTACCCCTAGTGGTTGACTCGATCCTTGTCTGAGCACATAGATGAGGGGGGTACCATCTCCATAGATAGATTACCCATGCCCTGAGTTAGTACAGAGAAACCAACCCTATAAATACCAAGAATATAATAGGACAATTCCCTAACATATACATGTTATCATGGCGTACCAAACATGATGTCACTCTAGAGATCACACTAAACTCTCAATATCATAAACCCATGTTAGAATATTATAGATGAACATGCCAGCTCACATCTATCTCAAATATGAAAATTAGGTCCATCATCTCATCCTATGAAGAATTATATTAATGGTGTAACACTCATGGGTCTAATTTTGAGCTCATGGATAGTGATATTCAATGTATAATGGCCTTTATAATGTATACTACATGTCCTTTTTTGGTACACAAGGTTTTCTCTTATTTCCATGCTTGGTCGTGTCATTATACACCATGTGTAAGGTAACATACCATGTACATGGTTTGTGATAGGAGGGGAATGTAATGTGAGACCACCCTAGGTCATGGGAGGGTAAATCCTCTATATAATTAGGTACCCATCTATAGTCACATAGTGTTTGTTCCCAACCACATATCCATGTAATATTAAACTAATCCAGAAACCCTATCCACCACAACATACAAACAACATGGTTTGTTTTCTCCATGAATACATGAAATGTGTTCTGAAAGGTAATTTAAAAAAAAACCTTTTTCCTAAAACATTTTTTCATTTCCTTATTCCACCATCATCTCATTGAGATATTTATTCGTGGTCCTAGACTCAAATGAAACTCCTCTAATCATTGATTTTCTACCACTAGTTGATGTAAATTAGGATTCCTTTAAACTCATGTTATTCCCTTCACAACTCTCATAATTTTACTAGGATTCAAACCACTCTTATTATATCTGAAGTTTTTAATAATTATTTATCATTTCAACATATCATCATCTCTATTATTGATTGAATAACCCATAATGAATTCAGGGTTTGATCGAATCTCACACCAGATTGATAGTAAAATTGTTGAGCTAACTCATTCCAATGATGTGAAAAAATATGAGGGGTGAAATCCATAATAAAATTGTTTATTCATAGATCTCCATTGTAAACATAACCATTAGTCAAAACTGTAAAAATTGAAATTAGAAAAAAAAAAATCAACAAATCTTCTAGGGTCATATAGAAAATTATTGTGTGAAAAGAATATTAAAGGGGTGAATAATCGACGGATTCAATGTATATTTAATATTGAATTATTCAAGTCAAAATAACATGGACATAATACAGAAATAACAAATCCTCACTTTTTCCTTGGATCAATCATTGTTAAAGAATTCATTTTCATCTTCATTGCTAGCGATCCTCATCAACTCCATCATCGATATCATGAATCTCGGTATAGATCCAAGAAATCCACCCATGATGACCATTCTATAATCTCCCAAAGATTTGTGGCTAACCTAGGAGACTACAATAAAAAATAATTAAATAATGTAGGGTAATTTTAGATTTTCTATTTAGACAATTAATTTGATTTTTTAATTTATTAAATTTAATTCATTTAATGTCCCCCCATGACTATGTATTTCATCAAGGTCTCATGTAAATAGACATTATGTAACACATAAGGTAAGACATATATTCCAAACACAATGAAGGTATCATTTTTCTTATCTAGGGATCTATTCAATAGGATGTCCATTATTTAAAAAAAGTTTCTTGATATATTTAATATTTTTAAAAATTTGATATCATGGATCCTCGAAACCTGAGAATTTATCATATTTCTGAAAAACTCAAAATAATATTTAGAAATATAAATTTTTCAAAATTCAATTTCTAATTTTTTTATTTTCTCCCCACCTTAAATAATTTTCACCACAGAAAAAACATTCATAAACGGTAGGGTTATAGTTCCTTCATACGACTCTCATGACCCTAAGAGCACTACTGGAGTATACCATGATACCAAAGAACTCAAACCAATGGAATCGTTCACCCTTGAAGGATATTATATTACTAATCATTTATTAACATCTTTTACTTATAATATGTGTCTCTATCCTTGAGGTCTTCCCCTTCCTGGTAATTGTTTTTCATATTTCTTGTATATGTCTCCTCAGTTGTGATATATGGAAGATTCCATGCACTTGTTTTAATTTATGGGGTATGTCCAAGGTGTATGAAACCTCAAAATCCCTGCCCAAGATCTTGAATAACTCGATACACATTAGGTGTAACTTTATACTTCATCCAAACCATCACAACCCTCATTATAGAGTGTCACTTTGGAACATATGGTCTCCCTTCTAAAACTTGAAGGGAATATGATATTGTTCTACATTAGTTTTTTTAATATGAGTAATATTTATTAACACTGGGATCAGCTAATAATTCTCAATAATCTCCTCCAAAAATTATATTACCATATCTAATGACTAGATTATTTCAATCAAGCATAATGGTGTCCTACAAGATATCTCATATAGATCCTCGAATGGTGCCATACCAATAGTTGGGTGATAATTTCTTTTTTTTGAGTTCTCCCCCAATGGTAAAGGATAATCCCAATTATTAAAGAAGAAAAACATGTAGGATATTAGTATATACTAAAAAATCCTACAATACTCATTATTTATAGGCCTTAGTTTTGGGATGGAATGTTGTGATCATCATTACTAGGTCTCGAAGGCCTCCTAAATACCTCTCTAGAATTGCGATGTAAACTACGAATCGTATTCATAGACAAACATCGAGTGAAAACTGTTAATCCATATGATCTCATGAAAGTAGAAGATCCCTAATCACTCTTACAAAATATTTTCTCAGATATATATAGAAAGTGATCCAACATGAGAAGTCTATTAAAAATCAACCAAATTGTAGTGTGTCATCTAGCTATACATGGATGATATGAATCTAAAACCATCAATATTTCACTTCACATCCACTATGGTATCTCTATATTTTGAGTCCAGATTATTGGAATTTGATGCTAAACATTATTCTATTAATAGCTGAGACATATAGAAATCATCCTAATAAAAGTATTCCTCATGCATATCCCCAAATATTTCCCACTGATAGTATTTTTCCTTCTTTTTCACTCTAGGATGTACCACTATGGGTGAGTTATGGATCTCCCTTGGAACCCTCTTGTACAAGATGAAAAGGTCCATTTTACAACCATGGAAAAGTATGTAATACTACACACTATAAATTAACCTTTCTGGATTAGATATCAAGGATATCATCATCATCTTCATTATTTTTTTATTCAATGTAAATAGAAAATCAAACAATATGTTCCAAAAAAATGGGTGACTATGGAGGCCTAAAATAATGTTTCCCAATGGAGTATCCTATAATTATGATCTCCCCCAATGTAGAATATGAAAATACATCTTGGGAAATAAAACATCAAGGATGGTTGATGCCTTGGAGGAATGCTGGTCAACCAATTTCATTCCCTCCCTCCAGGTATGTGAGAATGTTGTGATAGTGTTGAAAATATTATTACAACTTATATGTAAATATGATAAAGAACATGGACACTCCTATTAAAATTCATGGGATCATGAATAATGAGAGAATCAGTCTCCACCACATTAATAGAAATACAATGTTGCATGTAAAGATGAAGGCCCATGAGCATATCCAAATCCTCGTCCAAAAGAGAATGGACTCACCCGATGTGAGTAGTGAAATAATGAATAAAACTTCCCATGAAATCCCTAACAACACCACCTCTCTTCATGTTATTCATGGAAAAGTAAAAATTGAAAATAAGATTCAACCAACATGGATGGGGATGCCACTAAAACAAATAATCATGATTATAGGAAACATTACCATGCATGTCTACTTGAAGAGGTGTGAGAGATGGGGACCCACTATATTTGCTGCATGAATGAACCATATTGAGAAGAAGAAACATGTTCTTGTACAAAATATTCCTTACATAGTACTGAGACCCCTCATGTTTGACATGATTCTGACCCATCCAAATACACCAACACCAGAAGCAATAATCATGGTGTGGCCTTTCCTCTCTAGCCCAACATCTACGTTGCCATGAATCCACCTATAGAAGAGGGATCATAACCTCAGGGATTCATTTTGGAAAATAGGATATTATCTTCCCAACTCTCCTTAACCAGGGTTAGTTTTAATGAGACTAGCTACTATTGGACATCCTCTGCCAAGAGACACTGATATTTCCCACTAAGTGAGTTTTCTACCAAACTATACATTCAAGGATTATAGAATATATAAATGTCATAAGTATATAGAATCTTCAAATAATACATCTATCATAGAATGTGGTCACGCCGGGAAAATATGTACCATTGTTTTGGGTTTTATGAAGATACTAAAAACGACATTCCTAGAAGATAATGCCTCTACAAAATTATGGAGTAGACCATAACAACCAATTCTAAGTAGTTCATTTTGAATTTCGTCTCATGTGGTCATAACATACTAGATATATGAGCTATCACTACCCCCTATGAATTATCACACACCCAATAATAGTTACATAGGCATCAGTAGAAATTATATACTCAACACACTCCTCTAGTAGCTTATAAACTACAACAATGGTATGCCACTACCTAAGATCCATGAAGGATTTAACACACTACTCAGTAATGGGGAATGAATAGACATTTCATGTCATTGTAGTTAATGGGTTAAAATACTAGAAAATTATACCACAACCCTCTAATAATTCCAAAAAAAATAGAACTATATACTACCATTATGAACTTTTGTGAGATATAATCCAGCACTACCACTATCATCATCAATGGTAAATTTTTATTTAAAAAACATAGAAGAGTTCCAACATTAAAGAATGAAATAAAACCAAAATACCTAAGGCGTTGTAAAGTAATGGAGACCAAGAGTGTCACCTATAATCAAGGTCAACCCTTCAGGTTTCAGAAGTAGATAGTAGGGAAAGAAAGTGACATTAATACCCTGATCCACCACAACCAAAGATGCAAAGTGATCAGGCACCTTGTTTCCTTCCCACCAAGTATGAGTTATCTCAGTATTATTATCAAGGAGACATTTGAATATCCTAATGTCATATAAAATTGACCATGGAGTGATAACTTTGTCTTTCATGGAGTCGCAGATGATCTTAGAATCAGTCTCTACCTGAGAAAGAGCCATGTTCTCCTGCTCACAAAAGTGCAGGCCTGTAAGCAATGCTTTAGCTTCTGCCTGAAGTGACTTTCTTAGGACATAATATGTAGAGAAATCCATAAGGACATTTCCTCTGGAATCCTGAACAACTCACCCCCCCCCCACGAATGTTCCATTCTTTACATGAACTATCATCATTAAGCTTGAAACTGGAAATTCACTTCAGGCAGAAGCTACATCATGATCTATGATGACATGCCATAAAAAGTGAACATTTATAATTCATAACTAACACTTCACGAGCATACCATATAATTGGATCTCCTAAAATAATTCTTCCACAATAATAAAATTTTTTATTTGCCCATAATCATATACAGATAATATCATTATATCGTCAAAATAGAAATCCACAATGAAATCTATGAAAAGCTGTAATATCTAGTTTATAATTCCGATAAAAAATCAAGTGAATTATTCACCCTAATGGTAATAATTGAAAAATCATAATTCCCTTAGCAATATCAAAATTCCATCTTCATAATGTCCTCCTCAAAGACCCAAATATATAGGTATCCAAACATGAGGTCAATCTTTGAATAAAACATGCACCATTTGGCTATTAAAATAGGTCATCAATACATGGAAAATCAAATTTTTTTCAATCATTACATAAATGAGGTGACTATAATTAATGCATATCCTCAAGAATCCATATGCTTTCATTGAGGAAAAACATAGATCCACATGGAGGGATACATTGGGTCTGATAAATCCCTTTTCTTGATAATTCAAAAATAACATCCTTAACCCCTTGTGCTCAATAGAGGGCACATGATATACCATAGAAGATATCTTAAAAGTAAATGGGTTAATGTCAATTCATAAGTAGATCATCTGATATAGAGGTAACCCTAGAACATGTCTAACGAAGACATGAATGTGTTCCTCCTTTACTTTTGGAAACCTGGTTTTTGATGATATTACTTCGCAAACAGCTAGCATTACAACTTATAAGATGTGTTTTACAGCTTCCTACACAAAAGACACACTCATTCAACTAGTAGGTCCTTATCACCGTTGATGGATAATATTATTTCATCAGCCTGTAAGAACCTATATCTCTTATGTTTATAGCTCATTTGGTAATGTAACATGGAAAGGATGTATATTCCCAAAAATATGTCATATTGATTCATTATAACACCTAAGTGGGTTCATAAGATGCTCTCTCCACTGAGCAACATCTCTCACTCTCGAAAAATGTGTGAAATAGTGGACTCACTCACCGCTGGAATCTCCAACAATGACTAATAAGATAATGAATCTATAGAATTCTCAATATATCGAATAAGGGATAAAGAAATTAGTTAATGAATCACTCACATTTATACAATTACTAGTGCTAAAATATAAATTATATAACTTATACTCAAATAAACTCATATGAATCATAATAATATGCATCTACAACATGCAACTGACCACACCACTGGACATCGACTCTATAAGCATAGAAAGGATCAACAAGGGGTGGTGATGGTTGTAGGATATAGAATCATAATACACCTTCATCACATATTACCTAGTCTCCACCAACCCCTCCATCAACACTACTTCCTTGGGACCACACAAACTATCCCTGGGAGATCACTGATTGCAATGCTTCCTCTATCAAAAAAGACAATACTCAATTTGATATCCCTCTAAAGAATTTAAAAGTGGGTAATAACGTTATGTGTGATCCTTCCCATTACAACAATAACACTAACCATATCTTGACCAACATTATTCTTGATCAGATACCTACACAACTGATACCTTAGAATGAGAATTCCTACATGATAACCACATGCATCAACAACCTGATGACTGACTCCTACTAACAAAAATAGACAATTATACTCAATGATGTCTACTACCATCTATAGTTTTATGATGTTAAACTACCATGAATCACTTTATCACAAATTCCTACTATAATACCCCTGAAAAATTGGGAATGAAAAGAGAGGCAATGCTAACTTGAAATCCACATTGGAGAACAAACTCAAAAATCCATGCCTAGATGTGTCAATTTCATACTATTCCAAGAGAATACAAAATGAGGTTAGAAAACCCAAATGCTTACTTTTTAACATTCATATCAATATAAGAAACATTAAAATATTCTTGAATTGTATAGTTTGATTGTCTGATATATTAAAATAATCACAAAACATGTTCTCAAACGATTACCATTAGATTGTTGTCACATCATAGGTCTAGTTGAGAAAACTCCACCAGTGCCCGAACAAACCATGAAGAGGACTTGACGTGAGTGCTTCCATCTGATCAGTTAAGGGATGAATAGGTCAGATAACTTCTACTAGTTACTCAATCCAATTCATAATAGCATGAAGATCTAACTCAATGTGAAACATGAGTAGTTTCATTGGATAAAAGTCATGAAGTGAACAGAACCTGCACACATTGATGTCCTAACCCACTAAATCCATTGGATACTCAATGTGAATATGATCATAATCTTTAAATATCGAAGGTGGTTCCATTCATTAATCAAAAATTAAAACTCAAACACTCTTCACTCTTGTAGGTACCAACTCTTGAATAGTCCACTGCAAAAAAGCCTCATCACTTAACTGGTCAAAATCACGGACCTACCTCATAACCCAGGATGGTTGTCATTGTGGTGGAATTATAAATTACTAAAAAATGTTCCATTGTTGGATGATAATATTTTGGTAGTTATAATATTATAAAAATGTAAGTCAAATACCCATTTCAATATGATTCATGTACCATTATTCCATACAATTGGTGTATCACCATGATATGTTGACATGAAGGTTATCATAATATGAGTGTATGAATACATATGAAACCTCCCTATCATTGGGTATCATGTATTGAGAGTCAAACTCATATCCCATTTACAATATTTTCAATGGTTTCCAAATAAATCCACACAAAACAAAAAAATCCAATAATTATCCCAGGGGTAGACCTACCTTGATACCACTCAATCATGACCCGACCCACTGGGGCCCCCTTAGAGTAGTTGTAAGCATAGTGATACACCCCAATAATAGATCCAAAATGCTAGAGTATAAATACAAGAACAAATATTTCATATCACACAAATTTTAGGAAATATCATAATAAACATATAAACAAACACACACACACATGTACATGTACATCACAACCATGCATGGTAGATAAACATTTACTAACCCATGAGTAAATAATATCATTTTACAACCTCTAAGAAAATGTTTGTAATATATATACCCAAAGTACGAAAGGGGAAATACACACCCAATGAGAAAAAATGGGGTTCCCAACATAAAAACAGAAGAGTCGGAAGAGTCCAACTCATAAACACAAAATATAACCACAACTCATGAACCACATCACTCATTAGCACTACGTTACACCAGTACCAATTCCATCAAGGTCACCGTCTAAGATTCTTTTATTTTCATAATATATGAAATGTGCTTGAAAATACCAAGTATGGTTGAGTATATGTGTACATGATAAGACACCACAATAACTAAAAGAAAATAAGTATAAATAAATAGTCAACTCATCCCACTAGAAAAAGGGGACAATAAACCCAACAAAGTGATATGTTCATAAATGATATTAATTAAATGAGGCAGAGGGAGATCTCCATCTTCACAACTAGTTAAGGATGATAATTCAATTTATAGTTCCAAGAGTTAGTTCTCTCATGTTTCCCATATCCAAATATATCCTTACAAGATATATTATGGGGGACCCTCACTTGGCTGATGGCATGTCATGGTCCAAGGGTATCAACCCATAGAGGAGTTCCCATTACATGTCTAAGAATGTAGATGAGGGGGTACAAACTATATTGGAAGATGACCCTTAACCTTATTGTTTTAGGGAGTGGTTTATGAGCCTATCTGTTCCATGGAAGTGGGGGACACTTTCTATAAGATATATATCTTTTGAGGGCGGTACCAACCCTAAAGTCTCAATAAAGATGACACATGAATCCCAACATTAGAAACCCATGTTGGAATAATAAAACCACTCACACCAACTCCCATTGAATCTCAGACATCAAAATAATGGCACCCATACCATCCTTTATGGAATTATAATTGGGAATTAAAACTAAAATATCCAATTTAAATCTCACCATTGGAGATCACAGTATCTCAAAATGATATAGAAAGTATGTTGTGTTCCCTTTTGAGTTACATCGTGTGTAATCCTATGTATACAATTTTTCATGTCATGTTAAACCACATGGAATATAAACGACTATGTACACTAAATTTGGTCTTATTGATAAAACATGTGGGGCCACATAGAGACCATGGAATCTATTTATTATACATTATCTGGTTCCCATGTAGAGTCACATGGTTTGTGGTCCCAGTCAAATCATCACGTGATATTAAAATTACCTCCAAAACAAAGACAACACAAAATTTAAACTCTATGACATGTGTTCCTCTAGAATAAACAACATGTAGTTTTAAATTTAATTGAAATGCACGTATTATTCTATATGATTTTTTGTGTATTTTATTCTGTATTAATTCTAACCATGATCATCATTGATGATCCCAAACTCAAAGGAAACTCCTCCGTTCATTGATATATGACTTCTAGTGGATGAAAATCAATATTCTTATTGATATAAAATCCATAAAGTAAATCATTGATGAAACCTATAGTTTACGATTTGAGATAAAGTTTTCTATTATATATCAACCATGAAGAAATTCATGAGGATTTAGAAGAATAGATTTCTTAGTCTTGGATACATCATCTACTTTATGATCCTTGACCACCTCAGAGAAGTGTCTTATTGACTAATACTCCCACCTAACCTATCTCATGTACATGTTATCTCCTATGTATCCCTCATATGTAAGTACATAGTAGAAGCCTCAAATGTATTATATTCAAAGTTCGTGAAATTGGATAATGACCATTTATATGAGGAGAAGTCTGTGAAGATATTAGATCGTATAAAAAATGTTCTGTGAAAAAAAATTAAAACTCACCTAGTTATAGTGTTATAGCTAAACCATATGCTGAAGGAAGTGACATGGGAACTGGAAGAAGAAATAAAACATAAGTATCCAATCCAATTTTTTGTGTATGAAATTGAAAACTTCGAGAATTAAATTTTTAAATGGAGAATAATGTAATGACCTAAACATTTAAAAATGAAATTCCATCTTTAATTAATAAATTCATTATTAAGTAATGTAGCTATAGAAAAAGACATACACTATTTTTTTATTTTTGAATTTTATAAGTTATATCGTATCTAATATAAAGAAATGTTAATAATTAATAAAATTGAGTGTATTGCCATTATACAGAGATCATAATATTATTATATATAAAGGGTTATGATAAATGCTAATTGACACAAAAAAAGGAGTAATGTCCTTGACCAGTAGGGTCATACCTTATGAAGTAAAATTATTAATGATTTTTGGGTATATAACATTATTTTGTTTTCCCTTGATCAATACAAATACGATATTCAACAACTAAATGATGAGTGGAAATAAATATATGATATGTTCAATCTTTTCAAGATCACGGCCTAATCCATTTTTCTCAAACCACCCCATGAAAATATAACCATTTCACACATTACCCTTAAGAAATTAACTACACTAACAAAAGTTTATGTATCTAGAACCTAACATTATGAATTATTATATTTTATTTTTTTGAAATAATTATTATATTTTTCCATTTTAATATTTCTTTTTTAATTATTAAAAAATATATTTAATGAAAATAAAATTCTAATATGATGAAACACAAAGTGAAGTTTTTTTTTGGGAAATATATTGTTTAAATAATGATACTCCTTTGATGAATTTAATAATTTTTTAAATTTATTATATTTTAATAGAATATATTTATTAATTAATATTTATGAAATATAAATGATAATTTTATGATGTCAATTGTAATTTTATAAGTGCTAGTCATAGAGGAACATCTTTTTCTCAAGGAAGGTACCCTACTGGTGTCTATTTTTTTGCTATGATTTGTAATCTCTAATTCCCTGCTGGTGTAAGTATGTTACACCTCGATCTTGTTTTGTAAACTCTTTTTTTATATAAATAATTAATATGGGGCATGTGCTAGGAAACCAGTTCATGTCGCCACCTTTAAAAAAATGTTATTGTAAAAAACCAGTAAATTTAAAAATATGGAATTCTAGTTTAAAAACATAAACTATATTATTTATAGATTAATTTTGAGAAACAAATACTGTTTTTGAAGTATAAATTTCATAATTATCAAATGATTAATTTTTTAAAATTAAATAGAGAGACATGAATTTTTTGTTAAAAAGATAATTACGATATAAATATGTTGTGTGAATTGTGAAATAATAATGACCAAAAAGTCATATGATATATTCTATAAAAGGAAACCATGAAAAATTATTTATTTACCACTTCAAATATTATATTTTTAGGTTATATAATTTCAATGTATAAAAATATCCATATTTCGAATACATTATCGCATGGGATTGTCTTAATGCCCTAGAGAGGAATTCTCAATCACTCTGTTTAGAATGATAGACAATCATCCTCATCTGACCAAGAGTAAATGTGAATAATTATCCAATCATGAGATAATTCATATTAAACTCAATGGAAAATTCCCCAACGCATTCGATACCTCTGTACTAGAACCTAGGATACCAATGGTGACATTCTGACCTTTGTGGAGTATGTGAGGCTATAGCTAGAGGAATTCTTCGTTGGATTATTTTAGATACCATTTTAATAAAGAATGAAGAAATAAATATCAATATGGTTTAATTATAGTTCCCAAATTAATTATATATTATATATAAAAATATCATCCATATTAATAATCTAGAGTTTCTATTTAATTTATCTCAAATATTCATCAATTTTACATCTATTATCAATGAAATAATACCCAGAATTTTTATATTCTAAATGAAATTTCATCATTATAGTTGTTAGACATAATTTGTACTTAGCTATAAAAATGTCACAATTTATTATTTTTATGTATTTTTATTCATCTTTGGGAATATTTTAAAATCCTCGCATTTGAATTTTGTTTTTAATGTTTATGAAAATTCTTGGTATCTAATGCATCATATGTGCAATGTTAATAAGAAGGGGAAAAAAGAAAAATCCAACTTCATAGATATGATGTTTTTGGAAGATACAAATTATGTTGAGCCAAAATAAAAATCCGTCTATGTCTTCGATCATATGTATTAACCATATCTTTAATAAGCAAAAAATGAATCAAGAATTTTTGAAAACTGAAACATTAAATGTATCCCATGTAATGAGAATGAATCATTTATATGAACTGAAATTTTGAAATCTGGGTAAGTCTTTTTTCCTATGTATTTAGAATACATCTGACATTCTTGATATAATATATTCATAATTCCTAAAACAATAATTTTTTAAAAAAGCATGCATCATCTGTATCATGTAAACTTCTTCTGTATCATGAGAACCAAAATCTTTTCACAGCCTTGCATATAATATATCATGTAATATGATCTTTCTTATTAAATTTAACTGTATATTTTCATCGTGGGGGTCATTAATGTATTTATACATTATAAAAGTATAGAAATAATATGTTTCATGAAACAAAAGGGTTTAGACTTTGAGGGATTATGTTGATGAATTACAGTTTCACTCCCAGATTCAATAGCGCCATTTCTAGGAAACATATATTACTCCTCAAAAGAAATTAAGCCTTATAAATAAACTAATCTAACATCACATAACATTGATTCCCATTTAAAATAAATTTAAAGACTTTATATGTCCACATGAAATGAATTAAAAAGATAATAAATGAATTTTGGATAATTGTGGGAGAATTAAAAGAATATTTTAATGTCACTACCATGTGTATATTTTATACTAGTAATATCCTTGAATGTGAGTTAGGTTTTCCTAAACTCATGAAACCATGACAAAAGGCCACCATCGATGTCACTGAAAATTCAAATACTCCATTCCACCATTATGAGTGGAGTGTGTCTCTTGATACTACTGATGTTCCCTTGTTAATTTTTTATTATCTGCTTCTTTAAATATTTTCCCATATCATCCAAATTTGTTTATCCCATTATGGAGAGAAATGAATCGTTAGTGAATTGGAAGGGGATGGATATTCATTTTTATTCTCAAGTCCATGCCATAATGAATAAAACTTCCCTCCAATTAATTTATTTCAGTACTCAGTAACTATTCATTTCATAGATGTGATTGTGTTTGAGTATTTAGATTTTTAATTATTTACTTCCTTGATTGAATCCAACAAATCTTACTACACTATTTGTATCTTTTATATAATAGAATGTTTCTAGATGAGTCGAGAATGTTTAGTTATTTCAATCATTGGTGTGAAGGTAGTGAATTGATTTGAATTTCATAGGAACATAAATACCTTATTCAGTGGTGCATGGAAGACTCGTGATTAGTTATCTATTTTATGTTCTTACATACTTTACACACACATAGTATAGAGAAATAATAGAACAATGAATACTAATATATTATTCTCTGCCATATCCTTCCTCCTTAATAGTTTGATAAATCAATAAAGGATTCTTACATTTGTAAATAAATAATAAAATGATTAAAATATTTAAATGAATATAATATAATTATATTTTTATATCCAACCCCAAACCCAACACCTGTCACTATCATTACTTCAAGCAATTTTTTTTAATTTCAGTGAAAACCTAATTCATAAAAATCATAACTTTTTCAAACTAAATAGTGATAATTGAATTTTGTGGACCCACTATTAGAGATGACACAAGGATTCCACATTACTATAAATTTACCCTAAGGGTTAAAAATATTTTTTCACCACACTATGATAATTTTGACAAATAAAATTCAATGTCAACAGGGTGGTGGTTTCTATCAACTAATGTTTAATTGAATGACCAAATCATCAAAAAAAATTAATTTTCTATATTGAACTTAATTTGTGATAACATCACTAACAATGTCATGGAATTTAAATATACAAGAATATTTCAATGATAATCCCTTTGAAATACCTCATAGAAATGTTATGTGATCATTTGGAGCCTATTATAATTTGATGGATTCCTTAAAAAAATTTGAAGGAACTTTTCACACATCATTTTGACAACTAAACAAATCAAATTTCAATGACTGTCTTGCAAAATGACTTTGAACTAAAAAATTGTTTAATACAATATCTTCATATATTTCATGGTCTTCACAATGAAGATCCTAACAAGCATATTAAATAGTTCACATTGTTATTCTCAACACTAAATCCTAATGGAGTTTCTGTTGACAACGTAAAATAGAGTATAGTTCCATTTATACTATAAGGGAGAGTCGTAGATTGGTAATAAAATTAGTATCTAAGAGAATTTAGTTACTCAGTTTATTTTGCAGAGAATATTCCTCGAAATATTTTTAATAATATATTAGAGAAAAACAATCATGATGGAAATGAATTCTAAGATAAAATAATTAGGCGATACTCTATATGAATATTGGGAGAGGCTGAAGAAATTTTTTAAAGTTTCCTTCACAAATCCATATTGAAATATCACTTCCTATTTGTTTTATATCAAGTATTACATCATAGTTAAAGGATGTTTTTCAATGCATCCTATAAAGGATATCTCATTGAAAATCACTAGTGGGGTTAAGGGGATTGATAGAAAATATATCACATAATTCTCAATTGTTTTTTAAATACATAATGTTGAACACAGATCCTATGAGATAAGATAATCTAAATCACCCCCTTAAAAGAATATAAACTCGATTAAATAACCACACTAGTTATAAAAATGGATTTTAAATACTCAAGTATTTATTAGTCATCAAAAGATGTCTTTGGTTTTCATTTTTCTCCTATTAATTTTGATGACTAGTCTAGTCAGCTATTGGGAACTGAAATATGTGAAATATTATATCAGTAAGGGCAATTTTAGTAGCTAAATCCAATATTGAGAGAACATTACCATGTCTAAAATATATTTTGGAACCCAAAAATCATGTCATCCCATAACAAAAATAACAATATCGTCAATATTTTCCATTCTAAAAACCATATAAGAGACCCAATAAGTCCCAACAAGCCTACCAAACACTCCTATTATAGAAGAAGAATCCTTTTGAGAGGATGTCAACCAGTACAATAATAATAGTGTATAAACCACACTGACCATAGTTAGATGATTTAATGAATGAAGACATGGAATTTAAGAATAATATTAGGGGCCTTTTGAGATATTATCCAAGAACCCATGAAATATCCCACCTCAACCTATTACAAAACCAAGATGTAATATTATCCTATTTACCACTAAGAGTCATAAAGATACCCACTATGTGGAAAATATTAATTCCATGAAAATCATCCCAATATTTTAAAATCCCAAAAATCAATTTTTTAGGTAACCTATGGAGTAATTATAAGATTAAAATGAAATGAAAGTGGAAGGTAAAACAAAGGAAGAAATAATTAAACAAGAGTCACCATTGTATAAATATTAAAAGGGAATGAATGTTATTCCACTTCCTTTACCAATAACAATTTTGTATTCAAGGATAGTATAAGAGAAGGAAATTCACATGGAAATTAAAGAAACATTCCAAAAAGTTGAAATCAACAAATCCTCCTTTAATATCTCTAGAAATATAAATATGAACTAATTAATTTAAGTATTTATACATAAAGAATATATTAAAACAATGTAATGAGCGTATAAATTTGGGAATTAGTGTTTCCACCCTGATCACCCAATATTTTCCAACTAAATTTCATGATACAAAGAATTATTGTACCCTAATTTTAAATAGGTATATATCATTTAAAGATTAGTATTCTCTTATTAATGCCTCTATAAATATAATTTTACATACTATTTTTTACTTATCAAGAGATGGGATAATTGAATCCCCCAAAATATGTATTTTCAATATAAAAATAGATGCACCGTATTTCCAAGAAGAGTCTATGAAAACATCCTAGTTAATGTGAAAAACAATATCTTTCTAGGTGAATTCTATGTGATAAATGTGTTAAATGAACGAAGCCAAACAAAATCACCCATTATTTTAATTACTACATTTTTAAGACATCTAATTCCATCATCAGTACCCATAATGGAACTCATATTGTAGAGTATAAAGAAATAATTTCATACTTCAACATCATTGATTCAGTAATGTGACATGAGGATGATAATACACTTTAAAAAATTTCACATAATGGGGAGATTTTTTCTATTTATAAAATAGGAATTTTTTAACAAATTTTAACTTTTTGAAAATAATAAATAATAGAATGTATTTTAAAATGTGATTAGAAATAATTTGAAAAATATATTTACAATTTGATAGTGGAAACTAAGAAATTATTTGATTAATTTTAATATTTATTCAATGAAAAATATGTTTCTATTTTATATTTTATGATTGATGTTAAATATAAATAGGTATGTAATCCAAATCTAATTTCATATTTAAAATATACCCCAAACCATTAATTTAAACCACCACCCACTATGTTACATTATATATTCATAATGGGGGAATTTTTTGGGACATTATTGATATAAATCTCTCCATTAACCAAGAAGAGTGTTTTAAAACTCTATTGAGAGAAAATGTCCAACAAATTGGTTGGATTTTTAGAGACATACCACCAATAAATTCCAATATCTATAGGCATATAATTTTACTTATGGAAATTTTCAAAACTATTAGAAATATCAGGAGAATACTCAATCCAAATATAATGGTGGTAGTTACTAAAGATATAGAAAATTTTTAGAATATGGTATGACCTAAACCATATTTGAGTCACAATATATCAGTCACATCCACATATCCTCAGAAAATAAGACCAAACATAGTGAAAATCAACAATATGAATTAAAATATTTAAAAATTCGTAATATGTCTAGGGTTTTTAAGGATTTAAATATATTAAATCATGTTAGAAGGAATGATAATTTCCCCATTTCCTTCAGTGACTAATGTTTTGAAATATTGGAAAGAATGAATCATTATTCTTTCTTGATAGATTTTCATGTTCCTAATAAACTTAAAGATTAATAGAATACAACATTTACATGTTCATATGGTAGCCCTTATTACAAAATAATGGGATTTAGTTTATGTAATGCAAAAAGTTATATATCAAAAATTCATGGTAAGTATTTTCATTGAACATATTGAATTTTTTTTAAGTGTTAGTTAAGGGTATTATTGTGTTTGGAAATTATTTTGATCACATTTTAGAAAATCTAGATAATATTTTAAAACTCGTCATTGAATTTAATAGTGTTTTTAATTTATTAAAATTTTATTTCATGGTATAAAGTGAAACAGCTCTAGGGAATATTATTTAATAAAATTTAATTTGGGTGGATACATCTATGATTGAAGTAATAAATACATTTACTTATCACACATATGTGAATTATGGAAAATATTTTCTAGGACATGAAATATTTTTTAGTATATTCATTTGTAATCTTAGTAATATTTATCTTCTATTGTACGAATTACTACTTAAAGAAAACTAATTTTTGTTAATAATTCTAAAAAAATATTAATTTTGAACTAAAGAATAAGATGATAACACCACCTGTGATGTAGGAGACATATTTGGTTCACCCTTTAAAACTATATTGTGATTCATCCAACTATGTTTGTTGGAGTAGTGTTTCTCATCGAATTAATGGGAGAACTCAATTAGTTACCATTGATTCTAGAATATTATATGCTACCAAAAATCAATATATAACACACACAAAATTTGGAAGTTGTTTTTTATATTTATATATGACACATTATTGAATCTAAAGTTTCTATTAATTTACCATGTAGAACTTCAGTATTTTAATAAATAGGATATTAGTTAAACTAAGGACAGTTTGATGGATACTGCTGCACAAAGAGTTTATTCTAGAGAACAAATGAAAGAAACGAGTTAAGAACGATGTTGGAAATAAACTGTTCATATAAACCAATATAGATAAAGAGTAAATCAAAGAACTATATGTATGTAATGACTTAATTATAGGATATATTTTTTCATTTAGGTATATATACCCTAATATGATGATATGGTAAAAATAATTATAAACATCTCAAGTTATATCTCACTCAAACCCATAAACAATTATAATGAAATATAAATAAATGTTTTACATATAGGATGACCATTATATTTGTAAAATATTTAGTTATTAAATGATTTTGTTGTGTGTAAAAAAATTTAGTATAATATATCATTGAATTTTTCATTACTCATGCTTTTGGAAGCCACATTATACTTAAAAAGACTGCTATGAGTGATTTAGAATCTAATATATACTGGTCCATATTTTTAATGATTACCATGATTTTATTATAATATTTGAGAAAATATATTTCACTCATAATATATCAAAAATATTTCAAACACCTCAAACTCCAAAATTATTTTTTTGAAAACATTAATGCTTCAGGAATAATCATCTTGAGACCCTTTTTCAAGTCCTTCTTGAACTATTAAATAGTTGTGTTAGTATACATTGATTCAATGTTGGTGGAAGATAAATACAGTAATGTTGGTGATGTTTTTATACTTTACTAATCATTATTTACATAAATATGAAAGTAATTACTTTTTAGTTCAATGGTTAATTTATTCTTTTTTAATCCCTTATTATATTTCATTTCTTGTTTCACATACATTTTTTGTTTATTCATCTCTTTATGTTTTTCTAGAAACCCTTTTATAAATTATTTTTTTGGTCTACCCTAATTTATATTTTAATATATCCTTACTTTGTTTTATTACCTTTATCAAAGCTTCATGTGACCTTTTCATGTCATTGTTATTGTTTTTTTACATTTAGAGAGGTCTAATCTTACCTTTTGTAATTCATTACTATTTTTGAGTACCCTTAATTGATCCTCCCGACTATACCATTTTCTGTACATCTCAACAAATTTCTACAAAATACATTGAATACGTTTTCATAATATCACTGTATAGTATTCTTAATATGTTTGTGTTTCCAATAAATATAATTTATATAATTTAGTTTTAATTACCCTTCAAAAAGTTTTTTTTGTTTTAGTATCATAGTTTGTTTCTGTTTATTAGGGCTTATGAAGTTGTAACAATCCATTTTTAAAATTATATAAAACTATTTTGACATTTATAAATTCTATTTGATATTTATACGTTCCATTACTATATTGAGACATTCAATTTGATTTTAAGGTCCCGAGAGAGGTTATTTTAGCTATTTTAGTGAGGGAGAATGTCCCAAATGGGTACAACTAGAGATGAGACATTGAAACATTCCAAACACATTATATCCATTAAAATAGAATATTAAAACCTTCAAAAACATTATATTTATGAGGAGTAATTTTTTATTCTAATGAAGGTGATTTATTATCAATTCATTATATTCATCTAGAGATATGCCAAGAACCTTCAAGTGAAAGCCGGTTGGTAAATCCTATTGCAATTGAGGATTACTTATTCAATGTTCTTCTGTATTTTTTTGCATCCTTGTACTCCTATTGAATAAATTCAATTTTCTATAATGTTTCAAGTTCTGTTGTTATTATTTTATAATTTTAATAATGTTATGAATATGTGGTTTCTTTGTAATAGTGATGGAAAAAACTAGTAACGATCATTAATAAATCATATGTTCTTTTTTAAAGTTATACCGTTTCTTCAATTATCTTATTTTCATAATTTACATCACATATAATTATTTTGTTTCTCTAATAATTATGAATTTGATTTTATTATTTTCTATGTGGATATGAGAATCATATTGAGGAATATCAATGAATGTTTCCCTTCAAAGTTGGTATTAGAGCTCTACACATGTGATACTATCTTTTAATAAGTATGAGATAAATAAATTGTATGGTAACAAGAAAAATAATTTCTGTCAACATAATATAAGGCTTCTTCAAGTCGAAAAAGGGATAAAATATGTGTTGTGTAGAACAAATAATTCTGATATATGTGATTACACTAAAAGATATACTATGATGGTATACAAAAATGGTCCTCTAAATATTTTAATGTAATACCTTATCTCTTTGCAATTATCCATTAATGATAAATTACTATGGTAAGTTTATTATGAAACATCCATAGATTAAATTTTTTCTATGTTAGTAAAATTATATATGAAAACTTCTTTAAATTGTCATCTATATAAGAAAAATTGATTTTCCACCATCAAGACGTTTCTTATAACTCCAATCAAGGAACATCTTGACAAATTCAATAAATTCTTATTAGACATAGGCAATGTTCATGATAATGTTGATGTTGAGTACAAATATATTATTATTTAAATATACATCTATATTTTATAAGCACATTTTAAAAATGTGGTGATATATATTAGAGAATCCTTGGCATTAGAGGAGCTAAATTATTCCATGAATTCTTATGGGTTTTGTGGATAAAACAAGATAAAATATGAAACCAAGGGATTGCGTGTTAAAGTATTTCATAAATATATATGGAAGAAGAAAGGAAAAATAGGATGGGTGGTAAGAATCAATGACAATATATGGTGTATCATTATAAAAAAACAGAAAGATACTTGTTGGAAGAAAAAATACCTTAATGTAACATTGATGAATTATTGGGTTTATTATGATTGCTGACAAAGAAGGTTTCCTAGGTCAGTTGTTGTAGTCAAAAGATATTTCTAAAAACTTATGTTGAAAAGGAACCAAGAAAAAAGAATGGATGATCATGAGGTAGTAAAAAAAGAATAGATATAAGGCGGTTCTAGTTTCCTGTGTTAGCGAAATTTGTGGGCTTCAAAACTGTGAAATTAAATATTTGTGTTTTCGGAAAAGGAAGTTGTTTGAATGTTTGAAGATGGTTTGTAAAATTCATCACAAGGAATTTTACAGATCAGAACGTTGTATTATGGAAAATACATGAGGTGCATGAAATATTTGGAATGTGTGTGAAAGGTGATGTTGTGAGAAATAAAATTGTGTACCCAAGTTGATGTCAAATTTGGTTTTTTATGCACATAGGGTATCTATCGTGGCATGTCAAATCAACCACATTGGGTTCAATAATGCCTATAAAAAATAGGTGACCCCCTTTATTTGACGTATCTGAATAACTAGAGAGAATCGGAGCACCGAACCGTGTAATAAATTTATGCAATGTGAGATGCATGAAATAATTGGAGTTTTATCGACGCTAATGAAGTTGAAAATACGATATTTAATTTCTTGTAAGATTATTGTTGTGTGAAAGAGTTGTTTTGAGAAAAAAATTTAATCTTGTGTGAATGTCATTTATGTTATGCACAAGGAAAAGTAAGGGTTGTGTGAATGATTTAGAGCTTCCTAGTATATCTATGGTAAATTGGTATTCACTATTTTATGACAGTGGGACATAAATTGAGAATCTTCATACAGTGGATAAGAGAGTTTTTTCTACTCCTTAAAGATGTCATAGCTAGAGCGAACCAAGTAAAAATAGTTTTGTCTCGTGAATGATTTAATTTCTCTTCGTATTTACAATGGTAAAGAGAGACATGAGATTTTCATTTAACAATGAATCAAGATAAAAATGGTCAGTTGTTTTAATCTATCATACAATGATTAACCCACCCTATGATTATTTGACATAGTGGTCCTAAAAATACTACTTCCTATCATTCTGGGAAACCTAATCATGTTAGAACAAAATTCAATAAGTTAAATTCAGATAGAGTTTAAATTGAATCTAGTGATCTTTCACTCTTTGTGGACCATATATTTTACTGTATTGAGGCATTGATATTTCCCCATTACAGGATACACATTGAGTGTGTTTTATACACATGGTTTCTTATCTATATATGCATAGATATGATTTCTTTTTTCTATGTTGGGTGATAAAGAGGAAGGATATGTTGTTTTAGTGAAAATCAAGGGATTTTGTGTCATAACTAGAGGTTAATTTGTGATTGAACACTTAGAACATTCTCTTTTTTACATTTCTAAATGTAATGTGGGTTCTATATTTTCATATGAACTGATTTAATTATATTTCTTAAATCATAGAGGTTTTACATTCAAATATGAGTATGGTTTCCCCAAAATATTGAAACGTGATCATACAATACAGAAATGTATCTTAGAGATTGGGTTATACGTACTGAATGGAAAAACCTATAATGAGTAGGTGGGAAACACTACTGTCACCAATTATGAAAACACTATTCATTGACATGTAAGGGTGGGGCATGCAAGTGTTAAAATATTTTAGAAAAATGAAAAATAAATGGTTCTCAGACAATTTTATAGTAACTATATTAATCATTTGTGATGATTCTGTCCAATGTAATTCCTAGAGTGTCGGTTTTTAGAAATCTATCTTTTATGAATGTTACAAACATGATTATGTTTGGTCTAATTTTTTGGGACTTAATCAGATAGCCTCCCATAATAGAGGATCATATTTTTTAATCACTATAGTTTAATTCTCTAGAAAATTATAGATTTACATACTACAAAATAAAAATGATGTATTTGAGGTGTTTAAAACTTGGAAATACTCTATGAAAAATCAATTTGAAAAAAACTAAAGGATTTGAGGACTGATATTTCCATTAATTGTATATCAACAGAGTTAATTAAATTCCATGAGGATGTGGGAGTTTTGAAAAATAGTACTATGAGTCATAATTCTCATTATAATGGTTTATTTAAATATATTATTACACGATTCATTAGTGGGTTTTTATCATGCTTCAATCCTTAGGCTTGAATATTTCCTCCAAGGATGAGGCTGAAACTATGAATGTTTACATGATAAATTGGTTTCCATAATCTGTCAGTTGGTTGATGCTCTAGATGAGATGTAGATTAGATATCCATTATCCTATTCAAATCATTGAGTGTACAGTTTCATTACTTATTCTCATGAAAATAATGAAAAGTTTGATCAAAGGGTTATTAGTTGTGTCTTCATAGGGTATTCTTATATAGTGAAAGGGTATAATATTTGGGTATACAAAATTAGTTTTTTTGAAGTGTATTTTTAGACAATATTTGGTTTTTCGTGTCTATTTTTTTCCTAGAGTCTAGGATCCCACTAATGATAGTTTTGATCCTTCATAGAAGAAATATCATGAGGTTGATCCTTCCACTAATGGTTGGTCTCATGTTGAGCTTTATCCACCTAATATTCATCCATATATATATTTGATTGACCCAAACTGTTTATTTGAAACTGATGATTCTTCAAATAAGAAATCTACAAGGGATCTTAGATATTATCAACACAATAGTTATTGTGAGAGGTGAGAGTGATTATACATCATTTTCTATATAGAAATGTTGATATGGTTTCAAATTTCTTATATGTTTCCCAATATTAGGATAGTGAGCATCTTAAAAGAAAAAAATATGGAAATCAATGAAACGAAATCCGACTATTATATTGTCAAATTAAACACGTCATGAAATCGCATAAAAAGAATTCTACCTAGACAATAGTCAATAAATAACAATATACTAGTAGATTGGTTATAGATGGATCAATAATAGAAATGTGGATAATACTAAATAGAATGAAATCTCCTATAAGGAGAAACATGTCGACAATCGATTAATTCAATGAGTGGGAGTTAATTATTTTAAATTATTTTAGCCTATAGTTACAATTTATTCTATAGGAATTTTTTTTCTTTTTAAACTTATCATGATCTTTATGTTGATATTCTTGATTTCAAAGATACTTTTTTACATGGTTATTTAATTGAAAAATTATACATGAATCCACCTTCTAGTTTTAGACATGAATTTATAACTAAACAGTTTGGTTTGATGGATTAATCACTCTATGGATTAAAACAATAATATAAAAATGCATACAAAAATTTAGAATCATTCATATTACAGAAATTGTTTGAATGAAATAATTTGATAAATATGTCTATTTTAATTTTTTTAATAATTTATTTTTTCATATACTATATTGGATTAATGAGTTATTTCTCATGTGTTGTAATATTAAATTAATCACCAATATTAAGATGAAATTTAATTGAAATTTTGAATCAAAATATATATCCTTTATAAAGGAAATATGAGCTTTATAAATAATTATGGGTAGAAAGAACAGGTTACGTTATCTACCTCATTATTCCCACATGCTTAAAGTAATTAAGAGACACTTGTATAATTCTTTGTAACCTACTATTGTTCAATCTTCTTAGTAGTTTAAATTATTATAATCCCAACCTTCTGCCACTACTTATGACATTAAATACATGATTATAATATTATATGATAATATAGGGTGTAGTATTATATATGCTATTATCTATATGTGGTAAAATTATTCATTTTAGTTTTTTACATTTTGTTGTTTTATGGAAAATATTGATAAGACACATTGGAATGCCCCAAAATTGATATTAAGGAAAATTTCTTCAACTTCATCTCTTTTAGTATTTTATAGTAGGGTTGTAATTCTAGATAGTCACTAACTAGTTACGTGGATTCTAATTATGATGGAAATATCAATATAAAAAGGTTTATAACTAGTAATGATTTAACAATATTTTTTAGTACTATCTCTTTGAAATGCAATATGCTATTATTGGACAACCTTTTAAACATGGAGGCTAAATGTATTGCACTAAGATAGTCCCTCCAAAAAGCCATTTAGATTATGGATTTTTTTCAAAGAATTTTATTTATGTAACTCTCTTATTACAATACACTCTTATTCTCAATCGTCTTTTCATATCTATAGAAACATAATATATCAAGGCGGGTTCAAACATATAGATATTTATTACATTATATTAGTGAGTTTATTGAATGTTGTGTGTTGTGTGACAATAGGATATAGAATAATAAAAACTCAACTGATATATTGAATAAGAATTAATATTTATACATGTTTAGTCATTTTTTAAATATTTTGAACATACATTCACTTGAAAAACACATATGTTCCACAACAAAATAATTTTATTGTGTTTTTTAGTTTATTTTAAAATTGGTTGAGTATTTTTTTCTTGATCATGGGGAATTTATTTCAAAAAGAAACAAATTTCTAGTTAGTTTAACATTTCATTTATACATGATTAATTACTCAATAAAATTTCCCACATTTTTTCATTATTTCTTTATTCTACTCATTCATTTTTCTTAGCCACCCCTATGTAGCATATGTGTTGTTTGGGATCCAATTTTGTATATTTGGAATTACCCATATGTTTGTCCCTTTGATTTATGAAATCCTAAAGGTACCATTCCAGAGACTATTGTTTCACTAGTTTGCCTTTAAATAGTGTATGTATTTCCATTATGTTACTCATTGATGCTTTTGAGTACCCTTATATGATATTCTATACTTTAGAATTATTCCACAATATTTTTACCTTTATTTTATAGATACTTCAACTAGAACATCTTCATATAGTGCTCGTGTTTACCTTATATAGTAGGTGAAATACCTTCATGAAGACAATATGGGGAACCTTTATGTAGTTTTTTTAATAAACCATTATGTATGATTCAGTTTTCTATTTCATAGTTTATTTCAGTTTGTTAGGGCTTGTAAAATTATAATCATCTAGTTCTCAGATTCTGTTGATCTATTAGTACCTCTCTAAATTCGTTGGTATATTTCTACTCACTATCACTAAATTGATAAAATACATTGGAATTTAGGATCCTGATAGAGAAGACAATGAATTATTAAAAGGGAGATAGACTATTCTATATTTTTTCAACCAGTACTAAGGCATTTTACCTTTACAAACATGATATAACCCTCACTCTGTAATTATTTATCCATGCACAAAAAATTAACTTGGTAAATATATTATTTTTTCTAGTCATGAAGTCATTTTCTCATTATTTTTTAGTTTTCTAAATATAAAAAAGAACCTTCAGATAATATTAACATATTAAATCTAGTTATATGTTATAATTTCATTTTCACTATTCTTTTTTTTGTTTCTTATTCAATGAGATTTTTCTCCCACTAACTAAATTATATTTTGTTTATGTCACTTACTATGCTGTTTTGTTTTATAAATTATATAGATGTTAGATTATATTATATTCTTTCAATGGAGTATGATAAAATATGTATGTGACCAAATTAAATCCTATGTTCTATTTTAAATTTTTATTTTTTCTTTTCTGTTATTAGTTTCTATATTTTCATCACTAATTCTTTATTTATTTCTCTACACTTAAAAAACTATATTTATCTTCACTCTAGGTTATTTATAATTAAATTAAGGAATACCCAATAGTTTTTCCTCAATAATGATAATTTTGTTTATGATTTTATTAGGATGATCATTTTTATAGATTTTGTGTTTTAAGATCGATCATTAGTGACCAAAAAATCCATTTATACAAAAACATAATCGAACTATTGATGTGGAAATATGGGGTTCACCAAAGGGCATCAACGCCCTATGATGGAAAAATAATCTCCAAGATGATGTTTTAAATTGGTAAATAAAGGGAATATTAAATAAACAATTAATATAAAAAAGAAAAATATTGAAGCTAATGGTTTAATGAAAACATAAAAAATTACCTGATAACCTATAAAACACTTGTTGAAATGAGCCCATATTGGTTTATTTATGGGAAAATCAATCACTTACCAATGTAACATGAGCATAATTACTATTATGTAGTCAGAGGTATTAATATTAATGTTGAAAAAACCTAAAGAAAAAATGGTTTTAACATAATGATCTAGAAAAAAAGAATAATTTGTGAACTACATGTTTTAGGAAAAATATATAAGAGTGAAACATGATAAATTAATTCATAAAAAATACTTTCATAAGGTAGAACAAGTGATACTATATTATTTCAGTATAAACATGCTACTAGGTAATGTCAATCATATATAAGAAAGGACATTTATTTTTAATAATTTATACTCTATTATAGATTTTCATATCATTAAATAAGGTTAAAAATCGTATTCACTATTTATAGAAATAGGTTGAATGGGTAATATATGAATCTTCAAAAAGAAAATTTCAAGAAGATCGCACTCCACTAACCAATATACCACGAGAACCATCATTTTTTACCCTTATTTATCACATGATTTATTTTAATAACAAGATTTTATATTTTTCAAACCATTAAAATTTTTATAATTCACTAATGACACTAAATTATTCAATTATGGGGGATTTATACCATTATAGTCTAGTAAATTTATTTATTTTTATGAATTTGAAATAACTTTTTCTTTCATTTTCATATTTTTACATTTTTCTCTATTTATTTTTCTTTTTTAGTTTTTTTTAATCTTTTTGAGCTTAATATGAATGCATTTTATAATGGTGAACCTCTTCCAAAGATGAAAATAGGATTTTACCCATGAACTCATTTTTAATTAATGTTAAAAAAGCATGTTTTTAAATCCATTATGTGAAAAAAAAAATTATGAAAAGAGCTATTATTTTTCATTATTGTGTCATGAAATACAATGTTATATTGAAATCACATATCATAGATTCTTCTAAATATATTTTGACATCTACATACAGTTCCTATCCTTCTTGAGAGATCTATGTTCTTCTGGAATGAACATATGATTCTAAATGATATAGTCCGAACCATAGAGAATTTATGACCATTAATTATAAAGGATTGATGGAGTTTATTGAATGAAACCACCTTATAAAATGAACTCCTACTTTTGGCCTTACTATAATTTCATCCCTTTTAACCATAAGAAACCATGAATAACCATGATTAGAGCCCCATTATAATCCCAAAATCCCTTCCAAAAATACTCTAGAAGTAAATTAATGATCATAGTTAAAATAAAGTGTAGGTTAATGAGAATATTATTTATGAAAATTGATTTTGAATAATATTTCAGAGCTAAAAAGAATATGTACTACATAAATTTTTTATTTTTTGGTCTAAAATTCATGGTTGAAATATAAAAAGATGTCTAATGATTCATTCCAATCTGGGATGTGTGTCACTCTACAATTTGAAGACCTAATGATAATATATATTATTCAAAATAAATTGTTTCACAACAATCAAAATTTTTTATCTTTTAAAATAGCATTGATTCATAATAAGAAAGAGGGAACAAAAATTTAAGTTGCTAATGTTTTATATATTAATAATACTATGGGAATCACAAGAGTTTGGTGAAATATTTTAAAAAGAAGAGTAAATATAACACCATTATTCAATGTAGACTATAACTCATTAATTATACTTTAAAATAGATCAAAAAATATCATTCTACCTCATAAATTCATTACATAAATATATAATAATCATTATCTATAAGAACATGCATGAAAATTACACACTATAATAATAAGTACCTGACTCAATGTGTGTAGGTGAAGAAATTCATCAAGCCTATAATATCCTTTGAATGATCATAGAAGGATAAAAACATCTCATAAATTCATACTCATGGTATTGAGTTAGATGCTTCTTAGAAGGTAGGTATAAATGGGTATGTGAGGATAGAATATGTAAAAATTAATTGAATATAAATCACAGAGAAATGAAATTAATAATTACAATAATTAATGATATGTTTGAGTACATTGGTTTATTAAAAAGGCAAATAATGTTTCCTAGTGTAGAATTTCTCCTTGGTAATAGTTTTCGTGCTTACTTTTCCAGGATTAAAAGGTGTATGTTTGGTGTAATTGGTAGATATCATATTTTAATTACATCTATTTTTCAATTCAATGAAATATTTATGATCATTTTGTTATTTTTATATAAATTTCATTATTTTTAGTTTTTTGGGTAATTTAGACTTAATTTTGAAGATGGATTGATTCATGATTTAGATAATTTTTATTTATCATTTGGAATATTATAAAATCAATACATTTTGATTCTATTTTCAATGGTTATGAAAATTCTCGATAACTGTTTCCATATATGTATAGTGTGTACGAAAAGTGAAATATGGAAAATAAATGCATCATATATTAGGCATGTCTAGATTGTAACACCCGAGACTTTTATGTTATATAAATCATCAAAGGAATCTTTTTCTACACAACACTTGCTTGGCTTGCTTTACACGCAATCGCGACCTTCCTCGATAGCTTGCGTCGTACGCAATACCGAGTTTCACTAAACAACAATATGCTATTAAAACTAGCCATTATGAATTGTAATAACCACTTATTGAAATTTTATAAATTTTATTTTTCAAAATGGACTTCATTTTTGGACTCAGAATATCGAAATTAGCCTAGGGTGAAATTTTGGTATTTTTCTGAAAACTTTCAATTTTTGATGAATAGTGAAACCACTAAGTGGTAGGTTAAAAACTGAATTTTGCATAAAACTTAATTTTACCGCTTCTGTGAATGGAATTTCGAAAATCCGAGAGACACGGTTAATATCAAGGACTAAAATGTGGTTCAATGAGATGAAAATAATTTTTTGGTGAATAGTAACTTTTTATTTTTTTTACCGCGGTTAATAGTAAATAGGGTAACTAAGGGTAAATATGATATTAATATTACCCTAACACATGTCCTAGTTCTATTGGACAAGTGTAATTCGACCAAAAACAAACTTAGGAATAAAATATGACCATTTAGGCCCACTTGGATTAGATTAGGACATTTATTATTAATTTATTTAAAGAAGGGTTAAAATAGTTAAAATCAAAGTTTAATAAGTAAATCATTTTTAATATGGGGTTATACATAAGATAAATTCGACTATAAATATTCATTATAAATCTAAAAAGATTTCCTACATGATGATATTTTATTTGTAATTTTTAGACATCAAATAATTTAATTTATTTATGACACAAATATGATGCAGTAATTATCTTATTAATGAAATATTGACATAATTGATAATATAAATACCAAAATAAATGTAATTTGAGACTTTTTATGAATTCCACTAATTTTCTAGGTTACTATGATATATTAGTGTTGATTTAAGCAACTTGGTTCGAACATATAATTTTGTTATGACTTTCACAAAAATCATATATCAAATAGTGTCAAAATTGACACAAAATAGTTTTTAAATCAAATATTATATTATTAATTGTTATTTTATTCCTAAAAATCTAAGGTTCGGCCAAATTACTTAGATAAGGATATATATATTAATAATAAACAATTTGGGGTTCGTTTGGCATGTTATAGTAAGTGTATTAACCATATAGTGAAAGAAAACAAAAAGACATGGTAAAAGTTAAATTATTTAACTTAGAGGTAAATCTAATTGATAAGGTTAAAATAATACCCTAAACTTGTCTAAATCCTATTGGTTGATAGGATTTCGACCCTTCCCCACTTTATCTTCGAAATAAGACCCTTTGGAACCATTATAAACCGATTTTGACTTTAATATAAAATAATATTTTGAGATATTCCTAAGGTGCCCCTCTCCTCCCTTATAAAAGGGCACCTCCTCCCCCTCCTCCTCACACCAATTTGAGCACTCAAGCTCGGCCAACCCCTGCCATTTTCCCTTCTCCACTTCCCTAGAATAATCCTAGAGGTCCTGGTCTTCTCCAAAGACCAATCTTAGTTCCTTAAGTGGATGATTCAAAAAGGCGTTCCAAAGAAGAGGTAATATCCATTACCGATCTTTTCAATTTCTTTCTTCTTCAACTTCTTCTTCTTTAGTTGTTTCATGATAAAGTAATAACATCAGTATTACTTACATACTGATATGTTATTATAAATATGAAACAACCCTATTTCACCTTCTATCCATCCTACGGAAAAATGAAATCACCACGCGTGCGTACGTACGGAATACCGTCTCCACGCCGTGGTGTAATCTATTTTCCACCATCACCTTACAAGGATGGTTATAATGGTGTAATGAGTAACTAAATATGATTATTATGAAGTAATATTGATACTGAAATAATATATACTCCAATACAATTCCACGATCATAGGAATGATATCATCACTCGTGCGTACGTACGGAATACCGTCTCCACGATGTGATGTGACTCGTTCTACATGATCTTCATTTCATAATGATTATATAAATGAATTGAATGAATGAATATGGTATATAATACACTAATACCATTCTGGAAATGAATTATCTATAACCTAAAGATAAGAATAAGAATTTATTCGACAAAACACGCATAAGAACAAAAAGTTATAAAGACCCGAGTAACAAGTAACAATGAAATATTACTAACAAGAAGCTAATAATATGACCATATATGATCTCATATCAATATGTATGATTCTGGAATAAGTAAATAACATTATTTAAACCATTATACAGGAGCTTCGGACACGAACAAAGCAAATCGGACCTAAGGTAAGGGAAATATCACAATCTCATTTTTATTCGAGATTGTTTATTCGTAAGTATTTACTGGGGTGTATTTTATCATCCACATCCATGTTCCCTCAATATGTAATATTTTTTCCATCCACTTGAAATAGTTTAAAATCCAATTTTAACCTTAGGTGAGTTTTTAGTAAAGAATATGAAAGGAATCTTTTGTCGTTTTTCCGTACGAGGTACTTTTTGACTTTTCCGACAAAAGTACGAAGAATGTTTTTTTAACTTATACGGCATGAATGGATTTTTAAAACATTACTTCAAAGAATCTTCCTTTACAAGTTTTCAAGTTTATTTTTAATAAACTTCTTTTATTTTAAAGTTGTATGACATGTTATGAAAGGAAAAATGTTTTTGAAGAAGAAAGGATATTTTCCTCAAGAATTCAATTCAAGTGTTTTATCAAAATTATTTTCCATCTAAGATAATAAAGGGTTCTGTTTCTATCCATATTTTTACATTGGTCTGACTATGTTGTGATGGAATTATGTTTATGAATTCCTTTATCATATATGAATTGATTTATGATGTCATGATGTTTCAAGAATCCCATTTTTGTTATATGTGTTATGCGATGATGTATGTTTTATGATTATGTGGCACACATAAGAAAGGATTCATTATAAGATGGGTGGGACCTATATCTCCCTCCAATGCATTGGGTAATGATTTTATATCTCATGAGATAGACATGGCTGGAACGGAAGGTTATTTCGGTTCAGTGATACAGGACTGAAACGAGGAGTGAACTCGGTTCAGAAAGGGACTTTGTCCACTAAGATAGTCTTGGCAATGAGTCATGACTAACAAGAAATGATTTTCCATGATTATGTGTGCATGCCACAAAGTTTCAAGTTTTATGTTATGATTTTGGGGATCTCATTTTCACTTCTATGATTTATTCCATGTTAAGATATTATGATCTCTTTTGCAGGTTTTGATTTTCAAAAAGATATGATATGATTTTCATTTCCTTTATTTGCCCTTGCTGAGCATTTGAGCTCACCCTTTTATGTTTTCTTTTCCCCAGGTCAGGAAGATGGATATTAAGTAGAATATGCTAAAAGGGACCCTAGATATGATGAAATAAATGGGAGACACTGTAGAAGATTTATGAACCAGTTGTTTATGTTTCCCAGTTTCTAAAGACACTATACCTATACGGTCCTTTGTGGTTTTGTCATATGTTGTAATAAGTGTGCTTCAATTTTGAAGTATTAACAATGTATGTAAAGTATGGGTCGTTATAGTTGGTATCAGAGGAAAGGTATAGTCAACCTTTGGAAACTAGGATGTGAAAGCCTTAGTAAGAACCCTAAGGATAATTCTAAGCATAGAACACAATCTTAGTGTTTTAGAAATGGCCTTGAATAACCTAGGATAAGACCTTAAGCATGAAAATTTTATTCTTGAATTATGTGGTTTCCTATTATAATTAGTGTTGCTCACACTATTCTTCTTGGTTTTAGTCAATGGCTGGAACCCGAAGGAATCGTGTTAATGCGGAATGCGATGGGCAATGCAATGATTGTCCCCCTGAGCAACCAAACGATATGGGAGCTGGAATGCAAAATCTTGTAGCCATGCTCACACAACTTTCTCAAGCTATGAATCATGCAGGATTTCCAAACGAACAAAGAAGGGAGCAACATTCTGTTGAATCCTTCATGAGGCAGCGTCCACCATCTTTCAGCGGGTCTACTGATCCATTAGTTGCTGAACAATGGATTAGTACTACTGAAAAGATATTTTCAGTTCTTCAATGTTCTGAGCATGATAAAGTCATCCTAGCAGTGTATCGTTTGGAAGGAGATGCAGATCAATGGTGGAATCTTGTTAAGAATACGAGGCAAAGGGATGAAATTGAGTCTATGGAATGGGACGAGTTTAAGAACTTATTTTTCAATAAGTACTTCCCTCGTATTCTCCGAACAAAGATGGAGAAAGATTTCCTTGAACTGAAGCAAAGGGATGATGAATCTGTTAGTACCTATGAAGCAAATTTTACAAGACTTGCAAGGTACGCTTCTGGTATTATTATCCATCCTGAGAGTAAGATAGATCGATTCTTTAGTGGCTTAAAACCAAGTCTTTGAAGGGCGTTAGCCATAAGGGACTTCAATAGCTACGAGGAAATCGTTCGATGTGCTATCAAAGTCGAGATGGAGATTGGAGTAACCCATCAGTCACATGGGTTTGATAAGAAGAGGAAGATGGAATTCAAAGAAAAATCTAAAGAGCACACGGAAAAGAAGATGAACTTTCCCTTATGCTCAAAGTGTGGAACGAAACATGGAGGGAGTTTTCTTAAAGGGACAAGTAAATGTTTTAAATGTGGAAAGGAAGGTCATCGTGCATTTGAATGCCGTGATAATGGGAAGAAGATGTCTAATGATGCAAACAAAGGAAGGGATACACCGAATGAACCTGCTACACTTCAATGTTTCAAGTGCAAGGAGATGGGGCATTATGCCAATCAATGCCCAAATCCAAGGGTTGATGATGATGGTCGACGTCAACAAAATCATAAGGCTAAAGACAAAGGAAAGTCACATGCAATTTCTATCAGCGATGTGGAGTACGATAACAATGTGGTGAAAGGTACACTTACCATCCACTCTAAAGTAGCAAATGTTTTGTTTGATTCTGGATCCACCCACTCTTTTATTTCTGAAGATTTTTCTAAGGGTATCACCGTATTACCTCAACAATTAGATGTTGAGTTAGCCGTGACAACACCTAATGGCACATCAATCGCATCAAAAGTTTATAATTTTTCTCCGATCGAAGTTTGTGGGAAAGTGCTTCCTACAAATCTTGTGATCCTTCCTTTAGTGGAATTTGATGTGATTCTTGGCATGGATTGGCTTTCTCTACATGGAGCTCATATCAATTGCCAAAGAAGGGAAGTCACATTTCATATTCCAGATCAACCTACGATCGTCAATCAATGCAAGGATGAACATAACCTTCCAGTGGAAATTTCTTCCATCTTATGGGTATTGATTCCACTAAATGAAGGTTATTTATCTCAAATGGTTGGTGAGAAACTCACGATTAAGAATATGCCCATTTTACGGGAGTTTGATGATGTCTTTCCGGAGGAATTGCCGGGTCTTCCACCAAATCGTGAAGTTGAGTTTTCAATAGAACTCGTACCGGGTGCTTTGCCTATTTCAAAGACACCTTATAGAATGGCCCCAATTGAGTTGCAGGAATTGAAGAAGCAACTCCAAGAGAATCTTGATAAGGGATTCATACGCCCTAGTGCGTCACCTTGGGGAGCACCTGTTCTATTTGTTAAGAAGAAAGATGGATCAATGAGACTCTGCATTGATTATCGAGAACTTAACAAGATCACTATCAAGAACAAATATCCTCTCCCACGCATTGATGACTTATTTGACCAACTACGCGGAGCTCAATACTTTTCCAAGATTGATCTTCGTTCAGGGTATCATCAATTAAGGGTCAAAAGGGAGGATATACCAAAGACGGCTTTCCGTACAAGGTATGGACACTATGAATTTATAGTGATGCCATTTGGTCTTACTAATGCCCCTGCTATCTTCATGGATCTAATGAATAGAGTCTTTAGAGACTATCTTGATCAATTTGTGGTAGTCTTTATAGACGATATTCTTGTCTATTCAAAGAGCAAGGAAGAGCATGAAGATCACTTGAGAATTATATTGAAGACCCTGAGAAAAGAGAAGCTTTATGCCAAATTTACCAAGTGTGAATTTTGGCTTCAAAAAGTTTCATTTTTGGGTCATATAATCTCAAAAGAGGGGATATCTGTGGATCCAGCAAAAACAGAGGTTATCGAAAGATGGTCAACACCAACAACAGTAACTGAGATCCGAAGTTTTCTTGGTTTGGCTGGATATTATCGACGTTTTGTAAAAGATTTTTCACGGTTATCTAATCCAATCACCAAGTTGACTCGGAAAGGAGTTAAGTTTGTCTGGACAGAGGAATGTGAAGAGAATTTCAAGGAGTTGAAAAGAAGGTTATCCAGTGCACCTGTGCTCACACTTCCTTGTAGTGGAGAAAGGTTTGTGATCTACAGTGATGCATCCAAGAAGGGATTGGGGTGTGTTCTTATGCAAAATGATATGGTGATAGCTTATTCCTCACGACAGTTGAAAATCCATGAGCAAAATTACCCAACACATGATTTGGAGTTGGCTGCGGTAATCTTTGCATTAAAGATTTGGAGGCATTACCTTTATGGTGAAAGGTGTGATATTTATACTGATCATAAAAGTTTAAAGTATATTTTCACACACAAGGAGTTGAATATGCGTCAAAGAAGATGGTTGGAGCTGATTAAGGATTATGACTGCTCAATCCATTACCATCCTGGGAAAGCAAACAAGGTGGCAGATGCATTAAGTCGACAAGACCATGCTAGTTTATCCATGATGAGGATCACAAAAGATCCAATATTTATGGATTTACAAAGGATGGATCTTGGAATTATAATGGAAGGGGAAAAATCTTATCTTTCTCAAATGAATGTTCAACCATCTATACATGTGAAGATTAAAGAGGCACAGAAAGAAGATGGCGAGTTACAAAAGAAGGTGAGAAATGTTCCTGAATTCAACCTTGATTGTGATGGGATAATAAAGTTCAGGAATCGGGTTTGTGTTCCTCCCATCCCCGAATTAAAGAAAGAGCTGCTGGATGAGGCTCATAGTTCTTCATTCTCTATTCATCCTGGAAGCACGAAGATGTATAGGGACCTGAAAGAGTACTTCTGGTGGGATGGAATGAAAAGAGATGTTGCTGAATATGTCTCTCGATGCTTGGTTTGTCAACAAGTTAAAGCTGAGAGACAGAAGTCTAAGGGGATGTTACAAACATTACCCATACCCGAATGGAAATGGGAAAACATCACTATGGACTTTGTCACAGGACTTCCTAAAACATCCAAAGGCAATAATGCTATCTGGGTCATAGTTGATCGTCTCACAAAGTCTGCACACTTCATTCCTATTAGAGATGATTTCTCTCTAGATCAGCTTGCCAGGATATATGTAAAGGAAGTGGTAAGATTGCATGGAGTACCACTTTCTATTATATCTGATCGAGATCCGAGATTTACCTCGAAGTTCTGGCGAAGTCTTCAGCATACTCTGGATACAGAGTTGAGTTTCAGCACTGCTTATCATCCCCAGACAGACGGTCAGTCTGAGAGAACAATTCAAACCCTAGAAGATATGTTGAGAGCTTGCTCTATGGATTTCAAAGGAGGTTGGGATCAACACCTACCTTTGGTGGAATTTTCTTATAATAATAGCTTTCACTCCAGTATTCAGATGGCTCCTTATGAAGCTCTCTATGGAAAGAAATGCAGGACTCCAACTTGCTGGGATGAAGTTGGGGAAAGAAAGCTATTAGGACCTGATCTCGTTGATGAAATGGCAGAAAAGGTCAGATCTATTCAACAACACATAAGAGCAGCTCAGAGTCGACAGAAAAGTTATGCCGACAACCGAAGAAAAGACCTAGAGTTTGAAGTGGGTGATAAAGTGTTCTTACGAATATCTCCCTGGAAGAGGGTTATGAGATTTGGAAAGAAGGGGAAGTTGAGCCCTAGATATATCGGTCCTTTCGAAATACTGGATCGTGTTGGGAAGGTAGCTTACCGATTGGCGCTTCCACCGAATCTCTCTCAAGTTCACGATGTGTTCCATGTATCTCTCCTGAGAAAGTACATACCAGATCCTTCACATGTACTCAGCTCAGAAGTTGTACCGCTGGAGCAAGATCTTTCTTATGAAGAACAGCCGATAGAGATTCTGGATCATAGCGAAAAAGACCTACAAAACAAGACAACTCGCTTGGTGAAAGTTTTATGGAGGAACCACCAACTTGAAGAAGCTACATGGGAGCTTGAGGATATGATGAGGGAGAAGTATCCTCATCTGTTTGTTACAAAGTGACGAATTTCGAGGGCGAAATTCTTTTTAAGGGGGGTAGAATGTAACACCCGAGACTTTTATGTTATATAAATCATCAAAGGAATCTTTTTCTACACAACACTTGCTTGGCTTGCTTTACACGCAATCGCGACCTTCCTCGATAGCTTGCGTCGTACGCAATACCGAGTTTCACTAAACAACAATATGCTATTAAAACTAGCCATTATGAATTGTAATAACCACTTTTTGAAATTTTATAAATTTTATTTTTCAAAATGGACTTCATTTTTGGACTCAGAATATCGAAATTAGCCTAGGGTGAAATTTTGGTATTTTTCTGAAAACTTTCAATTTTTGATGAATAGTGAAACCACTAAGTGGTAGGTTAAAAACTGAATTTTGCATAAAACATAATTTTACCGCTTCTGTGAATGGAATTTCGAAAATCCGAGAGACACGGTTAATATCAAGGACTAAAATGTGGTTCAATGAGATGAAAATAATTTTTTGGTGAATAGTAACTTTTTATTTTTTTTACCGCGGTTAATAGTAAATAGGGTAACTAAGGGTAAATATGATATTAATATTACCCTAACACATGTCCTAATTCTATTGGACAAGTGTAATTCGACCAAAAACAAACTTAGGAATAAAATATGACCATTTAGGCCCACTTGGATTAGATTAGGACATTTATTATTAATTTATTTAAAGAAGGGTTAAAATAGTTAAAATCAAAGTTTAATAAGTAAATCATTTTTAATATGGGGTTATACATAAGATAAATTCGACTATAAATATTCATTAGAAAGCTAAAAAGATTTCCTACATGATGATATTTTATTTGTAATTTGTAGACATCAAATAATTTAATTTATTTATGACACAAAGATGATGCAGTAATTATCTTATTAATGAAATATTGACATAATTGATAATATAAATACCAAAATAAATGTAATTTGAGACTTTTTATGAATTCCACTAATTTTCTAGGTTACTATGATATATTAGTGTTGATTTAATCAACTTGGTTCGAACATATAATTTTGTTATGACTTTCACAAAAATCATATATCAAATAGTGTCAAAATTGACACAAAATAGTTTTTAAATCAAATATTATATTATTAATTGTTATTTTATTCCTAAAAATCTAAGGTTCGGCCAAATTACTTAGATAAGGATATATATATTAATAATAAACAATTTGGGGTTCGTTTGGCATGTTATAGTAAGTGTATTAACCATATAGTGAAAGAAAACAAAAAGACATGGTAAAAGTTAAATTATTTAACTTAGAGTTAAATCTAATTGATAAGGTTAAAATAATACCCTAAACTTGTCTAAATCCTATTGGTTGATAGGATTTCGACCCTTCCCCACTTTATCTTCTAAATAAGACCCTTTGGAACCATTATCAACCGATTTTGACTTTAATATAAAATAATATTTTGAGATATTCCTAAGGTGCCCCTCTCCTCCCTTATAAAAGGGCACCTCCTCCCCCTCCTCCTCACACCAATTTGAGCACTCAAGCTCGGACAACCCCTGAAATTTTCCCTTCTCCACTTCCCTAGAATAATCCTAGAGGTACTGGTCTTCTCCAAAGACCAATCTTAGTTCCTTAAGTGGAGGATTCAAAAAGGCGTTCCAAAGAAGAGGTAATATCCATTACCGATCTTTTCAATTTCTTTCTTCTTCAACTTCTTCTTCTTTAGTTGTTTCATGATAAAGTAATAACATCAGTATTACTTACATACTGATATGTTATTATAAATATGAAACAACCCTATTTCACCTTCTATCCATCCTACGGAAAAATGAAATCACCACGCGTGCGTACGTACAGAATACCGTCTCCACGCCGTGGTGTAATCTATTTTCCACCATCACCTTACAAGGATGGTTATAATGGTGTAATGAGTAACTAAATATGATTATTATGAAGTAATATTGATACTGAAATAATATATACTCCAATACAATTCCACGATCATAGGAATGATATAATCACTCGTGCGTACGTACGGAATACCGTCTCCACGATGTGATGCGACTCGTTCTACATGATCTTCATTTCATAATGATTATATAAATGAATTGAATGAATGAATATGGTATATAATACACTAATACCATTCTGGAAATGAATTATCTATAACCTAAAGATAAGAATAAGAATTTATTCGACAAAACACACATAAGAACAAAAAGTTATAAAGACCCGAGTAACAAGTAACAATGAAATATTACTAACAAGAAGCTAATAATATGACCATATATGATCTCATATCAATATGTATGATTCTGGAATAAGTCAATAACATTATTTAAACCATTATACAGGAGATTCGGACACGAACAAAGCAAATCGGACCTAAGGTAAGGGAAATATCACAATCTCATTTTTATCCGAGATTGTTTATTCGTAAGTATTTACTGGGGTGTATTTTATCATTCACATACATGTTCCCTCAATATGTAATATTGTTTCCATCCACTTGAAATAGTTTAAAATCCAATTTTACCCTTAGGTGAGTTTTTAGTAAAGAATATGAAAGGAATCTTTTGTCGTTTTTCCGTACGAGGTACTTTTTGACTTTTCCGACAAAAGTACTAAGAATGTTTTTTTAACTTATACGGCATGAATGGATTTTTAAAACATTACTTCAAAGAAGCTTCCTTTACAAGTTTTCAAGTTTATTTTTAATCAACTTCTTTTATTTTAAAGTTGTATGACATGTTATGAAAGGAAAAAAAATTTTGAAGAAGAAAGGATATTTTCCTCAAGAATTCAATTCAAGTGTTTTATCAAAATTATTTTCCATCTAAGATAATAAAGGGTTCTGTTTCTATCCATATTTTTACATTGGTCTGACTATGTTGTGATGGAATTATGTTTATGAATTCCTTTATCATATATGAATTGATTTATGATGTCATGATGTTTCAAGAATCCCATTTTTGTTATATGTGTTATGCGATGATGTATGTTTTATGATTATGTGGCACACATAAGAAAGGATTCATTATAAGATGGGTGGGACCTATATCTCTCTCCAATGCATTGGGTAATGATTTTATATCTCATGAGATAGACATGGCTGGAACGGAAGGTTATTTCGGTTCAGTGATACAGGACTGAAACGAGGAGTGAACTCGGTTCAGAAAGGGACTTTGTCCACTAAGATAGTCTTGGAAATGAGTCATGACTAACAAGAAATGATTTTCCATGATTATGTGTGCATGCCACAAAGTTTCAAGTTTTATGTTATGATTTTGGGGATCTTATTTTCACTTCTATGATTTATTCCATGTTATGATATTATGATCTCTTTTGCAGGTTTTGATTTTCAAAAAGATATGATATGATTTTCATTTCCTTTATTTGCCCTTGCTGAGCATTTGAGCTCACCCTTTTATGTTTTCTTTTCCCCAGGTCAGGAAGATGGATATTAAGTAGAATATGCTAAAAGGGACCCTAGATATGATGAAATAAATGGGAGACACTGTAGAAGATTTATGAACCAGTTGTTTATGTTTCCCAGTTTCTAAAGACACTATACCTATACGGTCCTTTGTGGTTTTGTCATATGTTGTAATAAGTGTGCATAAATTTTGAAGTATTAACAATGTATGTAAAGTATGGGTTGTTATATAGATGATAAGTATGATGTTGATACAAAATCAAAATCTATCTATTTATTTCATTAATAATAGAAACTAAAATTTCATATGAATTAATTGAAATCATAATCTTGGAAAACTGAAACACATTAATTATCAATCTGAAAGAGAATGCATCATATGTATGAACTGGAATTGTGAAATCTTGTTATTTCATGCTTCTTACAGATTGAAAATACATCTTACCATCAAGAATGAACATATTACACATTCCTAAAATTTAATTTTTTGTAAATTCATGTATCATACCTATCATGTAAAATACATATGTATCATTTCAACCTAATGTTTTTCTATGTATTCAATCATACATATAATGATAAATGATTATTATTCTTACATCTGAATATTTTTTTAATAGTGGGAGATATATAATTTCTTATATTTTTTGAAATTATTTAATTCATATGTTACACCGCCCAATAAGATTTGCTCAATAAATGGATTATGATGTTTAATTCCATTTCCCCTCCCAAAGTCACCATGTCATGGAAGCATCAGTTACACCACACGATAAATTTTATGTGTCTAAGAGGAGAAGCCTACAACCTGTGAATTTTTCATCCATTAAAAATATGATTAAAATATTATTCTGACCAAAATATAGAAATCTATATTGAAGAAATGAAATTACAATGGTTATGGTGAAATTAAAAAAAAATTAAAAACTACATCCATGTAGAAATGTTTTACTGGCTAGATCCATACACAAGTGTAAGGCTTCCCCATTCAGGTACAACCATTCTAAAAGCCACCACATATGACACTACCTCTAAAAATATCACTCCCATATATTTTATGGAGTGTATATCTCATGTTTGATTATGATGTTACTAGTTTATTTCATTTTTTTCTTATATAACACTTTTCCGTTAACCTCTCTCAATTTTTATCCTTTTATATTGGGTTATAATCCTTCGATGATTTGGGAGGGGAAGGAGATCCATTTTATTTCATGAGTTTGTACCTTAATTAATAAAACTATATTCAATTTGTTTATTTTAGAATTTATAACTAATTTATTTCATAGATATTTTTTGACAATTAAAAATGTTCATTATTTACAACCTTGGTCGATGAGCATATATCAACATCAATTTAGAGTTTTTATATTTTATGGTACATGTTCGGATGAGTTGTGTGTGTCTTGTGATTTTTTCATGTGTGTGACATAGTGATTTTTTTTGAATTTCATAGGAATGCCAAAACACAATTGGTTATTACTGAGTTATTAAGTAGTAGATAAATGATTGGGTGTCTTTAATAATCTTTATACAAATATGATATATGACCAATCCAATAGTGCATACTATTAGATCAGTCTTTAATAGATCCTTCCACCTTGGGTGATTTATGAATTAATTGAGGATTCTTACATTTTTCAATTAATAAGAAAAGTATAAATCTATTTTAAACTCAATTATATAATTTTAGTTGGATATCAAACCACAAATCTATCACATTACAACATCATGACATAATAATTTTCTTTTAATATCATTAAAAATAGTATTCATTAAAATTAAGCCCCTTTTTCAAACAAAATATTGAAAAATTTATTTTTTGTACCCATATCTAGAGGAGAACTATGGTAGGCACGTTACTATATAATTCACCTAGAGTTTATAAATCTATTTTCATAACCCCGTGATAGGCTTAAGACTTTTGTCAATATATTAATGAATAAAACATTTCTTGTTTGCATTGATTTGGGTGATTATTAGTTCTTATTTCTATGATGTGATTATGATTTTATATTAAAACTAATCATTCTTTAATTGCTTAGTCAAGGCCACATAAATCCCTCAACACAGTATAGATTAATTATGATAGATTAAATAAATATTATTGGTGATTGTTTATCGATTACTAGCATGTGTCTTTATGAAATGAATTTCATTGAAACGCTTTGGAATATAAAAATAAAAGATGGTATTTATTAATTTAATTGCGTGTAGTTAACTATTTTGGTGACTTTAATACTTTTTTCAAACATAGGAAGATGTAATGATAAAAAATGTTTTCTCTAGATTAATGTTCAACATATATGTTAATATTGGTTTTTTTATTAACTAGTTGGTATTATTAAATTTATGAATTAATAAAAAATGATAATAATGTCTTAAAGGCCGTGGTAGAATTATAGTTGCATATCTAACTCAAAATCCATCATCATTCACCATCTTGACTTCAACCAAATTGAAATAATTATTTTGGAAACATATTTATCATAATCACACCCTTTTTATACTAATAGTGAATATTTCACTTTCTACACTCTTCTTAGGACATACCCCAATGTTTCAAATTCACCACACAATTAAACTAGTGTATAAATATATTTTTACTCAATCTATGATAAGTGTGTCTATTTTTATAGTTAATATGATTTTATCATAAGAAACTAATGATTAACATTTTTGGACATGAGATAAGAAATTTTCATGGTTCTTTAGAACATCGATGTTGGGGAATTATATGATCAAGTGAATTTGTATTCTCCTCTTTTTTATTTATTTCTTCAACTAAAATGTGTTTTTTACTTTATTTAATGGGTAATTTTATATATTAAATAAAGATTCCATTTTTCTTTAAATGGGGATTAGATGAATTATTCATAATACTATTATATTATTCTTTAGGGAAATATATCATAATAAATCGTGTCTTGATTCAATTTATTAAGGTCATATGTGTGACTTTTGAAATGATTTGGTATGTGGTTATTTGAACCTTTATTTACATTTGTTGGGTATTTTTAATTATTGAATTAGGTTTTTATTTTAGGATTTTGATGATAACTTATTGATTTTTTATATGGTTTAAGGTTTATTTATGGGATAAGAAGTTAAAGGGTTACTATTGAAAAGTTCCACCTATCGTTTAGAACTGTATGTGGCACCACATACCCTATTGAAGTCCACCGGGCACCCAATATACCTAGAGGAGTCCATGGTGGAATGGGGGTTCCATTAGGCACATTTTAGTACCTAATTGTGTTACTGGTAGCTTCATGGTTTGTTTTTTTACATTGAATTTTTTTTAAAATTTACACTAAACCATTATTTATTCGCCTCTATTTCCGATTTCACTTAAATCATTCCATCCACATAATATATCATCCATCTCCATTGAAATAATAATTTCCCTTCATTTTGGTTTCTTGATTTGTGGTGAACAATGGGTGTCTTTCAATCCCTAATAAAACCTAATTATCTCATCCCGTATCTTCTTTTTTTAGTTACTATCATATATATTATTGAAATTAGTTGTTAGAGGTGAATCCCAATAGATCATGAAAGAATTCATTTAATAAATCATCATATTCCCTATTTTTATTAAAGGATGAAATCAACAATAAGAAAACAACCTGGCCAATGGAGGGCTTAAATGAGGTAGGCCAAGGACATCCCCTTAGATTAAAGATTCCCCCTAAGAATTGAAGAAATACCAATTTGAAGAAATAATGACTTCAATAGCTTGTTCAGCTTGGGAGGCTAGATGATCTACTAATTTATTTCCTTCTCATAGGTGTGAGTGACCTTTATGATATTGTGGATAAAAGCTATGAATATCCTGATGGTATAATATATCGACCAAGGGGAGTCGATTTTACCTTGTAGAGATAATTTGATGATCATATAATCAGCCTCCACTTGAGATATATTACTGTTATTCTGAATGTTGTAGTTAATCCCAGTCAAAAATTCATTGGCATCATCTAGAATACTAGTTCTATTATCACAATGAGCATTGAATTCCATTAAAACACTTCATTTCTGGTCTTAAATGACCCCTCCACACCTGGAAATACCTGCTTTGCTAGAACCATCAGTATTTAGTTTTAATCTATTTTGGGGGGAACCATCTCCCCTAATGGCATTGAAACTTGGTATTAGAATATTGATCCACATGATCAAGAACACGCAGGGACCAGAGAGACGGCGCTTCATTCCATTTTTTGAAGAAGGTGACCATATCCGCCAACAATATATGAATCCTTGTAATAATGGACTGCCCAGTAGAAGGGATCCCCTGGTATCACGCCTCATTCCTCACTTTCAAGAAGCACAAAAAACATTTAATGAGAATAATGGATCATGTCTTCTTTTCAATTCTTGTATTGTCCATCCCCTGGAACTATCTATCCAGGAATTGTTCATGTCGATGTTCTAGAGAAGAGTATGCCGTGAACTCCCAGAAGAAACTACTGACATCTTGAGCCCTATTCCCACTCATAGAATATATGATTCATGTAACACCACAAAATTTCATAGTACGTTATTTTATCAAAGTAATTCAATAACTTACACTAAACACAACATCAAGTTCAAGCACACGACGACTTAACAAAATAGCCGTTCAAAAGCAGTTATGAATAGTACTAACTGAATTTTGAACTATATATAATCCTTATAATTTTAGAATCCATATTATGAGTTTATTAGACATAATGTATCAACTAATTCTTTTTTTCAGAAAAAAGAAGTATTTTTCAAAAAATATATACTTTTACCGCATTTTAATGGTGAACCCTTTTTAAATCTAATATTTGAAACTTTTATATATTTATTTTTACAAAATAAACATCTTCTTTAGAATCATGAAATAATAATTTAGTTCCAATAAATTTTTGGATTTTTTCTGATAACATTCATATTTGGGAGAATAGTGAAAAATACTATATTTTAACTGAAAATAACTTTTTTAATCAAAATAATTTATAATGTTAAATTATAGATTTTAATGGTTTGGATGTATAAATAGACTATATTTTTACCATTTAATCCAATGATGGTCATTGTAAGTAATTTCAATTTGAAATTTGACATAAACAAGTGTCAAATATTTGATAGTTATTATTACTTAAAAATACGCCTTTTGGTTTTGACTGTGGGAATTAAATTTATATTAATAAATGCAACCTCTATGTTTTGAATTTGGTAAAATAGACTTCATTATTTAATTCTAAATAATAAATTATCTTAGGGTGTATTTTTTGTATTTTTCTGAAAACCTTTTATTTTTTAGGAATAGTGAAAAACACTGAGTTATAGTCTAAAACCGAATTTTTATTTAAATAATTATCTACTTTTTTAATTTATTTTAGGTCAAAATAGAGAAATAATACCTATATATGTTCAATGTAGTCAGTTTATAATAATTTTAGATATATAAAAATTTTATTGAACTTTTCACCGTCTTTTACCCATCTCCTATAAGAATTTTGTAAATTCATATAAAACTTAATTTTACCACTTCTGAGAGTGGAATTTCAAAAATCTGAGAGACACAGTTAATATCAAGGAATAAAATGAGGTTCAATAAGATAAAAATAATTTTTGGTGAATAGTTTTTTTTTAATTTTATTTACCACAACTAAAAGAAAATAGGGTTATTTAGTGTAAAATTGATGTCATTATTACCCTAACACATGTCTTAATTTTATTGGTTAAGTGTAATTCGACCAAAAACAACTTTATAGTAAAATATGAACCACTTTGGTCCACTTGAATTAGATTCGGACATTTATTATTATTTAATTCAATGAAAAGATAAAGGTTTTAAATTCAATGTTTAATAACTGAATCATTTTTAATATAAAATTATACATAAGATAAATTCGAATATAAATAATCATTATAAAGATAAAACGACTTCCTACATAATGGAATTTTATTTATAATTATTATAGATTATATAATTAAATTTATTTATGATACAATGTTGATACAGTAGTTACCTTATTAATGACATAATCAAATAAATGCTATTATAAATATTAAAATAAATATAATTTCAATGATTTTATGAAATCCAAGAATTTTCTAGGTGAATATGACATGTTAGGGATGATTCAATGTATCTTTTTCTATTTAATCAACTTGGGATGACTTTTACAAAAACAAAATACCAAATAGTGTCAAAATTGAAATAAATTAATATTTAAAACTAATACAATATTATTGGATGATATAATAATCCAAAAAATGTATGTTTTGGCCAAAGATCTTAAATAATATTATATATGTCATTAATGGGCCACTTGAGGTCCTCTTGGAAGTTTATAGTTCATTTATTAACCATATAGAGTAAGAAAATCAAAATGATTTTATAATAAAATAATTTTTTAGGTTTTTCCTAAGGTGCCCTCACCCCACTTATAAAAGGGAACTCTTCCTTCACTCTAATTCAGACATAAAAAGCCATTTGGATTAGCCAAACCCTACCCAAATATCCTACCAACTTACCTCACTTCAACCTAGAGGCCTTAGTTTGATCAGAATGCCCACCTAAGGAGCCCTTCTGATCAAAGCAAAAGGAATAACCCGTAGAAGATGAGGTTAAACGTATTAGCGACTAAAGGAAAGTGCAAGGTAAGTGGTATTCATCTCACTCCTTATTCCCATGATATTGATGACATATTTCCACTATTACCTTTTATGTGGTGTATGTACTGCCCATAATTGTATTGTTTCTATAATACAATTTAATTTATGTGTATTTACATATTCATTGTATGATACCTCATTCATGGGGTGTATATTTCGTAAGTTACCAAATTGGTAAGGGTTAATTTCACAATATTTTTATTATTCGAGGTTGTTTTTAAATAAGTATCTACTAGGTCATATTTATTATCCATGTCCATGTTTCATAAAAGTGTTTTCAAGGGGGTTATTTTATGGGAATTTTTATTAAAACATCATTTAAATTTTTTTGAATATTTATTCTCCTAAATCATTCTCATTAAGGTCCATGTTTTCAAAATGGTTTTTAAGGATTTATTTATATGGACATGAATGTTTTAAAAATGATAATTCCTTTCAAAAGTTTCAAAGTGGTATGGGACACATTGGTTCAAAAATTTCTTTAAATGTCTTCGTTTCTAAGTTGTGTAACTTGTAATGGTTTTCATGAAAAAGGGATATTTCTCTCAATGAGTTTTACAAAAAAATTTCATCTATGTTAACATTATTTGATGGATTTTAAGCTTATTTGAAGTTGATTTATTATGATACAAGACATCCATATTTTATTGAGGGTTTTGTGATATGTTTGACTGAGGATATGTTATTTTTACACCATTCATGGTATATGAAAAAAGTGTTGACATTTCATATGGTAGTTTTAATACAATGTATATGTTATGTTTAATCCTTTTCATATGAAGAATTAATTGGACCTAGTAAGTGACAGGTGGTGCCCATTATTGCTCCTTGATGCATAGGTAGGTCTCATGAGATAATCTAGTGTCTTGGAACAAGGTCTTGATAAAATATTATTTGTAGTCATGGCACAAGACCTTGACTATGTCATTATGATAGTCTGGCATTATGCATTCCATCACTATGAATGTGGTTAGTGATATTTCATGTGATTATTCGAGTAGTAGAATATCCATGTGAATAATTAAATGGCATTACTTCATTTTATTTTTTTGCCATATTATGCTGAAGTTCATGTTTAAATGCATTGTGTTTTAGGTATACGTTGCCTTAAATGTTTATGCTTATTTATGAAAGTTTCCACTGTATTGTTATCCTTACCGGGCATCTGATCTCACACCTTTCTATGTTTTATTTTTCCCAGGATTCCAAGAAGTGTATTTTGATTGATATGTAGGGTTAAACCAAGGGAATAATGAAGTTTATAAAGGATAATTTATGTTGTTTTGTATGTTATAAAGTGTTATGTAACATTCTTATATATAATCTATTTTCCAAGACTGCTAAACTGATCGGTCCTTTGGGACGTGATTCCGTGTAGTCAAGCCAATGTATTAAAATAATGCACCGACTCTGGGTAACTGGGGTTAGGGAATTATAGTTGGTATCAAAGGGAGGTTTAGCAATAACCTTGGAAACTAGAATCAGATAAACTATTATTAGAGCACATAACTATAATATAGCATTTGAAGATTAGTATAGAAGAACATCCTATAATTTTGGTAATGTAATGATTTTGTAATGTTTCCACACAAATACATCCATGTGTGGATACGAGCAGGTAGAGGTGGCTCTGGCATACATGTACCTAGGGGTAAAACCCAGAAACACCGCTTTGAGCTAGACTCCAATGGGAACTGCTGCATAAAAATTGGCATTGTTGTACTCTTGGTTATGACACTCTTGGGGGATATGCTTAGGATATTTCTCATTTTATTTACAAACCAATATGAAGGGTTTATGAGTATATACCTCCTTAAATAAAACATTATTGTGATTATGGATTATATACATAAACAATTCAATTTACGTTAGGTAATTTACAAGTTTGGAATTATTCATTGCAATTCATAAACTGACCTAGTTTATGCTATGGTATAGAACTGGTGCCCAGTATAAGGAATGTGAACTCTAGTAATACGTACGATCCAAAGAGTAATAAGGATAATATCTTCCACAGTATTGAGAAAACATTAAGAAGGGAAATAGTCTCCCATGTATTCTCAACATATGAAGAAATAGTATCATGTGTTAATAATATAAGTAATGAATTTTTTGAGTCCTAGGGATTTGAAGGGAACCAAGAGAAGAAAACCATGGAAGAGGGAAATATGTATAAAGGGAAGAGGGTAAAGAATAAGTTTTCCATATGTGATAACTGTGGTAAGAAACACCCTATAAATTTCTTGAAGGGAATGGTAGTTTGTTATAAGTGTTGAGAAAAAAGGACACTAAGTACGTGACTTCAAGGGAAAGAAAATGGATTCAAATGTACAATGCTTCATCTGTAAAGAGTTGTGACACTATGCGAACCAATGTCCAAATCATAAGAGTATACTGCAAATGATGTTATTAGATTATAATCATGTTATGATACTAACTCAGATGAAGATGAATGATTAGTGTTCTTATGTTTTTAATTCATTTGAGTGTTGTATCAACAGTATACTAGTTACATGAATTGTGGAGATAAATAAGGGTTGTACTGCAGTACTATTTTATTGAGGATTTGAGATTTTATGGTTCTAAAAAAACTGACTTAATAGTAAGATATACTATTTGTAAAATACATTGTTGAAGAAATGGCAATCCTTAATATGGTCCTGATAATGAGGTAGTGTTTTTGGAATATGAGATGGTAGATTTTGGTAATTCAGGATGTTGCGATGTTGTAAAATAATACACGATGATGGCGTTCACATGTTATTACCTAGAAAAAAGGATCCTCATTATGATTAACTTCCTAATAAAATTTGAATTGATATTTTGGATATAAATATTTCGGATAATTCTAAAGGCTGGAATGTATTAAGTTTGATATTGGATACTAGTATTAGTGTTATTTTTGGATTTCCATAAAAATTACAACTCTGAGGTCGGGCAGTAACTCGTCGCGTCCGGCAAGGCCGTGAGACTTGAACCCACAACCAAAGGGCGACAAGGGTGTATCACCAACCACTGGCCCACATGATGTCCTAGATTGAATAATGTAGTTTTATTAATGGGGTCTAGTAAATGAATTATAATTTAATTTTTTTGGAACCCTATACGAATAGGATAAATAAAATATTTTTTATGTTCTATTATCTTTTCGAGTGAAAGATGAGTTTCTGGTAGAAATTAGTTAAAGGATATGAATATACATGACAAGTATACATTTTTTTCTCTTATTCTATCAAGAAAAAAATTCTTCAACTTTAGGTAAGGTATCTTAAAACCAAAAATGTGTTATCCTAATACCTTACTTTTTCTTGAAACCGATGGTATTTTAAATCATCAAATGTTGGTGTATTTGAGGCCCATAATTCTACAATTCATTGTGAGTGATGTCCTCAATCAATCCCTATAAATTTTTACTTTTTCCCTCCAATTATCTGTCTCTAATTTCCACTAATGTTCTCTTAAAAGAGATCATAATTTGGTGGTGACTTTTTCATTCCCCTTTTCCGCTTATCAAGACCAAATTTTATTAACCCAACTTCCGATGTGGGTTTTCCAAAAGGTATTTTCTATTTTAAACCTTTTATTTTTGAAAAAAAAAATTCAAATTGCGAGGATGCAATTTATTGAAGTAGGGAAGAATGTAACACCCCAATATTTTATAGTACATTATTTCTTCAAAGAAATTCAATAACTTACACTACATGCAACATCAAGTTCAAGCGCACCACGACATACCAAACTAGCCGTTCAATAGAGGTTATGAATAATATTAACTGAATTTTGAACTATATATAATCATTATAATTTTAGAATCGATATTATGAGCTTCTTAGACATAATGTAAGAACTAATCCATTTTTCTAGATAAAATATGTATTTTTCAAAAAAATATACTTTTACATCCTTTTAATTATGAACCCATTTTAAATCCAATATTTGAAACATTTATATATTCAATTTTACAAAATAGAATTCTTCTTTTGAATCAGGACATAATAACTTTGTTTCAATAAATATGTGGTGTTTTTCTAATAACTTTCATATTTTATTGAATAGTAAAAAATACTATATTTTAACTGAAAACAACTTTTTTAATCTAAATAATTTATAGTGTTAAATTATACATTTTAATGGTTTTTAAGTCTAAATAAATTATATTTTTACCATTTAATCCAATTCTGGTTATTATAAGTAATTCCAATATGAAATTGGACATAAACAAGTGTCAAACTTTTGATAGTTATTATTTCTTAAAAATACGTGTTTTGGTTTTGACAGCGGGAATTTATTTTAAATTAATAGATGAAACTTCTTTTATTTTAATTTGGTAAAATAGACTTCATTATTGAATTAGAAATATTAAAATTAGATTGGAGTGAATTTTTTGTATTTTTTGAAAACTTTTAATTTTTGATGAATAGTGATAAACACTGAGTTATATTTTAAAACCGAATTTTTATTTAAATAATTAGCTATTTTATTTAAATTTATTTTAGGTCAAGATAGATACATAATACCTATATAAGTTAAATGTAGTAATTTTATATTAATTTTAGATATATAAAAATTTTATCGAACTTTTCACCGTCTTTTACCCATCTCCTAGGAGAATTTTATAAATTCATATAAAACTAAATTTTATCGCTTCTGTGAGTGGAATTTCAAAAATCAGAGAATCACGGTTAATATCAAGGAGTAAAATTTGGTTCAATATGATGAAAATAATTTTTGGTGAATTGTACCTTTTTACTTTTATTTATCACGGTTAAAAGTAAATAGGGTAAATAAGGGGGAAAATGATGTCATTATTACCCTAATAGATGTATTAATTCTCTTAGTTAGTGTAATTCGACCAAAAATAACCTTATAATAAAATATGAACCTATTTGGTCCACATTAATTTGATTAGGACATTTATTATTGTTTAATTCAAATTAGATTTAAAAGGGTTAAATTCAATGTTTAATAACTAAAACATTTTTAATATAGGGTTACACATAATATAAATTCAACTATAAGTATTCATTAGAAATCTAAAATGATTTCCTACATAATGGTATTTTATTTATATTTTTTAGATATTATATAATTAAATTTATTAATGATACAATGATGATGCAGTAATTATCTTATTAATGAAAGAATCTAATAAATTGTATTATAAATATTAAAATAAATATATTTTAAATGTTTTTATGAAATACACGAATTTTCATGGTAAATATTTCATGTTAGGGATGAATAAATGTCTCTTTTTAGATGTAATAAACTTGGGATGACTTTCACAAAAAAAATACAAAATAGTGTAAAAATTAAAATAAATTAATATTTAAAACAAATACAATATTATTGGATGATATAATATTCCTAAAAATATAAGGTTCTACCAAAGGGCATAAATAATATTATATATGTCATTAATGTGCCACTTGAAGTCCTCTTGGAAGTTTATAGTATGTTTATTAACCATATAGAGTAAGAATATAAGAAGACATGGTAAAAGTTAAACTATTTAACTAAGAGTTAAATCTAAAAGATAAGGTTAAAATGTTAACCTAAACTTGTCTAAAACCTATTGGATAAGTATTTTCCGACCCATACCCACCTTAAACTTTAAATAATATATATTGGATCCATTATAAATTGAAAATGATTTTATTATAAAATAATATTTTATGTTTTTCCTAAGGTGCCTGTCAACCCTCTTATAAAAGGGCACTCTTACTTCACTCTAATTCACACAACCAAAGCCATTTGGCTAGGACATACCCTGCCCAAATATCCTCCCAACATCCCTCAATTCAACCTGGTTGCCTCATTTTGATCAGAAAACCAAACTAAAGAGCCATTTTGATCAAATCAAAAGAAAGAACCCGAAGAATCGGAGGTTAAATGTATCCTCGACTAAAGGAAGGTGCAAGGTAAGGGTTTTTCATCTCACTCCTTATTCCTGTGAGATTCATGAAATATTGACACTATTAGATTTTTTTGGTGTATGTACTACCCATATTTTTATTTTTTGTGTAATACAATTTAATTTATGTGTATTTACATACTAATTTTATGATACCTCTTTCATGGGGTGTATGTTTCATAAGTTACCAAATTTGTAAGGGTTAATTTTACAATATATTTATTATTTGAGGTTGTTTTTACATAATTATCTACTGGGAAATATTTATTATCTATGTCCATGATTCAAAAATGTGTTTTTAAAAGTATTATTTTAAGGTACTTTTTACTAAAACATCATTTTAAATGTTTTAAATATTTATTCATCTAAATCATTCTCATTAATGTCCATGTTTTCAAAATGGGATTTAAGGATTCTTTATATGGACATGAATGTTTTAAAAATGTTAATTCCTTTAAATAGTTTCAAATTGGTATGTGACACTTTGATTCAAAAATGTCTTTAAATGTCTTCCTTTTTAAATTGTGTAACTTTTAAATGTTTTCATGAAAAATGGATATTTCTCTCAAAGAGTTTTACAAAAATTTTCATATATGTCAACATACTTTGATGGATGTTAAGCTTATTTGAAGTTGAATTATTATGATACAAAACATCAATATTTTATTGAGGGTTTTGTGATATGTTTGACTTTGGATGTGTTATTTTTACACCATTCTTGTTTTATGGATAAAGTTTCGACATTTCGTATAGAAGTTTTAATACGAATATTTATGTTATGTTTAAAACATTTCATATGAGGAATGCATTGGACTTAGTAAGTGACGGGTTGAGCCCACTATAGCTCTTCGATGCATCAGTAGGTCACATGAGACAAACTAGTGTCTTGGTAGAAGGCCTTGACAAAATCTTATTTGTAGCCTTGGAACAAGGCCTTGAATATGTTGTTATGATAGTCTAGAATTATACATTCCATCATTATGAATGTGGTTAGTGATATTGAATGTGATTATTAGACAAGTTGAATATCCATGTGAATAAGTAAATGGAATTACATCATTTTATTTTTTCCATATTATTCTTAAGTTCCAGTATAAAAAGATTTTGTTTTAGTTATACATTACCTTAAAGGTTTATGCTTATTTATGAATGTTTCTGCTGTATTGTTATCATTACTAAGAATCTGAGCTCACCCCTTTCTATGTTTTATTATTCCCTGGTTTCCAAGAAGTGTATTGTGATTGATATACAGGGTTAATCCAAGGGAATAATGGCATTCAAAAAAGATTATTTATGTTTTTTTGTATGTTATAATGTGTAATGTAACATTCTTTTATGTAATCTATTTTCCAAGACTGCTAAACCAATCGGTCCTTCAGGACTTGATTCCTTGTAATCATGCCAATGTATTAAAATAATGCACCAACTCTGGTTAACTGGAGTCGGGGCATTACAATTCACAATCTCATCGATTTTTTTCGTAAAACAATGAAAACATGATGAGATGCTGATGTTTAGCTTCTTGATGCAATCGTCACCCATAATATCATGGTTTATGATCCTCTAAATGAGGAAGTAGTATTTATACGAGAACAAATTTCACCAGGCCTCTTGGCTCCATCTATCCCCTAGAGACTCATGATTAGAAATACTATAATAATCTATTGTGTTTAAATTCCTCATAGATGAATAAGAAAAGATACATCTATATGGTTCCATATTGGAGATTATATGATAGAATGGATCCTTCATCGTCTTGTCCAAGGACATCAAGATGAAGTTAGGAAACTAACTTGCTTATTTGAATGTAATGGTAGGTGAAGGGCGTCTCAGATACCCTATCACCACACAGGCCCAGTTTTCTAACTAGAACTGGATGGTACCCTCACTAATAATAAATTGTGGTGCTCCATACCTCCCTATTGTCATAACATCATCTTACCCCCACAGATTTCACCCTACGATTGTTTTACACTCTAAATTTGCAATGATGAATTAAATGGAGGAGTCATGGATTCTCCCATTGATACCACCCTCCTGGAAGGGCCTTTCCATCCTACCACATAGGACCCAATGTCTTTTTCCGTCCGAAGAATCATCCCAGATAAAACCCACGATTGATCTAATTACCCATTTAGGTACATTCTTGGATTCCATTTCTTACACTAGGATTGATGTTAGCACACTGTTAACGAGATAAATGTGACCCCCCCAAAAGGAAGGAGGTGGTTCTTCCTATTGAGGGAACGACTATAGATCGTACTTACCAGCTGATCAAAGTCCATGATATGCACTCTGCCAGGAGAAACCAGAGTACCCATGTATTCTAGAGGAAACTGTCCACCTTGCATACCCAGCCTTCTATTAAGTGGCTCTGCTCTCATGGTTTCGCATCTGCTTGGGATTTAAAACATTCAATTGTCTTTATTGGTGGCTTGGCCACTACAATAGTAGTATTGATCAGGAATTATATGGATTCCCCAAATTGATCTCCTCCCTACATTCATAAATATTATGTAATCATCAACAATAATTAGATATGAGAATGACAAAAGGCTGTGATTCCTTATAAAGGGAGGGATGATGAATTCATTTGAAATCATGTTGTTTCATTTTACATTTCATAAAGGATGTTTCAATGGAATTTTTATTTCCCCCCTTTCTATGTTTTGATGGAATGTGACTATGGTGTGGTTTACCCAATATTTTTTTAAGTTTTTTAATGATTCTATGTAGTTGTTTAGGGTTTTGGGTTATTCTATTTTTCGATTGATTGTTCATGTTGGTGTATTGGGTTTTCAAATATTTTAGTCATTTTTTATTTTTTATGATTATGTACGTTTGGTTACCTTAGTTATGAATTTTTTTAAAGGTCTATAGGTTCTTCTTACATATTATGGGTGTGTAATAGCACACCAATTATATTCAAAGGTTGTACGTACCCTTTGAGTGATTCTTGAGTTATACCTATAACATGATTACCAATTATTTTCCAAAAAATTATTATATATTTTAAATTAAAAAATTAATGGATTTCATATAGATAATTTTATATAACCTAAAAATGTATTTAGTTAATTAATTTATTATAATAGTTATAATTGGTTTCCACATCTTGTTCTTTGACTTTGTTATTATAAATAATTTGATGATGATTCCTTATAAAAATTACCTTAATTGTTAACTATACATTGATATATCATCTAGGAGGTGTATATTTCGTTATACCATGTCACCCCATATGAGAAAAAGTATCATGCACTTTTTTATATTTTTGGAAAAGATGACATAAAACCATTAATAATGTCCTTATATCAAATCTCCTAATGATTACGTGGAATCATAGATTGGATTATTAGATTAAAACCACATGGATTTATTTTAACATGGATAAAAATGAATCCTCGTGAATGTAGAGATAATTTTAGAAAAAAATAAATAACATATTCTCATTTAAATGAATTAAACAAGACACACTGTTAAGACATTGATTTACTAGTGATATTGTGGATGGTATGATTATGTGATACGAATTAATTTCTCTATAAATTATGTATGGTTTAGTTTTAATTTTTAATATTTATTTTATGATAAAAAATGTCTTCAATAATGGTCAATGTGAGTGGTATATTTTATAAAAATATTTTTTAAAGTCGGCTATTTTTAAAAACCTAATGTTGTTAATATAAATGTTATGATCTAACACTCCCCAAAATATATAAAAAATATTTTATGGGTGTATTTAATAAAAAGTTTTGTTTTCATTAAACAATGATTCCATATATAAATATTTTAATCGTTCTAAATCATTTAATAATGGATTAAATTTAAGAGGGACCTCAGACCAACCATAATGTGCTAGGTTTTCCATTAGTACATTTCACCTCAAATTAATTATTTTTCCTTATCCAAATTTTTATTAGTAATAATTCTAGTTTGCTCCAATTAGTTCCTCATTTGGATTATATAATATATCTCCATATAACTATGTGTTAATATATATGTATATGTGGTTGATTTAGAATTTTGGGAACCACTTTCCATAGTGGATGGCATCGATGAGGCATCTAAAATATTAGTATAAACCCTCAAAAATTAATGTATATATGAACCCTCATAGTATTAGGATTTATCTATTATAATAGATAATCTTTTAGGTTTTTCTACACTGATTATTTTCTTCTATAAATTATTATTTATGTGATAAATTTTTTTATTTTATATATATTTAAATAATTAGACATGTTCTTACATACACCTATTATTTCATTGTTTAGTTGAGGGACCATTGGTCGCTCACTATTGAGTATTTATGCTCCCAACCTACATGTAAATCATAGTAGACATAATATTAGTTATATTTAATTTCATGTATATACCCAAGAAGTAGTTTGGACTCCATATATTATCACATATTTTTTCATAGATATAGTATTAGTCCCCATTTCAAAGTTATAATTATTAGAGAAAGAGTATAAAGTCTTATTTGTATCACCAATTATTATTGTTTTTGACTCCTTTGTTTAAAACCCTATTTGAATTTCACATAATTTATGAATTTTTGGTAAATTATATACTTCATGTGGATTGGTCTTGTATGCATATATATAAATAAGCCTTAAATATTAATACCATGTCTTATCCTTGTATGTTTTTTTCAGTGGTGGGCATTATCTATGGATTGTTTCAATTATGTATTTTTCATGATGGAATAAAAGTAAAATAAATAAAATAATTTCATTTATAATTTTAGTAGGTAAAATAATATCAAACTATTTATCATTACATGAAGTGCTAGTCTCTATCCCAATGGTATTGGGGAGCACTCTTGGGGTGATAACACCTTGACTCAGGAACCATTCGGGAATTGAGGACATTGATTCCATAAGTGGTATAATTATGATAGTGGGTAAAAAATATTTATTATTACTTTTATACAATATCTAGTGTAATAATGAAATCAAATGTTTACTATAAAAAGAACTCATTATCCTTTTTTAGTGCAAGATAAATTTATAATGGGATGGAACCGATAAGGGTTCGAGTGGGGATTTTATTTACTTATCTTGACTGTGATAGAATGTCACTATATATGTTTATTTAAGGATTGTTTATGAGAAATAAAATATATTAGACCATGGATAATGGTAAGAATATATATGTTGGAACACTAAAGAAGTCATTCCATGTTTCATTCTTTACTATGTATATTTATATTATAATTTGAATGAACGTGAGTAATTTATTAACTAAAAAATCAATAATATATAAAAATATTTTAAATTATATATCAGAAATGATTAGGTAAATTTGAACCGACAAATACTTTAATGAATTAAAATATATCCTCTTAGCCCTATTTATTTTCCTTTATTTTTTTCGTTTAAATTTCTTCATATATTCCCTTACTTAGAATGTCACTTACTATATATTCCTTGATTATATCTTATATATATTTAATCTCTTGTTTACATCTTACAATAAATAAGTCAACATTATTTCTTATATTTAATGATATATTACAGAACATGATGTTAGTTCCCTATTAATAATATCCATTGATAATTTTTTTCAGTGTTTTGATTAAATTATAAATTGATCATGTCCATTTCATACTACAAAGCATGTTGTTTACCATCATTTTTTGTGGAAAACAACATGATTTATTCTTGGAATATAGTAATAATTATATCAGTATCCCCTATTTTAGGTCACATACAAGTGGATATTTTTTAACCTATTGATTATAATTATATAAATTCTATTTTTTTCAGGAAAAATAAATTTTATTAATTTCTTATTTTATAATGTAATTTAATCAAAATATGTTTCAAATAGAGGTATATTTTGAAAAAAAATTCATTGACACTAGATTTTTACATAGTTTGTTATTGGGAATGTTTTATGGTTTTCCAATGGGGAAATGATTTTGAAATTTAATGGACTATTTTAATGATGTAGTGGGAAACATATTTTGAAATTTAATTTTCTTTTGATATTTAAGTGAAGTGGGATTATATGTATGTTTTTTTTCTAATTAATATTTATGGGGCATTAAATTTTAAAAGGTTTAGTGGAAAGTATTCTCTCAACCCATATTTTTATAATAGACTGGTTATGTAAATATTTTAATTTCAAAAATGAAATAATGTGTATCTACATAAATGATTAATTCTTTATCTAAAAATTTTATTGTTTGATTCATGATAAATTGGGACTTCACTTCTATGTTATACATAGGTTTACACTAGTACAAAACTATGATGTAAAGTACCCTAGAATGTCTTTTTATCAATTGAAGACATATTATGTATTATAAGGATGGTTTGAAAACCATTATTAATGATATCAGATGGTTTCATAGTGAATTATTTTGTTTCTGAGAGTCATGAATTGAAATAAAGATGGACGATTGGATTATTATTTTTCATGATAGTTATAAACGTTCGGAGTTGATGTTTTTTTGGATATTGGGATCAGATTTGGGAGTTATAAATCAGAAGTGATATGAATGTTTTGGGATGTATTTTGATGTGTGTTTTGGGCCTTGTATATGTGTTCTAATTATGGATTAGTGATTTTGGATGAAGAACTATTTGGATTTAGTGATTTGAGACTGATTTTGATGTTCTATGGCATGATGTTAATGGATACATCATATAATTTATTTGAGAATAAATAGTAATGAATTATTTTAGTCAGTGTCCATGGGGAGTTCTCAATGATGAGAAGTCACATGGTGGGAATTTTGTAACAACCAATGTCTGGAATATAGTAATTTAATGATTTAGGTGACACATATAACTCGATTCTGCACAAGCATGATTGATCCTTCAATTATGATTGAAGGGTTATTTTCATTTTGGAATTAGGATATGATTTTTGGTGTCTAAGGATATATTTTTGAGTTTTATATATAGTTTGAAGTTTGTTCTACAGTATAGGAGTTCAAGGGTGTTTAAGAATCATGCCAACTGATGTTTAGAACTATAGGTGAGATGGAGTATTTGATGGGAGGCCACTAAAGACTTGTTGGACCTATAAGAGGACTTGGTGTTCTTTGGGTTACACTAGGTACCTGGTAGTACCTGATTGTATACCCAATCCCTTCAAGTTTTTTAATATTGTGAATTTCTATCTTCAAACACCAACCCCTTATTCCATATCACCTCATTCCATTTAAACTTCACTCTTACAAGACACATGGGAGTACCTCCCATAGCCACTCAAGATATTATTTACCCTTCATACTTTACTCTTAATTTAATATAAAACATGGTTGTTTTTTATAACCTAAACAAATATATTTCCCTATTATCTTATCTACCTTTATTATTATTTTATTTTCCCCTAATATATTTAAAAAAATTTGTGATTTGAGATTAATTACACTTTAACATTGTATAATTCATCAAATTTTATTACTCATAATTTTATCATTATTCAAGGATACTCACATAGATTAAATATCTCCCTGTCATAATTTTTTTAACCTAATTCATCTCAAGAATGGTTTACCAAAGAGTTTTTTAAATTTTAGTATAGAATTCATGAATTATTTATATATTTTTTTTAGAGAGATAGTATTTTATATTTTTTGATAGACTATTTGGTGTTGTTTGCATTGATTCTTCTTTGAATTTGGATGTTCTTGGATTATAATCATTAAGTAAACAAGGTTTCTTTGGTTATGGAATTTTTAATAGTCCTTAGGTGTTTCCTAATGATTAAAGGGATTTAAAATTCTCTCTATTGAATTTGGTAGGTTTTCTTAACCCTTTGAGTGATTATCATCCTTTTCCTATAACACTCCTATATCCTATTTCATTAAGTTGAAATCCTTTTATTTACATTTTCTAAAAATCTGGTTTATAGGTTACCAGTAAACATAAAAACATAGATCCAACATCATCAGTGGAGGTCATGGAACCTGCAAACCATATAACAATTCACAACATCATCAACAGTGGTAATGGAACCCGCATACCAGAGACCAATCCACAACATCAGCGCAATTCAAAATTCAAAATACTAAAAACCCCATCACCACACAATGATCACTGAGTCACAATCAGTGAGCCCCCTCGAGCTGTGTCCCCAAAATCACCACATCATCAACCGTCTGTATCACCAACGAGAGCCCACTAGCCCTCGCTGCCATAGTCGAAACGTCGAAATTCTTGAGAACACCATCCAAAGGGGTCTCCATCACACCCTCCCAACCAAAGAAGAACCAGATCACCAACGACGGCATCCAGAACACCGCCATCACATCCACAACATCACCACAAACATCATAGATCACAGGATACAAACATAAAGGCTGATAGGTGGCAAAACCATGACTTTTCAAATCAGAGTCCACTAAAACACAAGCTGATTCAGAGTTCATATCCTCACGGCTAAAAGGAAGCACCGTAAAATTTCCCAAGAATATCACAAGCATAACCATGAAACCATACAAATATTCACCACAGGTCACAAAAAACCACAAAAGGAACTCCATCGCCTTAAAAACCCCATCTTTAAAACCATAGAAACCACAAATAAGAACACGGAACCTGAGCTTGAGTGAAAGAGCCACCATACCTCCTCTCAGCACTGGATCGACGTCCTCTTTCTTAGAAACCAAATCATCCACCCACCGTACGAAAAACCACCGATTGAATAACCATCCGAGATATCCAGTGTTGTACAGTAGCTGAAAAAAAGAAATAGAGGAAGGGAAAGGGACTAAGGAATGAAAGATTATCATCACCGCGGAGAGATGGTAGAAACCATAGGGGAGGGAATGGGTGGGAGACTGGGAGCAGCACCATTTCTGGGCCCATCCCCTATATGTAAACATTACCACATATTTTCTTTAAGACTATTTATCAATCGTTTTAGGTATTTCAAATATATAGATGAATGTATTTAAAATTTATTTTTTTTAATTGTTGAAAAAAAATATTAATGATGTTTTTCAGGATATTATGTAGTGATTCAATAGATTTTTTATTATTTTATAAAAAAAATTTATTCTTAAAAATTTATGGTTAATTATTTTAGAGCCTTGATTTATCAGTTTAACCATCTTTGAAACGTACAATATGTGGACTATGTTACGTTATTCCATGCGACCTCTTATGAGAAGAAGATTCAAGAGCATTATTTTGATATGAAAAGAAGATGAATTGGATGCCTTACATATTTCCTTGTATCAAATAGCCTTTATTACTGGCTAGAAACATAGATTGTCATCTTGGAGTAATCCCTCAAAGAATATTTTTAATATAGATAAAAATAGTTCCTCTTGAGTTTGGATAGTAATTTATGAAAATGAAATCACCTTTTACCATAAAATCTTTAATGAAATACAATTCAATGAACCACACAAAACCCTTTGTTAAGAGGATGTTTTAATGGTCATGTAGTGGTTGGTTTGGTGAAGTGATTAGATGGTATTTTACTAGAAAAATATAATTCTATAGATTTAATTATAACCCTTTGGAATACAATAAAAAATTATTTATTATAATTCTCACGGTGAATAGGTTTTTCTATAGAAACATAAATTTTTAAATGAATTCTATTTAAAAAAAATTCCTTGTTAAACCAAATTCTACTTTTAATTTTTTTCAAAACATATTCTATAAGGCACCAACCACTTCATCTTCTAGCTTTTTTCTTGTCGATATTTTTTTCATATATTTATGTTGGAAACACATTAATAAAAGGGTGAAATATGAGGTTGGATTGAAATACCCCTTTTGTAACAGGTTTCTACAAGTAAATAGATGTTTTATTATATAATGAATATAATGTATGTTTTTCCTCAAAAAATGTGTTTTAAGGGAAATCTAGTGATGGTTTTAAATACTTTATTAAATCGTAACATTTAGGAGGGACCATAGAAAAACCCAAATTTCATATGTCATATTTTATGAACATATACCTCTAATTAATAGTAATTCCTTGTCCAGTTTTTAGAGTTCCTCTGTAAGTGGTTATTAGTTAGTTCCACATTTTTCATATTCATATTTTGTTTAAATTTTTAGAATTTTTTTCCCAATTTTGTTTCATCATGTTTTCGTTATCTTATCTTATGAACTGAGTGGGTAACACTGGTGCTTCAGTTGGACTAAAACTATCATGTTTTATATTTATATTAGTGTATTCTATTTTTTAATAGCCTATTTTTATTTTACATTCACACATTCTATGTCAGTTTCTCTATTGGAAATATTGTATTGTGATTGTATATCTATGAATTTTTATTACAGGTACTTATAGATCATTTTTATCTTCATTATAAAGAGAATTTGTACTAATTCCATATATAACATGTTTATGGATTAATATTGAGCATGAATATTTCATTGACCTAAACCATTTTTATTTATTTGATATAATATTTTTATACATAGACATCTTTAAAAATTCCATCGATCAGTAACACATAGGTTAAACTCAAGGTATGGATTATTATACATAGACTAAGTATTAATTTTAATATTATAAGATGTGTTGGTAATACTCTAAATAATTATACTAATTCCTCAATTTCTAAAGGGGAGGGTGGTAATATTTCCCAATATTTATATTTTGGATCCCCATTCCCCATATTGGAAGGTTCATCAAGGCCCTAGATTTATTACAAACACATATATACATGTGTTGGTGCATATATATGCGTGGGGGTATATAGGTTTAAGATTTCCTTCCATAGGGTATTCCATCGAAATGAAGTCTTAGATTTTTATCTAGGATCAATAATAATAGTTTGGCTATAGATCCTCTCAGTATAGTTATTTATCAATTTTAGAATAAAATAGTTCATTTTTTCTCGTATGATGATCGAATTATATAATTGTTTTGTTGAGTGTAGAAACTATTTGACAATATACTAATATTAATATGTATACATGTTCATACATGCATCTATAATATCACTGTTCAGATGAGACACCATTGGTGGTACCCTATTGATTATTTATAATCACAACTAGCATAGAATCCTTGATAGACATATAGTCTCACTACTGTATTTAATGTACATAGGGGTACACTGAGAACTTTTAGTTCTCCTGGTATTATTGCTCATTTTTTTAATATAAATGAGATTTTTCTCTACTTCAGATTTGGTGTTGATAGGGAAATTTATTGAGGTGTTGTTTATCTCATCACCTATTCTTATTTTAGACACTCCATTTTTGGCCATATTTGGATTTGAAATATTTTAAGTAATGTTTTTGTATCACAGAATTAATGTGGATCTGTATTTTATATATACAAAAATAGAGGTATGAAATTATAATACCCATACATATCCCACTAAGAAATCATGATAATGGAATTTATTTGTGTAATGTATGATGTATGGATTGGTCATGAATGATTTTTTTAACAATACATACAAACATTTAAATTATAATTCAAGTTGGAAAACCCCTCTCTAGTAATAATCACCTTGGAATTGGGGATTACTCCTTGTATATTTTCGCCTAGTCTCATGTACCACTCAGGAATTGAGGTCAAGGTATCCAAAAATTGTATCAAATCAATTTCGGCTTATATAAATTTTAAATTCTGTTATAGAGGATCTATGAATGTCATTACATGAGAAGAAAACCCCTAAAAGGATTCATTAACTTATTTATGATGAAAACTCAAGTTACTAGGATTTTAAATGTTAAATAGGCAGCATAAGTTCCTGTGAGTATTTTATTTAGTAATATTTCATGTGATGGGATTGATCCCATGAAGTGTTTTTAGTTATTATCATATACACATCACTTTTATCAATCAATGCATCATGTTAGACATCGACTGGAAGGGGAATAAAGGATATCATTCCTGTTACAAGTGTCCCTATATTTATATATATTATAATTTAAATCAATTGGTTGTTTTTATTAACTCATCCATTAAAAATATATAAATAACATTTTCATATTTATATATAGAAAATGATTTTTTAAATATGAATCTATATTCGATTTTTTGACTGAAATATCTCACCCTTTTCCTATTGAAAACTAGTCTGCCTTACTAATGTTTATTTTTTTAACATTCTCTTTGAACATTCCATATATTATATTTAAAATAATGTCACTTAATACCTATTAATTATGATCATATTTTATTTATTTTGTGAACTTTTTATTTTTTCCATGAATTATAATTATTTATCTCTTCTTTAATACTCTATTACTGAGCATGTTTTATGTTTTATATTACTAAAATTCACTAAGAATTCTACTTAGTTTTTTATTTAATTATTATTTTAATCATGTTGATATCTTGCTGATAATTCTATTTTTCCTATATTTAGTGATAAACTAAGGAATCAATTCTATGAATGTAGTTATATAAAAGCTAGTCTCTCATATTCGGATTTATGTCCAAGTAGAGATTTAGTTGTTATTGTGAGTGTTTATAGTGAGTATATTATTAAATTCATTAATGTAAATTTTTTTTAACAATATTTTTAAATATGTTTAATAATTTAATTATGTTTAAAATAAGTTATATTTTTTGGAAGGGCTTGATATTCCTTAAAGATGAATTATTATATTATTTATTATTAGGAAAGCATGATATTTTTGAAATAGGGAAATGCTTTTGAAATGTAATGTTAAATTTTAAAATGTATTGGTAATGTGATTTAGAAATGTAATAAAATTTTTATTTTCAGGTGTAATGGTATTTTTTATGATTTTTTTTATAATTTATCTTTTAAAGGATATGGACTTAGAAAACGTGAAGTGGGAATTATTTTCTGTAAATAGAGTTTTATAAGGATTTATTATGTGAATGATGTATTTTAGAAAATAAATTCCATGTAACTTTTAAAATAATGAATTTTTCCACAAACCATTAAATATGTATCCCATTTAAAAAATTGAGACTTCAAGGTTAGTCAAAGGTGGATCCCAATAAATTCTTATAATGGGGAGTATATTGGTTTATCTTTTGATCAGTTGATAATATATATTGGATCTGAAGGATTATGGAAAATACATTATTATTTATATAATATAGTTGTTTCATATCGTATTTTGGTTTTAGTAGTTCCATGGTGAAATAATGATGGGTGACTGGGGTATTATTTATTGTTGTAGTTATGGATGTTAGGATTTAAATTTCTTTCGTGATTTGGATCATATATTCGGTTTATAAATTGGAAGTGTGACATATGTTATGAGATGTCGTTTGAGGTGTTTTTCACAAGAAGTATAAGTGTTATTACTATGGTTTAGTGATTTTGGATGAGAAATTGTTTATATTTTGTGATTTGGGGAATTTGGATGTTGTGTATTGTGGGTTTAATGCATACCCGAATTCATGAATTAGAGACTTAATGGTTGTGAATTATTATGTGACCATATATATTGACCTCTCATGGGTGGGAAGTCATATAGAGGGGTGGTTTTTGTAATCAATGTCAAAACTATAATAATGTATAGTCTTAATTGTGAATATTAAATGGATTATGTGTGGGGACAATTGAATATCTAGTTCCATTTAAGGGGTAATTTTATAAAATATAGATTTTATTTCAAGTGTATGAGGATAAATTATTGTATAATTTGGAATATGGTATGTGTTTTGGTCATGTGTTTTGGAGTTATAGGGTTCCCAGAGACTTGTTTCACCTAATGTCTAAAACTATAGGTGACACCAAGTACTCGATGAGTGGTCATTACATACCTATTGGACCATGTAGATACCAATGTTCCTAGAGTTACATTGGTACTTGGTAGTACCTGATTGAGTACCCAATTTCATGTAGGTTTATTTCTTTAAGAGTGGTAATTTTGATCTTTTAACTATATTCATTTATTTCTTCTTATCTCCTATCATTCAAGGATCACACTTCCAAACCACATGGGGGATCCTACCATGGCTTCCCAAGGTATTATTTTCATTCTCCTTTTTGTTTCTGATTCAATGAATTCCATGTACCCTGATAAAAGTTAATTTAACATAATTTACACCACATTAATCTAATTTTTGTTTATTATAATCTTTATTGATGGATTTTTATTATATTAATTCACATAGAACAAGGTTGGATACAATTAAAATCACGAGGCCTTGAATTATCTTGATTCAAGGATGATCCTATAAATTATATATCACTTTCTCATCTATTTTTTGATTGAATGTATAAAAAAACGTTTTAGCCAAATGTTTTCCGGATTTTATTATTTAATTTTGGAATTATTTCTTACAGATATTTAGGGATTTCAAGTATTATATTTGTTGATGGATTTTCTGTAGTTGGTTGTGTTGGTTCTTATTCGATTTTAGTTTCTATTGGTTTATATTTATTATTCACACCTTTTATTAAGGATTTTAATTAAATAGTCCTTAGGTATTTATTTTTGATCATAGGATCTGTTAAATAAATCCATTTTTATTGATAGGCGGTTTCTACCCATCAATTTATTCTTGATATTTTTCCTAAATATTAATGCCACTAGTTTTCCTTCAAATTATGGAAAAATTTTACTCCATATTTTGAATATTTAAGTGAATGGATTTCAAATGGTTAATTTCATACAACATAAAATGTTTTAAATTAATAATTTTATGATATTATGTCGAGTTGGTAACCATTATTTATTATTTTATGAAACATATCCTTTTATTTGGGTCTAGATGGTCTTTTAGAAAAACGAAATATAAACTTTTCACATTATCATAAAGAAACTATAATTCAATGAACAACACATAACCATTGGACAAAATAAAACTATGATAATGAGGTGGTTTCTTGGTTGATTAAGTGGGAAGAAGTGGTTTAAATAAAGATACAAATGGTTTAGTTTTAAATTTTAGACTATAATATACAATAAACCAAATAGTATTTATAATTGTTAAGGTTAGTGGGGTTTTCTATTAAGAAAATTATTTAGTAAATTAATTATTTCTTAAAATAATTTCATGTTTAAACCAAATTCTTCATTGTAAATGTTTTCTCACATATGTTCTCAAAAGAACCCATAACGTTCTATTTTCACATCATCTCTCTAAAGCAATGATTCCTTAATATATCTTTCAAATTATATAACAAAATGATGACATAGGATGTGGGTTTATAAATATCGTTTTTCATGAGTTTTGAAAAGTTAATAAATTATTAACTTATATATTTAGTAATAAGTGGGGATTCATTGAATACCTAGTCTTAAGTTAAACATAGTAATGGTTTTGAATCCTTTTGTGAATTTGAAATTTAATTTGGACATTGGACTAATATAAATATCCTAGGTGATATGTTAGGAACATATTTCAATGATTATTGGCAAGGCATTTTCCAAATTTTACAAAGTCACACTTCTAGTGGTCCTTACATAGTGCATAATTTGGATTTTTCATATTATGATTGCATATGTTGGATGTGTCATGAGAATTTCATAGCCTCACGTTTCCTTGTATTTCCTCATGAATTGACTGGTTCAAATTCATTCATCACTTGGAATAAGATTAATATGTTTGACTACAACATCTATTAATATTATTTATGAATATTTTATTACTTTTTTCATAATTAAAAACCATGTCTATTGTTATCATGGTAATATGGTGTTGTGTTCATATATTTGTACATGAAAATTTCACATTCAAATAGTTCAACATTATTTTTTTAATGAAAATCATTTATACTTCTTCTCGATATTTCCTCATTATGGCATGATATAGAGAAAGTATACTTAATTTTTAATATGAATGTATACTTCTTTAATATAGAATATAGTAATTTTATAATACATAACAAAGTCTTTTACCTAGTGAAATAAATGTAAAACTATATACATTGGTTACTATACCATCATTTAGTATGATGTTTAATGGTATAGGATGGGATTTTAAAACCATGACTCGTTATATTGATTCCCATATCCCTTAAGGGACCAGGTGCATGATTTTCCTTGACATGGTATACCTGATTCTTCTTCTCTTAATGGGATGGGTTTATAGAACCCCTAAATTATTACCCACATCTATAAATAAGGCATAACAAGATATCCCAAATGTAATTTGAGGCTATGAGATCATTTCAAGGAGCTCACTAACCAGCTATTTTAAGTAAGTGATCATTCCCTTACAAGACATTTGGGTAAATTAGAGGATAAATGTGTGGCACATTATCATATCCCCATTACAACTCATCAAAAGGGGGAATTTTTAGTGGAATTTCCTTTATGAGGTAAATAGAAATAACAATACCCACTTCCATAATATAAAAAATCCTATGGCTTTAACTGGACTGTCCATGTGAGATGTAACCCCATTTTCTCTCCCTCTCTTTTATATACCAACAGAATCTTCAATAAAAAAATAACTAATAAAACATTTCAAATTATTTATATATGATTATATAATAATATAAATAAATTTCAAGAATATTATAGTTTTAATTTAAAATAATCTAGTTATCATTACCATATAAATAGGATATCAAACAATGGAATTAGTTGGTAATCCATATTTTCTTAATACATAACAATAATTATATAAGAAAACCCCATTTATTTATTGTTAGTTTAAATGATAAAAAACAGTGGGTTCCCACCTAATTAATTAATAATTCAATTATTTCACCCCAAGAAAACCTCCATTAGGTCAAGGGATGATGACAAGCATCGAGTAGGAAAATAAAACAACATGTGAGGCCTTAGCCAATATGAACCTCTAAAAGACACTTATATCCAATGTGTCAAGAAAACTAATGAGAAAAATAAAAATAAATTAAATTTATATAATAAAACCATGATATAAAAAATTCAATAACAACTCAATTTAATTAATTTTTTTTACATCTAATGAGTATCTGAATCTCGTAGACCTTGGACTTTGGGAATCTTCTTCATATTTTATGTACTACTGTGTCAATCTATTTTTTAATGCTCACAACCGTCACCATAAACCAAATATGCGCCTTCACTATATATATAATTAATTCAATGTAGTTGCCAATAACCCCACCTCAAATACTCAAAATTCATATCATACATTGAAATATAGGAGCACGAAACATGAAAGTGTCTACATGCCTAAATTATATAGTCAATATATAGTGTATTTCAAAGGAAATATTCCGGGTACTAAAGAGTAAAATGTTTCAAATAAATCTACACTACATAGCCTTTCCATATACAACAACACAACTATAAACGATTAAGGGTATCATGATCATTGCTCAGGAATAATCATTAGTCAAGGGAATACTACACTATTTTTTCCATCAATACCATACATCTAACAAATTATTTGAACTACTAATGTTAAGAAACATTCATAACCTCGTGAATATTTATGTAAAGTATCCTCTCCTATAAAAATATTTGGGAATACTAACTTCAGTGTGGGATGCCATCCCCAAATGATCTCTTAGATGGCAGAATAGATACTCGATAAATAGAGAATCCTAAACCCGAGTATGTTGGGGGAATAGCCAACCCTACCTATAAACTGACACAAATATGAGGATCCTACACCTTAGGAATGTATGGAGTGAATACCAACCCTATTTATTGGATGATATATGGGCTCTGAGGCTCTAGTGATATTAGGGAATAATAAACCTTTCTTTAGACCCATGCATATATAAATGATCATACACCTCGAGTATAGAGAGATAAAATACCAATCCTACCTATAATATGAGCATTATTATATCACCATTCACTAAAATAATAACTAGATCTACAAGGGAAGATTAATAATCTAACAATATTACATTTAAGAAGGGCTTAGATGGTTAAAAAGTCCATATGATGATGAACTATGCAGAAAAATACTGATTATAATCTATTTATTTTCCCAAAATGGATAATTACTATAGATTTTACCATAAAGCTCTCTGATAACAAGTAAGACCTGTGGTAGGCCATGGTAATTCCATGTTAAATTCTCATGTGGGTGGTATCATGGATATTTGTTTCCTAAAACCCCATGAATGGTGAAATAAATTAGAACAGAGTGCACATGTGTGTTGAACATGGACATGCATGTGCTAGGTCACCACAGGAAAAGTCAAGGAGGACCTGACCCAACCCCAAAGCAAGCGTAAACCATGTTCCATTCTGAACTCACCACCACCCACCACATAAATAGTATAGTTCCATAATATAACAACTAGATCAGTTATCATATGGTTTTTAGGTTACCACCACAAACTCTAATCCCTCAATCCCTACGACAGACCCTTGGTTTCCACCTCAAGACTATGAGTCATAGATACAGCTGAATCATTCAAGATATCTACTGACCCACATGCATGGAAAACCCTTTTACTTCCATCTCTATAAAACATGCACATTAGTTTTTTCCTTCTTCAATTCTAGGATCTTTCTTGAAACTAAAAATTCACACCACTCCATGTCACCTCTCCTCACACCATTTTACATGTAGTCATCGTTGTATCACCAGGCTCACCCACCATCACCCTCCTCATCTCCCTCAAACCCATGGTCATCAACACACATAAATCCAAAACAACACCACTTTTTCCACACAATACCTCTATGTTTTTTATAAATTCTTCTATATGTGTGATTGAGAAAAATAATAATAGAGAACTAAGAGAGTTAAAATTAATAATTTAAACCAAATTTATCAATGACTCATGATATAAAATGTTTGACCAGTAAACGAAATGTTAGGAACAAATAATTCAACCCAATAATTACATTGGATAAAGGGCTTAAATCGGTGAATTAAATTTTGATAATTATAATGGGTTTCTGAAAATATTTAGAAAAAATACATGCTAATTCAATGAAAAATAATGAAGGTTATTTTATCACAAATTCAATCTAGAATTTAGAAATGACATAGAAAATATTTGATATAGTGAGTGATTCTTCAATATTGGATTATTCTTTGATGTTCATTATATTCTTTTAAATTTTCATTAGTGTTAAAAATGATCCATTATTTGATTTCGTATTCCACTAAATTTTCTTAATATCTTTGAAAGATATCTATCAATATATTCTCTTTGATTTTTGGGATTTGGTCACCCTATGGTTAGAGATAATGATGAATATATATAAATACCTAGTACAATTAATGAATTAATAAAAAAATTAATAAAAATATTATTTATTTATCTCAACCATTTAATCTGCCTGTTACAGCAATGCAAGGGAATCCCAATTTGAAAAAAAATGAACACCGATCCAAGGGTAAAACCTAAATACAGACAAAAACAGTGATATAAATTTTCTCATAAGAATATTATTTCATAATTGAATAATAATACATCTTTAGAATCATATGCAAAAGATAAAAATAATATTATTATAATTAATATATCTTTAAAAGACCATTCTATTCGTACAATTTGATGTCGCCTCAATGGTGGGTAAAAACTATACCTCCTAATCAATCAAAGCATTAGATAATATTTTCAAGGTTGTTTCCAGAAGTTATTTACTATGTTAACAATGGTAGGTCATAATAATGTGAATCAAAATTTTAATCTAAGTGATTTTTGAAGAAATCATGGGTCACTACAGTATATATTATGTTACTAGTATTCATTAACCATTTCCTATATTAATTTAATGAATAAATATGTTAAATAACATAATATAGAATGATATAATTGTTATATATTTCTTTAAATATCTAATTTAATTCGTGAGGCTCTATGTTTAAAGGAAATATACAACCAAAAAGTAAAAGTGGTCTTGGAAAACCTCTAGAAAATCAAACTTATTCAAAAATTATACTTTATATAAATAATTATGGTTTACTTATTGAGTCTCAAAAATGTATTTCTCTTCTATAAACTCTAGTCACATACCCAATAGAGCTATGTTTGGGATCCAAAAACTCTTTTTTGCATACCATGCATGCTCGAATGTCACCTAATACACATTATCATAAAATATTTGGAACACCTCCAAATACCTTGATTATAATGTAAATACTAAAGAACATATATAACTCACATGGGAGGATTTTTATTTATTTAATTTAATAAGATAATTAAACAAGGTATACAACTAAACACGAATGGACTATCCAATCATGTAGTGATACCAAGCATATATTTGGTAATAATTAGAAGTTGTTGCATGCATAAGTTACTCTTATTATGATGTATAAAAGAATCACTTAATATAATAAGTTTATGAACATCCAAAAGATACATAAAATTAGCAGAATTATGTAAAAAATAATATACACATAAGTGATGTATCAAACATTCCCTATGTAAAAAAAATGCTTCTAAAAAAGTAATCCCTCTAGAAATTTCTAAGGACAACCAATAATCCATCCATAAAACATTCCATGAAGCACTTAAAGGTGTCATATCAATATCCATTCCCCTCACATGAATATGCATCATGTTTTTGTGCCTTTCAAATACATGGATCATAAATAAAAGAGATTGTATACATCCCAATAGGGGAACATGCAAGGTGTGAGTTTGAAAACATAGTAGGTAGTTAGTAGCCCATGCCAAGAAATGTGTCATAATATTGAGTGAATGATAAAAATAGTCTAAATATGGGGTAATAGATAAATACCATGTGAATGTCATAAAAATCCACTAGGATTGGCAGTTTTAATTAAAAAGTAACATTGTGGGAAGGGAGGTTCCATACCCATATACATTCATCAAGACCCATATTGAGATGAAGCATGATATCACATATCCATCCCCCGTTAGAGGGGAAATTACTCACTCATGAATATATTTATATATATATCACATGAGGGTGTTGTTTTGTGTTTTTAATAGTTTTCAAGGATCCCTAATTTCTAGTATGATAATGAGTAATATAGGAATTCAATGGTCATAGGTCAAACCACTATGAATGGGTGGATCCAAACCTATATAACCATTCATGATTGTTCGTCAGATAAAATTTGAGTAATAAATTCAATTTTTACTGGTAGGTTGTATGGTGAATATGACATAATAAATGTCATATGTTAAGTAATTATCTCATTTTTGGTAAAACTTACTATGAAAATTATAAATTGTGGATCAATTCCAAAGGGAGATGCTCTAAAAATATTTTTTTTATATTGCCTAGATTATTAACATGGCTGACTAATTAGGATTCTTCATGGGTAAACTAGTCATGCTTGGTCAAAAGACAATATTACTACATAATAATATCAATTCCTTCGATAGAGTAAATATAATAATCCATGAAAGCATTAGGTCCAATCTCAAGGAAAAATGTTTTGTCAAGTAAACTTTTACTCCCCCACTGCCCTCTACCCCATTGGGGTTCATTAATAAATCATCGTAACTATTTATAGATGATCAATGGTTAAAATATAAAAATAAAAAAGTTATATTATACATCCACATGTAATTTACTAGAAAATCAGTGCGTTTAATTGTTTAATAGGTCCTCAAACTCTTAATCCACCATCCCATATGTGACTACTCAGTCATGAAAAAATTGTTGTTCATCATAATGGGAGTAGAATAATCAAAGGATGGTAGTTTTATATCATAAATAGACAAAATGAAAACATATAGAGAATGTATAATAAATCCCATTAAGACCAATCAATATAATGTCTTATAAAAAATTGAAAGCCTCAAAGTCTTCGCGAAATAGTTTTTATCTACCATTAGAATGTCTCATACCTAGTTTATTTCTGTCATTATTTCTCATATATTTACTCTAATACAAATATTCCTAGATTAATTTTCTTGTAAAAATACATTTATTTAAATAGTCTGAGGATCACCATGGTGTATTCTAAATGGTTATGGGGGATTTCAACAATTTCCATGTTTTCCACAGAGTAATTGACTGGGACCAATAAAAAATACTTTTGGTTGCTGCATGAAAAAAATTATATATTTATTGAAAACATCAACCCCATGTTATTATAGAATATCCCATTATATTTTTCACCCCTGATTTGACTAAATAAACGTTCTCCTCTATGTGAGATGTAGCAATGAATGGTGTTAGTGGCATATTCCTACATAGCCTTACGTTATAAGATCTATTACATAAATACCATATACACTATAGCTGGATCTTTAATGGAATGGATTGGATCTCATAAGGTATAAATAGGTCCATTTCAAAGAATAATATATTTCATAAATGTACATGTTCCTCAAAATTTGATATATAGGTTGTCTTCCTACATGATCATCATCATCCCATGTACTAGTGTTATTCAAATGTTTCTATATTCAACATTATAGTGATTTATATTACAATTTGGTTCCTATGTTATCATTATTATTGGTGAATTTTATAGTATTGGATCTCCTATAGTATTTTTTAGTGTCATGTGACATGGGATAAATCTTTATACCCCACATTATATTTCCATATAATAAACCCCTCCTTCATTACTAGGTTTGTTAGAGGGACCAACCATAGGAGTTACATTGTTCCTTCCCCATTCTGGTCATCCAATGTAGTGATAAATCACACAAAGACATTCTCTTATCGTGCAATATCCAAGCATCAACACACACTAAGAAATCTATTTCCTCTCATTCTTCTACTACCACATGCACAGTTAGAGTTTATACTCTCTTTCTACCCCTTTCAGGTGTCCCAGGTACTCCACTGGCCTACTTGGAGTGGGATTATCATTTTTAACTATTCAAAACATTCTAGAGCATGGGGCCTTGGCTATGACAAAACTCTGATTATTTTTCACTCTAAAAACATCTTTAGTATATTCATTGTTGTTGTGTGGTTTCATAGCAATATCATGGTTTCTTGTCACCATCATGTCTTCAAATACAATCTTCCAAGGAATATAATTTATAGAATTTGCTTCTATTTTGTTTTACTCCATTCCAATTTAAAGTTTCAAAAATATTTACATAGTTATTTAAACATATCATTTTTCCAATAAGAAAAAATACATGGAAATGTCTAATTTGATTCATACATAGTACCAAAATAATTTCTTATTGTTGCATAAATTTTAGAATCACCAATCTCCACCACATTTTATTATTTTTCAATCCTTAATAAACCTTAACATCTTATCAACAACAGTCCATGTCCTAATAAGTGATAAATTAATATTTTCATACCCATAAAAAGTAGGTCATAAATGAAAATTCCAAAAGCATACAACCCATTCAATTAAAAAAGGATAAATAATTCATTATCTCCAATTTAAAATTTAAAAATCTCTTCTCTTCCATTCATATCATTTAATCTTATATCAACATTAATTACATTATTGATCTACCTCACTTGAAAATTCATTTTTTGTCCCTCAAGGAAAATATTCACTATATTTATACTCATAATTCATGTACATGATCTTATCCTTAGGATTATAATCCATCCAAAATCTATATTCTATTAAAAAAATATAAAAAATAATAATAATGATATCACATTAAGGTTAATTTTTTATGAGGACTAGGTTTGATTTGTACTTGATGTGAAAAATAATGAAGCTCAAAATTTAGGTTAAACATTAATGTGTATTGAAAGAATATTAAAGACAACAATAAAGAAAAACAGCCCCAAAAAATGTCATCACCCCCTTCCAAGACTCCAAAAATTGGCTCAAGAAATAATAATACATATAATTAAAGTTTCACCTTGTTTTATTTCTATTCTATAAACATAACATTGGGAAATATATTAAACTCCACTCCCATAATATATTTTATATCATCATGACTAAAATTTTAATAGTCATAACAATATCATAGTTTGAATCAAGTGTTATTTTTATCCAATCAAAGCACAACCCATAATTTTTTATTTTTTGAGGGAAACCAATGAAATAAAATGAATGAATAATATGTCAACGTTTCCAAACATCAAATGAAAACACCCCACATTTTATTATCAATTTAAAACTGACCCTTCAACCATGTTAAACCTCTCCCCACACATAATTCAATTAATATCATGTAATCATTCCAATAGTAGTGTATAAATGATGAAATTGATACGTAATGTAGATCACTCTTCCAAATTAATTCTTGAATTTTCTAAGCTTAAGAGAAGTGTTCAATGTCAAGTTTAATATTATGTATAATTGATTGAAAACATTATTGGATCTATCATAATAAATAGATTTTTTATTTCATATAATTAATAAGATTAAATACATGTTATCATAGATTTATATTCCTATGTATTTCTCAAAAAATAGTTAAATGAATGAGTATGAATAGTTGTCTCTAAACCCTCTCATGAATATGAACCATAAAATTTCGACAGTCACTTATGACATGAATTCTAATAACTAATCACCTAAATGAATATTACTAGGTGTTAATATCAAAAATATAATTAAATAAAATAATTTGTTTTAAACAACGTTTAAAAATGAAATAGGAATGAAAATATCGACATTTCCACAAATGCCTCAATAATTTATGTTTATATTTAATAAATATCCCCTTATTCCAAAAATATTTTCCTTGTTGATTATCTCCCTATGATAAATTGATGTGAATGTTTTAAATGGGGAAAATTGGGCCTCTCACATTCATGAATGAAACATTCTCCCAAATATGTATGCATATGGGGAGAGAGAGATATAGATGAAATAATGAAAATAAACATGCTAGTGAATAAATGTAACAATAGTGGTGAAATGTTCCTAAAATGTAAAGATATAATTTCAGGGTTGTTGGTAGGGGAAATAGAGAACTGGAAATGACTGATTCAGAGGATCTTATAGTGAACGGATTATATAGATTCATATGTTTTCTTTAATAACATAGTTAGATATGATACAATAATGATAGTGAAATAGAAGTGTGTAGAACCACAAAAACTTCCATGTATATTTCAATGTGTATTTATAAAATATGAAATACTATCGGAAGGTATATTAGTTAACAGTACGTGGTAAAAAAATGTATAGGTTAGAATATGGAATAAAAAAATGAATGGGGGTATCCTAATACTCAAAAATGTGTTCTAGAGGCTCCCCACTAGGTTATGAATCATCCCCTAAAGGCTTTATTGGGGTACAGATGATGGTGTAGTGAGGTTCCCCTGGTTGACACTACTAGGATTTGATATAGAAACCATTCTTGACACATATTATTTAATACAAAGTGATATAACAAAGACTAAACAAATTTTAATTTTCTATCATTTCCTTATGTTATGTATAACATCTCATAATAATCACACAATCCAAATAATATAAGGATTAGTGTCCTTGAGAATTAGGTATATAAGAAACTAATTTTAAAACACTTATAAATATTTTATTATAATCTAACCCATATAGACCCTCTTCTAGACTTCATGAAGGTTATACTCACCTTTAAAACACATGGAATGGAAGCAAAAGAGAGTGGTGAAATCAAATTCACATCAAGGGAAACATATCAGTGTGTCATCAAGTGTTAGAACATAAAAATTTGATAATAGACAAGAAGGGGAGAAATATTTTATTAAAAACAAAAATGAACAGTAATAGTTGTCAATAAGTCATGATAAAAGGACAAGTAATCTGAAATGAACCAACACATACTATAGAATTTTAGTGTGGAATCATGAGTTAATAAATATAAACCAAGTAGCATAACTATAGGTATCTATCATATGAAATCTAACATTCCCCTGAAAAATGGAATAACATAGAAAATTAGAATAAAGATGAAAAAAATAAATCATTGTCTTCATTAGTTATTCAATAACACACTTTCTTGAAAACTAACTTGATCAAATACATTAATAATTTTCTCATCAGATATAAATCCTTCACAAATTTATTTTAGGGATATATTGAACCCCACCTATCAATCATCCATATATATATATTCCACTTGAAATCAATATCTAAGATTATCATAAAGAACTCATAAAAATTAAATGAGATTCACATCATTTACATAAGGTATCAACTAAACTAAATTTGGGTATTAGATATATTAATTAAAAAATGCAATAACACAAAATCATTATTTCGTAGAGACATTTATTGGTTTAATTTTAGCACATAACTCTATATGATTTTTATCATTATAAAGAGTGAATTGAATGCAAAACCATGAAAAATAGTATTTATACTACATTTAATAACATTATTATAAATAGATGAAAATATTCATGACTTCTAAAAATCATGTTCATGATGATAACATAAAAGCCTTTTTAATAACTAAATTAAAATAAATCCAAGTAATGGTTAATTTAAAAAGGACGAAATGTTTTTTATAGGAAATGTTCTGTGAATGATAACAATATGTACATGAAAGGGGAATCCTTTTTTATATTTCATAAATACCATTATTAACAAAAACATCATAAAAAGAGTTATATATCTTTTATTGTAGAAGTGGAAAAGAGAATGATTAAAATTACCCAAAATAAAACTTATTTCAATTTCAAAATAATTAAGGATAACATTAGTGTAGTGTCTCGACCCAAAATCCAATAATAAGTGCCTCGAGATAGTTAGCCACATGACCTAAAGCATGACTCCATGTGCGCAACAGGATCTCAATTAGTAGTAGGGTTCATGGGTGTGTTTGTGGGTAGACTATTCCCTCTTCATCATATGGATAACATTAGTGAAAATTAATGATAAATATAAGAAAAAATAATAAATATAAATAGTGGAATAATAAATCATAAAAATGAATAAACATGAAGATGATAAATCAATGTCTAATAAAAAATGAAGATCCTATCATGATGCTATACAGAAAGAGAAGTACATGGGATATAAGGGTATAACATATAAAACATTCATAACAAATGGAAAAGAGACCGAAATCCGCCACCACTAGAATCATATGCATATGCTCGATCATCTTCTCCCATATTCCTTCACAATGAAAAGAATCAAATATCTAAAGCTGGGAACTTCCCATTATCTATACATGAAATCATGAAGATTGTTTGGGTACTATGGGCAGCCCAAATAGAGTGTGAGACATACCCTATAGGCCTCTTCCAATAGCATTTATAGCTATATATTTTTTGTACATAAAATAAACTGTGAATAAGAAGTAAAAAATGTAACATAACAATAAATAAATTAACGATGTCAAATTGAGTTCCTCATGAGACACACTATAGAAACAACCTACTTCAGCCTATGAAATATAGCTCTAGAACACGTTTAACCAATTTGGATATGATATAGGTGTATAAATGGGTCATTAATATAAAATATCAAAAATTCACTAAATTCAAGTATGTTATTTGGATTAGAGGATGTGTCCTTAGGAGAATAGTTCATTATTCAAATATTTTAAATATAAAATTAATATTATGAATTCAATAAATAGAATAATGGCCCAATCAATGGTGATATATATAGAGGAACCCAATTATCACTCTAGGAAAACTATAAATACCCCCATCATTTGAATCTCTCCAAGGATTTCTGTAAAATGTATCCCAAGTGTCACTCTCAAAATAGAATATAGACCAAACCCTCTGATCTCATCTCTAGTATACTATATTGAGGACCTAGTAACAGTCATGGAAGAATATATAAAAATTTATCATTTTGGCCCATCCATGGAAGTTTCCCTATGGGACCGGGAATCCATCACAAGTAAGGTAAAACATCAAACTTGAGTGCCCATACCAGGTATCCTAAAACTGTTCCAACAATCTATTGTGACATATTAATATTCATTTGAAATTATAATTATGAGGATCATTGATCCCATCCAAGTAATCATTAATTAGGGAACCTTTAATCACCCATAGTCTAATGTATGAAAAATTTCAGGGTTACGAAAATTTCCCATACCACAAAAGGAAAAAAGAATCCATAATAAGTGGCACATCACATTACCCATTTTGATTTAAAAACAATTATATGGAATAATCATCATACATCCATAAATAAGGCACAACCACATGGGTTCATAATGGAGATATAGTTAACCATTGATGTTGTTCACAGTTTTATGTGATAGTAATAAGCAAAAAAAATACATTACTTTAACTTATTAAAACTTTAGTTGGGGAAACTAGAGAATATTAGTGAATGAAATTAAAACACATCATAAATACAATAAATCATTTATGTAAAAGGACTAGACCACCAAACATATCAATTATGTACTCTCCTCATCTAATATCGACTCTTAGATTAGACCAGATTGTAAGAAGAATGAAAAATAGATGAAATCCCAACAAAATATAACATATTTGAACACACTAAAATTGCACAAAATATAGTGAGATATAATTGGAAAATAATGAACCATTTCAAATAACATACCAAAATGCTCCCAATTTAATGGATGGTGAGATAAACATTCATCATTTGAGAGAGATCCTTCAAACCCAAGGTCAGACATGGAGGAGTGGCATCAGTCAATTGGCCATCTGTATAGGAGAAAATAAATGAGCCCTTTTAAAAAATAAGTGGTTTCTCTATTCTAAAATAATCCATGAGATATATTTGGCTTATATTATAAATACATATCATGTATTTTTCACTCTAAGTATATATAATACATGTCATATAATGATCAGGTTTCCCCCATCCTAGGAAAAACTAATTCATGACTTGTATGGTTGTTTGGCATGTGAAATTCACATCGCGTTTTAAAATACATTTCATGTTTAAAATTAAAAATATTATATTTTATCTAAATCAATGATCCAAACATCTTATCCATTCCACCCAATGAGAAAAAATGTCTTAAGGCCTGGTTTCTTGGTTTGAAGACAAAGTATGAACTGAATAAGGGTTGAAGAAAAAATTTATGAATCCATATCATTGTGAAAATTAAGGATGTTACAACCTAACATTGATAAACAATATAAACATAGAGTTTCCCTTCCATGGGTGATAATTAATAATTTAGAAAAACATATAGAATTTGAACACATAATTGGCCTCTCTCTCACAGGTTTTTTCATGTACACAGTTTTTCATCAATAACAACTGGAATAAAGGATAAATCAAAACATCTAGAACCTTTTTCATCCAATAAAATATAGATATTGAATTCTAATCGAAGAATCAATCTACCTTAAACTCAATAACCTCATGATCTAAAAAATTATATGAACCAGAATGATATTAGTGAAGCTATGACACATGGATGATGTCATGCATGGCATGATACCTTTGAGGTAAATCCAACCAATAAGCTACTGGCCCTACTCTATACATGATGTCGAATGGACATATTTAATGAGGTGATATAATTCTGTATCTATAAATCCATATATGATCCAATCTAGGTGAAACTATAGAAACAAGTGATATCCAACCCCAAACTCTAAAGGATGGCAGCAAGGAATTTTATAAGACTTCTAGTTGGACTAATCTGAAGCCATATGATTCTAAATAAGTTTATAACAAACCTGAATTTTCATAAAGAAGATAGGACTTAGTAGTGCTACCTCACCTGCCTCTATCAAGCATAAGGGTAAATGACATGACCTACTATAAAGGAACTCGTATAGAGCCATCTAAATACATTTATGAATGATATCATTTTAAGAAAAACTCAAAAAGTGGGAGTTGATTTTACCCTGAACCTCTAAAATCAAAGACATATGCTCATATAATATCCTCTAGAACTGTTATAGTATTCTTAGACTAAAGTTTGATAAAATTGTGATATGTTATACTCAATAGCACCTATGAACCCAATTCCTTTAGAATCTCCTTCCAAAACCCTAACATAAATGGGCCAAATTGATATAATATGATAGAACAGGGAACACCATGAAAGTGAAAAATATTTAAAATGCAATGCCTCCCATGATCATAAACATAGAATGTATATTTAATATGTAGGAAGTGTGATAACATGTTTGACCTATCAAGGATCACTAATAAAAAGTCAGTGCCTCATGGGGATTTTAGAAAACCCATCACAATATCCATAGTAACGTTATCCCATTTCTACCATGGAATTGGTAGAGGCAATAAAAGCCTATAAGGAGATTTTTTCTGAACCATTATCTACTAAAAGTTGTATTACATAGGTATATAACCTATAATATACATCTTCTTACATTTCCACCAATAACGATGATGCATTTCTTGGTATATTTTGGTAATCCTAGGGTGTGATGCCCAAAAAGTGTGTGATTTTCCCATATCAATTTCTCTTGAATATTTGAGGATCTGAGATATGTACATGTACAAGAAGGATCTCATACTCATCGATAACACACCCTGGATGTGGGTCCTCACAAGAGAAACTTTTCCATAGGACTAGGTCTCTCGAGATCTGAGATTTTTCTAACTCGTTCTCACTCTTAAGGGGAAGATTGTACATCAACGTTGCTTAAACAGGCTACCCTCAATAGTCATATTCATCCATCTACATATAAAAAAATAGAACCATTAACATTAAATCACTACAAGACTCTTGGATGGCCATTTAATGAGTCTTCTAGCTCTAGTAATCAACTACCTTATTCCCATTTTCGAGAGTATAACTGGGTTCAAAATAAAAAAATTGTAGGTATTCCTCCCACAATTACATACTGATATTCAATTCATTCCATTTGGAAATATATTTAAGAATATTATGGTCTTTTAATGAATAAAACACTCACCCTATAAATAATTCCACCCATAGCATTATGAATGAACCAAAGTTTCTATATTCCGAACGTGCATTGGATAATTCCACTCACATGGTCATAATTTGAAGGAATAGTATGGTAAAACGTGATCTCACTATATCATAACTACTATAATCCCAAATCATGACACATCCTAAGAGATTGTATAAATATTTTCTACCTTTTGAAGAATCAGGAGAAGTGTTGCAGTCAATCTTCCTTTCATCTTCTGAAATGCTACCCATCAATATTTAAATCATGGTAATATAACTCTATTTTTTGTCAAGCCCAGGAGAATATTTTCTATGTGTGATAATTCCTGAAATAAAATCAGTTAATTGCATATCATCCCCATAAAACTACACATATAAAAAATTATCTTATATTTCTCCAATTAAAAAATGGCACTCACCTTATCGGGGTCAATGGATACTCTTGTATCTGAGATCGTATGACATAGGATGTTAAACTTATCAATCCAAAAGTTTCATTTCGAGATATTAACAAAAAGATGCTTTTCTCTTTTTTTTATTCATCATGATCTCAAGATTATTGTCATGATCATGTTAGGTGTGAGAAAATATTGAGATGATGTTCACAAAGACTTCCACAAGTGAATCTAGATATGGGTGCAAAACATGATTCATTACATCCAAGAAAAAATATGGCACCATGATATGTTTGAATGGAGTAACTATATACTCATAAATTTGTTTTATTATCTAAAACAATGTATTTTGTATTTCTTATGGCCAAACGCACACATAATGGTAGCCTAACCTCAAATTGATCTTATAGAAAATCATCCCTCCTTAGAGCATGCTGAAGAGGGAATATATATGAGGTACTTGATTCCAATTCTTAACCATAGGTCAGTTCCACCAGCAACAATTAGTGTACAATAAATGGGTACCATCATCCTTTCAGTGAAAATGATCAGTGAACCCCATGGTGAAGTATTTGGTTATATGAAACCATTACCTTCAAAGTCCACTAACTGATTTTCGTGTTTCTATTTCTTTGTTTTTGTCATCCTATAAGAAGTAATGGAAATTTGTTCCACTCCTAGAACTGTCTCAATGGTTAAATCAACTTATATCTTAGGAGGAAATCCATTGAATTGTGTAGGGAAAACATCCCTAAACTGTCAACCACCTGATAAAATTTTGTACTCAACATTCCTGATTTCTCAGAAAGATAATTTAACTTTGGGATGTAAATATTTCTAAATCATGATTCTTGAGTCCATATTGAACATTAATGACAACCCATTATCCCTTAATAATATAGGTTCCACCCTTGGTTGATGAAAACGATACCCTCTGTCAATAGCAATCACCATCAGCATGATAATGAACTAGCTAGTCCATTTAGAGTATGGTGCAGAAACCAATCATCTTGAGGATAAATGAGTTCCACAAGAATTGGTTCCCACCTATCTCAAGGGGTAACTCTTTACACTGGAAAAAACACTCTGATTAAACACATAGTTGTGATTTGAGAGTCATTATGCATATAAGTATTCAATTTTTAGGCACACACTCTCTATAATTTCGACTTATATAAAATAGTTTGATAAAACTATATCAAATTAGAAATAAACTATATTAGAGTACAATATAATATTACACAGAACAATAAAAGGATCTAAATTCTAATCCTTGGGAGTAGGCTACACATTATAGATATGGCCTGATCCATGTCCCTGAGATGCAACCTCACTAACCTGGGTAGGTTGGCTCTATCGAGACCGACCCTTAGAAGTCAAACTACCTCAGGCACGACCACCTCCTCATCTTGATAGGTATATATTATAACAGATCCCAATATGATTTAAAGATACTAATCATGTTCCACTATGTGGTGTCAGTACTAATCTCATATCAGTAGGAACTAGAGGGAAAATTCATGATGACACACGGAAGGTGATCCATCCTTCCACAAATTTGGCACTCGATTGGGTTCCTCGTACTTTAGGACTTATTATGAACTATCTTACAAAACTGTAGACACACAACATATATTTCGGATTATATCATCTAGTTAGTGCTACCCCAATGAGGTATATCGAAACGATGATTCATGCTGGAAAACAAATCACCTCCCTCCCTCAAAATGAAACCACCCAGATTCACTCTATTACATTCGAACATTTTACTCTTAGTGATGAGGGCCGAGTTAGCTCTTTCTAATATGGTAGTGAAAAAATAATCATTCACCTTTAATTATATTTCCTATGAAAGTACATCCTTAAACTGGCATGTAGTCATTAAATTGTCACCGAGTAGTGTCAGTGAAAATGGTAAAGCTTGGTCGAATGAGATAAATACTCCATCAACAAAAAAACACTATATTGTGGGCTTATAAAATCCCAATAACGATCTTCTCTTAATGAATGAAGAGAGAAGTAATCATAGAATATATATAGGAAGTCCAAAAAAACCATACCCTAATGATTATCATCCAATGATATGACATCGTACCAACACATGGTAAATTCTTGGATTCTATAGGAGGAATAATTTACCCTCCACTCTATAGGTTCCTCTAATGTCTTGAATAATGATAATGTTTCCTCAAACCCTAACACATTATCCTGAGGAATTTAGACACTTGAGAAGGCGGTGGGATGCTGCTACTGTTGGAATTCATGTTTCAACTCTTTAATAAAAGAGGAAGGTAAGGAGGCAACATATGAAGACTATATGAAACAAAAGAATCTCTTAATAAAATGATAATCAATTCCTAGTGGATAATTAAAATACGGATCCTCAAGTGGCACTATATGAGTTATTACTGGTGGCTCAGGGCCCACCACCTTTTGAGCAAGGACTCTACCACCCTCCTTTCACCCGACTAGAGGATTTCGTGACAGTATAGCTCTACAATTTCAAATCATAAACCATAATTAATATTTAAAAATAGATATTAAAAATATATTAGAAGGACGGAAATGTACATTTTCTTCCTATATATGAGTCACACCTCCCTGCCTACCCATAAAGCTAGGTCTAGGTGAGGAGATGATCGCAATGAATCCCCAGAGACTCTACCTACTACCCCTACTAATATTGGGTCTAGGTCAGGGTCTTATTTAACTCTATATAAGTTGTATTATATAGAGTTTCAATTTCATATAATATATGAAAACACACTTTAATTTTCAATTTTAATACCCATTTCAAGGGAACCATTTCATTTTACAAATTTAAACTCATTTATATTCATAATAATTCATTTTTATTTAATTATCATAATCTAGTTATATATGTAACTATTTCTAGTTGATAATTGCTCATACTCATTATAAATTGTAATTAGTATGCCATGTACCTATGAAATCCCCAATACATATTGTATTAGGATGTAACTGGTCATATAAAATAATTTTATTATATTAATTTCCACTGCCCATTTATATAATTACAAGCATAATAAATTAAAATTCTTCATTTATGTAATAAATTTAACTAATGATTCATCCTATAGAAACTTTGATTCACGGATCAGACCAAGAATAACTGGTTAATTAGGGTTTTCTCGTCAATCCTTACTAGAAAACCCCCTTGAGATAGATGTTGAAACATTAATTAATACAATTATATAACCCCTATAAGAAACAATATCAAATAAATAATGATGATCTTGTTATGATGATATATTGAAAGGGATGTTCATGATATATAGTGGTTTAGGAACATACGACATGCTAATCATTGAAAAATAGACCAAAAGATGCAACAACTAGCATCATGACAAAAAGCTTGATCCTCATCTCATGTACTCTATCCGGGAGACAGAAATAAAAAACTGGAAGCTAGGTGATTCCCTTTATCTACTCTTGAAATCATGAAGTGTTTTAGGGTACCATAAGATTCATGAATTATAGCAACCTCAACCTTTTACATATAACATTACATGGTTTTAAGCATAATTATACATCAGAGTACATGTTGTGAATCATATATTCTAGTATCTTGGAAGTCTAGGTATATAATAAAACATTATAAAAACATTTTTTTAAACTCCATAATGAGCTTTTATTTTCCATTGTGCTTATACATCTGCATAGTTTATCTTGGGGAAAACAAGAACAAAGGGATGATCTAAAATCCCAGCAAGGGAAAACCATAATAATAATGCATTAGCACATGGGATAGAAGGAATGACATGATGATATAAAAAGGAATGTAAAATGATGAGTCATAACATATAAACAAAGTATCATTTAAACATGGAACCTTAGAAATGTGGTAGAAACATAAAACATAAATTTATTATGAGTCAAGTCTAACTTCAAAGATTGTTTCCTATAGTAGTACAAGCCATGACTAACTTCCAAGACCATCTCACATAAAGTCTCATGTGACCCAACATTACCCATTGCATTTAAGTGCTCTCTAGTTACACTCATATTATATTTCATAAATATTTTTCCCACACAAATAATCATATATAATCATACATAATCAATTATAAATAAACATAAGGGTCGCCAATAGAATTAATTGGGTACCCCAATCATAACATAAAGTGTAACTAATGGGCATATCATGAATGTGAACATGAAGAAAATAACTAGATAATACATGTATAATCAGATGTAAAAATATTTATATATCAGGGTAAGTGATTTAAAACAGAAGTGACAACATGTAAGAAATGTATTTGAGAAATTTTATCATTAAAACATTTTGTGCAGTTTTGAGGAAAATATTATAGAGCTTTTAAAATCGAAATGGGAATAGTACTTTATATAAAAAAAGATGTGAAACATAAAAAAATTTTCAATAAAAAAAGTATGATTTTATAAATACAATGGTGGAATAAAACCTAGGATAAGGTGAAGTTCAAATTGGGTAAAAATTTGGAATGTTTCCTTAAAATGAGTTTTCTTATTGGGAAGATTTATGGATGGATTCAGTTAAAAGAATGTATATCCCAGAAAGAGAATGAGGTTGGGATCCAGAATCTTGAGGTTGGAGCATAATAATAGAATTTCAAAATTATATAAAAAAATAAAACACAAATTCATATCATTAAGTAAAAATATAGAGCAACCCGAAGGAATAATGGTGGTTCGGGTTAAATTCCATAAGGATTACCAGCATGTAATTAGATGTACTTAAAAGGGATTCATGATAGAGAAAGAGGTTTCTAATAACTTATACATTATGAGGGAAGTATGGTGGAGATGGAAATTCATGCACCAACATTAGTCATTACACACAAAAGGGAATAAAATAGAGGGCAGTCTTGAATAAAAGAGAAATCGAGAGGATCCCTTACATTAAGTCCATTGATGTTCTCCAATTGTTGTTGATGACCGGAATAACAAAAATTAAATGTATTAATTAAAAATTACATACCCTATTATATATGTAATTGATTTATTATAACCATTTTATGTTCATTCAATACATTTTTGATTGGTTATAATGTTCAATGTAATTTTGCAGGTCTATTTGCTTCTTTGGGGTTAATGATCTGTTCATGTTCGGATAAACATGTATGATGAAAGTGGTTTTCTAGAATTTAATTTATATATTATTTTTAAACATACAAAAGTTTAAATGGTTGTAAACATAATTTGGATACATGGAGTGATGTTGAATCCTTATATAAATCTTTAGTGACAACCTTTAGGGTCAATTGGCAGTTTTTTACCACAAAGAACGTGTTTTTTAAACAAAAAAATTGTGTAAAAAACAATTATAGAACCATAGATGTGTTATAATACATATATTATTTTCATGTTCAATAATTAAAATGGTTTCATGGAAATAACTAAATATGGTAATGGAAATTGAAAACCCATCTTCCATGAATGTGGTAATTTAACACTTCATAGATGGTGTATTTACAATAAAAATAAAATAATATTAAAGGAGAGATGATAACAAATAATTCCATTATCATAACAAAATTAAATTAAATGTATGGTACTGTTGTTTTCATAATATTTGGATGAGGATAGGTAAGGATAGAAAAGAAAACTAATGAACATGAAATGAAAAAGAAATAAAAGAAAAGCAAAATTTACCACTTGAAGAAATCGTTCTCAAGATCCTTCTTAAAGGGATAAGATTTGGTATTTTAAAAAGACTAGGGGTTTTTGGACGTTGTAAAAGACATTGGAAATATATTTGGGTGGATTGTTGGCAAGGCACAAGGCTTAACAGGTGTAAAGGGAGGTGGTAAGGAGGGGTTGTATTTATAATGGAGGGGAGGAGGGTTTTCATATTATTATAATCATTAGTTTGTTATTTATTTGATAAGACAACCCATAGTTAATATTACATGATAAATAATCGTAATAGATGTATATGGGTTATATATTTGTGTTCTTACATCAAGTATGTTTTCATGAATAATAGATATAAATTCAAATGTATTTATATGGAAAACTAATGTATTCTACTATTCACCAAAAATTCAAGTATTTTAGAAAAATAAAAAAAATCACCATTACAATTTTTGGATGTGTAGAATTCCAAAATGAAATCCATATATCATAAATAATTTTCTAAATATGATGAATTTAAAATTTAAATAAAACCATAATTTATTCGCAAAAAACAACAATTTTGAAACATTTAATTTCTTATTCTAAGATATCAGTATAGCGTAAACCTAATTGAATCTTATTTATATAATATCATATCTATGATTAATATTAACTAGGGTATTTCACTATTCATAAGGGTAAAATTACTATTTATAAGGGTATGTCACTATTCACCAAAAATTATGTTGGTCATATTAGACTCTAAATAACTTCCCAATGGCAACCATGTATGTAAAAATTTAAAAATTCAAATCACAGAAGTGAAAACATTATGTTTAAAGGTCACATAGTACATAGTAGTTCCTATTTTTGTGATTTTATGTGATTATATGACAAAATCAAAAGAAATAAATTTCAATTGAAAACATTGGGTCATTACATTGTCCTCCCTTATGAAATATCACCTTTGAAATTTTGTTTTACATTCTATCCCATAAACAGTTGTGGATACTTTTCCTTCATTGGCTCCTCCAGTTCCCATGTTGCCTCTTCGTACTTGTGGTTCCACCACAGTACATTTACTAGTTGAGTAGTCTTGGTACACTTGACATTACCTCTATGATCCAATATCTTTATTAGCTACACCCCTTAATAAAGATCATCCTCCAATTGTACGACCTCTTAAGAGAATACATGTGAAGGATCAAGTATGTAATTCCTTAAGAGGGATACATGAAATTCATCTTTTACTTTGGCCATATAAGTTGGAAGTTCTAGTTGATATGTCACAACCCCGATATGATAAAGAATATCAAAGGTGAAATTGTACATGTGACATAGCTTACCTTTCATTGTAAATCTCATGACCTTATTCTATTGAAATATGTAGAGAAATACCATGTCTCCAATTTTGAATTCAAGGTCCTGTCGATGGCTGTTTGTATTACTCTTCTGCTATCTTTAAGCATCCTTAATATGATGCTTAATGGTTTTCAAATTATCCACCATTTTTTCATCCATTTCATGTTCTAGATTCTTACTTTCACCGACTACACCCCAAAACAATGGTGTTCTACACTCTTTTCCCATAATGGGATCAAATGGTTACATTTAGATGGTCCTAAGGAAACTGTTGTTGTAGTTGAATTCAACTAGTGGAAGATGTTAGTCACATCCTTTTTTAAAGTCCATAGAGAAAGATATCAACATATCTTCTAGTGTCTGAATTGTTTTCTCATATTAAATATCATTTTGAGGATCATAGGCCATGATGAAGTTCAGTTCAGTGCTTAGAACATGTTGGAGACTTTTCCAGAACATCAAGATAAATCTCAGTTCTTGATCGGATACAATATATAGTGGTACTCCATGTAGCGTTACCACTTATTTAAGGTAAATATGTTCATGTTGATCCAATTATATTTCCTATCAAATTGTGATAAATTGATATGTCTTCATAAGACGATCCACAACGACCCATATAGCATTTTTTTCCTATGTATGTCCTTGGAAGTCTAGTTATAAAGACCATGGTAATGTTCTCCCACTTCCATGCTAGTATGGGTAGTGGTCACATCATCCCCATAGAATTTTTCTTATCATCCTTCACTTGATAAAATACCAAGAACTTATATGTATATTCAGAAATATCCATATTCATATTGTCACGCCTAATGTTTTCTCAGAGATCTCGATACATATGTGTGCACCCAGGGTGTATAAAGATGGTTGAGTTAAGTGCATCATTCAAAAGCTCATTATCTTTATCTGGATTAGATGGTACACATAATCATGACCCAAATATTACAAATCCATCCTTTTCAATAATGAAATCATTTGATTTCCAATTTTTAAAATCATTCACCCTTTTCTAAAGTTCCACATCTTTTGTTTTATTATCCTTAATTTCCTCCAAGAGGGATATTTGACGAATCATTTGAGAATGGAATGATGTTGTTTCTCCTAAAATTATTCCCATGTCCATCCTCTCTAAATCTAACAAAATTGTATCCTTTAAAATTCATATCATTTATAATTATACAAGATCCTTTCTACATAAATTATCTACCACATGTTTTTCCTTACTGATTTTCTAGTGGATTGAGAATTCATAATACATGATGAGCTCTATCCATTTTCGATGGCGCATATTAATCTCTTTCTAGGTGAACATATGTTTGAGTCTCTTGTGATCAGTAAATGTCTCACACTTCTCCTCATATAGGTAATTCCATTGGATTTTTAAGGCAAAGAACACTACTACCTACTCCAGATCATGAGTAGGATAATATTTCTTGTGGATTTTCAGCTTCGTTGAGGAAGAAGCTATCACTTTATTATTTTCATAAGCACACAACTTAATCCTTTATTTTAAGAAACACTTTAATCCACAATGATTTCTCCAATTTTTTGGATTGTGGGTATTGGCACAATGATAAGCCTCATTTTCAATTCCTTGAAATAGTCTCCACATTCCTGAGTCCAAAAAAACATTACTCCCTTCCATGTCATCATGGTCATTGGCTTTGATAATCATGAAAATTTCTTCCCAAATCATTTATAATACCCAGTTATACCCCAAAACCTACAGATCTTTATTATAGATGATCTTCTATGCCACTCTTCAATCGTCATTGTCTTGGAAGGGTCTATAGATATCCCTTTTTTGTGACTACATGACTGATGAATGATACATCCTCTATCCAAAACCCACATATTATGTACTTTTCATATGTTTTCTCCCTTCGTGTAGTTTTTAACATAATATTCAAATGATACTCATGTTCCTCTTTTCCCTTGGAGTATATAGATTATCATCAATAAATACTATGACATGTTTTTGTGGTAATATCTAAAGGCTCTATTCATTAAATCCAGGAAAATTTATGGATCATTATTGAGTAAAAAGGGGATCAATATGAACTCATAGTTTACATACCTCATTTGAAAGGTAGTCTTGTGAATATCTTTTTCCTCAATAGTAATTGTTGATATCTCGACTGAAGGACCGGCATAAAGAAATAACTGGCCCCACGAAGTTGATTAAACAAGTAATCTATCTTTGGAAGTAGATACTTGTTCTTTATTGTGATTTTATTGATCTCATGATAATCAATGTAGGGGTTCATTGATCTATCCTTCATCTTCACAAAGAGGACATGAGCACCCCCTGATGAAGCACTTGTGTATATGAAACCCTTCTCTAGATTCTCTTGTAACTACTTCTTAAGCTTCTCCAACTTTATGGTGGCCATTATATAGGGGTTCTTTGATAAATGTAGAGATTAAAGAATATGTTCAATTGAGAACTCAGCCTCCATATCAAGAGGAAGACCATGTAACTCTTTGGGGAATACATCAGTGTAATCACTCATGATGGGAATGTCTTCAAGAGTGATTCTCTCATTTGACCCTATCATTTTATCTTGACATTCTTTCTCATAAGTAATTAATATCCACACATGAGAAAATGATTATAAAAGAGATTAATCATCCTCCTTAAACATTTAAAGAGTTATAGGACACTTCGGGATATGAATAGTGATATCCCATTCCAGGGAGTTGATGTTGGCTTTGTTTAAAGATAGCCAATCCATGCCCAAGATAGCATTCAAATCTACTAAACGAACTATGAAGATATTTTTTGGGAGGTTCAGTCCACAAAAATTAACTGGGGATGAGTTATAAACTAGGGATGAAATTATTTCCCCATTCGTTGTTCTCACATATAACATTTCCTATATATTTTGAGGTGGGGTTTGAATATTTCTACCATATTTTCAAGATATTAATAAATCTGTAGAAATAAAATCAAATAGTATATTCTCTATTATTGAATTAATGACTAGTGTACCTGTCACCACATCGTTTCCTAGATCCACCTTAGAAGTAGTGATAACATAAGCCCTTCCATGTCTCCTTTGTGGTTTTTATTGATTTCCTCTGACAATCCTTCGCATAGGATTTTTTTTTCAGAATTCCCATGCTCCTTGTAGTTGTAACACTGGACCAATGGATGACCATTGATCTTAACCTTCCTTTATTCTTCCACATTTTTGTGATTTTTCATTTCCCTTCAACAGTTCTTGGCCAGATGTACCAACATTCCACATTTGAAGAAATTCCTGGTTCCCTTTAGAGAGCTACTAGGATGCTTCTTCCCAAAAAATATACAAGTGGGATATTAAGCATTATTTCTATCATGGTATATGATTTTTGAACCAACCATGTTTTTATTTATTTTTTTCTTCTTATCACTAGGACCACGAGACCACTATAAGTCTCCAATGTCAATTTTAACCTTCTGGGCAGAACAAACGGTCTCTTCATAACTGTCAATGTCCTGAATCACCAACACCATATCTCGACTCACATTTATCTGGATAATGAAGAGTCTCAACTTTCTTTCAGTGTTCAAGATAAATCCAAAGGTCCACCTTTCAAGCCTCATAATTTTTTCTTCAAATGACCCGATGAACTCATCTTCCTTTTAATATTGTTCAAGGAACTCATTTTCCATCATGATATATCGGGTTCAAGGAAAATATTTATTGATAAAAATCTTCTTAAATTCTTCCCAACCCATGGAATCTATTTTCTCTTGGGTATTTGTATTCTTTATCAGTGTCCACCCCTGATCACCTTCCACTTCAAAACAATAGACCACCAGTACTACATTATTTTATTTCAAGCACTTGAGGATGGATAATATCTTTTCCATAGTTTTAATCCAATATTACACTCGGTGGGGATTAGACAATCCACTAAACATGGGAGGCCTTTTCCATATGAAGGATTCTACGACAATATTATTTTTATTTGGAGGTGGAGGGTGTTCCACATTATTCATGTTATTATTAATAACTTGATCCAGCTAAGCATGTACTGTCCTGATGTTTTGAGAACCCATTATCATCACATCAGGCATATCATTAATGAAATATTAATATTTCCTATAACATTTTTTGTTGGAATATGTTCTTCTATTTCCCACCATTAACTATGAAAAAGTACATACAAGTATAGGGCTTAAATACATAGCTATTGGGTATAAAAAGGAAACATTGAACATAAAAGTAAATAGATGTAAAGGATAATAATATCCTAACATGTTATTCAATGGTTTTAAATCTAGGATATCCATGATAAATTAAATAACTTATATTCTTATGGAATTATTTTAATCTATTAATAATGGATTGTACTAAGCTCATGAATTTAGAAAATCGTATCTCACTGGAGTGTCAAAACAAGAGTGTTGTAAGGCCCATTGTGGTGTACTAGGATACCCCAGGTCTAGGCTAAAACTCCATGTCAATGACTTCACTCCTAGGTACATCTGATCTGGAGCCGCCTCTACATATTTATATACATAAAAGGATGTATTTTTTTATAAACTACTTACTCTATATTTACCAAAATATAGATGGTGTTTTCTTATACATTGTCTCATCCTTATGGTTCAAACTAAGGTGATCTATTTGTAATCTCCAAAAATAACTGGAACATACTATGAATGCAACTATAGTGACCCTATTCTTTTACACATTATTTTACATGATATTAATAATAATTATACCTTAGCATTCAATCAAAGGATCGTAAATTCTAGTGTCTTGGAAGACTATGTACATAATCAAACATTATAAAAACAACTTTTTATTTATACCCTATACTGAGATCATATCTTCTATTTTTCTCATTCATATGCATCGAATAGCCTAGGGATAACATGAACAAAGGTATGTGTTAAAATATAAGAAAGGTAAAAACTATAAGAACAAAGCAATATCACATGTGATAGGAGGCATGACTTGAAGATATAAAAAAGAATGCAACATATGTAATCATAATATATAAACAAGGGATCATTTAAACAATGAATCATAGAAATGAGGTAGAAACATAAATCATGAATTTAGTACAAGTCAAGGGTAACCGCCAAGACCGTTTCCCATAGTAGCACAAACCAAGGCTAACAGCCAAAACCATCACACATAATGTCTCATGAGAGTCATCATTTTCCAATGAATTGTAGAACTATCTATGCACACCTATATTACAATTCATGAATATGTTTTCCACATAAATAATCACATATAATCAATCTTATATAAACATAAGGGTTACCGATGGAATGAATTAGGTACCATAATGATGAGCTCAAGAATAACCAATGGGCGTATCATGAATGTGTCTATGATGAAAAAAATTAGAACATAAATGGATGATAATATGGTAAAATATTTATATATCATTGTATGTGATGTCAAATAGAATTGAAAACATGTAATAATCATATTTGAGAAATTTTAGCATTAAGACATCTTTGTGCAAATTTAAAAAACATACTATACAGATTTTAAAACAGAAAAGGGAACCAACATTTATATAAAACTAGAGGTGGACCAAAAAAGTTTTTTTTATATAAAGACTAATTTTAAAAAGAAAATTTTTGTTAAAACATGGAATCGAGTGGACTAGAAATTGGGTAAAAATTTGGGAAAATCCCTTAAAACGAGTTTTCATATTGGGATGTATCGACGAGGGATTCAATTTAAATCATGTACATCCAAAAAAGAGAATGAGATATGGATCTAGAAACAAGAGTTTGGAGAATAAAAACAACATGTACTATTTTTAAAGAATAATGATAAGACAACTTCATTTGGGTAAATATAATTATAGAGTAATATGAAGTAATAAATGTGGATCAGATAGAAATCCTTACAGATTATCGGCATGGTATCAGGTGTAATTAAGAAGGGTTCATGAAAGAGAAAGAGGTTTGTCATAATATATACTTCATGAGGGAAGTATTATAGAGGCGATAAGTAATACCAAATCATTAGGAAGTACACATAAATGGGAATAACATAGAGGAAAATCTTGAATAAAAGTGAAATACTGAGAATCCCTCACCTTAAAATTGTTGGTGTTCTCCACTTGTTATTAATGACCTGAATAAACAAATTACATTTATTAAATAATGATTACAGAACCTATTATATATTTAAATGATTTTTTATAATTTTTTTATGATCATTAAAGAACTTTTTTATTTGTTATAATGTTCATTTTCATTGTTTGGGTCTATTTTCTTCCTTGATTTTAATGATTGGTTCATGTTTGGATATACATGTATGATGAAGGGTGTTGTCCAGAATTGAAGTTATATTTTATTATTAAACATCTAAATGGTTACATTGTTAAAAATGTAATTTTATTACTATATGTGAAGCTGAATAATTATATAAAACATTAGTGTATCCTTTTGGGTTAATTGGTGGGTTTTTACAACAAAGAACATGTTTTGTTTTGTAATAAAAAAACATGTGTAAAAAACGATTATAGAACCATAGATAAGTAATATATATATTATTGTCTTTCATAGCCTTGAAAATGGTTTCATGACCAGAACTGAATATGGTAAGGGAAATTGAAAACCCATAAACCATGAATGTGAAAAATTAACACATCTCAAATGGTTTCATTTATACTAAAATAAAAGAAGAGTAAATTAGAGATGATAATTACTTATTCTATTATAAAATCAACATTCCCATACATGTAAGTTATTGGAGTTATCATAATAATTGGATGTGTAGTGGTAAGGATTTTTGATCGAGTTAATATTTTACAAATTTTTTATATGAATATCAAATATTTAAACCCCCCGAATTCATCAATTTATGTTTAATTTCATCATTTTTGGATTTATGGTATGTTTTGTGTTAAAATGGGAAAGTTTCCTAATTTATTGAATTTAACAAATATAATATGTTTTTTTAACTCGGCCATATCTTTTAAAATATAATCCCAATTTATGTGATTCATTTTTTAGGAACCCTAGAGATTTGGGCTACATTTTGTTTTTCTGGGGCATGAAAAAATTCAGTCATCAAGGGACCGGAAAAAATCAATTAATGTGGAGAAAGATTCTGGACGACCATGTGGACCCCACATAATTCAATCCATCTTAAATCGGTCATAATAGATCCAATTAAAGTGATTCAAATTGGAATGTACAGACAAGTCATATATTCATATCTCTGTGGAATATCAAGAAGAGTGATCTTCATTAATGCGGATATTGGATAGGAAACATTGAAAAAAGATTTTAGGAAATCTCACTAAGAAAAGGTCAACCTCAAAAAATATTGCATATATTTTTCTATAATGGTCCAATTAATTTGATATTTGGAGAAATTTAAGAAAATTGGATTTGGGGAATTCTATAATAAGGGACCATTGGGTGATTCGAGATGGGGTGGTTCCAACTAGGAGCAATCTTTTGGCGGACAGATTCGTCTGGACAGCTTTTCGGTTATTTTATTTTGTTTCTTTTATTTTAATTATTTTGTAATGCCTTATCTATCCCCATATATCTATATTACCATTACCATGGTGGGATAAATATTTGAGTGATTGAGGAAGGGTAGGTTTTCTATTTTGTAATGCTTCAGTTCATGCACTTTATTGAATAAAAATTCTATCTCTATTCTACAATGTTGTTTTCAATTTCATATAGCGGGTTTTATTATCAACTGCGCTCATATTTGATGATTGATTCTATTATTGATTTTTTATTTGGACAATGATCATTATCTAACTATTCTAGGTTTTAGTTTATATATGATGGAATAGACCAATTCTTAGTGGTGAAGTACTCGGCGATTGTCAGTACGTGTGAAAGAAGTGGGGAATGTTTTTGATTTCTTGTGATAAACAAGACCTGATTGAGTATTTCCTAAGTCAATTGAGGATATTTTCTACAACTCTCATGCACATGTAAGGAGAGTAGAAAAAACTGAGATGTTGGTAAGTAATTCTCTCACCATCACTATTCGTCCAAAGGAGTGAGATGAAATGATCATGGAATCTCACTTTAAACAACATAACAGAAGAGGGTAGAATAAAAAAACTAGGATAGCATTGCGATTAGAAAACTGTTCCCGACCAAATCAACCTTCTCATATCATAGTTTTTAATATTTTCTTCTGTTAATTTTTTTCATTCAATTTTAAATTTTCTTTCCAAATGCAATTACATCGCAGAACCCACCCATTTTTAACCCTCATTTAAAAGTGACAAACGTAATTGTTGTGCACTCCTCTCTGGATACAATCTAGGTTAACCACATTTTTACTTAGGTAATGTTAGTTTTTGTCACACCCCACAACAGGCACATGTCAAAATGTGGCGTCGTTGCCGGGGAGGTAGTGACAACAATTTTTTTTCTTTTTCTTCTTTCTTCTTTCTTTTCTCTTTTCTTATTTTCGTTCTAATGATTCATGAATAGAACCTAAAACCCATAACCTTGCCCCATTGATCCTAAAATTGAATTAACTTTGTTGAATAGGCTTAGAAACCTCAATTTACAACAATAATTTGTGGATATTTCTCTTACAGACTCGAGTGAAACTTCAAGTGTTCACTCCGAGCCTGTCATCACTGCTGAAAATCAAAACCTAACCCTTAGAGATATATGTGCCCCACAATTCCATAATCAGAATAATAAAATTGTGATACAAGTGTTACAATATAATTTTGAGATGAAACCTAACATGCTTCCATTGCTTCCAAAGTTTCATGGCTTGGACGGTGAAGATCCCAACAAAAATATTAAAGAGTTCACACAAATCTTCTCAACCTTCAGACCACGTGGAGTAGCTAAAGAACAAGTTAAGTGGAAGGCGTTCCTGTTTTCATGGGAAGGAGCTACCAATGAATGGTTTTATGTTCTACAACCTAGAGATTTTGATGATTGGAATGACCTGGTAAGATGCTACATACAAAGATTCTTCCCCACCTCTAGAAGCACAACCATCAGAAAAGAGATCTATGCCATCAAACAATAATCTGGAAAAACCCTTTACGAATACTGGGAATGATTTAAAAAGATATGTGCCAGCTATCCTCATAAATCCATTGAGGATCACCACATTATTGTATTATTCTATCAAGGCTTACTGGAGAATGATAGGAACCTTCTTAATGCATCATCTGGAGGTGCATTGATTGAAAAGTCACCAGAATAAGCCAAAGACTTGATTGAAAAAATTTCTCAGAACACACAACAGTTTGGTACAAGAGGTATTCAGAAGGTACGAACATCTCATCCATCACCCTTACTAGAAGCTATGATTGAAGAGATAACTAGTTTGGTGAGACAGATAGCTTTGAAACAAATGGGTGACCAAAAAGCACTGGCTAAGGTATGTGGTTTATGCTCATCACCTGATCATTTCACTGACCAATGTGCTGTAATACAGGGAATGGAAACTTTCATGGCAACTTTTAAGCAAAGGAAATACCAACAAAATCAAGGATGGAGAGATCCAAACCATGTTTAGTATGGGATAGGAAATCAGCAGAATCAAGCTAGACCCCCATTCCAGCAACAATTCTAAAACCCCCCACCATTTTAAAAAAAGTAATCTTATAGAAAATCTTCTCACCATCCACCCACTTTCTCAAAACCCTTTGGGATACCATCAACCAGTGCACAACCCATTATTTTGAACCTACAACATATATCTGATATTGAGGGGATGAAATATTCTGTAAAATATTTGTCCACCATGTTTGAATGTCTCATGGAATTCCTAACCAAAAATCCCAGGAAACTTCCTTTTCAAACAAAACCAAACCCAAAGGAGAAGTTCATCCAGATTACAACAAGAATTGTAAAAGAGCTCTCACCACCAGAATCCCATGAACATGAAACTAGACCACCAAGGTTGAGGGATAATGAAGATGTAAACTCTGAAAATTATAAAGAAGAGAATAAAGAGGAGGAAGAGGAGGATTGTTCAAGGAATAAGAGGCAAGAAACACCATTTCAATGGAAAAAAAGGGAGAAAAAAGACTTACCCCCTCCATTTCCATCATGGATGATTGAATAAAAAAATTGCAGGATTAATCACATCAAGAGGAAATTTTGGACACCTTCTAGAAAGTGGAAATCAATATCCCCTTACATGAAGCAGTCAAAAATAATTCCAAGGTATGCTAAATATTTGAAGGATCCTTGTACTAAGAAGAGGAGCCTTCATGGTTATGAAAGGATCAACATGGGATGAAGTGTTTCAGAACATATCACACCACAATTTCCAATAAAATGTCAAGATCCAGGGGCATTTTCCATTCCATGCACCATTGGTTCTTTAAATTTCTCTAATTCTTTGTGTGATGTAGGTGCTTCAATTAATGTATTGACTCACTCGGTATACACTTCTTTGTAGATAGGAGACTTGAAGCCCACAAGAGTGGTGGTCCAGCTTGCAAATAGATCCACAGTTTTCCCTGCATGAGTTTCATAGGATTTCCTTGTGAAAGTCAAATATATTTTATACCCAGTTGATTTCTATGTGTTAAATATGGAATAAGATAGAATCCCTTAATATTCACCCATCATATTGAGGGGACCTTTCATAAAGATGAAAAAAACCATCATCAATGTCCATGATGGGACACTCACCATGGAGTTTGGAGAGTGCACGGTCCAGTTCAACATTTTGGAATCCATAAGGCATCCATCAGATGAACACTCCCTCTTTTCACTTTACCATGACGATGGTGCAGAACCAATTGAAGAATCAGTTATGATCTATGAATTCTTAAACTTAGGAGAGACTTATTCCCTTGTTAATATCATTGAACATGCGGATCCTAAAGATGATGGAGATCCAGACATCATGTGGGAGGAAGAGGAGGATCACCCTTTGGAAGTGGGTAATGTCAGTTTAATTTCATCACTTGAGAATCCCCCTAAACTTGAATTAAATCCACTCCTTGATGATATAAAATATTTGTACCTTATGGAAGGAGAGAAGTTACCAGTGATAATTGTAAATAATATGTCTAAAACCCAAGGAAATTCATTGATTGATATTTTGAGAGAGAATGTCCAGGAAATAGGATGGAGCTTAGGTGATATCCCTGGAATAAACCCTAAAATATGCTCACATATAATTTTTCTTCAGGGAGATTCCATACCTGTTAGACAGCCCCAAAGGAGACTGAACCCCACATTGATAGAGGTTGTGAAGAAGGAGATCGAGAAGCTCTTGGAAGCTATGATCATCTATCCCATTTCAGATTCACAGTGTGTTAGCCCAATTCACGTCGTTCCTAAAAAAACTTGCCTGACCACAGTGAGGAATGAAAAGAATGAGTTAATCACTATGATAATTCAAAATAGCTGGAGAATGTGCATCGATTTTAGGAAATTGAAGCAGGTCACTCAAAAAGACCATTTCCCCACCCCCTTCATTGACCAGATGTTGGAGATATTGGAAGGGAGAACTCATTATTTCTTTTTGGATGGATTTTCTGGTTACTTCCAGGTACCCATTGCTCTCGAGGATCAATAGAAGATGACATTTACATATCCTATTGGTTATTCTTTATATAAAATAATGTCATTTGGATTATGTAATGCTCCAGGTACATTTCAGAGGTGCATGATGAGTATATTTTCTGAACACATTGATAATATCATGGAAGTTTTCTTATTTGATTTCATGGTTTTTGGATATTCTTTTGATCATTGTTTGAAAAATCAGGAATTTTATTTGAAAACATACATTGAAAAAAAATCTGGTTTTAAATTTTGAGAAGTTTCATTTCATGGTTAAAAGAGGAATTGTACTTGGTCATGTAATTTCCGAAAATGGAATTGAAGTGGATAAATCAAAAATTGAAGCGATAAATTCATTGCCTTACCCTACTTGTGTGAAACATGTTAGATCGTTTTTAGGACATGCAGGATTCTACAGGAGATTTATCAAAGATTTTAGTAAGATTTCTCTCCCTCCCTCCATATTACTTTTTAAAGATGATGATTTCGATCTCAATGGTGCATGTAGGGAATCCTTTGATGAGTTGAAATTGATATTGATTTCACCACTCGTAATGCGTCCACCAAATTGGGAAGAACCATTTGAGATACATTGTGATGCTTACAACCAAGCAGTTGGCGTAATCCTTTCTCAGCGAATTAAGGGCTGGACACAAGTCATTGCATATGCTTCAAGAAACCTGGAATTGGCTCAATTCAATTACACAACCACAGAAAAAGAGTTTTTAGAAGTTTTTTTTCCTTTGGAATGATTTAGATCATATCTTATTAGAACTAAAGTCACTGTATTTTCTGATCATGCAGCTCTTAGGTACTTGATGAAGAAGGCTAAAGCTAAAACCAGGCTAGTGAGATGGATGTTACTAATGCTGGAGTTCAACATAGAAATCATGGACAAAAAGGGATCGGAGAACCAAGTGGCTGATCATTTATGGAGACTTCCTAACACTGCTGAAGCTGAACATACAGAAAAAGAACCATTGAATGATAACCTTCCAGGAGTATAGCTGTACTTGATTAAAGGAGAAGTACCTTGGTATGATGACATGGTCAATTATCTGGTAACATTGCATGTCCCATCTCATTTAAATTCTCATAAAATTCACAAACTAAAATCTGAATCTAGATATTACATTTGGGATGATCCATTTATTTGGAAGGTTTTCAATGACCAAGTGATAAGAATATGTTTTCTTGAGAGTGAAATTAGTTCTATCTTTCAGTTTTGTCACACATTAGCTTTGGCAGTCCATTTTGGACCTGAAAAACAGGAAGAAAGGTTATAGAATCGGGACAAAAATTGGCCAACCATTTTTAAAGATTCTCATGAATTTTTCAAAAGGTGTCCAAAATGTAAGTTTTCTAGACACATATCAAAGAGACAATAAATTCCCCGACAACCACTTATTTGTTGTGCGATTTTTGAAGTCTGGGGGATATATTTTATGGGCCCTTTTTCAATGTCATTTGGAAATTTTTATATCTTGCTTGCGGTTGATTATGTTTCCAAGTGGGTGGAAGCAAAAGACACTAGGACTGAGGATGCTAAAATTGTTTGTGATTTTTTCAGGACTAACATATTTTGTAGGTTTGGAGTTCTTAAATCCATCATCTGTGAGAAAGGGACTCACTTTTGAAATAGGGGAATGGAGGCTTTGCTGAATAAATATGGGGTTCATCATAAAACATCAAATCCCTATCACCCAAAAAATCGTCAAGCGGAAGTGTCCAACAGGGAAATCAGAGGAATTTTGGAGAATACTATTAAACCAAATAGTAAGGGTTGAATCCGGATGTTGGAAGACACATTATGGGCTTATAGGACAGCCTACAAGACCCTGATTGGAAGGAGCCCATATAGGCTGATTTATGGGAAAAGTTGTCACCTACCTTTGGAATTGGAGCATAAGGGGCATTGGGCTTTGAGAAAGATGAATCTGGGTCTTGGAAGTGCTGGGAGAAAGAGAAGGTTGCAGTTACAGGAGTTGGAGGAAATTAGAAGAGAAGAATTTGAAAATTCCAAGATTTACAAAGGTAGAACAAGAGTGGCTCATGACATGTTGATACAAACAAAAGAATTCCATCCTGGAGATAAAGTGTTGATATTCAATTCATGACTCAAGCTGATACCAGGTAAACTTCATTCTAGATGGTAGGGTCCATTTATAGTTAATCATGTATATTCTTTCAGTGCTGTGAAGATTACGAAGGATGGAGAGCCGGAACCATTCACTGTGAATGGACATAGGTTGATGAAATTCATTAGGACCCTGCCATCAGAGCCAATGGAGGATATCCTGCTCCTCCAACCAGTCTATCAATAAGAGCAATCAGGTTGTACCTCTCCTTCAAACTTTCTTGATTTTGGTATTCATTTTAAAATTGTCTTATATGTTAAATACATTTGAATGCATTGAGGACACTGCATCATTTAAGTGTGGGGGAGGGAACCCTTTTAGTTTAGGATTTTCATTTTGTGTTAGTTTTTCAAAAAAAATTAAATTAATAAATAAATTGTGTGTTTTCAAATTTTTGGGTTTTTATTTGTCAATTTTTTGTGTTTTTTTAGAAAATTTTGAGCTGAAATGATTATCATTGTCAATTTTTGAAACCCATTCCATTGAGTGAACCAATCTATTCCATGAAACTGAGCATAAATGAATGCTAAAAATGATTTTGTTTCATGTTCAAATATTTTGGAATTTAACGAAAAGTACACTGATTTTGGAATCTCATTCCATATTTCATTATCTATATCATTAAAATCAATTTCTCGAGAGGCTTCTAAACCATTTTTGTCATATTCTTTTTCATTCACCTCATTTCTTGAGAGAACCAGACCATGCATGCTTTGACCAGAATTTGATTTATTCCTTTCAAAACATGAGGGTTTGGAGTACATGTGTTTTAAATGATTGAAGAATTTATTTGGTTTTAAGGCCCTTTTCAAGATAATCCCTTTCATTTTGTCCAACCTTGTACATTTAATCCTTGTAGCTCTGAGAAGCCATGAACAGCCTGATAGGTTAGCCACATTAGATGCCAATTTTCTCTATCAAACCTGCTCTTGAAGTGAAATTACACAATCTATTTGAACATAAGTGTGGGGGCAGCTGTCTTATGTTGTGCTACCTCATTTGGTGAATCATTGGGCGGAAAATAAATCATTGAAGAGATGTGCGTTCTACAGAAAAATCATTATTTTGAAACTTGTGCCTTTTCTGGAGCTTTCATGATAACCGAAGTTGTACCTTTTCTGGAGAATCAAATTTAATAATGAAGTTGTGCCTATGCGGAGCATTCAAGAAAAATCATGTTTGAAGAGATTGAAATATTTTATGCTGAAACCTTGAGCTTATGGAATGATGATGGAGACTATTTTCTACAAAGAGTAAGATAAGGAGACCATGTTTGAGTGAAAATTATAATCTTGCTATTTTTCTTCAAAAAGAGCCAAGCCTCCTTTTTCAGCCTCAGATTTTTTTATCATCTAAATCCTACCAAAGAAAAGCGACTGAACAACCCTAAAAAGTCCTTATGAGAAACACATGTCTTTAACTCACATCAGGTAGAGATGTAGATTTTTTTCAAATCTATGGTGACCCTTGCATTGGTTTGGATGAGAAAAACATTGAAAAAAATTGATATTTGAGAAATGAGAGAAATTTCATGTGAGGTAGGTATCTTGTGTGAATGGGGTGAGTAATGATGATGAAATATAATAATCTAAATAAATGGGGAACTAGAAATAAATTTTTATGAGCAATGATATATTTTTGTTTCACGGTGTGGATTTGGTGGATCTCGTGGCTATGCGTTTTGAATTTGATTTGATTATGATGTTTACTTGTCCGGGAGTCCAACTGCTAAGTGTGGGGGAATTGATAGAGATAATATTTTAAATATTTTGTTATATAAATTTTAAATATTTAAACACCCCAAATTAATCAATTTATGTTTAATTACATCATTTTCGGATTTATGGTATGTTTACTTTTAAAATTGGAATGTTTCCTAATTTTGGGAATTTAACAGATTTCATATGTTTTGGTAATTAGACCATATCGTTTACAATTTAATCCCAATTTATGTGATTATATATTTTTCAGAACCCTGGAGATTTGGGAAACATTTTTGTTTTCTGGGGTATGATAAAATTAGGCCATCAAGGGATCCAAAAAAAATCAATTAATGTGGAGAATGATTCTAGATGACCATGTGGACCACACATAAGTCAATCCATCATAAATCAGTCATAAAAGCTTCAATTAAAGTGATTCAAATTAGAATGAGAATTCAAGTCATATATTCATATCTCTATGAAATATCATGAAGATTGAGCTTCATTAAAGCAGATATTGGATAGGAATCATTGACAGAAGATTTTGGGAAATCTCGCTGAGAAAAAGTCAACCTCAATAAATATTGCATATAGTTTTCTATAACCTTCCAATTAATTTGAGATTTGGAGGAACTAAAGGAAAATAGACTTGGAGATTTCTATAAGAAGGTACCATTGGGTGATCTGAGAGGGGGTGGTTCCAACTAGGACCAAACTTTTAGAGGACAGATTTGGCTGGAAAACTTTTCAGTTTTTTATCTTTTGTTTCTTTTCTTTTCGTTATTTTGTAATGCCTTCTCCTTCCCCATTGATCTCTATTACCTTTACCATGGTGGGGTATATATTTGTTTATTGGGAAAAGGTAGGTTCTCTATTTTTTAATGCTTTAGTTCATGCACATTATTGAATAAAAATTCTATCTCTTTACTGCAACATTGTTTTCAATTTCATATAGCAGGTTTTATTATCAAGTGTGATCATATTTGATGTTTGATTCTGTTATTTATTTTTTGCTTTGGTGAATGATGATTATCTCCCTCTACTAGGTTTTGGTTTATATATGATCTAATAGACCAATTCTTTGTGGTGAAGTACTCGGTGATCATCAGTACATGTGAAAGTAGTGGTAAATGTATTTTATTGCTTTGGTTAAACAAGACCTGATAGGGTATTGCCTAAGTCAATTGAGGATATTTACTAAAACTCTCATGCACATGGAAGAAGAGTAGGCCAAACTGAGATGTTGGTAAGGAATTCTGTCACCATCCCCATTCGACCAACAGAGTGAGAGGAAACAATCGTGGAATCTCACTTTAAAAAACATAGCAGAAGACGATAGAATAAAACAAAACAAGGATAACATTATAATTAGGAAACTGACCCCAAAATAATCACCCTTCTCATATCATAGTTTTCAATATATTATTCTGTTAATTTTTTTCATACTATTTTTAATTTTCTTTCCAAATCCAATTAAATCTCAAAAACCACCCATTTTTAACCCTCATTTAAATGTGACAAACGTAATTGTTGTGCACACCTCTTTGGAGACAATCTTGGTTAACCACATTACTACATTTTAACTTAGGTAATATTTTTTTTCCACACCTCACAATAGGCACATGTCAATTTATAATAAATAAAATAAACTTGAAAAGAAAAAGAATGAGAAGAAAAGTGGAATTTTCATCTTCAATCAATCATCCTTGAGAGCCTTATTAAGGGACGAGGATTTGGTATTTTGAAAAGACTAGGGGATGATGGATTTGGGGATGGAACTGGGGAAGAGATTTGGGAATAATATTAGCAAGGAACTAGTATTGGGAAGAGTGAAGAGATTATGTAAGGAGGGGTGGTATTTATAGTGAAGGGGACGAGGGGTTTCATAATATTATAATCATTAGTTTGTTATTTTTCCATTATACAACCAATAGTGATGTTTATATAAACAAGAATAGTAATAAATGCATTTGAGTTCTATATTTTGGTGTTTATGTCACTTATGATGTTATGAATAGTGGGATCAAATTTAAATTTACTTATACGAAAAATTAATGTATTTTACTATTCACCAAAAATTCATGTATTTCAGAAAAATCCCAAACATTCTCTCTAACCATTTATCGATGTATAGAATCCAAAAATTAAATCCATCTTTCAAAAATAATTTTCTATATATGATTAATTTAATTTTTAATCAAAAACATAATTTATTGAAAAATATCAATTTTAAAACATTGATTTTTTTATTCCATGATGTAGGTATATCATAATCTCACTTTAATATTATTTATATATTGTCTTATGTAATGCTAAAATTCATTAGGGTATGTCAGTATTCATAAGAGTAATATTACTATTCATAAGGGTATGTTACTATTCACCAAAAATTACGTTAGTTATATTAAACTCTAAATAACATACGAATGGCATCCGTGTATATTATATTTTTGAAATTCAAATCAAAAAAGTGGAAAATTTATGTTTAAAATCCACATAGTACATAGTAGTTCATTATGTTGTGATTTCATATGATTATATGACATAATCATAGAAAGGAAATTTCCATTAAAAAATTTTGGTCGTTACATGAATAGGATGTGAGATATATCCAATAGGACCCTACCAATTGTGTTTATACCTATCCATTATATGCAAATAAAATAATCAGTGCACGGGCGTTAATACATATGACAATAATAAATAACTAAATAAATTACATTAGATCTAGTTCTTTAGGGGACCCCACACCAACACATCCTTCATAGACCTAATATTGATGTCTATAAACTAATTTCATTCTTTGAAAATATGGTATGGTTGAATAAATGCTTCTTCAACATAAAATATCCATATTGGACTAAACCCATGTATGTTATTTCTCTTGGAAGACACACCCTTTGGTTAATAGTTTTGTATTCATAGCATTCAGATATAAAATGCATCCTCATAATTTAATAAATGGAATCATCTTCCCATCCATGTAGATCCGTAATGACAAACCCATGTCTTAATCTGGGAAAAATATAAATATCCAACTCTATATGTTATCTTAAAATGTGATCAATAAAATGAATCATAAGTATCACTCTAGGCAAGGAATAATGACATAACCCTCTAAGATCATCCTTGGTTTACAACATAGGGGACCAACAATCGGTTATAGAATATCATAAAAATATTTCCCACTGATCCCATCCATGGTAATTCTCCTAGGGAACAAGGTATATCTCATGGGTAAGGTTAAACATATTCCTAGTGATCTTATCTAGGTCATCTGATAACATATCCAATTATCACTCTGGGGGTATTAATAATCATTATCAATTTTAATTATAATGATAGATGCACCCATACCAGGTGTCCTTATGTTGGTACCGTTATCTCACCCTCATCTAGATGTAGGAAAATTTCATGGCTAGTATTAATGTATATATCATATAAGAAAAATAGTACTTATAATAAGAAGTATTTCACACATTCTCTTTGAGCAATAAAATAATAAAGATCCATGATCCACATATTTTTTTAAATAATTCACACTCATAGGGGTGTCTCATGGTGTGATAGTTACCCTATGATGTGGTTAGTTTTTTTATAATACAATTAATAAAAATTGAAATTATTTAATTAAATTTACTAAACATTTAGAAGGCATCACTGGAGATGTTTTATGTGCGGAACAACAGTGCATTATAAATAGAATGTTACTTTTAGGGAAAATAACTATGCCACCTACCTTATGCCTACTATACTCTCCTCATAAAATATTATCCCTTAGCATAGTAAATATTAGAATAAAATAAAATGATATAATAAATCCATAAAAATTTGGAATATTATCTTAAAACAAAATCATTCAAAATATGGTGAGATTAAACGAGAAATGAAGGAATTCGAACAAAGAACATACTGTTGAGTTACTAATGTAATGTATGGTGAGATAAATAGTCATCAAATGATATATATATATATCCTTTAAATCCATTGTTATTATTATATGGGAAAATTTGGTTGGATATCCTCATATGTGGGAGAAAATAAAAGACCCGCTTTCAAAAATAAGCCATTCTTCTCCCTATAAAATTTAGCAATGATATTTACATGGGGTTTGTTATATATAAATATTGTGTATTGTTCATAATTTTAATATATAATACTCGTTGTTTACTTCTCATGTTTTCCTCTTCCAGAGTGAAACTATTTCACAACATGTAAGGAGGGTATTGCCAGAAAAAATCACATCATGGTTTTAAACACATGCCATATATTTAAATATATGTCGTGTATTTGGTCTGTATATATGATCCAGCCCACTGATCCCATCCCCCATTGAAAAAAATTGTTCTATGGTATTATTTACTTGGGTATAATAAAAATTTTGAACACAATAAGGTTTTATTTAAAAATTAATGTAACTATTCCTCCTCGAAAAGAAGAGATGTTACAATTGGTAGGAATAGTGAATATGAATTTGGGAGAAAAAGTGTACATTTAAAGAGGATGAATATTATTTTTAACATCATTAAATATTATAAAGAAAAAAATATATCAACGTAATTTCCCTTAATGGGGGAAAATTTATTACAATATCATAATTACTTTTAAAAATTATATTCCAAAGCAATATTTATAAGAGAATAATTAAGTCATAACAAAGGATGTCGATTCCAGAAAAACCCTTAATTATTTTTAATAATTAAATAAAATGTATTTTAATGAGGGATTCATGAAAATACTGGTAAATAACATGAAAGAGACATTAATAATAAGATTATAATCCAATGGGGTAGTAAGTAGATCATATAAAATAATAATATGTGTATTACCTGAAAACATACACTAATGAATAGAAATGAATACATAACACCTTATAAAGATCATTTTTATTGATGTAATAATAATAATAATATTTTTATTATATTAGGGATAATTGAAAATAAATTTACCAAAAAGAAAATATAATATAATATTATACACAACTCTAGAATATAGAATATATTATGAGGTTATTTCAGTACTATTATGACTAACAAAATTTCTTATATTAATAACATTTTAAAGCTTAATATATCCATTAAAAATCATTAAACTAAAAAAATTCTTTTTTGACTAACAATACCGATATTTAAATTTACATATTAATCCGTGATAGAAATGTATAACACTATTTTTTTACGTAGTTGAACTGATAAAAACAAGAACATGCTCTAATATATGAATGATTGTGCATATGAAAGTGTTTTCATTAGAAAAATATAATTATTAAATAATTAAATTGATTTTATTTAGATGTTTCTATGATTTTGAATAATATTTAAAGATATTTGGATTAAAAAAATTATAGATGAAATTTAAATGTGGTACATTGTTGAAGAAGTAGTATACATGTACATAAAAAGGTACGAATTTGAATATATTTTTAAAAAAATTTATAAATTTTTAAATAAAACTTTTTTTAATTAAATATCCCCTTTTAACCAAATATTTTTTTGATTTTTGAAAAATAGATCACATCGCTTATGAAGGTGGTGGTATGCACCTAACACATGGGATGTTTTAATTTTTCGAATGGTTAGGAGGTTTTTAGAAAATTATTTTCAAATTAACATAATAAAGATTATGTTTTATTATGATACATACGTTATCATGTCAATATTGATATTATATATGTGGTGAAAGTAGATTAACGAAGAAAAGAAATTAAATTCAAAAGATGTAATGGATAATTTTACATTAATCATTAGACGATCTCCTATTAAAATTTTATTATGGATTTGAAATTTGTTATTTTGGAAAAAAAGAACCTCTAAGACATTTATATTACCTTTTTAGAGTTATTTCATTGAATTTTTATTTCAGTCTAAGAGGCATTGGTTTTGAAGTGAAGTGTGTGGTGGTAGATCCTTTTATAAGGTTGAGGATTGGCATTTTGTCATAATATAAAACATAAGTCACTATTCAAGGAAATTGGATACCAAAGTGGTAAATATTGGAGTATGGTAGTGTTTATAGTTGTTATACACTCAACCATACATTTCCAAAAAAGTAGTTTTATTTTTTTAAGTCTTTTAATATTATATTTTTAACTATTATTATTTTTGGATTTTACTTTGGTTACTAATTTTTACATAAACAATTTCATTTTCGTGGATAAAAATATAATTTTCCTTTCTATATATGGTGTAAATAATTATTCCAAATATGAAATCCAATATATTCAATAAAATATAATTATTATAAAAACTAATTTTTATATTAACAGACATATCACATAAAACTATATTTTAAAAAAGTGGTTTCTATAACTAAAAATCATTATAAAAATATAATTAACAATGTTGTCTATATATAAGATATTAATAGGTCTATTATTAAGAAAATAAAAGTTATTTTTCTTTCAGAAAAATTCAAAATTGAGTTAAACCACATAAATCCATAGATAAAAGAAACTGAAAAAAATAATTTTTAATAATGTTAAATATTACTTAAGTTTCACAAAGGTTAAACAAGAGTTTTATTAATGAAAAAATGTTTTAAAAAAAGATTTATTTTATACTTATAAAAAATATTTTATAGAAATTTTTTTTATCATTCAAATAATTTTGTATTATAAAAATATGATAAAATTTATAATATTTTCAAAAAATTTATCTATCAATATTCATCCAAAAATATTACTTTACAGTAAAATATAAAAAATTTAACCTAAGATAAATTTTACTTGTTGAATAAAAAAATAATGATAATTTAAAAAATTTAAAAAATAAAATTTATAAATTTCGCTTTAAAATGAAAATATAAAATATAAAGATATTATTTAATTATAGAAAAATGATATTTTAAACATTAAATGTTATTAATATAATTTTATATTAAAATTAAATTACATCATTTTTAATGGATTATTTTGTAAATTTATATAATAATATTACCAAAATAAAATATTAATTGAGATCAATTTAAATTGTGGGGATAAAACATACATCAAAATAAAAAAAGTTATTTTGAAAAAATATCCCCTTTTAATATTTAATTTCATTAGTTATTTATAATTTTAACATTAAATATATTCAATTCATTGGTGTTTAAATAAATAAACCATCCTTTAAAAATAATAAAAATATTCATTGAATATAAATACATGTTTTAATGATAATTCATTTTGTTATCATTTTTATTCACATGATGATTTATTATCATTTTACTTTTATTATTTATGTTTTACATCATATTGCATAATTTTAATAAGGTATGTCATATTTTGTTTTATTGTGGGGTTGTATTCATTAAAATATATTTATAATAAAATTCATTTCCTAGGTAATTAGTTCTTAAATATTTGGGCATTATATTCCCCCCGTTAAATAAATTTCATCCCCGTATTTTTTAATTATCACTTATATATAAAAACACATAGGGGTGTCAATAATATAAAGGTGACTCCAAGTATTATTTCTTGTGATATATAAACCTTTAAAACTATATAAATATATCTTTTTTCCTAAAAATATATATATTAGTAATTTTTTAATCCAACCATTTGGTCCAAAAGTCTTTCATTAGTTCATATCATGACATGTATTATGTAATTTTCATATAATATGGGTTTATAATAATATATGAATTGATAGAATTCTGTAGTTTTAGGTGAAATGTTATTTCTTTATTCCAAAAAAAAACTATTTATAGTCAAGCAATCTAATAATAAAATCACATTAAATTCATATAAAGGATGGAAAATAAGATTCTCAAAGGGAACCTTCCCATAAACATCAACGTGGAATAAAATATTCCTAATACATGAAGTTATTATTAATTAAAAAACTCATCATGGTGGTTACTTTTTAATCTTAGAAAACGTCCTATATATATATTAGGGTGTCTATACTAATAATTCAATAATATATCCTCAATTTTAAAGAGCTTGGTAAGTATAAATTTTACCTTTAATTTTTATAAACTATATTCAATAGTATGGATAACATAAGATTTCACATATTCCATTGGATTAGGATATTGCTAGTGTTTATATCACTATTAGTTATTTGGTTGGGGAATCTATTTCCATAATTACAAATCTCTTAGATTCTGAAGCAGTAGAAAAACTTCTTCATCACATGTATCAGTTTCTTCGTCCTATTTTGACAATCACTAAACAGGATAGTAAACCCTTTCTAACAATAAAAACATACCTATTCCATTAATACATTCTCTGGGGTGTTACTTCCATAATTTATAACATTTAGTAATTTTAACCTTTTTTCATTGATCATATTCATCACGTGATCTTCTATGAATCTCTATCATATGCTTCTTTGGTGTTTTAAAAGTTTTCTTAATACTCAATTTGTTATTCAAAAATGAAGAATGTTGGGTGATAATAATAATAATATTTTCAAGATCATATTTTAACCCATTTGGTTCCTTATTAAGAAAATATGGTTTTTTCTATTGTATCCATTGTCAACCTAGTTTCTCTTGCTATATCCATTATTTTTAATAAAGGAAGAGATATATAAAAAAATTATAATTTGGAAAAAAATAGAAGGATATAAACTTAAAATAGATATATCATAAATTTCATGTTAACCCTAACATATAAATTTATTTTTTTAGTCAAGGTTACTCATTATCTATTTCATAATTGTTTCACTAATCATACAATAAAAGGTTCCCAAATTCTTCAAAACGGTTCAAAAAGAGCCTGTGATTCATTAAAAAATTCCCATGAAAGTTCTATACTAAGTCTATAGTTATGTAATGGCCTAGTATTGAAATATATAATTCCCCATTAAATAATAATTTTCTTTATAGTGTGTACCATATAAAATATATATCTTAAACTGAATTTTCATATACAATTGAAATATTATTATTTAAAAATGATCGATGTTATATAGGTATTGGATTGGTTGGTATGAATAGAAATAATAAAATTATGAAATATAAGTGGAAATTTTTTCCTTACTAAAATTATTAATCAAATAATCTTTTATTATAAATTTGTTGATAATGAAGACATAATAATTTGATGAAAAAAGGGATATTCTATTTACAACTATTTTTATGTGTGAAATGTGTTCTTAACTGAATAGATGATAATTTTTACTATTGATAAATGAATATGATCAAAAAATATATTACATTTCCACATTAATATATTAACATTCATTTAACTATTTTAATTTGAAAATTAATTTGAATAATGTCATTTTATGCTTCCAAAATGCATTTTCTTTCAAAAATTATATTTTTTTCAGGTCTTGAGAAGATATTAAAAATATTTTCTAGAAATTTTAAATTTTTTTGGTAAAATGTAAATAATATTGGAAATGATCATTTCATAACAGTATTATGATGAATTTTTAATATTTTTCTAAAAATATTATTTTTATGGGAATAGAGAAAAATGATTTTTTTTTCAAATGAATCAATTTTTTTAATAAAATCCAATAATTTTAATGTGCCGTTAAATTTTGGATTAGGTTTCAAAATTACATAATTTCAATTTTATTTAATATATATAATTAATTCTATATTAATTGAAATTATATTTTATTTTGGTATAAATTTATTATTATTCTTAAAACATACTTTCTTAAAAAAAATTATTATTATGTTTTATAAACATATATTAAAAATTATTTAATCCACCTAGAAATATTTCTTCGTGTAATATGTATTATACATTTTGTATCATAATTTCCATATTTTTTTATATGTTCAAATTTATATTATTTTATAAGAATAAGTTACTTTGATAAAAATGAGTTATCACAGTATATGAAAAGTAATATAAATTTTTAAATTAAGTACAAAGGGATTAAAATAAAACAGACCATAATAGTTAATTTGTTTGTATTCTTGGTGAATTTTAACCAAATATATTTGGTGGCCTTATTTGAAATTTTGGTTACCTTCCATGAGAAGTTAGTATTGGGTTTTATAAAATTCCATTTATCTCATTTTATATCCCGAAAATGTTGTTATGATTATGATAAGAGTATATATAAATTAAGAATTAAAAGATATGAACATAATTTTTTATATTCTTTATTTATTTTAATAATTTTTTCAGTCTTTAAATATACTATAATTATTTAAAAATCTTATTCATGATTGATACAATAATTGTTCGAGAACTGTAAGTATCAAATAAATGGGTTTAAAAATGTTAAAAGTGATATATGAGTTTTGGAATTATATTAATTTTATTGATAATTTTGAGTTAAATGTGATCGTGAATGTTTTTTTCATTCAAATTACTTTTTTATATTGATTCATTTAAATTTTGGGAATAGTCCCAATGAATTTGTAAATCATATTTAATCTTTAAAAATAATATTAAAATAAATTGAAAATCATAAAAGAACTATAACAAATAAATTTGATGGAAAATTTTTGATTATATTAGGATTGGTAAATTTTTTCCACCTGGTATTTTTACAATATCATTCATTACCCTTAAATATTGAAAAGAAATTATATCTGTAATGGATAAACATGTTTAACGAGTTGGTTAAACCAAAACATACGATTTAAAAAAAAACCTATAGAATTATAATTTTGGTGGGTTTATTTTATTTCTATTTTATACTCTATATATTCCAATATATTTCACTTTGTATCTGTTTTACATGAGGTGGAAAAATATTATATATTAATATTTCTCGTACTTATAGGATTTCCACCCGCTTAACTTATAAAAAATAATCCATTTCCCTATCTTACTCATACATATTAATCGATATATCTCAACAATGATCTAACCAAATGAAATCAAAACATGCTACCCATGTCTTATAGGTTATTTTCTCACCAAAATTCCAACCTCTTAATGTTTAAGGTGTAAGTTAAGTGAGGTTTTCAAAAGTTGTTTTAAAATTATTAACCAAGAGTTTAATGTTTATTTTTTATTATATCTCATTCATATATTATTTAACAAATAAAATAGAATAAATTATATATATTTTATATAATAAACTTTTATTATATTTATGGTAAAATATTAGTCATCTCATTTTATATCTAATGAAAAAGTAACTCAATGCTCGTGTGTGTGTGGGGGGACTATCACCTCCACAAAGTGATGTCTTTGATTTTTCATCAATTGAACATATGGTTGGTTAAAATAATGAATCAAATGAATAAATATGTTATTTATGAATAAATTATGACTCGTTAAATATAATATATTACATTCCTTATTACCTTATGATCTTTTTGAAAACGTTAACATATCTCACACATATTTGTGCACTACAACACCTTTGATGAAATGTGGTTTCTTTTCAATTAAAAATTTCATGTATGGTCATGAATATAAAAATAATGAATAAATATGACATAAATAACTTATTTGTGATTATCTTAAATAAAAAAAATTCAAATTTATATCTTTTCCACATTATAGAAAAATGAAAATATCATTCATGGGTACATAAGATCTAACATCTCCCGGAAAAAAACTGATTTTTTCATGACTTCCATTACATGGATTGTTTTAAAAGTTACATTAATTTATAAATATGATAATTATAAAATTTTATTATTTTTTAGGTAATGTAACCATAAAACCACTGGCCAATATGATAGCATATGTTTGTTTTTCAAGGTTATAGATCTTACAACCCCAAAACATTCAATGTGAACTTAACCATTTTAGTAACCAAATAAAAAATTGTAATAGATAAAGTAAATGGAGAAATTATAATGGAATGAAAAAGATAAAGGTTCATAAGAAATTAATTTACTAATATAAATTTATTATTCAATATTTAGTGAACTTTTGAAGCTATATATGAAACAATGTTGAGGATTTTATGTTAAAATATTGTTTTATTGTTTTCCTATCAAAATAATTATGTTTTATATGCATGTTTATTAATTATTTTAATAATGTTCTTATTTATGTTTAAAATATAGTTGAAGAACATTTTCAACAGATTTTTTAATTTCTCTACAAATGATTAAAAGAGATGGTTTCAAATTCTTTATGTACGATACCTTTTGATGTTTTACAAATGACTGAAAAGATGTTTTCTTTTATAATATACAACAATAACTGATTATTTCACCATCAAGAAAAATAATTGTTTTTAGGATTGCATTAAAATTTTCCATCATTTATTTAAAATTACATCATTTTCTAAATATTCATGATTTTTTTTAAAATTATTATTACATGAAAATTATATTTTCCCATATTTTAAGGAAAGTATATATTATTATTTTAGATGTATTTTTATCTATGTGAACATACTTTAAATATTTTTATGCTTCCTTAGGTATATAAACTAATGATTCCATCTACATTATTTATCTTGATGACTTATGATCATGTTGTTGTAGTTATTAATTGGGGAAACTATCAATACTTCATATGATCATTTTTCAATATGACTGTTAATATTGATTATGTGTTGTGTTATTATATATTTATTCCATATGATGAATGTATTTGACATAGTAAGTGATGTTTAGAGGCCACTATAGCCCCTCAATTCATCTATAGGTATCATGAGAGATACTGTCATGGGTATTTAATGTATGTATGCAAAATTATTCATGTCTTCTTCACATATGGCATTGGAACTATGTTTTGATGTTTTAGTAAAATGCCTTGAAACTATTATTACGATTTCTAGCATATTGAATTTTATTATTATGAAATAATTTATTATTACTCATGAATTTATTTATATTTTTATCCTTGGATATATTTCATGGTCAAGTTAGTGATGGTTTTTCTGAAAATTATTTTCATTCCTAAGATAATAAAATGAACTTTATTTTAATAATGTATTTATAATATCATAAAGGTATGTTTCATCTGGATATGATAAGAATATCACCCATATGTATTTGGAAATACATGGGCTAAAGGTTGGTTTTTTGGGGTTCAATTTAAGTTAAATAATTCACAAACAAGATTACTATTATTGATTTTATTTCCTTGAAACTCCCAATGATTCTCACATCCACAACAAGGCATATAACTTCTTTCAAAATTCAAGAGGTCAATTGGGGATTCAAAACTAGTAGCATATATGAACCCACATTGGTCGAAGTGATTGGAGTTAGGGATCATCACACCCATTGGGGGGTTACCTACTCAAGGACTCTCTTATAGATTTATTATATGTTTGAGAATCACTTATTAATCCCATGGTGAGACCGATTATCCTAAAAAATGATCTTAAAATAAAAAAAAATTATATGAAAAGGGTGATTCATATTAATTAATCTATCCATATGTATGTGAGTTTGTTTGTCTATTTACCATTATTGGGAAACATTTATATATTGAATCAATATATCAAGAAACATATAAATTTTCTTCCATGCAGGGAGGTGATAAATATGTTGAGGATGGGATTGATCCATTATGATGAATCCTACTTATGTTGTCTTATAATAAGAATCAAAATGCATATAGTTTATTAAACTCATACGGTTTCATTTCATGAGAAAGAACATATATATGGGCACGTGGGAACTGAGTATTTGAGAACGAGCCTTAAAGGGGAATCCTGTGTATCATGGTTATAGCTAGAATCTATGTCATCATAGTCAATCATGTCCTTGTGAATTAACCCAAGGTATAATCCATTATATGGGGGAAGTCATATCATTCCACTCAACAGGACTTAGTTGATGTGATATACCTGACAAGTGGATAATTATAAAGTGAATGACATGACCATTGCAACTCCCTAAGCCCACATGAGTTGTTCTCATTTTCAGAAAAAAGATATAGTAATTTATTAGTCTCAAAGAATATGGATGAAAGAGATATGTATTGGGATAGTCATTTCTTTCATTTATGTATCTCAGTCCTTAAAAGGCATCATAAGTATCTTTGTTATTATATAAATCTGATTCATCATCGTTTAACTGATTTCTCATTCCTTTGGTAGATGGGGTAGAATGGTTAAGAAATGGAATTATTGGGTCCTAACGGTCGAGATTTCATAGACATGGTGGGACATTAACAGAGGTAGATTCCCATTTTATATTGGTTCCTAGGATAGATTCATATGTATCCTAGTTATTTTAGGAATTAGATTTCCTTAGTTTTGTTAATCATGGTTTATAATAGACAGTCACCATTTATTGGGGCTTAAACAGTAGGTTTTCCCATATATATGGATTCTGTAAATGGTAATCATGTTATGGGGTTCCTTGTTTTCCTCAAATTTTTGTCTCCATAACCTTCTGGATTTTCTAAATTACATGCCTTGATTTATTCACTTTACATGTTAAAGGATGTCTTGTACATGCATGATCGTATTGAGAACATGTCCGAAGACAATATTATGGTCCAGTTGAATAGTCAAATTGAAATCACATAATAAGGATGCAATGTCTGAGTTTCCTCATATGAAAAAGGCTGACTTGTTAGGAGGACATCACAAGAACTGGTCAACATATCTTGGGGATGTTGTCATATCCAATCAACATGCCCTGCTGTCCTTGAGAGTCCCATATGACATGAACTGGTGTCACAGAATGATTTAGGTGACATGTATATAGGATATTGAAAGGTCTATATGGATATCCTAGTGGGTTTCTTGAGACCCGAGTCGCATAACTAGGGGCTTCATGTGACTTTATTTGACATTTCCATGGGACTTTTCATGATCCAAATAGTATTCGAAAAGAGTGTTGCGTAATATGGGTGACATGTCCATATTATATCATATGACCTGAGTTGTTTATGCGAGGGGAACGAGAATCAGTGTATATGTTCCTCATTGAATCCTCCCATATTTTAAGTATCTGATCTAGTCTTTTATTACATATGTCCCATATATTTTTTATGTGTTATCATGTTTAAGTCCCATGTGATTCACCATATACGTGGGATGTCCATTTCAAGATCTGGTTGATGAGCTAGAATTACTTTGAGGGATCTCTAATGATCTTGTGAAAACACAATTCCTATTTCATGATCACATAATATGTCCCCATATCTTACCTGATGGAACACATTTTATATCACAATATTTGACCCAATGATAATTTAGTTTGGATTCCTGGTTGAACTATTGTGTGGATCCAAGGATGCATTTTTCTATGCTAGGGTGGGGGATTTGTAGGAAATTCCACCCATGTTATATGTCAATTTCTATGGATCCTATCTCAAATATATATGAAGGTGTCAGTGGAAGGATTTGGTGTCACATGTTTCACTTGATCTCATTAATGGTTATTATGGGGGTATCATTCAATTTTCAGTGGCCTAAATAACATCTTTTAATCACCATTTTATTATATTTTTCTAATAAAAATGACCTTTTGAAATTATGTGTGTAACATTCTAGGTAAATAAAGAATAAATAATTTTCATATTAATTAATATTTAAGAATTAAATATTAATTTTAATTAAAAGTGGGTTCTACATTCGATAGTGTACTCGATACGCAACGATGAGTTTCATTGAAATATTACGTTGCACACTAGTAATATAATAATATTATTTTAAAATGTAGTTAACATGTAGCCATTGTACTGGTGGTAATGGATAGAAATAACTAAAATATGATTATTTATGTATTTATATTTACCAAATAAAATATAAAGGCTTAAAATACGGAAAGAATTCAATTTTAGGCATTTATACACTAATTTTCACTAAAGGTTCACTTATCAGCTTTTGATGGCAAACCGTCATTAAATATAGTTTTGATCAATCTTATAAATTCTACTGGACCAAATATAACTCTTCTTCAGAATCGGGACATCAAAATTTACCTTGTGTAAATTTTTGGTATCTTTCCGATAAAGTTCATTTTTTAATGAATATTGTAAATGTTGTATTTTAATTCAAAACTTCTTTTTAATCTAATTTATTTATATGATTAGATTATCTTTTGAATTGGTTTTGAAGTGAAATTAGAATATATTTTTACCATTTAATCCAATGGTGGTCATTGGAATCAATTTCACTTTGAAATTGTACTTAAACTGGTGTCAATCTTTTGATACTTATTGTTTCATAAAAACACACTATTTGTCAAGATAGCGGGAATTAATTATTAAATTAATTAATGTGACTTATATGTTTTTAATTTTTCAAAATAGACTTCATTTTTAAATTCGGAATATCAAATATGGCTTAGGGTGAATTTTTGGTATTTTTCTGAAAAACTTCAATTTTTGATAAATAGTGAAATCACTAAGTGGTACTTATAAAAAACTGATTTTCCATTTAAATGAAATTTTGCCAACATTGTGTTTTGAATTTCAAAAATCCAACATACATGGTTGTCATTAAGAAGTAAAATGTGGTTCAATGAGATTAAAATAATTTTTTGGTGAATAGTAACTTATTAAGTTTTTAATCGCGATTAGTGGTAATTAGTGTAGTTTAAGGTAAAAATAATGTTTTAATAATATGAGATAACCTAGACACATGTCCTACCCTCATTGGATGTGTCATGGCCGACCAATACCAGCCATGGGTCAACTTGGGGACCCCATGGAGCCACTTTGGTTGGAATATGACATAAATACCTTTTATTTAATGTTAATGTAAAAAATGGCACAAACATGATATGTTTTACTAAAACAATTGTTAAATGGGGTTATACAAGTCAGATTCTTGATTATAATTAGTCATAGGAAAGCTAAAAAGATTTCCTACATCATAGTTATTTTTTATTAATTTTTAGTCATTAAATAAATTAAATTATTTATGAAATAATAATGATGCAGCGATGACATCATTATTTGACGATTTAAATAAAATGGAAAGATAATCTAAAATCTATGAAATACACATGTCAAAAACATATTGGATGGGTGGATTTCGAACCCTTATCACCTTATCCACGAATTATATCAATGTGGGACCTTTTAAAACCGAAACACATTTTCAAATAAAGTGATATTTCTTTACTTTCCAAAAGTGCCCATCCTCTCCTCTTATAAAAGGCCCCCACCTCTACCTCCTTACCCACACTCCCAAAGCCTTTGGCTCGGACAACCCATGTACATGTTGTCTCTCCACTTCCTTATCTTACACTTTGAAGCCTCACTTTGGGCAGAATTCTTCCCAAGGAAGCCTTTGAGCTCAATCTAAAGTGAGTTACCCGATTTTGAGGAAATGTCTTCACTTAAGTCCTTTTGTATTATTTTGCTTCTCCAACCCCATAAACTCTTTTTATTTATTTATTTTGTAACAACTCTAGTATCTTAAATATACAAGGATGTTGTTATAATATGTATTAGAGCTACACTTACACACACCTTCATCTAATGGTTAAAGAACATACTGTTTCCGTGGATGGTGAATTTATGCCTCCCGAAACGATGATTGTTCAACATTCCATTAACACCTTCAAAGGTGGCCATTAAGATGTCACTATATTTATATATGATATATAATATGTTTATGTTTTCTTTATGCTTCTGTATTTTTCATTTTGGGCATACCTTTATGGTTTCCATTATTGGTAAACACGATATCTTCATTTAAGAAAGTGCGGACTACCGGCCCCTCAAAGTGATGTGATTCGTTAATGCCATATGTGGGATGTGTAATGGATGGATTTAAAGTTATTATATATGATATTATACTGGAATTATAATATATCTCTATATCATTATTATTTGTTTTCATTAAAGTATGAGATAGAAATGAAAGTAGCGTTCATGCGTACGTACGGCTTACTGTCTCCATGAACGGTGAATTTCATTTCTTATCTCCAAATGTAATGTACTATTAAAATTACATGTATATAATGGATATATATAATTAATGATATATCTAAATGATTAATATAATTCTGGAATTAAAATATACATACCTCTCATTTAGTTTTAATTCCATTAATATGACAATGAAATGAAAGTAGCGTTCACGCGTACGTACAGCTTACCGTCTCCATGAAAGGTGCCATTCATTTCTTACCTCTAAATGATTATGTAATATTATAAATACATGTATATTCTGGATATATATGATATATATGATATCCAAATCATGAATTTCATTCTGGATATAAAGAACCTTTGACCCCACGAACAACATGTAATTGTAAGAAGTCCACTTTCGACTTAAGAACCAAATATCGACAAAACAAACATTATTAACATAAATGGTTACATAATGTTTATAACATGGAAATAAGTGATATAAAAGGAATAATGAACTTTAAAAAGGTTCTTAATCAAGTAGAAATTAACTCAAGTTTATTATTCAGGAAGTTAAAGAACGATCGAGTCAAGTCGGACCCAAGGTAAGGGACTTCGTCTCAATCTCCTTTCATTGAGGCATATTTTGTTTTATACACAACATTATTTTATACGGTGTATAAACCCCTTTGACTTTTACTTTTATACAAAAGGTATCTTTTTCTATGAAGCGTTTTACTAAACGACAAAAATAAATGTTTTTTTAACAGACGCGGTGACAGCGACCTTTTCCGCCGCCGTGGGTATTTTTTGGTCTTTGGCTTCCTCAACAAGCCGTAATGTTTTTTAAAAATAAAATAAATACCATATAATCTTTTATGTATTTTGGTATTGAAAATGGTTTTGATAAAGGACTCTATTATGATATATTGTGATTGAAATGTGGAAATTTTATCATTCCTTTATATTGGTTTTATGTTTTATGATTTTATATTGGTACTTGGACATTTGACGGGTGGTTACGTGATAAACCATATGACGGGTGGTGCCGTGAATACCAGGATGGGTGGTTACGTTATAACCTCCAATGAATTGGGTATGGAAGTCGGCCATATGGATATTCCATTATGTATGTATGGAAATTGGTCGTATGGCTATTCCATTAAGTGATATGTGTGGAAGTCGACCGTATGGTTATTCCACTTAAATGTGTTTATGTCCCAAGTTACCTTTATATATGATATGTGTTCTTTATAAGGATTTTATGGTAATCATATGGTTACAAAAAGTTAAGTAATGATACTTTATTAAGTGAAGAGTTTTTACTACTTCATAATGGTGAAGGTATTACTTTGTTAGAGTATACATGGTTTACTTGATGTTTGAAAAAGTAAGAGTTTTAATTCTTTGTGTATCCCTTACTAAGATTTTTATGCTCACCCCATGTTTTTTTCGAAATGATTTTCACAGGACTTAAAGTGGAATAAGGTCAAGGATGGGATCAAGGGAATTTCATACTATATAAGACCTGGAACTAGACATGTTTCTTTTGAAGAGTTTTTTTTCTATTATGGAAACTTAGTAGAAGTGTCTACTTTGTAATATTTTGACATGTAATAGTTATGTTCTAATTCTCTAAAACTCTACACCTGAAAAGATCCTCAATGTGAATTATTCATTTAATTCAATATTAAGTAAGGTTTAAGGATGGGGCCTTATAGTTGGTATCAGAGGTCGGTTTAGACAACTTTAGGAGTTAGAAAAGTGTAAAATTATAAATTATTTTATGGTATGACTGAAATGATATAGCATTTAAAGATTACCATGTTGCTCCACCTAAGATATTTCTGTGTTAAGAATGGTTTTTCATAGAGGAAACAGAATAGCTTTTTTGGGAAGGATTACAGAGGGAAATGACCTTTCAAATCAGTCTCCTAAGATGGTCAGAATCAGAACTAAACAGTTTGTTGCATTGATGGCACAGTTGACTCAGGTGAAAAATGTTGGTTGTTTTTATTATGGATATTTTGGTGTTTTATAAAAGTAAAGGAGAGAATGAAAGACATTTAAGGGTCATCTTGCAAACCTTAAAAGAAAAGAAACTGTATGGAAAATTCAGTAAGTGTGCGTTTTGGTTGCAACAAATTTCTTTCCTTGGTCACATTGTTTCTAAAGATGGGATAACTGTTGATCCTGCAAAAACAAAAGTTGTTGAAGACTGGCCAAGACCCACAAATTTAACTGAGATTCGTAGCTTCCTTGGTTTGGCAGGCTATTATCGAAGGTTTGTTAAAAAATTTTCACGGTTATCTAGTCCAATGACTAAGCTAACTCGGAAGGGTGTTAAGTTTATCTGGACAAAAGAATGTGATGATTGTCTTCAGGAATTGAAAAGAAGATTGGCGAATGCTCCAGTTTTGGCACTACCTTCCAGGAATGGTGAGTTTTTTATATACAGTGATGCTTCATTGAAAGGACTTGGTTGCGTCCTAATGCAGAATGATCAGGTAATTTCTTATGCTTCACGACAGTTGAAAACTCATGTGGTAAATTACCCTACACATGATTTGGAATTAGCTGCTATTGTTTCTTCTTTAAAACATTGGAGGCATCATTTGAATGGAGTAAAGTGTGAAATATATGCCGATCACAATAGTTTAAAGTATATATTCACTCAGAAGGAATTGAACATGAGACAAAGGAGATGGCTAGAATTAATCAACGATTATGATTTTACAATTCATTACCATCAGGGAATATCAAATAAAGTGGCTGATGCTTTGAGTCGAAAAAGTAATGCTTCATTAGAAATGTTGTGTTTGGAACGTGATCCTTTGGTTAAGGATTTAATGAACTTTGGCATAGAAGTTGTTGGTGCAGGAATTCCTTTTGTTTTTTTTTCAGGTATCAGTGAGATTTTATCTATCAGACAGAATCAAGCAAGCACAGAAGCAAGACAGTGAGTTGCTGAAAAAGGTAGAGCTGGTTCAGAATGGTAAGTTTCCTGAATTCAACATTGATAATGATTGTGTTTTGAGATTTGGGAAGAGATTGTGTGTGCCTTGTGATTCATAGTTGAAGATAGATTTGTTATGTGAAGCTCATAGTTCTCCGTTTTCAGTTCATCTGGGCAGTACATAATGTATAGAGATCTGCTGGAGTATTTCTGGTGGGATGGAATGAAAATAGATATTGTTGATTTTACTGTGAAGTGTTTGACATGTCAACAGGTTAAAGCAGAGCGGCAGTTACCGAAAGGGATGCTTCAGCCTTTACCAGTTCCAGAGTGGAAATGGGAGAATATATCCATGGACTTTGTTGTGGGATTACAGAAGACATCTCGAGGTAATAATGCAATCTGGGTTATTGTTGATCTCTTTACCAAATCTGCTCATTTCCATGATATACGAGATACTTTCTCTCTAGATCAATTTTCCCGTTTGTATCTTAAAGACCTATTCAGCCGACAGGGAGTTTCTCTCTCCATTGTATCTGACTGTGATCTCAGGTTCACTTCTAACTTTTAGAAAGGCCTTTAGAATTCGTTGGGTACAGAATTAAATTTTAGTACAATTTTTCATCCTCAATCAGATGGGCAGTCAGAATGAACAATTCAGACCTTGGAGGATATGCTACGTTCTTTCTCTATGGATTATCAGGGAAGTTGGGACCACAATCCTTCTTTGGTTGAATTTTCATATAATAACAGTTTTCATTCCAGTATACAGATGGCACCATTTCAGGAATTATACGGGAAGCGGTGTCGAACTCCAGCTTTCTGGGATGAAGTGGGTGAAAGGAAGTTGATGGGACCAGAATTGGTAGAAGAGATTGCAGAACAAGTTCAGCTGATTCAGAAGCACATGAGGATAGCTCAGAGTAGGCAGAAGAGTTATGAAGACAACAGGAGGAATGATCTATCATTTGAGGTAGGTGATCATGTTTTTCTCAAAGTATCACCATTGAAAAGTGAGATGCGATTTGGTAAGAAATGAAAGTTGATTCCAAGGTTCATTGGACCATATGAAATTCTGGAGAGAGTTGGATCAGTTTCTTACCGAGTGGCTTTACCTCCGAGTTTATCTCAGGTACACAATGTTTTTCATGTTTCGATGTTGAGAAAGTACATGCCAGATCCATCTCATGTTTTGAATCCAGAGGTAGTTCAGCTGGAAGAGAACCTATCTTATGAAGAACAACCAGTCCAGATTCTTGATCATAGGGAGCAGGTGTTACGGAATAAGGTGATTCATCAGGTAAAGGTTTTGTGAAAACACCATGTGATTGAAGAGGCAATGTGGGAATCTGAAAATGCTATGAGGGATAAATACCCCCACTTATTTTGATAAGTGAAGAAAATTGCGAGGATGCAATTCCCAAAAGGGGGGAAGGATGTAACATCCTAGGTAAATAAAGAATAAATAATTTTCATATTAATTAATATTTACGAATTAAATATTAATTTTAATTAAAATGGGTTTGTACATTCGATAGCGTACTCGATACGCAACGATGAGTTTCATTGAAATCTTACGTTGCACACTAGTAATATAATAATATTATTTTAAATGGTAGTTAACATGTAGCCGTTGTACTGGAGGGAATGTATAGAAATAACTAAAATATGATTATATATGTTTTTAAATGTTTTTATATTTACCCAAGAAATGATAAAGGCTTAAAATGCGGAAAGAATTCAATTTTATGCTTTTATACCCTAATTTTCACTAAGGGTTCACTTATCACTTTTTGACGTCGAACCGTCATTAAATATAGTTTTGATCAATCTTATAAATTCTATTGGACAAAATATAACTCTTATTTAGAATCGGGACATCAAAATTTACCTTGTGTAAATTTTTGGTATCTTTCCGATAAAGTTCATTTTTTTAATGTATATTGTAAATATTGTATTTTAATTCAAAACGGGTTTTTAATCTAATTTATTTATATGGTTAGATTATATTTTGAATTGGTTTTGAAGTGAAATTAGAATATATTTTTACCAATTAATCCAATGGTGGTCATTGGAATCAATTTCACATTGAAATTGGACTTAAACTGGTGTCAATCTTTTGATACTTATTGTTTCATAAAAACACGCTATTTGTCATGACAGCGGGAATTAATTATTAAATAAATTAATGTGACTTATATGTTTTTAATTTTGAAATATATACTTCATTTTTGAATTCGGAATATCAAATATGGCTTAGGGTGAATTTTTGGTATTTTTCTGAAAAACTTCAATTTTTGATGAATAGTGAAATCACTAAGTTGTACTTATAAAAAACTGATTTTCCATTTAAATGAAAATTTGCCACCTTTGTGTTTTGAATTTCAAAACTCCGACATAAATGGTTTTCATTAAGAAGTAAAATGTGGTTCAATGAGATTAAAATAATTTTTTGGTGAATAGTAACTTATTATGTTTTTAATCGCGATTAGTGATAATTAGTGTAGTTTAAGGTAAAAATAATGTTTTAATAATATGAGATGTCCTAGACACATGTCCTACCCTCATTGGATGTGGCATGGCCGACAAAGAAAAGCCATTGGTCATCTTGGGGACCCCATGGAGCCACTTTGGTTGGAAGATGACATGAATACCTTTTATTTAATGTTAATGTAAAAAATGGAACAAACATGATATGTTTTACTAAAACAATTTTTAAATGGGGTTATACAAGTCAGATGCTTGATTATAAATATTCATTGGAAATATAAAAAGATTTTCTACATCATAGTATTTTTTTTTAATTTTTAAACATTAAATAAATTAAATTATTTATGACATAATAATGATGCAGCGATGATATCATTATTTGACGATTTAAATAAAATGGAAAGATAATGTAAAATATATGAACTACACATGTCCAAAACTTATTGTATGGGTAGATTTAGAACCCTTATCACCTTATCCAGGAATTATATCAATGTGGGACCTTTTAAAACCGAAACACATTTTGAAATAAAGTAATATTTCTTTACTTTCCAAAAGTGCCCCTCCTCTCCTCTTATAAAAGGCCCCCACCTCTACCTCCTTACCCACACTCCCAAAGCCTTTGGCTCGGACAAACCCTGCCCATTTTGTCTCTACACATCCTTCTCTTACTCCTTGAAGCCTCACTTTGGGTAGAAGTCTTCCCATGGAAGCCTTTGAGCTCAAACCAAAGGGAGTTACCCGATTTTGAGGTAATGTCTTCACTTGAGTCCTTTTGTATTATTTTGCTTCTCCAACCCCCTAAACTCTTTTTATGTATTTCTTTTGTAAAAAATCCTGTATCTTCAATATACTACAGTGTTTTTATAAGATGTATTTGAGCTACACTTACACACACCTTCATCTAATGGTTAAAGAACATACTGTTTCTGTGGATGGTGAATTTATGCCTCCCGAAACGATGATTGTTCAACATACCTTTAACACCTTCAAAGGTGGCCATTAAGATGTCACTATATTTTTATATGATATATAATATGTTTATGTTTTTTTAAACTTATATATTTTTCATTTTGGGCATACCTTTATGGTTTCCATTATGGATAAACACGATATCTTCATTTAAGGAAGTGCGGACTACCGCCCCCTCAAAGTGATGTGATTCGTTAATGCCATATGTGGGATGTGTAAAGGATGGATTTAAAGTTATTATATATGATATTATACTGGAATTATAATATACCTCTATATGATTATTATTCTTTCCATTAAGGTATGAGATAGAAATGAAAGTAGCGTTCATGCGTACATACAGCTTACCGTCTCCATGAACGGTGCATTTCATTTCTTATCCCCAAATGTAATGTACTATTAAAAGTACATGTATATAATGGATATATATAATGAATGGTATATCTAAATGATGAATATAATTCTGGAATTAAAATATACATACCTCTCATTTAGTTTTAATTCCATTAATATGACAATGAAATGAAAGTAGCGTTCATGCGTACGTACGGCTTACCGTCTCCATGAACGGTGCTTTCATTTCTTACCTCTAAATGATTATGTAATATTATAAATACATGTATATTTTGGATATATATGATATATATGATTTCCAAATCAGGAATTTCATTCTGGATATAAATAACCTTTGACCACACGAACAACATGTAATTGTATGAAGTCCACTTTCGACTTAAGAACCAAATATTGACAAAACAAACATTATTAACTTAAATGGTTAAATAATGTTTATAACATGGAAATAAGTGTTATAAATGGAATAATGAACTTTAAAAAGGTTCTTAATCAAGTATAAATTAACTCAAGTTTATTATTCAGGACGTTAAAGAACGATCGAGTCAAGTCGGACCCAAGGTAATGGACTTCGTCTCAATCTCCTTTCATTGATGCATATTTCGTTTTATACACAACATTATTTTATACAGTGTATAAACCCCTTTGATTTTTACTTTTATACAAAAGGAATATTTTTCTACCAAGCATTTTACTAAACGACAAAAAGGATTGTTTTTTAACATATGCGGTGACAATGACCTTTTCCGCCGCCGCGAGTATTGTTTGGTCTTTGGCTTCCTCAAAAAGCCGTAATGTTTTTTAAAAATAAAATAAATACCATACACTCTTTTATGTATTTTTCTATTGGAAATGGTTTTGATAATGGATTGTATTATGATATATTGTGATTGAAATGTTTAAATGATATCATTCCTTTATATTGGTTTTATGTTTTATGATTTTATATTGGTACATGGACAATTGACGGGTGGTTACGTGATAAACCATATGACGGGTGGTGCCGTGAATACCAGGGTGGGTGGTTACGTTAAAACCTCCAATGCATTGGGTATGGAAGTCGGCCGTATGGCTATTCTATTATGTATGTATGGAAATTGGTCGTATGGCTATTCCATTAAGTGATATGTGTGGAAGTCGACCGTATGGTTATTCCACTTAAGTATCTTTATGTCCCAAGTTACCTTTATATATGCTATGTGTTCTTTATAAGGGTTTTATGGTAATCCTCTGGTTACAAAAAGGTAAGTAATGATACTTTATTATGTGAAGAGTTTTTTACTACTTCATGATGGTGAAGGTATTACTTTCTTAGAGTATACATGGTTTACTTGATGTTTGAAAAAGTAATAGTTTTCATTCTTTGTGTATCCCTTACTGAGCTTTTTATGCTCACCCCAAGTTTTTTTCGAAATGTTTTTCACAGGACTTAAAGTGGAATAAGGTCAAGGATGGGATCAAGGGAATGTCATGCTATATAAGACATGGAACTAGACATGTTTCTTTTTAAGAGTTTTTTTCTATTATGGAAACTTAGTAGAAGTGTCTACATTGTAATCTTTTGAGATGTAATAGTTATGTTCTAATTCTCTAAAACTCTAAACCTGAAAAGATCCTCAATGTGAATTATTCATTTAATTCAATATTAATTAAGGTTTAAGGCTGGGGCCTTATAGTTGGTATCATAGGTCAGTTTAGACAACATTAGGAGTTAGAAAAGTGTAAAATTATAAATTAATTTATGGTATGAATGAAATGATATAGCATTTAAAGATTACCATGTTTCTTCGCCTAAGATATTTCTGTGTTAAGAATGGTTTTTCATATAGGAAATAGAACAGCTTTTCTGGAAAGGATTACAGAGGGAAATGACCTTTCAAATCAGTATCCTAAGATGGTCAGAATCAGAACTAAACTGTTTGTTGCATTGATGGCTCAGTTGACTCAGGTGAAAAATGTTGGTTGTTTTTATTGAGGATATTTTGGTGTTTTCTAAAAGTAAAGGGGAGCATGAAAGACATTTAAGGGTCATCTTACAAACCTTAAAAGAAAAGAAACTGTATGGAAAATTCGGCAAGTGTGAGTTTTGGTTGCAACAAATTTCTTTCCTTGGTCACATTGTTTCTAAAGATGGGATAACTGTTGATCCTGCAAAAACAAAAGTTGTTGAAGACAGGCCAAGACCCACAAATGTAACTGAGATTCGTAGCTTCCTTGGTTTGGCAGGCTATTACCGAAGGTTTGTTAGAAATTTTTCACGGTTTCTAGTCCAATGACTAAGCTAACTCGGAAGGGTGTTTAGTTTATCTGGACAAAAGAATGTGATGATTGTTTTTAGGAATTGAACAGAAGATTGGTGAATGCTCCAGTTTTGGCACTACCTTACAGGAATGGTGAGTTTGTTATATACAGTGATGCTTTATTGAAAGGACTTGGTTTCGTCCTAATGCAGAATGATCAGCAATTGCTTATGCTTCACGACAGTTGAAAACTCATGTGGTAAATTACCCTACACATGATTTGGAATTAGCTGCTGTTTTTTTTCTTTAAAAATTTGGAGGCATCATTTGTATAGAGTAAAGTCTGAAATATATACCGATCACAAAATATTAAAGTATATATTCACTCAGAAATAATTGAACATGAGACGAAGGAGATGGCTAGAATTAATCAACGATTATGATTGTACAATCATTACCATCCGGGAAAAGCAAATAAAGTGGTTGATGCTTTGAGTCGAAAAAGTAATGCTTCATTAGAAATGTTGTGTTTGGAACGTGATCCTTTGGTTAAGGATTTGATGAACTTTGGTATAGAAGTTGTTGTTGCAGGAAGTCCTTCTGTTTTGTTTCAGGTATTAATGAGATTTTCTCTATCAGACAGAATCAAGCAAGCACAGAAGCAAGACTGTGAGTTGCAGAAAAAGGTAGAGCTGGTTTAGAAAGGTAAGTTTCCTGAATTCAACATTGATAATGATTGTGTTTTGAGATTTGGGAAGAGATTGTGCATGCCTTGTGATTCACAGTTGAAGAGATATTTGTTATGTGAAGCTCATAGTTCTCCGTTTTCAGTTCATCCGGGCAGTACTAAGATGTATAAAGATCTGCAGGAGTATTACTGGTAGGATGGAATGAAAAGAGATATTGTTGATTTTACTGTGAAGTGTTTGACATGTCAATAGGTTAAAGCAGAGCGGCAGTTACCGAAAGGGATGCTTCAGCCTCTACCAGTTACAGAGTGGAAATTGGTCGTATGGTTATTCCATTAAGTGATATGTGTGGAAGTCGACCGTATGGTTATTCCACTTAAGTATGTTTATGTCCCAAGTTACCTTTATATATTCTATGTGTTCTTTAAATGGGTTTTATGGTAATCCTTTGTTTACAAAAAGGTAAGTAATGATACTTTATTCAGTGAAGAGTTTTTACTACTTCATGATGGTGAAGGTATTACTTTGTTAGAGTATACATGGTTTACTTGATGTTTGAAAAAGTAACAGTTTTCATTCTTTGTGTATCCCTTACTGAGCTTTTTATACTCACCCCAAATTTTTTTCGAAATGTTTATCACAGGACATAATGTGGAATAATGTAAAATATGGGATCAAGGGAATGTCATGCCATATAAGACATGGAACTAGACATGTTTATTTTTAAGAGTTTTTTTTTCTATTATGGAAACTTAGTAGAAGTTTCTACTTTGTAATCTTTTGAGATGTAATAGTTATGTTATAATTCTCTAAAACTCTAAACCTGAAAAGATACTCAATGTGAATTATTCATTTAATTCAATATTAAGTAAGTTTTAAGGCTGGGGCCTTATAATTTGGACATGAAAAAGGGTTTTAAAATATTTGGTCGACATTTCATGGGGACATCATGAGATAAGGATTCATATTGAAAGGCTTTCGCATGATCTGAGAGGACATGTCCAGGGTATTTTGAATGAAAAATTTTACATTATAGGGGGATTCATGAAATCGATATATCTTTTTGAGGAGTCCTCACATGAAGAATGATGTTCTCTTGGGTTTTATATGATTATTCACATTATATTTGTGTATCCTCACCTCACAAAAATATGCTATAATTTTTATTTTTTCCTTTTTTTATTTCACAAGAGCTGGGGATTTCATGAGATTTTAAGAGTGTTATCATAGAAAATCACTCTCCCAATTTGGGATGCACCGTATTACAATAAAAGGGTCACGTGGTGAAGTGAAAACATTCTCATTGAAAACAATTTAATTTTTTTTGAGCCTGAGGGGAGAACATGACCACTTGGACATGTCCAAATCCATTTACATGATGAATGTGAAAAATGGAAAGGCTCTTGAGTGATAAGGCAGACATAATGATTTCACTAACATGGCATCCTACGAATAGTAGTGGTGTGTCACATTTAATATAATGAATTCAACATGCTCATGTTTTTTATATTTTCTCTTTATTTTATAATGTTTTTATATGGTTTTTAGAAACATAATGATTTAAATGTCACATGATTCGATAGAACTAATCTGAAAGATGCTTCATGAACATCATGTTTCTTGGATGATTTCACAAGAACAAAGAGGACTTGTTATATGGGATTCATGAGACATTATAGTGGGTTATGTTATACACATGAAACATTTACATGGCTTTCGGATGGTCATGTGATCAGGTGTCCATTGGTGGGTTATGCTATTTATGTCTCTTAGCCATCTTTTCTTCCATTACATTTCAATGAAAATAATAATATGGTTTAGGTATTTATCCCTTTATGAATTAGTCGATGCTCATTTGGATGGTATAAAAAATGCCCCCCACCCAATAGAAATTTCCATATAGACAGGGGCTCGGTCTTGAGGATTATAAATGTCTACCATAGGTTTTAGAATTATTTCTAATTTGTTTCTTGGGTGATACATGTCCATCAAGGTGACATTTGGTATTCCATGGAGGACTATATTAAAAGAGTGGTGAAGGATTCCTCATTCACTGGATTCCAAACTCTTAGTGATATATTGATATTCTTACATTTTGTAACCCTCCCGTAAGAACTGATTATGAGATACATCCATGAGGTTGTTATACGAGAAGTTATTCATAATACATTATTTTATTTGGTACATTTTCGATTCAAACAGGAATTCTTCTTTGTTAATTGTTTGAACTTTAGCCACACTAATGTGCATCTTTATTTATAAGATTTTTATGGATCCACTGGTTCATTTTCACGAATACTTGAATATTATGAACGTTATGTGACTATTTCAAGGTCATGAAATCACGAGTCTGGTGACCGGTTGAATGGTCATGCGATTCTAGGTGGGTTTATATGGTCCATGATATCTTCTTTGGGTGGTTTTTAAGAACCGTGCATTATCTCAAATCCCCTTGTAGGTTATGTTGAACATTTGATGCTACACGATTTATGTATTAATTTTTTAGATCTTTCTACTTGTCTTGCATAAGATTTTTATTTTTGTGTAGATGGTTTTCAGATCTAATCATACATCCCACAATCCATCAATGATAGATTCTAAAGAAGTGATGGATCACTTGGATTATCTCATGAGATGTACAGATATAGCTAGTAGCCTTGTTGTCAGGTTATTTTAGATTGTTCTCATATATCTAATGGGTACAAAACATGGGGAATATCCACATTTCTGATTATCCGCCACTCTATGGATGTTTTCAGTCAAGTAAAACTCCAATTAATTTACCTCAATCATCACTCAGACCCTTCTCTTCGGATAAAAAAAACCCATAACACCATCTAGGTGATCATATCCCACACAGGCTATTGTTTCTCCAACAGACAGAACATACATGGGCATATACTAACGTACATTACCACTAACATTAATGTGAAAATTTTAGAACATGATTTGAATATCCATATATACCTCTCAATAATATGGTATTCCACCCACAACTAGAAGACTAGATAGGTTCCCAACTGGTAAATTCCATCACGTACATTTGTGGGTTGGATTAGGGCTGGCCCTTCTTGGTGTAATACAAATTTAAATTATTTTTCTATATAATTGAATAAACATGGGACATACGAGGATATTTATATCTTATTTTTTTCATATTTCAAACAGGGTCAAATGAAGTACTTTTTTAGTTATTGGATTCTAAACATGAACATCTTTATCCTCATGAAAGGAAAGGTGGTAGTTAGCCACTAGGATATTGAGCTGATATGTGGTGCACCATTATTGGGGGAGATATATAAAATGTTTTTCCACCACAATATGTGTGGGATAAGGTAGAGAGGAATCCTTCCCTTTCATGTGGGATGATGAAGTTGGATTAATGAATCTCTATAATAAGCCACTTTTCATGGTGGATATCTCATTGAAGATGTGGGTGGGATACTTCTTCATGAAATAATGTTCTAATATAGAATCCATGAAATCCATGTATTGTCCAACAAAGGACTTCCACAGTTCAACAGGGGTTTATTGGACTATAGTAAATGAACATAAATTTAAAGAATGACGATGGGAAGCTATCCCTTGTATTGATCAGCCTCTTCATCTATCCTATTTCCTCTCCATGTACATTAGTGGGTACTTATGTATTAGAAAAGGAAAAAGTGGATATAGAGTCTCAAAATTCATGCTGGTGACCTCTATGATAAGAGAAGCATATCACGCTATCCATACTAGTGCTATGAAAACATCATAATCTTCTCTTCCATATTTATATGGTAAAAAACATCTCTAAATCTTTGTCCACTTTTATGTATTATGGGGTTAAATGAGGGATTATTTCAGAGAATTTGAACATCTGAACATCCATATCATCCCCATAATTTGATAAATAACATTTTTGGAGTGAATTAGTGGGTATGAAATTTTATACCAAAGTACAAAGTGGTTAGTTATTTTATGATCTCTTATGAGCATTTATTCTTCAGACAATATGGTTTAGTGATGATGGGTAATATGGTACATAATTATGAGAATTCTTGAAGATTGTCCCTATATGTTATCACTTCCTCAGGGAGTCCATTCTTCCCATATAAATGGGGACTTCCTTAGTGAATAGTGTTCACCATAATAGTTTAGTTGTTAGTTCATGTGTTTCCATTCGAGTTTTCCTCCTCCAATTCATGTTTGACATAAAGAGAATCTAATGGTGACTCTCAATTTTTGGATGATTTTTTAATGGAGGTGACACATTCTATGATAAAACATTGTCTCTATGGCATACAAATTGGCTTATCACACATATCCTAATGATAATATATCCAAAATGATATGAGAATCTTCCCTATTACCATTGGTTCGTAAGAGAAACCCTCATCTTAGAATGAAAATTGTTCGTAGAGGACCAATAGGCCTAGAAGCACCCAATAAAGATGTAATGCATTTAACATTAACATTATTATTGGTATATGTGATCATCGAAATAGACACAACGAGTGTTTTGCAATAGAGTGATGACATTTTAATGTTATTATTTATCATCACATCTCAACATTGGTCAACATAGAGAATGGTGAACTCATAGGCTGATCTCAGGGGAATAATGTGTTAACTGTATCTAAAAATGGATGGTTTTTCCCATGATACCTCCCCTATGTTAATCACTTTCAAAGTGTTACCCGAGGAGGTTAGGGCCATCTTCTGAGACCCTATTGTATTGTTAAAAATAATCAAGCATCATGTTTTTTATTCACCTATAGTTCACTAAATTGTGATTTAGGGAACACTAAATATTGTTTTGGATTAACATTGTTATACCATTGTAGATGTAGAAGTATGGTAGAGCATACTTCTATGTTTAATTAGAAATAGTGTACTATCAATTGTAATTTTGTGTTTTGTGTCTTTTTAAAACATTTGGAGGCTGTAGAGGACTGGCCAATTCTGGTGTCTACTATATATTCTCTTCACGTATGGAAATTTGAGATGAATCTAAACGTTACATGGGGATTTATGATAAGATATCATTGAGTGTTCTAGCCCAGATGAGGGTGGTGATCACAATATTCAGAGAAAATAATTCATATTCGGAACCTTATGGGGTGAATTCTTTAGAATGGAGAGGGAAAATAAAATTATCTATGTTTTTAGAGCGTTTTATAAAAAAGTGTCGGACCCCATCGAGATCTCTTAGAGAATAATGTATCTACCCATGATGATGTTGGGGAACATTCAACTTCTTTAACAGACCTTTCATTATCCAGATAGGCCCATTAGTAAGTAGAGATGGATAAGGTGTTATCATAGCCTTTCCAAACGCCTATTTCATACATCCCAAAAAAATATCTACTTGATCTGGTTTAGGAGGATTCAATTTCGGATGAGACTGACTTAGGTAGATATTAGCTTCTATGTTATCCTTGATTGAGGTTAGTTTTGGAGAATATGAATTCATCTTCAGATGGTGGAAACATTGTTCGCTTTTCATCATGATACCTGACATTATAATTTTTCCCTAAATCTCTCAAGGGTAGTGAGTGAGGCACATATTTTGGGAAATTAGTGGATGTTCCATGAATATTCTAATCAAAATAGTATGTCTCCTCTTCACCAATGAATGGGTTCGATCCAATGGGAATTAATTGTTATGAAAATGAGAATGTTATGTTTCTAAAATTGGCCATATCTTTTGGTTATTATGTGATATCATATAATTTATCCTTTGGTTGATCAATAGTTATTCCCCTTGTTGCAATTCTCTCTTAAAACATTGAAGGCCATGAGCATGAATCCTTCCCCAAATGACCTATTAATAGAATATATTCTAATTCCATGGAAGGACCTAGATCATGTAATGTTGTCTACATCATTATACCAATTGATGCAGTGAAAAATATGGAGGAATATTTAGACATTATAATTAGAAATCCCCTTGTAAGGGCTAATTGATTAGTTGGGTCACCTTATTTTTATGATTACCACCCTTAGTTATGTGGGTTTTTACTATTCCACCCTTCATACCTAGGTGAATGAGATGAAATCTCTGAGAGAGAAAAATGGGGACTCTAAATAGATGGTCATTTCTACAGAGTATTTCTATTCAGTGAAGAAAATCATATAGAACGCCTTAAATAAATCTTATCGGCATGTCGTGGATGCGATAACTCATTGAAATGTTTTCTGTGTTGTGAGGAATGAAATTGACCTTCTATATTAAATAAATTCTAATATTCATGTACAATTATCCTAGTTTCTGTATTCTATTGATATATTACAGAAACATATACTAGCGAAATATGGACTCTATTGCATTATTGAGAAAGCTAGTCCTGACACCACTGCCAATGTAGTGGTGTTGCAGAAGATTACTAATGAATAAACTAAATCCATTGATCAGTTCTGACAATCTATTACCTCCCTACAATAGAAGCTTATAGAGCTAAATGGATCCTCCGATCACATGTTGTGTTAGAATTGTCATTTTTCAACCTGGATTGTCTTATATACTAATATAAGAGAATCGAATATGTAAATATTCTTCTTCTGGTATTCTATAAATTAATGGACTTTCTGGTATTTATATATTGTTAACTAGTTTTATTTCTCTCATAATGTGAATTAAATTTCATTGATATGATGTCGGTTGAATCATCAATGATAAATATCCATTTCATAATATCAAGTAAAACACAATGTTTATATTTGAATATTATAACAAATTCTCTTCGAGAAAAACTCAAGAATTTTTACAGACCTGATAATCCCCAATTATGATTCAATACCAGTAATCTTAAGATAACATGTCTCACAAAACGATAATATTGGTTGAATATATATCCTAGAGGGATAGTGCTCTATCTTTTTCCAAATTTAGTGGACCTTGAGAGCATAGCTTTATTATTTATGAAGCCATATGGGGGTCTCAAAATCATTTAATCTTTTCCATTATAGAAGGACAAATAATTTTTGTGTTGTATTTTAGATTATTTACTCTCATACATTCAATTATTGTTTCTTTGGTTATGTTAGATAGGATCTTCTATAATTGTATTTTTGGGTCTTTCATCTCATACCTTCTACCATTTTTTTAGGGCCTTTTATCTTGTACCGACTATTGTTATTGTTTTGGGCCCTTTAGCTCATAACATCTATTTCGGTATTTTTTGGGACTTCAAGCTGGGACCTTATATTGTTGTTGATTATGGCCTTTTAGCACATATCTTCTATTGTTTAATATGAAATATGGGGAAGACATACCAGGGATAACCTAATATACACAATGGTAATATGTTCTTCCATGGTGTTTTTAGGGTTCATGAGGATTGGAGTTCCGTTACTACATGGTGGAAATGCTACTGATTGGTAATTCAAAGACGTTATGCATTGGTATGATAGTCAAACTGAGGTATCCCCACTCTTATCGAAGGAACATGTAAGATTTTGGGAGGAAATGATGGATGAGAGAAAAATAATAGGGATGTCGACTCCACCTGTATATTTTGAAAAGGGGTGGTGAAATTTAGATACCAAAAGTTGGAGTCTATGAATATGGAATGGGGTAGACATGTTTTGAATGACCCAAAGCACCTATAGAAATTTTTTTATACCATGGTGTGTCTAGGGCTCACAATGATTGAGGACCCTTTCCTAATAGTAGGAATCATAAATGATTTCTAGGTAAAATCCCTCATATGTCGATAGCATGGTAAAACTATGGTGTCCCCACCCTTTTTTAAAGGGTGATGAAATAATTGAGAAGACATAAATTTCTAGACAGTGAAGTAGGGTATAGATGAAAATCTATCTAATAAGGGTTCCAAACCCTATAGAAATTTATCTCCTAATTTGTGAAATTGGGGCCCTCTTAAGTATGGGTTCAAATCATGATTTGCGGGACATCAAAATGTTCAAGATTAGATTGCAACATCTATTCATTAAGAAAGTGTACATTACATGGTGAGATAATTTTTATAATTCCAAATAAGCATGAATATTCATGTTATGAAGATTGTAAATCATGGTATAAGGTTATCAGATCATGGGGTTGATAGTCGAAAATTGTTCTTGGAATGGCCCCGTACACAATAAGGTGTTGATTTCTTCCATTGTGAGGTTAGGGCTTATAGAGACCAGTGATCCATTTTTTCACGGTAATGACTCATTTGGTTAAATAATGCAAGCTCGTATTTTGGAGACATTGGTATACATGCATTTTCAAACAAAGGTTCTCTTAGAGTTTGGTATCTATTTACAAGGGTCATGGAAGGTCATTAGTGATCCAATTTTCTCAAATCATGAAGTATGATTTCTTGAAATAGAAATACTAATGAAAGGTTCAAGAAACCAAATAATTGTGTCACCTCCCATTGAACATAATCTTGTGGGAATAAGATGTAAAAAAGCATTACTCTACATTTTTCTTAGACAAGGGGGTATAGAGAGCATATCATGGAATTTTCTATGGATATAATGTAGGACCTATTTGTTTTGTGCCTTATATATTTATGCGATAAATTTTGGCTCAACTATAGAGATGGAGAGTTTAGTGAGTGATGAATTGAATTTTTATCATTACTCCCATTATGGGTTTTCAAATTTAATATTTTTTCAACACATTCTATAGTAGTTTATGGTATTGCAATTTAGACACACAATGTGAAGTGTTTTAGGTCATAGAACATTGACCAAAGTGCCGGAAATTTATGTTTATGACACATGAGGACAGAACCAGAGGGGATAGATGTATAAGAGAATAATTGGGATACCTAAGGTAAAAGTCACAACAACATCTTTCAGAGTATGAGATTAAAATGTTCTAAATCAGGGGTCCAGGTTCTCAGGTAATTGGTATTGTTATGCAACAATAGTTCCGATGATAGACCAAAACACCCTCAGGTGCCAAGCTCCACCACGGTGACCCCAGGTTCACAAGGATTATATATAACTTCTTCTAGGTCCATGATTTTTCTGTTTGGTAGGTATGATCCCTTATGAATCGATAACATGGTCAAGCATATAGATAACATGTCCATTACAAGGTCTATAAATGTTTTTTAGAAACATTGGGTGGTCAATACATGAATTTTGATTTATGAATTGATGTAGTAAAAATATGAAATGATATTTGTGAATTTAGGTGGTTAAAATTTTGGTGAAGCACCCCATTCACTAGTTGACCGGGCTAAGGCTATTGTTTTTACCTGAAAGGGGATGAAAATGGGTGATGGAAAACAAATTTTAACGTCATGTAGTGGGGATTTATATGTCATGTAGTTTTACTGTCATGCGACCTGAACATTTTTATTGCAGCTTTATGTCATGTGGTAAGGACTTATTTGTGTCCTTTTAGTTTATGTAATGTAGTAAGGATGTAGGGAATGACATGAAAAATCATGAATGAATTATTATGTGTGCAATAACGTCATACACATATTTTATTTTGATGTAGGAAAATGATCTTATGTGACTCGAAACTTATGTAATTGTGGGTGAACTTTTCTTTTTTGGTTTCTTTTTATGAGGAACTATGATTGGAGACTGAGCATCAGAATATATCATGCGATAGAAGAAATCAAGGCACACATAGTTATTGAATATTAATCTATCAATGTATGTATGATTAGTATGTAAATGGGTAATTGTTCCCAATTATTGTTATATATGGGCCCAAAATTTGTCATCTTGGTGTCACCATATATATAGTTATGACATGAATCAAGACATGTTTAGTTCATGAGGGACCATATAGCATAATGCCACGCATCAAGGACATATGCTCTCTAAGATAAAAATGGAATAATATGAATGAACCTAATACTTGATATCTATGTGTCACTACAAATCCCATGGTAATACAAATCATTGTACATGTTATTCATGAACATGAACCCCTATATAGGTTTGACCCATATATTGGGAGGGGTTTTTTTAGGTTTATTTTTTATGACTAGACCTGGGGTTGGAGATCTAGAAACCACTACATATTTGGTAATGATAGATATAAATTCATGTCTAGGTCATTAATGGTGGTGTGGAAGGTGATAGAGTATATGATAGTGGTCCTCTCAAGAGAGGTATACAAAAATACAATGTTTTTTATCATTCCAGGGACATCAACCCTGCATTTTAACATCATGTTTCTAGGAATCATGTTGTGCCTTTGATGGTCCTTAATACAGGACCACAATTCCCCTATATTGATATGAAATTACGTTATCAATTAGGGAATCCCTTACCAAAATTCCTAAGAACACTTGATCTATTCTCGGTGTGAGAAACAAGGAACAAAAAATGTTAATATCACAATATGGAGGTATTTAGAGAATGGATTGGGTAATTTTGTATCAAGGGCAAGATGGTCCAAGACACAAAGATAATTTTCCCCAAAATATCTCATTATGGTGATGATAATGTCGTATGTAGTTATAGAAACCCATTCAATTTTATGTCAGGTAGTGAGTACATCGATCAGGGAGTTTAGCGTCTTCGGGTAATGGTGTGGGTGAATCAATGTGGAAGAGAAGCAATGTTGTAGCTAGGAACAATAAATGAGGTTTGGTGGAACTAAATATACTATGAATATATGAATCAAGACACATTTATTTATTTGATATAGTTTTTTCTAATGTATATCTGATTCCCATACAGGGACAAGGGCATTTATCTTTCTTTCACACAAGTCTATCTCATGTGTGGTGAATAGTCATTGAGACGAAAATTCCAATACAGTTTAATGACATGCGGTGTGGATTTTTTCATGTAGTTCAAGTTCATGAGGTAAGGAAAGGAGACACTAATCGGTTTAATGTGTTTCTTCTAGGATGATAGATGTTGTGTAGTTTAATATCTTGCTTCCAAAATAACTTTGTGTAGTTTATCATCATGAATCTAGGATGAGGGGTGCTTCATGAAATATATGAAATGTTTTTATTAATAAATCATTATTTAGTGGGGGGTTTGACACTTTCCCAATCAATCATGTCCAATGACTCGGATCTATAATGATAGACCTTGTGTATGATATATGGACCTTCCCACTTGGGTTCCATCATTGGAGGCTTCTTTCCTAGTATCACTAGGATTCTGAGAGACAATACTAGTTCTCCTCGAAGAATTGATTTATGGTGGACCTTTTAATTGATGTCTCATGTTATCTGATTCTTATGGAATTCAAGGTTGTGCGATGTATGCAAACTATCCTCATCAAGATTCACCAACTCATCCATCTGCTTTTATGATTTATTATCATTAGAGAGTTCATCACAAATGTCTATTTGTAGTGATAGAAACTAGACTTCAATGTGTAGCATTGCCTATGTCTCGTACACCAATGAATACCTCATTTATTGTGTAGTAGTACACATGGTGGTAAAACATGTCCAAAAAACATGGATGTTATTTTCCATCTATGTCTTCTTGTCCTTATTTACCATCTTTTAGATTATATATGGAAGATACTTTTTAAAGGCCTCTATTCATTCATTTTCCACAGAATGAAAGTGATATTAGTGGTTTGGCTGGATGTTGTACTCCTTGTATAATTTTTTTAACTCCTACAAAATATGTTGGTTATTATATCCATCAATATTCTTTGAGGTAACCTGAACCACATGATAATATATTAATTTCAAAATTTGATGTAGTTCTTTATCTCCACTTCCTTGAGTGGTATTTACATAGAGAATATGAAGAATAATTCGATAGTAGTAATAATGTACATAAACTTCATAACTATGGTGGGGGATTGTTGATGCTCCTTTCCATCACAGTGTCTAATGAAAGAACAAGGGGAATACCTTAAGAACAAAGCGATGTATCCTTTGATGAACATAAAAAATTTACAAAGGCATGAACACAGAAACTCTTTAAGCATGGGCCGCACAAGTTTGACTATGGTCGCACAAGTATACATGCATGCCACATATGGGTCACGCAAGTCACATTTGGGCCCTATTATTTTTTCTCCTATGGTCCTCAGATAGCCTATAAGTACCAGTTGTGGGCCCCACATTTCGGGGATGAAAAATCCAAAACTCAGAATTGAGCTCTGGTCACCCGAGTCTCTGCTTGAAGACATCCAAACACTTCTAAGGTAATTTCTTACCATGAATGGAAGATCTAGAAAGGAATAATAAGGCCCAAGTTTTATAACTCATAAACACTTGCATGCCTATGTGTTCATCCCTTAAGAGAAATTGATACACTGGTGTGCCTCCTTGTCCTCTCATAGAAACTTGCACACCAACTATCTAAAAACATCTAGGGATAATACTAAGGTCTTGAGCTAAGTCTCCCCCTAGTATTACCCTACAAGATCTTCATCACCCAACTGAACTCATGTTGCGCAGGTATACATGCATGACCAGGACTTGTGCGCCCGAACATGACTTGCGCGTCTCACTCTTTTTGGGTGCCCCTCTTGCCTATTCACTTCATTTCATCAAATTCACCATTACTTTTCAAGATCTAGCCTTCAAAACCTTCTTCAAAGCAACTTATGGCATGATTTCATTGTTGGATTCTTTATCTGGAAGGAGTTATATTTAACATCTCTCAAAACCTTATGATTTATATTACTTTATATCACTTCGGTTAGAGATTCCCTTCATTCAACCTCATCCTTTAAGCTGAGAGAGACATTGATCTGGGTATCCTCCTTAGGAGTAAGCCCCAATCATAAGTTCAAGTCCCCCTTTAATCTGGGAATCCTCCATTGGAGTAAGCCCAAAATTAAGAATCTAAATCTCCATAAAACACAAATACCTTTATGGACCCTGTTAATGGGCCTCCTTTTCAAGAGTAAGTCCCAATCATAATTTCCTTTAACTTTGGTCCTCTTTCTCAAGAGTAAGTCCCATGTTATACATCCGCTTTATCTTTGGGCCTCTTTCTCGGGAATAATCCCAAAGTTAGAAGTCTCCATAAATTGGTCCTCCTTCTATAGAGTAAATCCCAATCATAATTCCCTTTATGTGGGACTCCTTTTCAAGAATAAGCCCCAATCATAAGTCCCCCCAAATTTTGTATCTTCCTTAGGATTAAGCCCCATGTTAGAGTATCCAATTCTTTATAAAGAAGAAATATATTTATGGACTCTATTCTTAGGGTTATTCCCAAGAGTAAATTCTAGTCATCATCTTCTTGGGAAGTCACACATGCATAAGTCACATACCATTCCTTATGACCACATCTTTCATGGAACAAATCATCGTATATTTCGTGGAAAAAATCGCCAGGTTTACTGATACCTCTTGTTTCTCACACCGAACATGACTCCTGTGAGCTTAGAGTTTAAAAGTTACCACGACACATATAACGACCCATACTTTACATACATTGTTAATACTTCAAAATTGAATCACACTTATTACAACATATGACAAAACCACAAAGGACCGTATAGGTATAGTGTCTTTAGAAACTGGGAAACATAAACAACTGGTTCATAAATCTTCTACAGTGTCTCCCATTTATTTCATCATATCTAGGGTCCCTTTTAGAATATTCTACTTAATATCCATCTTCCTGGCCTGGGGAAAAGAAAACATAAAAGGGTGAGCTCAAATGCTCAGCAAGGGAAAATAAAGGAAATAAAAATCATATCATATCTTTTTGAAAATTAAAACCTGAAAAAGAGATCATAATATCTTAACATGGAATAAATCATAGAAGTGAAAATGAGATCCCCATAATAATAACATAAAACTTTAATCTTTGTGGCATGCACACATAATCATGGAAAATCATTTCTTGTTAGTCATGACTCATTGCCAAGACTATCTTAGTGGACAAAGTCCCTTTCTGAACCGAGTTCACTCCTCGTTTCAGTCCTGTATCACTGAACCGAAATAACCTTCCGTTCCAGCCATGTCTATCTCATGAGATATAAAATCATTACCCAATGCATTGGAGGGAGATATAGGTCCCACCCATCTTATAATGAATCCTTTCTTATGTGTGCCACATAATCATAAAACATACATCATCGCATAACACATATAACAAAAATGGGATTCTTGAAACATCATGACATCATAAATCAATTCATATATGATAAAGGAATTCATAAACATAATTCCATCACAACATAGTCAAACCAATGTAAAAATATGGATAGAAACAGAACCCTTTATTATCTTAGATGGAAAATAATTTTGATAAAACACTTGAATTGAATTCTTGAGGAAAATATCCTTTCTTCTTCAAAAACATTTTTCCTTTCATAACATGTCATACAACTTTAAAATAAAAGAAGTTGATTAAAAATAAACTTGAAAACTTGTAAAGGAAGCTTCTTTGAAGTAATGTTTTAAAAATCCATTCATGCCGTATAAGTTAAAAAAACATTCTTCGTACTTTTTTCGGAAAAGTCAAAAAGTACCTCGTACGGAAAAAACGACAAAAGATTCCTTTCATATTCTTTAATAAAAACTCACCTAAGGGTAAAATTGGATTTAAACTATTTCAAGTGGATGGAAACAATATTAAATATTGAGGGAACATGGATGTGGATGATAAAATACACCCCAGTAAATACTTACGAATAAACAATCTCGGATAAAAATGAGATTGTGATATTTCCCTTACCTTAGGTCTGATTTGCTTTGTTCGTGTCCGAAGCTCCTGTATAATGGTTTAAATAATGTTATTGACTTATTCCAGAATCATACATATTGATATGAGATCATATATGGTCATATTATTAGCTTCTTGTTAGTAATATTTCATTGTTACTTGTTACTCGGGTCTTTATAACTTTTTGTTCCTATGCGTGTTTTGTCGAATAAATTCTTATTTTTATCTTTAGGTTATAGATAATTCATTTCCAGAATGGTATTAGTGTAGTATATACCATATTCATTCATTCAGTTCATTTATATAATCATTATGAAATTAAGATCATGTAGAACGAGTCGCATCACATTGTGGAGACGGTATTCCGTACGTACGCACGAGTGATGATATCGTTCCTATGATCGTGGAATTGTATTGGAGTATATATATATATTATTTCAGTATCAATATTACTTAATAATAATCATATATAGTTACTGATTACCCCATTATACCCATCCTTGTAAGGTGATGGTGGAAAATAGATTACACCACGGCGTGGAGACGGTATTCCGTACGTACGCACGCGCGGTGATTTCATTTTTCCGTAGGATGGATAGAAGGTGAATTAGGGTTGTTTCATATTTATAATAACATATCAGTATGTAAGTAATACTGATGTTATTACTTTATCATGAAACAACTAAAGAAGAAGAAGTTGAAGAAGAAAGAAATTGAAAAGATCGGTAATGGATATTACCTCTTCTTTGGAACGCCTCTTTGAATCCTCCACTTAAGGAACTAAGATTGGTCTTTGGAGAAGACCAGGTCCTCTAGGATTATTCTAGGGAAGTGGAGAAGGGAAAATGGCAGGGGTTGGCCGAGCATGAGTGCTGAAATTGGTGTGAGGAGGAGGGGGAGGAGGTTCCCTTTTATAAGGGAGGAGAGGGGCACCTTAGGAATATCTCAAAATATTATTTTATATTAAAGTCAAAATCGGTTTATAATGGTTCCAAAGGGTCTTATTTCGAAGATAAAGTGGTGATGGGTCGAAATCCTATCAACCAATAGGATTTAGACAAGTTTAGGGTGTTATTTTAACCTTATCAATTAGATTTAACTCTAAGTTAATTAATTTAACTTTTACCGTGTCTTTTTGTTTTCTTTCACTATATGGTTAATACACTTACTATAACATGCCAAACGAACACAAAATTGTTTATTATTAATATATATATCCTTATCTAAGTAATTTGGCCGAAACTTAGATTTTTAGGAATAAAATAACAATTAATAATATAATATTTGATTTAAAAACTATTTTGTGTCAATTTTGACACTATTTGATATATGATTTTTGTCAAAGTCATAACAGAATTATATGTTCGAACCAAGTTGATTAAATCAATACTAATATATCATAGTAACCTAGAAAATTAGTGGAATTCATAAAAAGTCTCAAATTACATTTATTTTGGTATTTATATTATCAATTTTGTCAATATTTCATTAATAAGATAATTACTGCATCATCATTGTGTCATAAATAAATTAAATTATTTGATGTCTAAAAATTACAAATAAAATACCATCATGTAGGAAATCTTTTTAGCTTTCTAATGAATATTTATAGTCGAATTTATCTTATTTATAACCCTATATTAAAAATGATTTACTTATTAATCTTTGATTTTAACTATTTTAACCCTTCTTTAAATAAATTAATAATAAATGTCCTAATCTAATCCAAGTGGGCCTAAATGGTCATATTTTATTCCTAAGTTTGTTTTTGGTCGAATTACACTTGTCCAATAGAACTAGGACATTTGTTAGGGTAATATTAATATCATATTTACCCTTAGTTACCCTATTTACTATTAACCGCGGTAAAAAAAAGTAAAAAGTTACTATTCACCAAAAAATTATTTTCATCTCATTGAACCACATTTTAGTCCTTGATATTAACCGTGTCTCTCGGATTTTCGAAATTCCATTCACAGAAGCGGTAAAATTAAGTTTTATGCAAAATTCATTTTTTTAACCTACCACTTAGTGGTTTCACTATTCATCAAAAATTGAAAGTTTTCAGAAAAATACCAAAATTTCACCCTAGGCTAATTTCGATATTCTGAGTCCAAAAATGAAGTCCATTTTGAAAAATAAAATTTATAAAATTTCAAAAAGTGGTTATTACTATTCATAACGGCTAGTTTTAATAGCATATTGTTGTTTAGTGAAACTCGGTATTGCATACGACGCAAGCTATCGAGGAAGGTCGTGATTGCGTGTAAAGCAAGCCAAGAAAGTGTTGTGTAGAAAAAGATTCCTTTGATGATTTATATAACATAAAAGTCTCGGGTGTTACATTCTACCCCCCTTAAAAAGAATTTCGCCCTCGAAATTCGTCACTTTGCAACAAACAAATGAGGATACTTCTCCCTCATCATATCCTCAAGCTCCCATGTAGCTTCTTCAAGTTGGTGGTTTCTCCATAAAACTTTCACCAAGCGAGTGGTCTTGTTTCGTAGGACTTTTTCGCTACGATCCAGAATCTCTATCGGCTGTTCTTCATAAGAAAGATCTTGCTCCAGCGGTACAACTTCTGAGCTGAGTACATGTGAAGGATCTGGTATGTACTTTCTCAGGAGAGATACATGGAACACATCGTGAACTTGAGAGAGATTCGGTGGAAGCGCCAATCGGTAAGCTACCTTCCCAACACGATCCAGTATTTCAAAAGGACCGATATATCTAGGGCTCAACTTCCCCTTCTTTCCAAATCTCATAACCCTCTTCCAGGGAGATATTCGTAAGAACACTTTATCACCCACTTCAAACTCTAGGTCTTTTCTTCGGTTGTCGGCATAACTTTTCTGTCGACTCTGAGCTGCTCTTATGTGTTGTTGAATAGATCTGACCTTTTCTGCCATTTCATCAACGAGATCAGGTCCTAATAGCTTTCTTTCCCCAACTTCATCCCAGCAAGTTGGAGTCCTGCATTTCTTTCCATAGAGAGCTTCATAAGGAGCCATCTGAATACTGGAGTGAAAGCTATTATTATAAGAAAATTCCACCAAAGGTAGGTGTTGATCCCAACCTCCTTTGAAATCCATAGAGCAAGCTCTCAACATATCTTCTAGGGTTTGAATTGTTCTCTCAGACTGACCGTCTGTCTGGGGATGATAAGCAGTGCTGAAACTCAACTCTTTATCTAGAGTATGCTGAAGACTTCGCCAAAACTTCGAGGTAAATCTCGGATCTCGATCAGATATAATAGAAAGTGGTACTCCATGCAATCTTACCACTTCCTTTACATATATCCTGGCAAGCTGATCTAGAGAGAAATCCTCTCTAATAGCAATGAAGTGTGCAGACTTTGTAAGACGATCAACTATGACCCAGATAGCATTATTGCCTTTGGATGTTTTAGGAAGTCCTGTGACAAAGTCCATAGTGATGTTTTCCCATTTCCATTCGGGTATGGGTAATGGTTGTAACATCCCCTTAGACTTCTGTCTGTCAGCTTTAACTTGTTGACAAACCAAGCATCGAGAGACATATTCAGCAACATCTCTTTTCATGCCATCCCACCAGAAGTACTCTTTCAGGTCCCTATACATCTTCGTGCTTCCAGGATGAATAGAGAATGAAGAACTATGAGCCTCATCCAGCAGCTCTTTCTTTAATTCGGGGATGGGAGGAACACAAACCCGATTCCTGAACTTTATTATCCCATCACAATCAAGGTTGAATTCAGGAACATTTCTCACCTTCTTTTGTAACTCGACATCTTCTTTCTGTGCCTCTTTAATCTTCACATGTATAGATGGTTGAACATTCATTTGAGAAAGATAAGATTTTTCCCCTTCCATTATAATTCCAAGATCCATCCTTTGTAAATCCATAAATATTGGATCTTTTGTGATCCTCATCATGGATAAACTAGCATGGTCTTGTCGACTTAATGCATCTGCCACCTTGTTCGCTTTCCCAGGGTGGCAATGGATTGAGCAGTCATAATCCTTAATCAGCTCCAACCATCTTCTTTGGCGCATATTCAGCTCCTTTTGTGTGAAAATATACTTTAAACTTTTATGATCAGTATAAATATCACACCTTTCACCATAAAGGAAATGCCTCCAAATCTTTAATGCAAAGATTGCCGCAGCCAACTCCAAATCATGTGTTGGGTAATTTTGCTCATGGATTTTCAACTTTCGTGAGGCATAAGCTATCACCATATCATTTTGCATAAGAACACACCCCAATCCCTTCTTGGATGCATCACTGTAGATCACAAACCTTTCTCCACTACAAGGCAGTGTGAGCACATGTGCACTGGATAACCTTCTTTTCAACTCCTTGAAATTCTCTTCACATTCCTCTGTCCAGACAAACTTAACTCCTTTCCGAGTCAACTTGGTGAGTGGATTAGATAATCGTGAAAAATCTTTTACAAAACGTCGATAATAACCAGCCAAACCAAGAAAACTTCGGATCTCAGTTACTGTTGTTGGTCTTGACCATCTTTCGATAACCTCTGTTTTTGCTGGATCCACAGATATCCCCTCTTTTGAGATTATGTGACCCAAAAATGCAACTTTTTGAAACCAAAATTCACACTTGGTAAATTTGGCATAAAGCTTCTCCTTTCTCAGGGTCTTCAATATAATTCTCAAGTGATCTTCATGCTCTTCCTTGCTCTTTGAATAGACAAGAATATCGTCTATAAAGACTACCACAAATTGATCAAGATAGTCTCTAAAGACTCTATTCATTAGATCCATGAAGATAGCAGGGGAATTAGTAAGACCAAATGGCATCACTATAAATTCATAGTGTCCATACCTTGTACGGAAAGCCGTCTTTGGTATATCCTCCCTTTTGACCCTTAATTGATGATACCCTGAACGAAGATCAATCTTCGAAAAGTATTGAGCTCCGCGTAGTTGGTCAAATAAGTCATCAATGCGTGGGAGAGTATATTTGTTCTTGATAGTGATCTTGTTAAGTTCTCGATAATCAATGCAGAGTCTCATTGATCCATCTTTCTTCTTAACAAATAGAACAGGTGCTCCCCAAGGTGACGCACTAGGGCGTATGAATCCCTTATCAAGATTCTCTTGGAGTTGCTTCTTCAATTCCTGCAACTCAATTGGGGCCATTCTATAAGGTGTCTTTGAAATAGGCAAAGCACCCGGTACGAGTTCTATTGAAAACTCAACTTCACGATTTGGTGGAAGACCCGGCAATTCCTCCGGAAAGACATCATCAAACTCCCTTACAATGGGCATATTCTTAATCGTGAGTTTCTCACCAACCATTTGAGATAAATAACCTTCATTTAGTGGGATAAATACCCATAAGATGGAAGAAATTTCCACTGGAAGGTTATGTTCATCCTTGCATTGGTATACGATCGTAGATTGATCTGGAGTATGAAATGTGACTTCCCTTCTTTGGCAATTGATATGAGCTCCATGTAGAGAAAGCCAATCCATGCCAAGAATCACATCAAATTCCACTAAAGGAAGGATCACAAGATTTTCAGGAAGCACTTTCCCACAAACTTCGATCGGAGAAGAATTATAAACTTCTGATGCGATTGATGTGCCATTAGGTGTTGTCACAGCTAACTCAACATCTAATTGTTGAGGTAATACGGTGATACCCTTAGAAAATTTTTCAGAAATAAAAGAGTGGGTGGATCCAGAATCAAATAAAACATTTTCTACTTTAGAGTGGATGGTAAGTGTACCTTTCACCACATCGTTATCGTACTCCACATCGCTGATAGAAATTGCATGTGACTTTCCTTTTTCTTTAGCCTTAAGAGATTGTTGACGTCAACCATCATCATCAACCCTTGGATTTGGGCATTGATTGGCATAATGCCCCATCTCCTTGCACTTGAAACATTGAAGTGTAGCAGGTTCATTCTGTGTATCCCTTCCTTTGTTTGCATCATTAGACATCTTCTTCCCATTATCACGGCATTCAAATGCCCGATGACCTTCCTTTCCACATTTAAAACATTTACTTGTCCCTTTAAGACAACTCCCTCCATGTTTCTTTCCACACTTTGAGCATAAGGGAAAGTTCATCTTCTTTTCCGTGTGCTCTTTATATTTTTCTTTGAATTCCATCTTCCTCTTCTTATCAAACCCATGTGACTGATGGGTTACTCCAATCTCCATCTCGACTTTGAGAGCACATCGAACGATTTCCTCGTAGCTATTGAAGTCCCTTATGGCTAACGCCCTTCGAAGACTTGGTTTTAAGCCACTAAAGAATCGATCGATCTTACTCTCAGGTTGGATAATAATACCAGAAGCGTACCTTGCAAGTCATATAAAATTTGCTTCATAGGTACTAACAGATTCATCATCCCTTTGCTTCAGTTCAAGGAACTCTTTCTCCATCTTTGTTCGGAGAATACGAGGGAAGTACTTATTGAAAAATAAGTTCTTGAACTCGTCCCATTCCATAGACTCAATTTCATCCCTTTGCCTCGTATTCTTAACAAGATTCCACCATTGATCCGCATCTCCCTCCAAACGATACACTGCTAGGATGACTTTATCATGCTCAGAACATTGAAGAACTGAAAATATCTTTTCAGTAGTACTAATCCATTGTTCAGCAACTAATGGATCAGTAGACCCGCTGAAAGATGGTGGACGCTGCCTCATGAAGGATTCAACAGAATGTTGCTCCCTCCATTGTTCGTTTGGAAATCCTGCATGGTTCATAGCTTGAGAAAGTTGTGTGAGCATGGCTACAAGATTTTGCATTCCAGCTCCCATATCGTTTGGTTGCTCAGGGGGACAATCATTGCATTGCCCATCGCATTCCGCATTAACACGGTTCCTTCGGGTTCCAGCCATTGACTAAAACCAAGAAGAATAGTGTGAGCAACACTAATTATAATAGGAAACCACATAATTAAAGAATAAAATTTTCATGCTTATGGTCTTATCCTAGGTTATTCAAGGCCATTTCTAAAACACTAAGATTGTGTACTATGCTTAGACTTATCCTTAGGGTTCTTACTAAGGCTTTCACATCCTAGTTTCCAAAGGTTGACTATACCTTTCCTCTGATACCAACTATAACGACCCATACTTTACATACATTGTTAATACTTCAAAATTGAATCACACTTATTACAACATATGACAAAACCACAAAGGACCGTATAGGTATAGTGTCTTTAGAAACTGGGAAACATAAACAACTGGTTCATAAATCTTCTACAGTGTCTCCCATTTATTTCATCATATCTAGGGTCCCTTTTAGCATATTCTACTTAATATCCATCTTCCTGGCCTGGGGAAAAGAAAACATAAAAGGGTGAGCTCAAATGCTCAGCAAGGGCAAATAAAGGAAATAAAAATCATATCATATCTTTTTGAAAATTAAAACCTGCAAAAGAGATCATAATATCTTAACATGGAATAAATCATAGAAGTGAAAATGAGATCCCCATAATCATAACATAAAACTTGAATCTTTGTGGCATGCACACATAATCATGGAAAATCATTTCTTGTTAGTCATGACTCATTGCCAAGACTATCTTTGTGGACAAAGTCCCTTTCTGAACCGAGTTCACTCCTCGTTTCAGTCCTGTATCACTAAACCGAAATAACCTTCCGTTCCAGCCATGTCTATCTCATGAGATATAAAATCATTACCCAATGCATTGGAGGGAGATATAGGTCCCACCCATCTTATAATGAATCCTTTCTTATGTGTGCCACATAATCATAAAACATACATCATCGCATAACACATATAACAAAAATGGGATTCTTGAAACATCATGACATCATAAATCAATTCATATATGATAAAGGAATTCATAAACATAATTCTATCACAACATAGTCAAACCAATGTAAAAATATGGATAGAAACAGAACCCTTTATTATCTTAGATGGAAAATAATTTTGATAAAACACTTGAATTGAATTCTTGAGGAAAATATCATTTCTTCTTCAAAAACATTTTTCCTTTCATAACATGTCATACAACTTTAAAATAAAAGAAGTTGATTAAAAATAAACTTTAAAACTTGTAAAGGAAGCTTCTTTTAAGTAATGTTTTAAAAATCCATTCATGTCGTATAAGTTAAAAAAACATTCTTCGTACTTTTGTCGGAAAAGTCAAAAAGTACCTCGTACGGAAAAAACGACAAAAGATTCCTTTCATATTCTTTACTAAAAACTCACCTAAGGGTAAAATTGGATTTAAACTATTTCAAGTGGATGGAAACAATATTAAATATTGAGGGAACATGGATGTGGATGATAAAATACACCCCAGTAAATACTTACGAATAAACAATCTCGGATAAAAATGAGATTGTGATATTTCCCTTACCTTAGGTCCGATTTTCATTGTTCGTGTCCGAAGCTCCTGTATAATGGTTTAAATAATGTTATTGACTTATTCCAGAATCATACATATTGATATGAGATCATATATGGTCATATTATTAGCTTCTTGTTAGTAATATTTCATTGTTACTTGTTACTCGGGTCTTTATAACTTTTTGTTCTTATGCGTGTTTTGTCGAATAAATTCTTATTCTTATCTTTAGGTTATAGATAATTCATTTCCAGAATGTTATTAGTGTATTATATACCATATTCATTCATTCAATTCATTTATATAATCATTATGAAATGAAGATCATGTAGAACGAGTCGCATCACATCGTGGAGACGGTATTCCGTACGTACGCACGAGTGATGATATCGTTCCTATGATCGTGGAATTGTATTGGAGTATATATATATATTATTTCAGTATCAATATTACTTAATAATAATCATATATAGTTACTTATTACACCATTATACCCATCCTTGTAAGGTGATGGTGGAAAATAGATTACACCACGGCGTGGAGACGGTATTCCGTACGTACGCACGCGCGGTGATTTCATTTTTCCGTAGGATGGATAGAAGGTGAATTAGGGTTGTTTCATATTTATAATAACATATCAGTATGTAAGTAATACTGATGTTATTACTTTATCATGAAACAATTAAAGAAGAAGAAGTTGAAGAAGAAAGAAATTGAAAAGATCGGTAATGGATATTACCTCTTCTTTGGAACGCCTCTTTGAATCCTCCACTTAAGGAACTAAGATTGGTCTTTGGAGAAGAACAGGACCTCTAGGATTATTCTAGGGAAGTGGAGAAGGGAACATGGCAGGGGTTGGCCGAGCTTGAGTGCTCAAATTGGTGTGAGGAGGAGGGGGAGGAGGTGCCCTTTTATAAGGGAGGAGAGGGGCACCTTAGGAATATCTCAAAATATTATTTTATATTAAAGTCAAAATCGGTTTATAATGGTTCCAAAGGGTCTTATTTCGAAGATAAAGTGGGGATGGGTCGAAATCCTATCAACCAATAGGATTTAGACAAGTTTAGGGTATTATTTTAACCTTATCAATTAGATTTAACTCTAAGTTAATTAATTTAACTTTTACCGTGTCTTTTTGTTTTCTTTCACTATATGGTTAATACACTTACTATAACATGCCAAACGAACACCAAATTGTTTATTATTAATATATATATCCTTATCTAAGTCATTTGGCCGAACCTTAGATTTTTAGGAATAAAATAACAATTAATAATATAATATTTGATTTAAAAACTATTTTGTGTCAATTTTGACACTATTTGATATATGATTTTTGTCAAAGTCATAACAGAATTATATGTTCGAACCAAGTTGATTAAATCAATACTAATATATCATAGTAACCTAGAAAATTAGTGGAATTCATAAAAAGTCTCAAATTACATTTATTTTGGTATTTATATTATCAATTTTGTCAATATTTTATTAATAAGATAATTACTGCATCATCTTTGTGTCATAAATAAATTAAATTATTTGATGTCCAAAAATTACAAATAAAATACCATCATGTAGGAAATCGTTTTATCTTTCTAATGAATATTTACAATCGAATTTATCTTATGTATAACCCTATATTAAAAATGATTTACTTATTAAACTTTGATTTTAACTATTTTAACCCTTCTTTAAATAAATTAATAATAAATGTCCTAATCTAATCCAAGTGGGCCTAAATGGTCATATTTTATTCCTAAGTTTGTTTTTGGTCGAATTACACTTGTCCAATAGAATTAAGACATGTGTTAGGGTAATATTAATATCATATTTACCCTTAGTTACCCTATTTACTATTAACCGCGGTAAAAAAAAGTAAAAAGTTACTATTCACCAAAAAATTATTTTCATCTCATTGAACCACATTTTAGTCCTTGATATTAACCGTGTCTCTCGGATTTTCGAAATTCCATTCACAGAAGCGGTAAAATTATGTTTTATGCAAAATTCAGTTTTTTAACCTACCACTTAGTGGTTTCACTATTCATCAAAAATTGAAAGTTTTCAGAAAAATACCAAAATTTCACCCTAGGCTAATTTCGATATTCTGAGTCCAAAAAATGAAGTCCATTTTGAAAAATAAAATTTATAAAATTTCAAAAAGTGGTTATTACTATTCATAACGGCTAGTTTTAATAGCATATTGTTGTTTAGTGAAACTCGGTATTGCGTACGACGCAAGCTATCGAGGAAGGTCGCGATTGCGTGTAAAGCAAGCCAAGAAAGTGTTGTGTAGAAAAAGATTCCTTTGATTATTTATATAACATAAAAGTCTCGGGTGTTACAACACATCTCTTTGGGCCGTTAGTCATACGTAATTCCCACACTTCTTAATCGAACTATGTGGGAATTGATATCTACCTTAAAATTAGCGTATGTAGGAAACCATTCTATGGTACAATCACTCACCCATTAATTATCATCCATCCCATATGATGTTAAACTATATCTTAATTCCCAAACTATGTGGGTTATGAATTCTTTTCTAACAAGGATACCATGGTATCCCATGTGTAGGTACGATCCCGACTATAAAATAATTCATGTACTTCTAAATGACAATAAAATACATGTGCCCCACTGAAGGGCTTTAAAACCAATATGTTCATTATAATTAACAAGTGATTTTTTTATAATATATTAAAGGATACCATTGACTAAGAATATCCAATACATACGGATTATTCTCCATCGATGAAGAACCTCAAATACATATAAAAGATTCTTTAAACCCCATACATATCAATCATTGATCACAATATCTAAAAGAAAACTCATTTTCATGATTGATAAATTAATAAAGATTCAAGAACATAACTCAAATCTATAAGAGAGTCTCGTAGTAGACAATAATTCCCCCGAAAAATGTGTGATGAGACTAACCTACCATCCTCTCGTCCAATGCAAATTCATAAGCCTCATCAGTCCACAAATAATGGGAACATACCATTAGAATATAGGTCCAAATGGATATAGAATCATAGGATGTTTCTAGTTCTACGAATCAACACGTTAGAAACCGGTTGAAAAGTTTGATCTTTAAACAAAAATGGTCATCAACAGTTTTCCAGAAGAAACAAAAATGGTGCACCCGATGTGAATCATAAACCAAGTTAAATGATGTTTTTCTTATTTGTTAGGCCCCTATTTAACATAATATGAGGGGCAAAAAAACAATCAATAACACATATGCTCATCAAAAATATTTAGTGGACAAAGTTATCTTGATTATGTTTGTTATATCTAAGGAACTCTTTTCCAAGATCTCTCTGCATTACAGAAATGGCTTCTTTAAAATTCACACCTGCGAATGCCTCTACCGCTACTCCTGCTAGATCCTCGTCTACTTTGAGGAAGACTTCACCTACTCAATGTCTACAATTCTGGCTCTCAAATTCATTGGTTAAATAATACCATCCACATGGTACTGTTCTGACTCTGTAGACCGCTCAATAAGCCCTCCTTGTTTATAACTCGCCCTGGTTGTGCGGACAGCGATGACCAGTTATCAAGAAGCAGGCGGTGCTAACCACCGTCTCCAACCATTTCGGGTCGTTATCCCCAGAATGCAACAACTAGTCTCTCCCATATTACAAGGAGGTGAATAAAGTGGTCACTCAAGTCCTTAATTCATGAAGACACGAGTCCTTCTCGAGCGCTCCCATAAACAATCGTCGCCAGACTCATGCGGTAGTTCACCCTCAACATGATGAGGATATCACCTTTAGGGGTTCGACTCAGGTTTCTCTGACCCGAGCATGCAAGAAAAATCACAAAAAAAATTTGACAACAGGTAGTAGGTTCTTACTTCGTACCCCTTCGAAAAGTCCATCAACCCAACTTGATGTCAAGCAACGAGCATGAATATTCCCCTATCTGTTCTAATCCTGCTGTCCAGCTAACTCGTCTGGCAGCAACCCACCAATCGCATCAGGAAATTCTGTCTACGTACTATATGTAGGTGCATTCACCTGTTTATAATTTATCAGCCAGTCACAAGACTCGTCTAACTACATACAAAGGAGCTCGCCTACCAAATATGGGGACCACATATAAAGAGGAAGAAACACCTAGTTACAATCACCAATTCCGTCAGTAGTCTTGTCTGCCAATATTGAAGGAAATTTGTCAACCATACATGAAGGGTAACATCCAGTAGGCACATACACCTTCCAATGTTCATCATGTTTTCCAACATTATTGTTTGGTAGCACCCAGAGATGTCATTCGGAGGGCTCCGATGACAAATTTGGAGCAGACTCAACTCTCATCCCCTACACATGAGTACTATCAGAATCTGCTGATAGGTATAGAAGGATAGCAGCAGGAACATACACCTAATCTAGACATGGAATGGATGTATATTCCCATTCCGATAGCAGAAGTCACCAATCAAATTCTGAAAATGGTTAAAGAGCAGAAGAAAATCCATGCCCATATTCTAGATACCTGTCAGAATATTATAAAAACTTCAGAAACATCACAGGGAAGGAATCTTAAATCTATCCCTATCAGTGGAGTGACTCATCATCATGTCCCTCCAGGGCAGATACACACCTCTGTTCTAGTCTAGGAGGGTTGTGGCCCATAGTCCCTCATGTCATGCAGACAATCAAGTCGGGCACATATTGTCGATTTAAATGGTGATAATCAGCCTAACTTGACCATTTCTCCTAAGAAGAAACATACACTTGCCCATAATAACCACTTTCGTCAACATGTGGTTTCAAAAGTGAGTAAGAAGGAATATATGAAAAAGACATGCTCAACATAGTCATGAAATCAAGACCAGATCTATAATAAGGCCTTGCTCAATGCTGGAGTTCTTGAAGCCCTCAGGCAATTATCTGTTGCAACTCAAGATTCTACCCTCTCATTTCCCAATAGTGGGAACAATAATTCTGAAGTTCTTCATCAAATACGTCCTCATCAATACTTTCTTCATGACATTTCGGTCGATCTTGAAGTATCATCTTCAGATGAGAGCCACAATAAACCTCTACGTGTCTAGAAGACCAAGGAGCAAGAGGTTACGTCTTTTTCTCTAACCCACCATGGTGGTCCTCCTCATAATGATGAATTTAGCTGTGAAAGTCTTCTCCACAGTAGTAATACGGCTTGCCTGGAAAATTCATCAATGGAAAATGTAGTAACGATAAATCCCTCTTATGTTGAGGAACTTACCAATGTGATGCCCGTCATGTCTGATGCTTTACCGATAGCAGGTGGAATACATTCTCTATCAGAAGGTATCATGGGGTGTTGGTCATTGTACGAACCACCCCTGGGTCATGCATCTTCTAATTTGACGAAAAAATTATCTATTAATCTTCTTGAGTCTGATGAAGCAACAATGAAGCACCATCTTTGGTCTAATCAGGTAGAAGAATGTTCATCGAATTATAAGGAGAAAATACTTTATATGAGAAAACAATCGATGAATGGTGAAGTACTAGTCATGTTTTAGCCTTTGGCTGACTCTTAGTATGATATTCCAGAGATGTTGATAGAAGATTGTCTCCATGATATTTATCTCAACATTGGAAAACACTTTTCCACTTGAAAAATGAAATTTTATCTTATGATGAATATGAAAATCATTTCAAGATAATAGAAGGGTTGTAACACCAAATTGGTTTGGAATCTCTCTCAGTTTCCTGACACACAAAGGTTGAAAAGCAGCAGAGAGCCCTTCAACATTCATGCCTTGGTGCACTAAAAATATTTCGCCAGTTAATTGCCAATGCAACATATATTATTCATATCAAGAGATGCGGTATTCATAGAGAACTAAATTTCACTGTACTCTTCGGTCAAAAAAGCCCACCAAAAGTGGTCTCATGCAATGTTATTGCCCATGGACGGCCACAACCAATTTGTATTTTGTGTAATCAAATGCTTGCTCAAGAACATGACTCAACTAGTTCTTCACAAGGATAGGCATAAAAAGAAAAAGTTGTCGAATTACTCTTTCTTCATGAAAATGTGAATATTTAACAGACTTCTCATTTAGAGGAGGCACATCATCAAATGACAGACGTGTCAGAAATCATCCAATGGTCATCTGAGCCAGGTGATTTGAGTGGATGTCGGTTGATGCATCCGTCCAATTTCTAGACTAAAGTCCACAAAATCAGGATAGATTTCAAGAACTTCTCAGATGTAGCAGCTCAAAAACCACCTCATCTTTACTGGGTGGGTGATCATTTATCTCAACCCTTGGGACCAACAGATAGGATTCTATGAGTTGAGTAGGAAAAGAAGGAATAGCCATAGTCCATTGGACTGGGGAATTTTTTCAAATCCTCAATATCTTCCTCAGTGAAAGTCAGTCTTCTCTTGATTATGGAAGAGGCCTCAGGAGGAATGCATCGACAAATTATCAGGACATTACCTCCAAATTAAGGTTCATCAAGAAGATCCTGAGGAATCAACTCAACCAAAGGCAATGTCTCATAAATGACATGAAATAAGACGATATCACAGAAATATCGATAGAAGGGATGCAATGCATTATGCATCGATAGCTTACATCAATGTCGCCATCACCGATCCCCTAGAACATGAGGATCACTCAGTAGAATCAGATGAGTATGTTCTGGTTCAAGAGTCTATACACATGGTGTTAAATGATGACGGTGTGCATACCCAGAATCAAAGGCTTACCCAGAATTTAGGTATTCCTTCAAGTAACCAACTACCCCCTCCCTGAAAGGCTTCCAACAAGGGGAAATGAAAATGTCAGGTTACCCCTAACTCTGGAGAAGGCCAAAAACTCTCATTTAAGGAATGGTTTACACAGTTGGAAGAAGAAATGAAGGAGTCAAAGAGGTTAAATGCAGAACTACATCAAGGTAGTATTACTCTTAAGAATGATGGAGTCTGTCAGTCAAGGAAATTTGTTGCAACTACTAGGTTGGATCAAGAATATCCTCCTTTAAAAGTACACCCTCACAGGTCTAATCCTATGGGTCATGTGCAACAACAATCAGCAGTACTACCATCAGTGACAATACTGGTCACCACACCCATCCAAACATCAGTTCTTGCACCAGCACAGGTCCAATATCAACGAAATGTTTCTCAAAAATTAAATACTACCATTGAGTCATTAACAGATCGGTTGGAATCTATTGATGGAAAGCGTGCACCAGTTCAACTGGAGAAGAGATCCTACCCTAAAGGGGTTGATGCAATTCCTCCCCCATCAAATTTTGCAAGTACCACATTCCCAGTTTTTAATTGTTCGGGAGATCCATAACAACACTTAACACATTTTGTTTCTTGTTATGACCCTATGATAGGAACTCCTGAACAATAAGAAGTAGTTAAGATCTGGTGTTTTGTACAGTCATTACATGGACATGCTTTTGTATGGTATACAAGCTTGCAATCCTGGTCAATTACTGGGTTGGAGGATCTCTATCAAAAATTCCTTCTTCAATTCAACTCAATGTGGCCAAAGAAAACATTTTTTGATCTTAAAAATTGTAAGCAAAGGGTAAATGAAAGGGTTTCATATTTCATTTCTCAATGGAAGGGATTAACATATTCCTTTTGTTTTTCACTCCCTCAATAGGAATTGCTTCCAATCTGTGTGGAAAATTTACCTGATGAATTAAGCCCACCATTGATCCCTGTGAAATATATAGGAGGGTTTTGATTCCTTACTTCAATTGCTCAGTATATTAGAGACTCTCTTACAAAGACTATGGTTAAAACTTGTGTAATTACATCAGTTCTAGGAAAGAGAATGGGGAAAGAAGATACTGCAATAGTTACGCTTAAACAAGAACCTGTACCTACTTCCACATCAAAACCTTCATCATATCAAAGGGCTGCACCTTTTGAGCATCAACAGAAATGGCCGCCTTGTCAAAATGATCAAATAGATCTAAGTCTGAAACTGTTTGAAGATTTGACGAACAAATTTTATTCATTCTGAAATGAAAAAGTTCTTGGATACTTCATCTCGGCTCTGGAAAACAACCTGGTTTAGTTTCCATGGTCCAAAAGGCCGAACAAGGAAGGAGATGAAGACCTCCTTAACTATTTCCCATTTCATCAGTTGATGGGGCATCCAATTAATGAGTGTCTTGTCTTCAAAGACCACCTTCAAAAGATGGTGGACTCTGGACAGGTGAAACTGAATGGTTCTTCAGCCCATGTAGCATATGTTACTACTACTGATCCAGAGGAAGAAGGTGAGTGGCATGAAGTCAAAAGAAATAATGTGTAGAAATATTATTATTGGATGGTCAAGAAAATGATCAAGTAAACTCATTCCATTTTAAGAACACAATCGAATCAACCAATTGTGTCTTATGTAATGAATGCCATAGAAAAACCCCATTCATCAGAAGGCAAATCTTCCATGAGGCGACATAATTCGAAGAATGAATAAAAGTCAGAAGAAGATGAGTTCGTGTCAAAGCCTAAATTTTCATTTACTCTGGAAGATTTTATGCCATCTACTTCAAAAGAACGGGCACCACCCACCAAACGGCATAGCCTAAATAGGATAATCAGACAGAATCTTCATCAGATGAAGTGTTGATCTTTGGTTCTGTTAACATGATTCATTTAACAGATCCTTATGCGGGTAAGAGTTTTGATCGTGATGAGCCAGACTTCTCTGTATCAAATAGTGGAATTAGAGGGAGTTATGGTGGTCTATGATACAGGGAAAGACATGGATATTCCAGAATCCACTATTTCAATCCTACCCCTGCTAGAACTATATATACAGTAGAAACTCGTGGAAAATCCCTTCAGCGGGCTCAACAAGAACAAGAAAGTTCTTCCATGCATGGAAGATTCAGTCCTGGTACACTTATTTTTGAAGAATGATTAGAGGTTACAAATTCAACCTCTCAGCAAATAAACAGACCTAGTTGGTCTAATTTTCCAAATCCAGGAGTATTTCAAACTCCTACCCCGATACAAGATGCATCTACTTTCAAAGCATCAACTTCTAAGGCACCTGAAAAACCACATGTTCCTATTGGAAAACATAGACCTTTGGATCAAAAGTATGATGTATTGAAACATTTGGACCATGTACCGGCCAAGTTATCAATTCTAGATGCCTTGAATCAATTAAAGGATCTTTGGGAGGCACTTGTTGAGGCTTTCTTAATTCCTCAAGAATTCGAAACTGAAATTACTGTGGCTAATTTTTACCATATAGAGAATGATCCTACAGGGTCCCATGTAGTGATATCTTTTACAGATGAAGATGAAGATGATATTGTGCATGTACATATCATACCTATGTATTTATCTGGCATGCTCAATGATGTAGACATCCAACAAGCATTCATTGATAAGGGTTCAAGAGTCAACCTCATCCCTATTCATAAACATCGTTGATTGGGCCTCACCAAATCTGATTTATCTCCTTATACTTTGATGTTGCAAGGATATGATAAAAATGAAAAAGAACCTCTGGGAGAGATTACACTCAGAACTCAGTTTGGAGACCGTGTATCAAATTCAGATTTCATGGTTGTTCATCATGACCCAGCCTTCAACATTTTTCTTGAAAGACCATGGCTACATCAACATGATGTCGTACATTCATCATACCATCAGTGTATCAAATATTGTTTCAATGGTCAAATTGGGACATTTTATGGTGATAAAGCCCCATTCAAAACATGTGAATCTCAATACATTGAGGCAGATTTCTATCACATGTAGGGAAAGGTGAAATCCATGACAAAGGAGGTTACCAAAATTAATTCTCCATATGGTTTGAAAAACATTCCAGTAAACCAATTCATACATTTGAGTACAGATTATATGTTTCCTATCAGTCAAATTGACAGGATCAACCCAAATCTAAATACTCTTATAGAAACTTCAATAATGTCAATTACGACAATTGAGCCAGATATCATGGGATAAATTGCTGATTTTCTAGGCAATGTTGAAATCTCACATGAATATGTCTTCATTTCATCCACTGAATTCCAGAAATTCTATACTTCATTAACCATGATAGAATAAGTTACAGAAATTTCATAGATGAACGATGATGTTGATTCTCAATCCATCATCTCCTCTTTATTACCCAAGGAGGACCCTTCATCATCAATAGGGTCATAAATGGTAGTGTCTGTTTCATGATCTTCCAACTTTAACTTCTCCCCTGACCATGTAAATTCTGCTTCGTCATGTACTATGCATGTAGAAACATAAGAAGTAACACATATTGAAGAAGAGAAGGAAGATCTCAGGAATGCTCCTCCAGTATTTGAAGAAGGTATCTCTACCACTTTGGATGAACTCAGAGAAATAAATCTCGGTACAAAAGAAGATCCATGCCCCATTTTAATTAGTGCATCCATGACTCTTGAAGAGCAAGAAATGTATACATCATTTCTAAAGCAATATCGAGATGTATTTTCTTGGAATTATACAGAAATTCCAGGTCTTGATCCTGATGTTTCCACTCATAATTTCGGTTTTCCAGATGATCATCGAGGATTCAAGCAAGCAGCAAGAAGAACATACCCATCTTATGCCCCCAAAATTGAAGCTGAAGTGGATAAGTTTATCAAGGATAACTTCATCATAGAAGTTCAATATCCCAAATGGCTGGCTAATATTGTCCCTGTGAAAAATAATAATGGACAAATTATTTGTTTCATTGATTTCAAAGATCTTAATCGGCATTTTCCAAAGGATGATTTTCCAGTTTCGATCACATAACTCTAAATTGATGCAATAACTAGCTATGAAGAACTTTCCATTATGGATGGTTATTTTGGGTACAAAAAAATATGAATGGCCTCAGAGGATGATGATTCAACAGCCTTCGGAGCCCCTCAAGGTGTGTTTTACTATCGGGAATGCCCTTTGTCCTGAAAAATGCATGTGCAACATATCAACGTGCTATGCACCGTATCTACAATCCGTTTTTAGGAATTTTTTTTGAATATTATGTGGAAGATTTGGTGGTTAAATCCAAAAAACTCTCTAATTACTTGGCTGATTTTGAAATTATATTCCACAAACATCATCAACAAAATATGAAGATAGACACCTTGTAAAGTGCCTTTGGGGTATCCTCCGGAAAACTTCCCGGCTTTGTTGTACGCCATCGTGGTATCGATGTTGATCCTAAGAAGAAAAAATCAATCCTTGGTATGTCAACTCCTAGAAATTTGAAATAATTTATAGGGCTTCAAGGACACTTGGCCTATATCCAGCATTTCATCGCCAATCTGGAAGGAAAATTTTTACCCTTCACCAAATTAAGGAAGAAGGGAGTCACCTACCAGTGGACTGAATAATGTCAATAAACATTTGATATTCTCATGAAATATCTATTTAGTCCACCGGTATTAATTCATATTGTTGATGGAAGACCACTTATCCTCAATGTGACAGCTTTAGAGAGATCATTGGGTGTCGTCCATGCCCAAATAAATGATGTCGGGAATGAAAGCATCCTTTACTATTTTAGTCGCACCATGCTTGAGGCAGAAACTCGATATTTCAGTATTGAATTGTGGTGCCTGGCGTTAATCATTGCAATTCAGACAACGAGACACTACTTGCAACATCATGAGGTCCAATTGGTATCTCAAAATAACCCGCTCAAATTTATCCTTAGTCATAAGATGCTTACAGGATGTCTGGAAAGGTGGGTAGTTATTTTGCAGCAGTTTGATATCCAGTATGTGTCTCAAAAATAACCAAAGGGCCACGCTCTAGCTGATTTCCTTCTTTTATCATTAGTAGAATATATATCTTCAGATATTGAACTTCATTATGATGAAATCTTTTCTATTCAAGATAATTCCTATACATGGGAAATGTACATTGATGGTGCTTCCAAAAGTCCAACAAAAATGAAATTGGAAGATCCTAAATTCAATAATGTTGGATTTAAAATTGTGTTTATTTCCCCAGAAAAAGGTAGTCCTACCATATTCCTTCTTATTGATGGGAGGCGGTACAAAAAATGAAGCAAAATATCAATCTCTTATCGCAGGATTGGAGTTGGCGCTTTAGGAATAGGTGAATCACAAAAAGGTTAAAGGTGATTTAGAAATGGTAATAAAACAATTCAATGGGGACTATGTCATCATAAAAGAAGATGTAATCCCTTTGTATGAGTACGTCAGAGAGTTAATGGTGGAAATTCATTCATAACCGACATTTTCTTATGTCCCGCGATCAAAAAATGCTCAAGCTGAAGCACTAGCTAATCTAGCCACATATCTGGAAGATCCAAATCGGGACGAAACAATCATCAGTATTGCCCATCGTTGTACAGTTTCACCATATGTTCGAATCAGAACAGAAGAAATCAATGAAATTATTCCCATTTATGAACCATATGGTCATACTATGGATGGATGTAACCTATCAGGGAATACCTTCAAAATAGAACACTCCAACTTGATAGGGTCGTGAAAGAACAACTACAACGACCTGTGGTCAATTTTACTCTTTATGATATCCCAGATCACCGAGCAAAAATTCCTTACAAGTGCGGTTTTGATGGAATTCTCATTAGATGTATGGATTGAGAAGAGACAATAGATGTCATGAATGAAGTACATGCATGAGTCTGTGGTGCCGACCAGTATGGACATAGAATGTCTGATCATGTTCGAAGGCTTGGATACTTCTAGCCTACAATGATACAAGATTGTGTTGATTTCACTAAGAGGTGTTATTCTTGTCATGTATATTCCATTTTCATTCATCAACCCCCAGAGTTTCTCCACACATCTAAATACTCATGGCCATTTTCCACATGGGGAATGGATGTAGTGGTACCTTACCCTTCGGCAACATCCAAGAAGTTTATGTATATTCTTACAGCTACTGACTTCTATTATAAATGGGTAGAGGCAATACCTCTCAAAGAATTATGTTCTAAAATCATTGTTAGCTTCATCAAGTCGAACATCATTACCAGATTTGGTGTCCCTCAGACCATATTGACAGACAATGGCATCGTCTTCTGTTCTTCTGAGGTAAGGAAGTTGTATCAAGAATTCAACATCAAATCCAACCATTAATCTCATTATCATGCAGTGGACAATGGCCAAATAGAGGCCTTCAATAAGACCCTTTCAAATATACTGCAAATGATGGTGGATAAAAATAAGAAATCATGGACTGATAAACATTTTCATGATTTATGGGCTTATCAGACCACTACCTGCACTACTACATGGTCAACTCCATATTCCTTTGTATATAGAACAGAAGCATTCTTTCCCATTGAGGTTCAATTACCATCGCTCATAATAGCCATTTGTGATCAGTCATCTACATATGAAAAATCTCATAAACGATTGGATGAATTTGAACGATTAGATGAAAAATGATTCTACACCCTGCACCACTTGGAAATCTATCAGAATCGAATACCATGGGATTTTTACAAAAATGTTTTTCATAATTCATTCAATCAAAGAGAATTTGTATTGGTCCTTATAAATCCAATGGTTCTAGGAATGAAGAGTCCAAATCTTGAGCCAAAGTGGGAAATTCCATAATCAATACATAAGGTCTACTCTATTGGAGCTTACTATTTAATATCAATTGATGGAGAACTCATTAAAAATCCAACCAGGGCCAAATTCTTGAAAAACTATTTTGGGTAACACAAATACTGACGTCCTGCAAGACGTTCAACTGTATAACCATCTTCATGGCTACACGATGTTAAACTGTACAACCCAAAATCCTACATGACGTAAAACAGTATTGTCCTACATGACAATAAATTCTTCATATATACGTCTTACATGATGTAAAAGTGAAAAGGACTCTAGTACATCCTACATGATGATAAACTGAATTTTTTCCCGGCTACATGACACTAAACTATGAAGCACTGCTCCATGCATATGTCCTTAAAGTATTTTAGTACTCACTGCATGACTTTAAAATACATGGTACCCATTGTCCTCGGTGCAGGACAATAAACTACAAAGCCCCTCTTTTTTTCAACATTAAGTTAAACTGTGTCCCCCTTTTATCGTAGAATATGGAATTAAACTGTTCATCTGAGATGCAAGATGATAAACTACAAATCACCCCATGTCTGTGACAAATGTTATTTAAACTGTAAGACAGTCCCTTTTACGTCCTACATGACGTTAAACTGTGCATCATTAGGGTTGTTGTTACCTCTTGTTTCTCAGACCGAGCATGACTCATTTGAGATTAGAGTAAACTTCCACCATAACCCCTTATTTGGGCCACTAGCCATGCATAAGTCCCAACACCTTTTTTAGTTCACTGTCCTCAAGTACAACTTGATCACCAATTCATTATTCAATTGAACTATGCAGACATTGATCCTTGCCTTCTAGGTTGGGTATGTAGGCAACCTCTTGAGGTTCAATACCAAAACCAATCTCTTCACGTTGGTTTACCTCCGTCTCATATGATGTTGATACGTGAAGTAGCCAAAAACCAATCTCTTCACGTTGGTTTAACTCTGTCTCATACGATGATGATCTGTGAAGCAGCCCAAATCCAATATCTTCACATTGGTTACCTCTGTCTCATACGATGTTGATTCATGAAGCATCCCAAAACCAATCTCTTCACATTGGTTCACCTTCACCCCACATGACGTTAAACCATGTACCTCCCTTTTTTCCCTACTACATGACACTAAACTCTGTAGCACCATCATCTTTTCTATACGAAGTTAAACTATACAGTCCCCCATTGTCCATCGCCTGAAAAGGAATCAACATTTACATTGATCTCCAATCATTTCATATTTCAAAGACTACGTGCATACATGGTAATGCCTGAACCTTTAATCTTGGTTCAAACCATCATTTCACTAATGTCCCCTTCCACCCTTCACTTGTACAAACCATATCTATATAGAGGGTATTTCAAGAACTACATATGGCTTGATTCCCATCCTTATGGGATATATAGGAATGTTCGAGCATCCCTCGAATCCAGCCCCAAGTCTTTAGGCGTACCCCCAAATTCCACTTTCAGTCCCTTGACTGAAAAGTCCCCATTTGAACACATGAATGTGGGATGAAAACCCTTTTCTTTATTCACATCAGGTTTATAACAAACACCAAAGGTGTGTCCCTAATTACGGTCCAAACTCTATGACCCTAAACTAAGATCTCTTACACTCTCATCCCACAAGACGTTAAACTGTATTTCAAGAACTATGTATGGCTTGATTCCCATCCTTATGGATCATGTAGTGAAATCCAGCACCTCAATTTAGGACCCAGACACAACATGATTATGGTCATCATTGGTCTATGTATCTCATTTAATCATTGAGAAATACCCATTTTGATATGTCATACTCCGAACCGTAAATACTTCCAGATCTTTATAACCATTTTCTTGACTTTTGGTCACCAATTTTCTGATACCTAGGAAATTTTCTGCATGACTATGCAGCATGTTCCCTTAGGCGGCCTTGAATAAGTAGTCTACATAACAGACCTATCATCAAAAAGGTTCTATTATTTGACTATGTATCCAATTCCCTTAAGTGTCCCTGCATAATTCATCCCCTAACGGGTTGGTCAAATAGTGGTAATTTCATTTTTTGGGGGAAAACCTCTTTTTTTCTTTATTGGTTATAACGAAAATATGTAGGGATCAATGAAAATAATATCCATCATTAAATTTTTTTCCCATACTCATTTTAATGATCTGAAAGTATTTAAGTCTATGGTTTATATTTCCCTTCCATACGTTTGGGTCAGACCTTCATAGGAGTGACATTCATCAAATTATTTGACAATCTTGATTGGGAATACCCTCTCCATATTCATGTACCCCTCTCCATACAGTAGACATTGTGATTTGGAGAATTTGAATCTCCACAAACATTCACCGGCGTTTTAGCAGTGGAAAAGTAAAATTTCTTAGAGTTCGTTTGCCTAACTATGTAGCATGTGCCCCTAGGTGGCCTTGCATAATTAGCCCACAGAACGGTCCTATCATCCAACAGATGCTATTATTTGACTATTTAGCCAATTCCCTTAAGTGGCCCTGCATAATTAAACCCCCTAACGAGTTTTTCAAATAATGGTAACTTCATTATTAGGAAATACATTCTTTAATATCATTTAGACCTTTTCCAATGTCATTCCTTAGATTCAATATTTCTTAAGTCATAGTTTTCAATTTTCCCTTCCATACATGAATGTGGTAATATGTTTCCAGACAAATTATCAAGGAATTGAGTAAATTTTAATCTATTCGATCAAAGCTATTTGACTTTAAGAATTATCAATTTTATGTCCGATATCCATTACTTTAAACTGACTACAAAAGACATGGGAACACTAAACAAAATTTATGTTACATATCACTAATCATACATTTCATATGATTTAGGTAATATTGAGAAATTATCAGATATAAAGTTGTTAGAGTTATTTTCATAATCCTAGAAAAATAAAACAGTTCTTAAAAGGGAATTTGGTTTAGATAAAAATTTAAAGCATATAGTAAGAGAATCCAGGCACAAATTATTGAAGATGAAAGTGTTTTTCATTGATGCACAAGAGTTAGAAGGACATCCATAGGCTGGAGTGTCTTCTCTTTTTCAATAATTACAAGAGTTTTTCAACATAACTCTTCATTTGATTTTTGGAATCTTGAGCTTTATCAACAGCCACCTATAATTCATTCATTAATTTGGGTATAATAAGAGATGCAGTGATACAATCTCCTCTTTGAATCAATTTTAAATGATTTATCTTGAGTGCGGTTTATGAAATTTTTTTGATGATCAACAAATGACTCTATTTCTATGCAAGAGACTTGGAAGATGGATACATGGATTTGATAATGGAGCATTGGAAGTAAAGAGCCATTTGGAGAGAGTGGTCTTTTTAGATATGATTCTAATGCCAGAATAGTCTTCTCTCCACCAATCGGTAGTGAAAACATATTATACCATGAGTTTTCCATTTTCATATCTGCAAAGAAATGGAAAGGATGACAAATTTAAAAGTTCACAGCATTATTGTGTCTCGTAATGCACAACATATCTGAAATAGAGGGATAGAAATGCAGATGCAGCTCAGGATTATGAGGTTTCAAATCTAGAGCACATGGGTAATGATTAATTATAAATGCATTCTCCAATGTTCCAGCATTTAAAAATGGTCCTCCAAATGAGACATTTGCTGAAGAAAAGTTGGTATAAGTTTGAAACCAAGAATGCAGAAGATAGTTCTTTGCCGCTGGAATATTGACTCCTTACAAAAGACCATGGCCATACAGAGGCAGGTAGATGCTCTGTGGGAAATTAAAATGATACTTCTTCAAGTATATGTCCAAATCTGGGAGAGTACTTTCGTATATATTATTATAGTCATGGCCAACAATGTTCATCATCTGATCAATCCACATGGTGGACAGTTCATCAGCTGATCTGATTCTTTTTGGAGCAATTGAATCTACAAAAATATCAAATAAATAACTTTTAATAAAGTTAGTTTTTAATAAAATTTGTGAAGAAATTTGAAAAATAAATGGCTAAGGCATTAAGGCATGCAATTCCCATATTGGCGCACAAGTCTAAGCTGGTTGTGTATGTTTTACAGTGCTAGTACTGACACGCATGTCAAAAACTCACTACAAAAGCGCGAACAAGCAGAAAAGCCAAGTCACTTGCACGAACGAGAGATACTTACATGCCATAACTATACCTGTGAGTGTCATACTTTCATGTCATGCAGATTTTATCTTTTTTTCCTCAACATCAAATCCTTATTATTTTTTCAGATCCAACTCTAAGGGGGGAAATTTTTTGATGATCCTTCTCATCACCGAGTCTAACGAATGAACAAGGAGAATACCGTAAGCATAAAAAAAGTCGTCCTTTAAAGAACATAAAAAAATTATAAAGGCATGAACAAAGAAACTTTTTATGCATGGACCAAGCAAGTTTGACTATGGCCATGCAAGTATACTTGCGGACCACATATGGGTCACGCAAGTCACTTGCGTTCCCTATTCATTTTCTGTGCAAGGTCCTCAAATATCCTATAAAAACCCCTTTTGGGCCCCCCATTTCGGGGATGAAAAATCCAAAACATAGAATTATGTTCTGGTTGCCCTAATCTCTGATTGAAGTCTTCTGAACACTTATTTGGTAATTTCATACCTAGAATTGAAGATATAAAGAGGATGAATATGTCCAAAGTGTTAGAACTCATTAACAGTTGCGCACCTAACTGTCCATCCCTTAAGGGAAATGGAAAAAATTGTGCACCGCCTTGTCCTATAATTGAAACTTGTGTGCCAACTATCTAAAAACATTGAGGGATAATACTATGGGCTTGAGGCAGGTCTTCCCCAAGTATTACCCTATAGGTTCTTCGTCCCCCATGTGAACTAAAGTCGTGAAAGTATACATGCATGACTAGGACTTGCGTGCTCAAACAAGACTTGCATGCCTAAACAGGACATGCGCTCCTGACTCTTTTTGGTGTCCCTCCTACCTATTCACTTCCATTATTCAAATTCACCATTCCTTTTCATGATCTATCCTTCAAAACCTTCTTCAAAGCCACTTATGGCATGCTTCCTTTGTTGGATTCCTTATTTGAAATGAGTTTTGTGGATCATCTCTCAAAGCATTGTGAATTATATAACTTTATATCACCACAGTTAGAGATTCCATTCATTCAACCTCATCTTTTAAGATAAGAGAGACTTTGACCTAGGTATCCTCCTCCAGAGTAATCCCCAATCATAAGTTAAATTCCCCCTTTGATCTGGAAATCCTCCTTAAGAGTAATCCCAAAATTAAAAATCTAAATCTCCATAAAACACAAATACCTTTATGAACCCTATTAATTGGCCTCCTTTTCAGAATTAAGTCCCAATCATAATTTCATTTAACTTTGTGCCTCTTTTTCAAGAGTAAGTCCCATGTTATATGTCCCCATTAACTTTGGTCCTCCTTCTCCGGAATAATCCCCAACTTACAAGTCTACTTAAATTGGGCATCCTCCTCAAGAGTAAATCCCAATCAATATTCCCTTTAAGTGGGAATCCTTCTCAAGAATAAGCCCCAATCATAAGTCCCACCTAATTTGGGAATCTTCCTCAGGAGTAACCACCACGTCAGAGTATCCAAATCTTCATAAATCACGAATATCATTATGGAAAATGATCCTAGGCTTCTTCGCAAGAGTAAATCCTAGGCTTCATCTACTAGGGTAGTCACACATTCATAATTCCTATATCATTCCTTGTAACCACATATTTACTGGCACAAATAATTGTATCTTTCGTGGCACAAATTTTCAGGTTTACTGATACCTCTTGTTTTTCACACCGAGGATGACTCATGTGAGCTTAGAGTGTAAAAGTAACCACAACACATATCTTTGGGCTATTAATCATACGTAAGACCCACACTTCTTAATCGAACTACGTGGACTTTGACCTCTAACTTAAATGTAGAGTACGTAGGAAACATTTCTAAGGTTCAAGCCCATCACTGATTAATTCTCATTCATCCCATATGACTTTAAACTATATATTAATTCCTGAACTATGTGTCTTCTGATTCCTTTTCTAATAAGGATACGTAGGTATCCCATCTATGGGTATGATCCCAACTCTAAAATAATCCATGTCCTTCGAAATGAAAATAAACATCATGTGCCCCACTGGGTGGCTTTAGAACTTGTATGGTTATCATAATGACAAAGAGAATTCTATATAATGTATTGAATGATACCATTGACTACGAATCTCCAATACAGACGAATGATTCTCAATCAATGAAAATACTCAAATACATATAATAGATTCTCTAAATCCCATACATATCAATCATTGAGTTAATGATCTAATGGAAGACTCATTTTCATGCTTGGTAAATTAATCAGTTTTCACAAACATAACTCAAATCTATAAGAGAGTCCCGGAGTAGAAAATAATTCCCCCCAAAAATGTGTGATGAATCTGACCTCCCATCCTCCCGACCAATGCAAATTCTTATGCCTCATTAATCCACAACTAATGGGAACCTACCTTTGGAAAGTAGGTCCAAATGGATATAGAATCATTCAATGTTTCCAGTTCTATGAATAATCCCATTCGAAACCGATTGGATGGTTTGAACCATAAAAAAACTAGGTCATCCCCAATTTTCCAGAACAAACAGGGATATGGGCCAACAATATCCATTACTCATATGGAAAATGGCATAAAATATTTAGTTGTATGTATCAATCCCAAGGGTTTATGGATGATGTTTTAATAGATCTGGCATGTATTAAATTTCATGGTGAATTACACACAATCTTGTATCATTTTTTACCAGTAGTAACCTAGCCTCCTGATTTGGTGGGAGAGACTACTCTCAGATTGATGAGAAGCACAAGAACCCATGTGGACTTCATCTATAATGTTGGGAATCTCTTATTATGTTATGCCTTGGAGGAGGGATCAATGAAATTTTTACTTGTTGATGTGGGTTTTCTCATTTTTATAATCTCATAGGGTAATGTTTGCTACATGACGTCGAATGTTTCCCCCTCCAACTTAGTCTATCAAGAGGATCCCATTAAAGAGATAAGAGATTATGAGGTTTATCTATCTAGGGCTGTATATAGGTTCATCATGCTCTAGGGAAGTGCAGACATGGATGATTTATTCAATGCCTCAGATGATTATCTAAGAGACCATTATTTTGTGTGTGATACTTAATATTTCATCCTCTTGATTAGGGTTTTCCAAGACTATGGAGACATTTTACAACTCTTTAGCACGATAATTCTATGATCCAGGAACATGATGAAGTATTTGATGAAAAGGGAATCCTTACATTATTCCCCTTATTTAGCATGTTAGAGGGGTTGTATCTTCCTTTCTAATGGAATTTTTACATCTAATATTTCTTATCACTAGTACATAATTTCGATTCAGTTTCAAAATGGTTATTTTCTTAGATAAGTCTAGTTCATAGACAATGATTTGGGTATGGTATTCTGATTAAATCTTCATATATACTTGAGATAGTGAGAAATTGAATGGAAAAATATAATCCATAAACCAACCCTATTTGGTCTTTTTATATTCTATATTTTTAACAATAATAATTCATGATGCACCATAAAAATACATATCCCATGTCTTGGAATTTTTATGGGCCTAGAAAATCTCTTCATTGAATGTTTGGTGTCCACCAGTGTGCATTATAGGGTGGGATATTCTACAAAGATGTAATCCATATATTTCCCTTTCACCAACTTCCATGAAATGGAAAACATTGTGTATTTTTCAGAATATTCACTAACTAAAACATACACCCAATCATTATGGAATGACCAAGGATATACTTGGATAGATCAACAGGCGACTGCTAATTGACTATATGGTGATAAATGTAATTATTCATTTTTTCACTATGAAAATGAGCCTGAGTATATTATTATTGACATCATAATGTCATGTCTCAGTACCATGAATTTTTCATATAATGTAGTAGAGGTTCTTATAATGCCCTACATCATTCTTCCATGTGAGGAGTCTCCAAGAGAGTGTTTTATGGAAGGCACATATAATATTAGGTTCATTCCTTCCACTAGTGGAATCAAGGATAGTGGATGAAAAAGAACTACTTGAGGCTCTCAAATGCTTCATTGTAGTCATTTTGCAATTTATAGGTGATTCTATTCTTCATTAACATGGTGAATGGGTGAGATATTTCAGCTAGGTTGGATATAAAATTCTTAATGTAGTAAGGTATCCCACAGAGTCCCCTTAGTTACTTTAGATTCATGTGTGGTGACATTGCCAAAATCACACTTATCTTCTCTTGTACGATCTCATTTTCATGATTCAATACAAAAAATCCATGGAACATCCTTGATATTACACTGAATTTTTTCATATTATTAATCTTTAGATAGTGCTATCATTTTTTTTATAATTGTTTAATGGTCCATAAACTGATCACCTATCTTTTGGGATTTAACCACCAGGTCATCCACATTACACTCAACTAGTCATCCTAATAACTACGTGATGATATGATTCATGGATTGATGATATGTAGATCACGGGATCATAAATTCAAAGGGAATAACCTGATTGAAAATTATCCCCTAGGGTAGTCTGAAAGAAGGAGCTTCGTCAAAAATAGCGGCTATATTTTTTATTGTACTATGAATACACTTCCATGAAGGAGAGGTCATGGAATCTAGTAGTTTCATTTACTGATAGATCAATTATCCTTAATGGGAAATTATAAATTGTGCAGTGTTTATTATGGTATATTAAATTGATCCATACCCTAATCATTCAATTCTTTTTCTTGATAAGGGAAATATTGGCGAGCCATATTGGGTAGTTCAGTTCTCATAAAAGGTAACATTTGATAAATTTTTCAACTTCTGCCATTTTATTGGTAATATAAGTGGGTTGCATCCTCTCATATTCCTTCTTCATTCCTAAATAGTCATCGGGTACACTCACATGGTGTGTGGTCACATCCAGATTAAATCCAAGTATTTCTATATAATTCCATTTGTATTTATATCGATGTTGCATTAGAAATGTGATGTACATCTATTTTTACTCAAGAGTCCAGGAGACACTAGTAAATATAGGTTGTATCTCTTCTTCTATTCCATGATTTACCTGCCTGATCTCATTAATCATGGTTGATATTCCTTCCTCAAATATGGAAGGAGTGTCCTTGAGGTAATTCTCTTCTTCATTAACCGATGATTTTGTGAATGAATATTCATTTGAAGATGGAAATATAAATGCATATCTATCACTGTCAAGATGATAGAAAATATAAGGAAATACCATACCGCCCACTACAAACATATTCATTACTGATTGATTATGGGGTTAGTCTTATTTTACAATTTCGATGGGGACAGAATGAGCCTGGACCTCTGGGAAAGATTCAACATCCTTCACTAGATTTATGAGTATCACATAGTAATTATCCATCATACTCTAGGTAATTTATTTTGTTGTCCACAACCTATTGGGGGTCAAAACCTCTATCATCATGGAAAATTAGTTGTTTTCATTCCCATTTATATAATTCTTCCTTAGCAAATGTGTCTTCACAAGTATGTAAGTGGGAACATTTACCATGTATCATGTCAACCTTTCAATCAACGAGGTATTTCAAGCACTGACGGAATGTTGTGGGTATCTCTGTGTGGCAATAAAGCCAGGGAATTCTGAGAAAGGAATACTATGAGGTGTCTTTCCTAATAACCATGAACTCAAATATAAATATGACATCCCAAAAATATGATTTGAGCTTGATCTTCCGAAGAGCTCTTTTCTCACACTTATCATACCATTGAATGGCCAGCTTCATGGGAGATAAGTCTCCTTATCTATATCCCAAATATTTGAGGTTCTTAATTGGGATAATATTAATCCCAGATCCAATAGAAATTAGGCTACTTCAGATGTTGACATTGTGTAGTATATGAAAAACTTATAGGTTCCTGCTGTGTCCCTAGATGACATATTCCTAATCCTAGTCATTGAATGAGATGGAGACATTGAAATATACTGGCACGGTCTCCACCTGATAGACCTCAACAACAGTGAAATCTTCCCCAAACTCCTATGGTATCTTGAGTGCTTTAATGAGTATCTTGGAGTTATTCTGAAATATTTAGTGCATCATGGATTGAGAGTTTGGTTGGGACAATCTCCAGCTATTTTAGAAATTCATATCTTTTTTTCCAATGGATAGGACCTCCCAAGGTGGGGTTTCTCCATATAATGTAGATTAGATGTTCAAGGATTTTAGTTAGCATTTCATGGTCCTTGTAAATTGGTCGAGGGAGTATTTTCTTCTAGAGGCGTATGTCATGTTTTCCTTCCCCGTTTCATGGGATGATTATATATTCACACCCCTACTAGGAGGTTTTGTATGACGACCAGGTGAGGATGACCACTGGAGGGTTATGGGATAAATCCATGTCTTGGTTGGGCCTGCAATAGTTCTTTTCCATTGGTATTAGCTACATTTATGCCTTTGGGGGTAAATGACCAAAATATTAGGTTTGAAAATGCCGGTATTTTCCCATATATCCTTGATTCCTGTGCATGTGGCCTCTTATTATCAAGTAATGTGTGTGGAACTGTTTATCAAAGGAATATTCATCATTGGATAAGGTTTATTCAAAGTGTATCATGTTAATGGAACCAAATATGAGATCTTCATCTGATGAGGGTTCCGTTTGGTGGGGAAGTGCCCATGCTTCAGTTTCTATAGTGAATAAATATGAAACTGTGAGAGCTTATGTTGGTGATGAATATTATTCATAATCTTATATATATTCGGATTTTTTGATTTCCACATCCACCTTTTAGTGGATTATATTATGCATCTTCCACAATTTAATGAATTATTGTGGGTTTGCATAGATTTGTACTCAGGGTGGCATGTGCCAGATCGACTACTTTCTAATTCATTATGTTTTCCAAATTTTGTCCACTCATGGCTATAAATTTCAGCCAATCACCTTCTTATTATAACTGAAAAATGGATATGCTGGTCTTCAATATAATTGAGTTATCCAACAACCCCTCTCTGGAATTAACCATGTTATTTTTAAACATATATTTTTGTGGTATTTATATACTCCAATGGCCGGAAGTCCTTCATTTTTATTTTATTTTGATAATCCACTTTTATAGGGGTGAGGTTGAACCCTTACAAGGCTCGTAGGCATATTTATTACATGACCCATAGGCCTTAGAAGAATTCATTTCCCGTTTTCTTCAAACATTACATACAACACAGAATAACTACTTGTAACTTCTCCTCCCCCGCATCTTCATTGTGAAATTACCTCTCCTCCTTCGCATGGTTGTTCAGTAGACTTTACTATGAATGAAAATTCTTGAGAAGGATATTCTCTATTGATATATGTAAATAACTAGGAACATTCTTATTTCATAAGAAGTATGGATTATTCATCCATTCCTCAAATCATGGGTGGCCCTGATCTCTTTTTTGTTCAATGTGATGAAGATTTTGTGTCCATTTCTACTCAATAAGAAGAATTGGGAACTGTGGGACATAAATACGTGTTTGAATTGAAGATTCTAATATTTTGATGGACTACGATCCAGTTCCCTCATTGAAGGGCCTCTTCCCCTATGCTGATCGCATGATATGAGACTTAGATTACATTTTCTAAATAAATTTTTCCAAAAATTTTCCATTTCAATGATCACATGGAACCAACCTGGATACATCATTGGGTTTAGAGGTGTCAACAACTCATTCTGTAGGTTTTTAATGAATATTTTTATTAATTTTTACTATGATATAGGGATTCTAATCAAGTATATTTGAACCCTACATCTCGATATCAATTCATAAAACCACTCATTTTAATGTTTAAAATCATTCTTTGAGTCCAAAATTATTTTCCCTCTATGTGGAGATGAACATGTAATGGAATTGATGGTGATGGTCTTCTCATATTGCAATAAATACTACTAAAAAGATACTATACCAAAATGATGGCTGGCCCTACAAAAGTCTAAACAAGAATACAACAACTTCATTTAATCATGTTGATCTCAAGTTCCCATCATCAAATAACATTAGTATAAAAAGTGTTTGTGATGTTTTCCGGGGTCACACGCTCTATCTAAGGTGGAGAAGGTATGATTTACGAAATTGGGTGGAGGCAAAGTGTTATCCACCCATTTGGAATAAGGCTTCTTCTTAGGATACACATTTCCATATTTCCATTCCATAGATTACATTTGAGTAACCATGGACTTGATGGCATTGATAAATTTTAGAGGTATGGCTATATTAATTTCCTCCCATATAAAGTGAGTGGGAAGGAATAAATCAAGTATCACTATTTTTGTCTCCCGCTAATTCTTATCCCATGAAATGATATAATGGTTACCCTTGAGAGGGATCATCTATCACCATAATCATGGTTATTCATGATCATCACCGACATCCTCATTTATTTAGACTAGGTGTCAAGATACAAAGAGTTTCTGATGCTCATATGTCACTATTACCGGAATATCATCTATCGAACCGAGAATATTTTTCTATACATCAATAAGATAATTAGTGGTAATGTTTCCCCTAAGTATCTCCTCATTGATTTATATTATAGTTTGTATCTAACTCTCATACTATGAAAACATTTACACCATTGAAGGGTTTTCAGTTATTCTAGTGGTAATTGAGATATAGCCATGCCTTTCCATTTATAATTGGTAGTGGTCTACCATAGAGGTGGAAACTCGATATTTGGAGGTTCCATATTTTGGATCCTCCTCTAGTTTAGGGTGCAGGTAGCCTCAATGGGTGCATTCATATCATCATCTTAGCGTATCATTTCTATATTCAAACTCTTTGTATATGTTTATTGATCCAAATTATTATTTGCATTAATGGTTCTAACATTAATGGAGGTGTATCTAGATCTGGTAGTTGTTCCATTAATTTTTATGTAATCGATTTATTCTATAATGCATGTATTAGGTTCATTCCTCAAACCCCTATCTATATTCATCCATTTTGGAATGTGACCCTATTGGGGTTTGGTTTCCTTTTTCATATGCTCATCTCATCTTGTATTGTGAGTAAAAAAATTTAGAGAGATACTAATCATGATTTTCAAATATGCCCCGAATAGTAAAGGATTATTTGGTATAGGTAGGATCATATGGGATTTCATCCATCGATATTTACCTCACAACCTGGATAAGATTGATTCCTAATACTATGATGATGTTGATTAAGATTCACCTATCCCTAGGGGATGGGGGATAATCTGAGGCCACAATTCATATTGACTGATCCTATTTATAAGGATCCTATGATTTTAATTATGGATTTTTGGACTCTATATATTATCATTATGTTACAAATGACCACAACCTAGTGAGAAAGGGTTTATTTGGAACAATCATTGATTCCACTAGGACCCTCTAGGTGGATGATAAACTTGGTGATGAATATTGATATATAAATTCTATGATCCTAGTGTACTAGGGTGTTTCTAAAACTACAACTAGTATGTCATGAAATCTATCACGAATTGATGATCTGAGGGGTGGAGGTAGTGGTAGATATCCCCCCATCATAGTGGTCTGGGTTCACTCCTAGAAAGTTAATATGCTAGCTGCTACTATGATATGTTTATCACAGTGTAGTTATGATCATGTAAGAGATGGGTGCAATAGAATCCAATAATGGATGTCTCTTTCCGTAGGTTGTTAATAATTTGGTTACAACTTTGACTTCCATGTATGAAATGCAATATCATTTTTTCTTGGAAACCAGCTTAATTATCATTATGATATCCTCCCCCTCAATTCATGATGTGTTGGAATATTAAAAGTGGGGGAATCTTATTTTGGGGACCAACTGGATCATGCGTTACCCTATCCTCTGATTTATTTAGAGGAATTGATATTGTAGAAAATAATATCTAAGGTATTTTGTTGTTCTGGTGAGATAGTGATGTGAAATTCTCCATAATATATCCATCCTAGTATCCATTCATCTGGAGGTTCTCTGTATTTCAATCGTCAAATAATTGCTATGATGCTAAGACAAACACCACATAGGTGGTTGTCGTCCTCTTCCATTCCATAGATTCATGCTAAAAAATGTTAAACCATTTCTTATTGAAAATAGAATATATTAATGGTGAGAATATGACACACCTATCATGGATAAGGGAGATATCTAGCCTTTAGGCTTTACAATTTTCCTATTTATTTTGAAGAAGATAAGGTCTGTAATCCTTTGATTACTCATTTGGGGACACATAGGAAGAATTGGAAAAGGACTAGAATAAGGTGGGGAGATTTTTTGGATTACTCACTCAATATGTAAATTTTAAATTTCCATTCAGTGGATTTACACACCTCCATATGAAAAAAACCACAGAATGTTTTTCTTGGGGTGTCCAACTAACTAGAAGGGAGTGTCGCATGATGTTGAGAGGGAATTATATACAGAAGAACATGATTATCAAAAAATATCTCTATGAAGGTGTTGAAGTTTTTAAATACTCTCCTTATTTAGGAGTATGAGAAATGTGTGGGTTTCCTTTACTATGGGAGATATCATTTTGTGGAGGTTTACTGTAGTGAATTTCATGAGTTGTGTCTCTACGATTCATCTCCACACTACCACAAGGAGGACTACAGAAGCAATGATCACATTATTCGTTGATTAAAAAGTTTATAGACTATTGGTATGTTGAGAATGTGTGTCAAGAAACATTTAGTATACTTACATTGATTTGATTAAGAATTTGAGTCTCATTCTACTACATGGCCTGAATATGCCAACTAGCCTTTTGAAATTGGGCAGGTATTTGAGCTTGTTGTATAACTAATGTAAAAACATATTGGAAATTATCCGGTGATGGGGGAATATTATCCTTCTACTGAGAAGATACCAGAATATTCCAATTATCTTCTTTATTATCGGTATAAATTCAAGCCTACCACGAGGCATGTTCCACTCTCACATTGTAAGACTCAGTATGAATAGATATATTCATCCACTCATGATCGTTTGGAATATAGCATTTGTCTTTCTTGATCATAATAAGAGCATGTCCCATGGCGTGGGTTACTCTAACATGGTGATCCATGGTTGGAGAAAAAAATATGAGCTCAGGATAAAAATTCATTCCCCATCAGGAAAGGTAAATGGACAATCAAAATGGGATATATAATATGAGAATCCTCTTGTATAGCCTCAGAATGATTTTGATGTAGTAATTCATCTATGGAAGTATAGATATGAGCCTATTTTATGTAATCTACTAGAAAATTATAGGTAGAATCACTCACAAAAATATGAGCATGACCATAGGTATGTTACACTCTAACTATGTGAGCTCTATCCAGAATAGAGATATGAACATGATCCATGAACATTGGAGTTTTCTTCTAGTGTTCTTTGGTAGTAATATGATCTTGTCCCAAGTAATGTGGTGCTATAAATATGTTGAACCCCAGCCATAATGGTAATATGATCCTGATCATGGGCCTTTGGAATATTGCACCATACTTCGACAAGAATTTTTATCTTTCCCTATGGAATGTTCCACTCTCACATGGTGATCCCTGGTTGGAATAGAAATATGAGCCATGTTTGGTGCCTCAACCTTTATCGAAATATATAGATAATATCCTTGGATGGGAAAAGGAATGAGAACATTATCTAAAGAAACTAGTTCATCCTACTAATTAACGTGTCTTGCTACATTGAATATTGGGACAACATTATGAACCATTCCCTGTATCTGTACAAGTTCTAGAATATTCTGAAAGAGTTCTTTAGTTGTTTCTATGATATAATGACACTTTCAAAAAGTATGTGGAGGAATGTAACTCTAAACATTTACAGCATCCACTATATACTAGAAGATATCGTTAATTAAAGAATGAGTATGATCCCACATATTTTCTCCTTGTTCCACCATAATATGGCAATGGGTTTCTTGCACAAGGGTCGGGATATGAACCTCCCCCTTGGCTGCTTTAGGATAATTCCCACGTACATCATCCAATCATGTTGGGACATGAGACTACTTATTGGTTAAAATGAAATATTTCAGCAATCATCACCAGTTGTAGAAGAAATATGATCCCCCCATGATTATCTATGGCCTTCCATGCCTGATGTGTCTTCTTTGTTGCATTTTCACAGGTATCCATGTTTTAAGTGTTTTAGGTTATACCCTCAGTAGGAAACTAAAGGGAACAGATGGTGCTAATTCTAGAATCAATGGTTGATATGATCCCTCTTCGGTGGACCCTATAACATAAGGGATCCATAGTTGGCCTGCTAGTTTTCCTTCTATATATACTAAAGGAGGTTATTTCGATGCTCTAGGGATATGATCCTATAGCGGTTGGTGGTGGTGTCGAGTGCCACAATCATTACTAAATCTTCCTTTAGATGAATCAAACTAATTGGTTTCATTATTTATAGACCCTCATGGTCGGTCTCAATGGTCATGATCATACCATGTCTATGGTACTCTTATACCATAGAATTTTTCACCCTATGTGGTGGATGTCAGGTGGGTGAGGTCACTCTGAAGCCTATAAGGGTTCCAGTTGTTGCTGACATTCCAGAATGCTCATTGTATGAATACGTGTTAGATAAGGATTTTATTTATGGGATATGTATATGTATCTCAAATAAAACAGTAATAAATGATTCCAAATAGTGAATCATCATAGGTATGATATGTTCTCAATCATATATTCATGTGTAACATAATTTACTTTTATTCCAGATCTGTCTATTCTGCAATTGTGGACTTCTCAATGTGAGGATTGAATTATTTCATAAGATCACTGGTTACAGGGGATATGTCGTAAGATTAATTTCATGTTTTCCATGATTGTTTAGGAGAGGAAAGAAACATGGCCCGAGATATGGTAATTCGATCATTCTATTATTTGATATTTCCGCATCAGGTTCACAATTTTGGTTTCATCGAGAATTGAAAAGACCATCACAATACTGATGTAGAAAGGCTTGATCTGATGTATTGATTTTGGAGGTTTAATGTATATACAATCATTCACACCGAGCATACCATTCATGGTTGTATTTTCTATAAATACCAAATGGATACCACATCCATAACATTGTATAGACCTACATTCTAATGTAAGGCAATCAAATTGGTTTTCAAACGCAATGGTGCTTAGTAAACAAAATTGTTCTAGAGAATTAGAGGTTGGGATTATCACACCCTTTGGGGGGTATTTTTACAACACTAGTACTCTATTACATTATTTTGATATGATTGTGAATATATTTCTAATCCTAATATGGGACCAGTTATCATAACAGAATGAGCATAGGTTAAACCCATTTAAATGAAAATTGGGGATATTATTAGTGAATATATTTTTATGAATAAGAGGTTCTTCATCCATCTCCCCTTAATGAGATTCTTTTTATATATTGAATCAATATTTATAGACACTTTGTAATTTTATTCCTTGAATGGAGGTGATTAAATTGTTAAGGATATGATTGATTTTTCTAGGTCTCATATGTATCATATTTTATAGTAGGAATCAAAACCCATGTAATTCAGTAATCCCATGATGGTTAATTTCATGTAGAAATGACCTAATTATATGCCCTTAGGTACTAGATATTTGATTTAGAGACTTGAGGAGGTTTTCTATATATCCTTGTTATAGTAAGAATAAGATTCATCATAGTTTGGTAATGCCCTTGGGACTGTCCCCAAGGTAGATGCCCCTATATGTGGGCATTCATATCATTCTACTCATTGGGTATTATACACTATGGATTACCTAGATGATAGAGATTCATAATCCAAATTTTATTACCATTTCAATTACCTAAGACTATATGTGCTACGATTGGTGTGATAATAAGGTATTTAAAGTAATTAGTCTCACTACATATGGATGTAGGAATTATGTACTAGGACATCTATTTTGGTGTTTAATATAGATATTCAGATTTTGGATGGTGTCATACATATCCAGGTTATTGCAGGAATCAGAGTTTTTATAGTTTGGCTAATTCCTCAATCCACTAATGGATGAGGTAGAATGAGAATCCCAGAAAATGATTGGGTCTCAATGGTAGAAATGTTTGATACATGGGGGGATTAAACTGAGGTGGCTTCCCATTTGGGCTTGGTATTTAAAAAGGTTCCCTACATATCATATTTTTTAAGGAATCCTAGTTTTTATATTTTAGTTAATCAGGTCTTACATATTTATTTTTTCTATATATGATAAAAGTCATATCATTCAATTAATCAGGGAATACACACTAGGGTTTCCATTATATGGTAGATGTACACAGTAATAATGTGTTGGGGCTCCTACTTGGATTAGAATTATTGTCTTCCCAAACTTCTTGATTGTCTGCTAGAAATGTCTTGATTGTCTGAATAGAAATGTAGAAGGATGTACTGGACATGCCAAGTTTTTTGTAGACATGTCAAAATAAAATTTCATGATCCAGTTGACTAGTCCAAGGTAAATCACATAAACATGATGGCATGTCTATGGCCCATCACATGAACAAGGATGACTTATCTGGAGGACATTACAAGAAATATCCCACTTATCATGGGGATGTAGTGAAATCTAATCGACCGGACCTAGTGTTTTTGTGAGACCCAGCTAACATAAAATGGAGTCGCCATAAGTTTTGGTTGAAATTTCTGGAGGATATCGCAGGGTTTCGATGGAGTGCTTAGAGGGTTTCATGTTACATAGTTAGATTTCCCAGAGGTTCTATGTGACATTATATTACATGTACATTGTAATAAATATGATTCAAATTATATGCTAATGGAGTGTCACATTATCCATGATATATGTATTGGTGTTGTCGCATGACATGGGGTGTTTATCTAAAGTCCATGATGATAAACATATATGTTCCTCATAGATGTATTTGATATTTTTAGTATTTATTCTAGAATTTTATTGGATATTTTCCTTATATTTTTTAGTGGAATTTTAATTGAATATTTCATAATTTAGTAGAAATGTGGGATGTCCTTTTCTTGATTTTTTCAACACACCAGATTTCTTTATCATGATATCTAATGATCATGTGATGTCCTTATTCATGTATCATGATCTCTTAAGTTGTTCTCTGAGTTTCACTTGATGTGAAACCATTGAAATCGTTAGATTTACCACATTAAGAAGTCTATTATGATTCTTGGTTATGTTATAGTGATGATCCAATGATGTGTCTTTTAAAGATGGCGTAGGGGATTTAAATGACCTACCACCCCTCTTTTATGACCCTTTTCATGGTGTGTATCTCACAAATCCCTGATGGAGTCAGTGGTGGGATTTTATTTCATATGCATTGCTAGATCGTGTCACAGGTTATTTAGGGGGAATCACATGATTTTCAAAGACCACAAGTCCATCGCATCAGTGACCTATTTATTGGATTTTTTCTAATCAAATGATTCTATTATAATTTTGATTAAATGCTGAGGGAATTTGAAAATTTTATTATAACATGTCAAAGGGACTTCATGATATCAGGATGATTATTGAAATTACTTATCATGACCTGAGGTGACATGTCTAGGGTCCTTCCAATGACAAAGGATGCACACCAAGGGATCCTCATGAGATGGAGTCATCCTATTGAGGGGGACTCGCGTGATCAAAGATTATTTCATGGGCTATATAGCCCCATTCACATTATATTAGTGTATTATTCCCTTGAAAAAATCTCCATCAATTTCCCATTTAATTTTCTTTTTTATTTCAAAATGGCTAGGTTTGTTTAATGTTTGAATTCGTTTTGTAGAAAATAATCACTCTCCCCATTGATGATGCATCCTATGTCCAAAAAATGGTCCATTGGTGACGAATGATCATTATCATTTATGACGCTTCTGTTTTTATTTAAATCCGAAGGGGAGCACATGAATGCGTAGACATGTTCAATGCCCTTCGCAAGATGAAGGTGACACACTAGTAGGATCTTCCATAATATGGTGGACATGTAATCAGGGTTTATGTGGTGTCTTTTAATACCCATGGGCATGTCGCCTGAAGTTTTACAATGGAAATAGTCTCCCATTTTTAAGATATTTTCCCATTTTTAGGGGTATATTTATATGGTTTTCAGGGGTTATCTAAATTACATGTCACATGATTCGGTGAAACTTATCTAGAAGTTTCCTTATGATCCATGATTCTATTAGACACTTTAGAAAGAATAATGAGGTCTTTAAAAATTGGCATCACGATACCTTGCAGATGGTTATTTGATACACATAAGGCATTCACATGATATTCTTATGGTCCTGAAATCATGATTTATTTGGAGGGTTACATGATCTACCTATCATGTCCACATTTGTTTCCTTTTATTTATAAAAAAACAATGCTCATATCGATGTATTTATCCATTTTTGAATATATCTATTCACATAGTGTTGGTCTGAACAAGGTAAAATGTAAGTTTTAATGGAAAAATTTTCATTTTTATCATTTAAGACCAGTGAATTTGGATTTTCCATTATACATACCTATTACGTTTTTTGTGAAAAAACATAATAGAATCATTTAATTAAAGGAATAGTTTATTATATATATATTAATATAACAGTTTAATATTATAAGAGAAAAGAATCCTTATGGTTTTTCATAAATTTAAAATTGATTAATGTGGGTCCATTATTTTTATATGTCTTATAGATCTTTTTTCCCCTCCCATGTTTTAGAATATCATTCATAGGGCATAAAAATGTGTAGTAATAATAGAAAGGTCAATTGGGATTTTCATGAATGAATAAAAAGTGTCAATACTAAAAAATATGAGTGTAATCATAATAATATAATTTGATGGATATTTTTGAAGACATATTAGTGAATAAAAAATATGTGTATAATGGGAAAATTTAACTTTTGATGATAAATACATGGACGTTAATATATATTTGTTATCCTAATTATTTGATGCTCTATACCTAAGAAGATTTTATAGGATATAAGTGGATAAATATTTTTTTATATTTTTTAATTATGGATGACATTATTTGGGTCACATTAGATCGTATATAAATAAATATGATAAGAGAGTGATTTTAGAACCAGATTAGGGTGTACAGGTCCCGAATTCCACAATTATTATCAGGTCAAGGATTTAGATAACATTATGGGTTATGATGATTCAAATGGGGGTATTTTAATAGTTTTAGATACTATCATGGACTTATAAGTCTAGGTTTTATCATAATATCACATTCATAGAAACCCCTTTTGATGTTTTATATGATATTAGTTTACATGTTTAATGCAATGTTGGGATAATTTTATCAGAATAAAACCCTTTGGTTTAGAATGTGTTTTAGTGAAGCATTTATTTAAGGAATAATAATTTTCTATTTTTTGGATATAAATTTAAATGTATTGAAATAATTTTGAGTTAACATGAAATTTTTCATGTTGAAAAATATAATTAAATAAAAAAATTAACTATTATCTTTTGGGAACATGTTTTTATTATATAGATAACCTAGGGATTTGAAATTTATTTTTTGACTCTATCATTAATGCTATTTTTTAATTATTTACTATACAAGGAACATTATATGATTATCTTAAAATGATTTATTTTTTGATATAATAGAATTTATTTGAGGAATAAAGGATGAGTTATCTTTTGGAAGCATAAATGATTTTATTTTTGATTTATGGAGATTCAAGTTGTTGGTGGGAAATAGTGTAATATTTTGGAGACTTTATTATTAAGGAATATAAATATTTGGTATATGTCATTATGGGAAATTAATTTTATTATAGGATAAATGATAAATTGGTCTTATAATATATATTTAACCAATTATTTCTATTTTTTTGTTTTGAAATTAGTTCAAAATATATTGAACAGTTTTATGTTTTGTTAATTATGTAAATATTTATTTTGAATTGTGGGTTTTATTATTGTATATTTAGATATAAATATAGTATTTATTCATATGATGGCTTATTCATTTATATATTATCTAAACTTATGCTAACAATTTTTCATTTTTATTAATTGATATAACTAGTAGAAATAAATTTTTATCCATTTTTTGATCATGTGATATGTTAGATTTCAATTTCAATTATTCAAGGATGAATAAAAATCATCTTGATGACTCATTTCATGGATTAATAGATAGGATAAAAATTTAAACTTATCAAAAAATGAAGGATGAAATTCCACTTATGAGGTTTAGATAAATCAGGTATGTATATTTTCTTAAAATGTGTGTTGAGATTGTAAGATAATTTATAAAATATATCATGTCATATCAAGAATGTAACACTCAAATAAAAAAGAATTGTTTTATAAAATAAATTTCATGTAACAGTATTATAGATTTACATGAATTTATAGTTCTCTAGTCATGAACATAAAATTAATCTTCATGATAATATCTATATCTTATTTTGGTACTCTGTGATGGAAAATTTATTTTTAGAGAATCAATTTCAAATTGTGAGAACATTTTTAAGAGGTGGAGAAGGAAAATTACAATATTTGAAAACATTTTTCTATATTAATTAATACTATTTTCGATACAAGGTACCACATGTAATACCTAGCTTAAAACGAATTATGAAATAAAATAAAAATATTATTATTTAAATATGATTTTTATGACCTATTCATTAGTTTGAAGGTATGAATTGAAATAACAATACTATGAAATAAATTTAGAATTTTTCTTATTCAAATCAGTAATTAATAATACTTTGATTATCAAATATTGGGAAATGAAGGTAATGTTTTGTTGGAAAAGAAGATTTTTTTTATAAAGCCATTTTTAATTGTGTAACGTATTTTTTCTTAATATATTAAACTAATAAAAATATATAAATGATTAAAATGAAACTTTTATATTATAAATCATGTTTAATTGATTATAATTCGTTAAATTTTTATTGTTAGGCATGGATTAATAAAAATTTCATTTTATGTTTTAAAAAAACATTTTAATCAAGAAATTGGTATTTATTTAATTTAGTGCTCGTATAATAAAATTAATTTATAATTATTTAAGAAAACATGTTGGATAATATGAAAATAATATTTTAAATCAAAATTTTATAATAGTATTATAATAAATGTTTGGGATTTTTTTTAAATTTTCATTTTTTAGTGAATAATGAAGAATGTCGATTATTAAAAAACTATCATTTATTTTCATTAAATAATGTAATAAATAATTACAAATTATTTTTTTTATTTTTTATTTGAAGTAATATAACCTTTCTTATACATAATCTAATCAATTACATATTAATTTCATTATATTATATTTTCATATAAGTGATTTTATATGCATAAAAAAAACAATTTTATAAAATATATTTTTCATTGTATTTTGAAAAAATATCTTAAAATTTATTTATATCACTTATGATTATTGATTCTTTATAAATATATTTAAAATTATTAATAATAATATCCATGTTTTTTATTTGTATAATATTATTTATGGTCACACAATTATGTTATCGAGTTTAAGAAATGAATTATCGTGATAAATGCAAATTAAGGTAAAATTTTAAATTAATTAGAGAAGGTAAAATTACAAAAATAACATATAAATTATTTATATTTATTACATGAGGAATGAATTATCCTTCTTATTTTTCTATTTTAGCAGTTTTTATTGAAGTATTGTTAGGCTTTTTAGAGAAGGAAGATTCATATTTAATGAAATTTTATTTTCAATCGTTTTATATCTTAAATTCGATTTCATGATTACGATAAGTGAATATATACATTATGAATGAAAAAATATGACTGTTATTTTGTATTATATTTTTTAAAAAAAATATTTAATATATTATATTTATTTTTAAACACTTATGTAGTATCTATACAATGCTTGTGCATGCAGAGGAAAAATAAAATAGATGGGTCTTAAAATATTAAATGTGATTATATTTAGATGAGTTATGATATTTAATAAAATTATAGATATATAATATGTATAATAAGTGATTTTATAGTTTTTTTAATTAAATTTTCATCTTGTTGCATTTAAATTCAAATTTTATTAATAGTCACAATAAATGACTTAAAATAATATCTAATGTTTTTAAACACTTTAAGTCATTAAAACACCATAAAATTCCTATAATAACTGTATTGGATGGGAAATTTTAAAAAAATTCGAGAATACTCTATTTATGGGTCACTTTGTATTTTTAAAATTATTTTCATGACCCATAAAAAATGAAAAATATATAATTGTTAAGGTTAAATAGGGTTAGTGAGGTGGCTAAAATAAAAGGTAATGTTTAAAATGATAAATAAACATATATACATTTTTTTAATTTTATTGAAACCTTAACCTGATTATATTATAATAAATGGAACCTTGGATCTATTTTAAATGATTTATACACATATTATATATTATTATTTCTTGTATTTACAATATTTCTACTAACTTCAATTATAAAATTGAATCTTCTCACCTCTCTTCCCCACACCTATTGAATAATTTATACTGAGAAATATTTGACTTAATCCCTTTCTATAATTCCTCCCCATTCCATATAGGGTTTTTCTCACCAAATGGTAAACCTATGAATGATTTTGTTGTAAGCCAAGGGATGTTTTCTAAAGAAGAGCTATAATTCTTAACTGAGTGTTTCATGTTTATTTATTATTTTTCCTCTATATATTTCTTAAATGCGATGAAATAATAAAATAAATATCTTTAGTATAAAAAAATTGTAATATTATAATTTTAAAACCCTTTTTCATCTCATTTTTCATCCTATGTGAAATAATAACATCGCTTCTAGGTACGTGTGGCCTACCACATTCACAAGTGATGTGTGTTTTTTTTTCATCACCAAATCAAAACTAAGGTTAAAATGAAAAATAAAATATTTATATATTATATTAATTATATAATTATGATTATAACAATATAATATATTACTTACATTCTTACCATAACATCTATTTCAAAATGATACCATCACTCGTGTGTACATGTGGACTACCACCTCTATTAGGTGATGTGATCATTTTTTAGTTTCCACCATACAAGGCTAGTCATAGGAATATAATTAATAATTAATAATAAAAATTTATAATATATTTATTCTATTTTGAATGTAAATATTATAAATTTTTTTTCATTTACTACCCAATAGCTTAATTAAAACATCGTTCATGATTATGTATAAAGGACTATCTCTACAGAATAATCTGATTCATTTTTAATGATTTGATTACACAGTTGGTTTTAAAAGATTATTTAATGTATAAATATTACAAATAATAAATTTTTTAGATTATTTAGGTAATTTAATGCTATTACTCTTGACCATGGTCAATGAATATATATTGTTTCAAGGTTATAAAACAAACGACATCAAAATATCTAATGTGAAATTAACTAATTTAGTTACCAAATAATAGTCTGTAATAAATGAAATAATGGAAGTTAGAATAATAAATTGATAATTTAATATTATTTAAGAAATAAAATAACTACTATAATTTTATTTTCCAGATGTTAGAGAAAGTATGATGCTAGTTGAGGCTTAACCTTAGGGATTATCCACTAAATCCATGTTTTAAAATATTCCTTTCAAAATCGTTCCCCTCCATGTCCGTGATCAAAAAAATTTTAGTTAATTTATTATATATTTTTAAAATATTATTAAATTTTATTTTAATCTAATTTCTATATACTTTAAAAAAATAAATCATATCAAAATAAAGTTTATACGAATCACATTGATTTTTTGAAAAAGTGTGAAATTAATGTTATATTTTAACGTATAAAACCTGAATGTATTTTAATAATATAATGAATTATATTTGTAAATCCTCATTTTCACTTACCACGTTTATTTTTAATGTAAGTAATTTAATCAATATTATGAAATTTTTTATAAATTTCTTTTCAAAAGAAACATATATTTTTACCATGTCTTCAAATAAAGGATTAAAATTTAATTTATTACTATATTCATATATTTCATAATAAATAATTGATTTTTATTCTTCATTGTGTATTTTTTCTAATTATACCATTTTCGTTAAATATCTCGATAAATAATGATCATGTTGTTATAGTTATTGATAGGGGAAAATATTGACATTTAAAATGGCATTTTCATTATGAATGTTTCTATTAATTATGTACTATGTTTTTATTCATTTATTTCCTATTATTAAGTCAATATAATTAGTAAGTGATGTTAGGGGCCTATTATAACCCATTTATACATCATTAGGTCTCATTAGACGCATTATCCATGGTAATTAGTGAATGTGTACTTAGTTAATTTTATGTATTGGAAAGAGACATTGATGGTATCTTATGATGTCTTGGAATGAGGTCATAAATTTATGATTATAATATAACACAATATTAATTTCATAATTATGAAATCAATTATTATTTATTATGTGATTATTTTTTTATCCTTTGAAATATTTTATGTTCTTGTCTGTGATGGTATTTATGGAAATTGTTTTATTTTATAAGATTTAAAAATTAAACATTGTTTTGAAAGCATTTTTATAAAATAATATGGTCCAAATGATTGTTTTCAATAATAATATTTCATTTTTTAAGAAAAATTCATGAATTATAATTTTTCATTTTTCTTTCTTGTGAAATATTTTATGAAAAACATTGTGCAAAATAATGATTTCAATATTAAGTGATTCTATTAAACCTAATGTTTAATATTGTAGACGCCGAAAAAGTCCGTTGTTCCCAAACGAAGCTCCGGATGCGGAAAGCGAAGTGATATTTGGAGTCAGAGGCACGTTCCGGAGGGCCCGGAGGACTTGCGCGAAATTTCAGAGGCTCGCGCGCAAAGTTGACCCGCGGCGCGCAATCCTCCCGGGATGCGCGCAATGCGCCGGTTCGGCGCGCTATTTTGCGCGCCCGCGGCCTGCGCGGCGCCTTTGCGCGGCGCCTTTGCGCGCTGGGTCCTGATTCCGCGCCCTCGAAGCGAATTGCGCGCCCGAGACCGGATTCCGCGCCCGGGGTTGCCTATAAATATAAGGCGACCCCCGACGTTTTGAAGGTTGCCAGAATCCGAAGTGTCGCTCGTTCGCGCAATCCAACCCCTTCCGCGCGCAATGCCGATCTTCAGGTAACCTCCTTTCTTTCGCGCAATAGAGCCTTGGGGTCCGCCTTCGCGCGCAATCCCCTTGGCTCATTTACTTTGAATAAATTTCAAACCCGAAGGTATTTGCGCGCAAAAGAAGCCTCTTGCGCGCAATTGCCCCCGGGTGCGCGCAATCCAACCCGATTGCGCGCACCCCCCATCTTCAAAGTGGCCATTCGTTAGAGAATGAGCCGTTGCCCCCGCGCGCTACCCGAAGCCCGGTGCGCGCAATCCCAATCATTCGCGCGCGAAGCGCTGGCCCAATTGCGCTCCAGCCCGCCATTTTGCGCGCCGGCCCGCGGTTTTGCGCGCAAAGCTCCTCTTTTGCGCGCAATCCGCCAGGGTCGCCTCCCTTGACCCCCTGAGGGTACCCGCCTGCGTGGTGCCCGATGATCCTCATCCTGGGTGCCCGAACCGTGCGATGTCTTCCCGTGCAGCCTTCCAGGCTCGTGCGAAGTGACACGGACCCATCGGCGGCAATCATTCGTCTAGCATGACGTTAAACTGCATATTCGTCCTGCATGACGTTAAACTGCACCATGTCCAGCATGACGTTAAACTGCATATATGTCCAGCATGACGTTAAACTGCGCATTCGTCCCGCATGACATTAAACTGCCCATACGTCCAGCATGACGTTAAACTGCACATCAGTCCAAGCTGCACGACGCTAAACTGCCTAGCCCCCATCGTCCGCGCTGCAAGACGTTAAACTGCCAAGTGTTTCGTCCTCAACACACGACGTTAAACTGTACTTCGTCCGGCAAGACGTTAAACCGTCCTCTTCGTCCTCAACACACGACGTTAAACTGTACTTCGTCTGGCAAGACGCTAAACCGTCCGCATCATCCGATCCCGTGCTCTGCACGCAGGGTCTCCCCCGGTTTGGACGTGGCCCCCACCCGCTCGTCTCTGCAGGGATGTTGGGATTGTCCCGCTTTTGGGACGATTTAATGGGAGTGGCTTTTCCCTGCGGGGGCAGGGTATTACAAACCCCTAGTTTCTCGTGGGAGGCTGCACATGTGTATCTCCATTGCGCCTCCCCACTGCCGAAGCCAGTAGAGGGTGTGACTGGGATCGAGGTGTCTTCTGCTTTCGGTCCAAAGTCCCTTCCAACTGAGTTTTGCCGCATCCGGGCTGCCTCAAGTGCGTAAGTCCTGACAGAATGAACTACGTGGACTTTGATCCCTGTCTTCTAAACAGGGTACGTAGGAAGCCTTCTTGAGGTCCAAGCCCACCACCTGGTCGTCCCGGTCGTATTCACGTCGGTTCGTCCATCAGTGGACCCCTCCAGGGTTCACGCTTGCGTCGATTCACTTATGAATTCGCCCCTGTGGGAGACTTCCCGTGTGTATCTCCACTGTGCCTCCCCACAGCCCCTTTTTCCATTTATCGTCCAGCATGACGTGAAACTGTGATCCACCCGGCCGTTCCATCCCCCTCTGTGCGAGGTGGTTCGGTTCAATCCTCCGCCCGGCGGCCTCGACCCCTTCGTGAGTCGGCTTGCCGACGTCCAGCATGACGTTAAACTGTATACCCGAACTACGTTGACTTTGATCCGTGCTAACGCGCGGTACGTAGGAAGCCTCTACGGGGTCCAAGCTCTTCACTCCATCATCCATCCTGATCCTTACCCGGGCCGCCACATCCCGGTGGGGTCATGCCACTTCACTCCACCCCATATCACTTGGGAAGCCGCCCATGCGCTGGCCCCAGCGTCGGAGGTTCCCCGCAAGGGGTTCTGTCATCTGATCCACTTTTCGTGTTGATCAGTCCGATGCCGTCCCCGCTGGACGTTAAACTCGCGGCATACCCCGTGTTAAACATGGGAAGCTGAGGAAAACCTCAGGGGACACAGTTCCCCGCACCCCGTGCGGGATGCCTCAGGCCATCATGCCTTCGAGAAGCCCTATTAGGGATGGAAGACAGACGTGCAGAGCCACAGTGTTACGACACGCCCCCAGCACCCAGAGCCACCCGGCCTTCTCACCGCAGGTTGCTGCCCCGCCCAGACTCCTTGGAGCGTCCGGGCGGAAGCATCGTAATTAACCGGTGTCCATGAAGATATGGCGCCGAGAACGAGATTCACGAACATTCTTAAGTCTATGAGGGAGACCCGGATTAGGCGACGAGTTCCGAGGAGACGTCCAAGGAAGGAGGAGCCGACATCCCATCATCCCGGTTTCGATCAAGGAGCAGACGCCCCTGAATAAGGGACGAATGCCGCCCGCCCTTGGAAAGCGGGACTGCGGGACCACAAGCCGCGCGCCCATCCCCTCGGGTTGACGGGTGCACGCGCGAACGCGTCCTGGAGGAACAGCGTAACTCGACGCACATCCGCACCGAAACAGAAAAATGGTGAACCCGACGTGAATCTCTTCTCCTCGATATGAAGACCGATGGCTTTCAGAGGTGTTGGAAGACCGGCGTGTTGCCCGGCCAAGCATTCAGTCTTACCCGCCAGGGGCTGGGGAAGGGACATCGGGCACTCCGTCTCGCAACGTCGAGGGCCTGGGTTCCCCCCACGGAAGGCGTCGTGGCGCTAATGGTCGGTTGTCGATTCCTTTTTCCTGTCAGTGTTAATGGGTTCTTCCCCCTTCTTTCAGAAATCAGGTCGCCCGATCCAGTGCCCGATCGCCACCCGCCCACTGGCGCAGGGGTAGGGGAAACACCGACGCGGCTACTCCGCGCGGTCCCGCCCGTTCCACAGCCGTCCCAGCAGCCGCAATTGCGGGACGACCACGCCCTCTCTCCCCCTCGGAGGTCATCCAGAGAAGGGTGATCAACACCCTGGTGCAGAGATATGAGGAAGAGGGAGTCATCCCCACCCGGGACATGGCTCGCCTAGACCTTGAGGAGGCTGCACCTCGCCACCACCGCCGTCCCCGAGGGCCGCGCAGGGAGGCACCACTGCCTACCTCAACGTCCAATCGCTTCGGGAGTTTATCCCCGGAGCGCTCTGACAGTTCCCTTCCCTATGCGGATGAGGTGGAAGATGTCCGGGATCACCCTATCCGGGATTCGCTCCAGGGATCCACGGTAAGGGCTCCCGCCAGGCCACGGCGACACCGCCGCCAGGCCTCTCAAGTCGAAGAGCGGACTCTCCACCTGCCCGCGCCGCTCATCCCGACTCGTTTGTCTCGACGCCAACGTCGGGCACGAGCGGAAGAGGATGACCACCTTGGGGCTCTAGCAACAGCGGCCGCATTGGCCCAAGCCACTGCTGGCTCCAGTCGCCAGGCCTCTGCGCATCCTGAGCAGGGGAACTCCTATGCCCGACCTGGATCGAGGCCCCGACCGCCCCAAAAGCAGGTTGGGTCGACTCTCCCGGTTGCTGGCACTGGCAGTAGCCACCGCGGACCACCTCGCGGTAGCGCTATTCACCGGCAGGATCTACTCTGTGTGGCCGATCCAGGAGGCATGGGTCATCCCACCTTCCGATCCCGGCCCGGAGTCCTGCCCAGAATCATCTCTCCCCGCGTCCCCTTTGATATCTGTCCCGGTGCCCCTCGCACCTTGGTTCCCAGTCCTCTTGGCCCCAGCACCAGTGCGGCCGGAGGACGCCAGGACAGAGATCAGCCCTGCCCCGAAGAACCACCCAGGGGCAGGAAGGCAAGGCGTCGACGCCGAGGGAAGAATGTTACGGAATTCCGGACAGAGATCCGACCAGTTTGCTTCTCTGACTCAGAGGCGGAGTACGATTCGGCGACAGAGCCCCTTCCCCAATCCCGCCAGTCAAGGGCAGGGGTAGGAATGCGGCACGTCAGCCTCGTGCTCCCCGAGAGCGAGATCGATGTGATCCCCGCTTCTCTCCGAAGGTATATCCGGAGTAACAAGGGCCTGGTAGACCCCCAAGGATCAAGCTTGCGGTTGGTACCGGCCCCTCCAGAAGTGCCTTCCATCTCGGTCGGAGAAACCGGAGACTTTTTCTGGGGACCGACGGTCGAACCACGATCTGGTGCACCCTCGGCGAGCACCGATGCTACGGCAGGATGTTCGCTCGCCGGCCTGTCCTATCGTGATGTGGTAGCCAGGGCACCGCCACCCTCAGAGGGCGGCCCGGGATATGGAGGCCAATCGGCATGTTCGCCGTATTCACCGCCGGCCAGCCCATCAGCCCGGCGGCCCGCCTCGGCACCACTGCCGGTTCCCCGTCCGTTCCCAGCCATTGAAGAGGACCAAGGAGATCTGGGTCCCGAGTTTGAGTCGTGGAGCTTCTGGACCGTCCTTGCAGAGGGCCACTTCCCTGAGAAGTTTTGGCCAGTCGCAGGACCGGGCTTTGATGCACCCGAATCGCTCACCCCGGATGAGTTCGAATGCTTCCGCCGAACTCTCCAGGAGACTCGCTCCTGTCTTCACCGCCTACAAATGCCATACCCCGGGAGTCAAGCGCACCTGGAGGATATTGGTGAGCAGTGCCGTCAAATTGACCTGGCCATGCTCCCCGCGGTTCGGCACCCCGGGTCATTTGGGCACCACGAGGCCCTCCAACAACGATGCGTTGAGTGTTTTCAAGTACTCCGCAAAGTTATCGAGGAAGCCACTCCCCACGTGTATATATGTGGATGGGGGCAGTACGCTGCCCTACGCTTCAGTGTGATTCGCCGACAGCCCGATTTGCTGGGTGGCCCTGAGGGTATATCCCCACGGACAGAAACAGTCAATATGGCTGACCTGTCGGGAGAGGGGAACGACTTGGAACTTCTCGACGGGGGCTTCCCCCCCGAAGACAAGCCGTCGTCAGATCCATCGGTGAGAGTTACTCGTCATCAGAGGAACCTCCTGGGGATCCCCGCACCCACTGAAGCACTGACGTTAAGCCGAAACGTCAGCAAAGGAAAAGAGAACAGTGAGGCTATAAAGCCCGCCGACCCATCTGCCTCCATGCAGAGGGCAGAGGAGGATCCCGAGAAGGCTACGCTACGTCAGCAGCTCGCCGAACAGAAGAAGCTGGTTGACCAGCTCCTCGCCGAGCGCGCTGCAGAACGGCGGCCTGACTACGGTGATCCCAGGCCAGGACAGCAGGGACCGGAACAACCGCTCCTCGATGAGACTCTCCCGGGCAACCGTGATTACGCCGTGTTCGCCGACAGGAGAGAGGCCATTGCCTATGGCAAGAGGGCGCGGTATGTTTCGCCACACCCTCCCGAGCGGCGTGACTACCTGAGAGATCCCGCTCGGATTCCTCCCGCTGCCCCAAGGGCCGCTCCGCCCGCCATCCCACGAGCTGCCGAGTTCGACGACCCGGTCGACGACCCGATTGAAGGGCCATGCAATGCGCTCGTGGTTAGAGATCCTCGCCAGGACTGGAACCCATGTCCGGACGATCCGATGGCGGCACTCATTGCCCGCATGGAGGCCTTGGAGACTCAGCAGGTGGCGATCCCACCGGACGGCAAGCCCTACCCAGCATGGGTGGATGACATGCCGGCGCCTCCGGGATTCGGGAATCCCACTTTCGCTCCCTTCAACGGGACTGGAGATCCGCCACAGCATTTAGCCCACTTCAACTCGAGGTGCGGGCCTATGTTGGGGACTCCGGCGCAGCAAGAGGCCGCTAAGCTTCGCTGCTTTGTTCAGACACTGGAAGGGCCAGCATTTGTCTGGTACAGCCAGCTCCCCGTCGGGTCGGTAACCAGCTGGGAGGACCTCCGTAGACAGTTCCTCTACCAGTTCAGTTCCACGACCCGGAAGACAAGTATCGCAGACCTCTTCAAGTGCAAGCAGAGGCCTGATGAGCGAGTCGCGGACTTCGTCGCCCGATGGAAGGGTCTCACGTATTCCCTTGACATGCCATTGACTCAGGAGCAGTTGCTGACAATGTGTGTCGGGAACGTTAAGACCGAGCTGGTCCCTTCCCTGATCACTCAAAATTACCCCGGAGGGTTCAGGGACTTCTCAGACAAAGCTCAACGTCTTGAGGAAGCCCTGCAACAGGCCAGCCAGGCACACCCGTTGCCTCCTATGATTCCTGCAAGGAGAGTCAGCAGGGCTGAGCCCGCTGCTGTTGCCCAGATAGAGGCCCCCAGGCCATTGGAGCTGCTGCCGGTGAGGCCAGCTCCACAGCCTCACAGGAACCCGCCTCCACGGGCTCAGTTCCCGGCCCAGCAGCGGCAGCCTCAGAACCGGCCGGCCCCTCCGCGTAATGTACCGCCGCAACCCAGGCGAGATAATCAGGGTCCACCTCCTCGGCCGGCCCCTCCAGCCCCTCGTCAAGACCACGCTCCCAGGGGCCCACGACACCTGACTTACTCATTCCACGAGGATCAGGTCCCCGGTTATTTCCGGAGCGCCCTGGAGCAGAGAATTGTGCGACTGCCTGAGTGTTGGAAGCCAAAGGAGGCACATCTTACGAATAACCCCCGCTACTGCCCCTACCATCGGGCCCTGGGGCACACCATCCAGCGGTGCTATGTGTTTAAGGATTGGCTCCAAGACCAGATTAACAACAATGTAATCAGGTTGGGCCCAGCTCCAGCATAAGTGGCAGGCGTGTTCGTGGGATCAGATGACGATAGTGGCAACGAGGACGAATGGCAGCTGGTCTCCAACCGCGGGTCCCAGAAGTATAATAACTGGATGGCCCGCAAGACGACCATTCGCGCCCATGGAATCATCCTTGCACGCTTGAATCAGCCTGAGCCCCCAGAATTTGCGGGTGCTGCTTCGGCATCGTCGTCCCAGTCTGCCTCTTCCAAGAGGAGCAAACGGCGGCAGCGCAAGAAGGAAGAGCGCGCCCCGCCGGTTCCGCCACTATCCCGCACTCTCGGCGATTTCATGCCCCCGGAGATGGGGGTCCCTCCTCGGATCTGCCCGGTGATGGATGATTCGTCCGATGACGGTATTGGGTACACTTCGGTTAACACCGTCGAGCTGGTAAATCCCTTTTCGGTTCCCGACGTTGAAGAACACCAGGTGGACCTCCCTAGTGTCCCCGGTCGTCGCAACCGTCGGAAGAACCGCAGCAGCAGGAGTCGCCGGGGCACAGCCGCTGGTGCCTCCAGCCAGGCCGTGCACGCCACCGAGACTAGGCAGCAGGCTCAAAACCGAGCGCAACGTGCGCCGCCCCCCCATTCGGGGATGACGGATTCGCCTCCGCCGCTGTTTGTGGTGTGGGACCAGGCAGAACTGCCTCAGCCGCGTCACGACCAGCTCCGCCCTGCCACGGGTCCATCCCGGCCTCCTGACCCCAGTACGGTGACCATTTCCCGGACTGCAGCCAGTGAACGGCAAGATGCGCCAAGTACCAGTCGGCCGCCGATCCAACCGGTAAGGCCCGCCATGCTTCCAACCGCAGAGCAACCTCCTGCAACCAGGGGCTCGCGCTTGGCCAAAAAGTATGATGTCCTGAAGCACTTGGCCGACATCCCAGCAAGGCTCTCCATCCTTGAGGCTCTGCGCATGTCATCTGAGATGCGCGAGGCACTCGCTGAAGCCCTGAAAAGCCCCCTCCAGTTTGAGACAGAGGTTGCGGCTGCAGAGGCCTTTCACGCCGAAACGATCGAGGACGCCGAATGTCAGGCAGTTATCTCGTTCTCTGGTAAGGATGAAGACCCTCCTATACAGGGACACATTCGTCCGCTGTATGTCACTGGCCAGTTCAATGGCCTTGAAGTCCGGCGTTGGCTTGTCGACACGGGGTCCGGGATTAACCTGATTCCAACTCGGACGCTCCGGAGATTGGGGTTGTCTGAGGATGACTTGATTCCCTCCGACCTCAGGATCCAGGGGTACGATCGCACCGAGTAAACCCCGGTCGGCAAGATACGTTTGAAGACCCAGTTCGGTGACTTGGTTTCCAACACCGAATTCATGGTGGTCTCTCAGGACACTGCGTACAACGCATTGATGGGCAGGCCATGGCTCTATCTTCACGCGGCGGTTCCCTCATCATACCACCAATGCCTCAAATACTCCCTTAATGGCCGAGTAGGCGTGCTTCAAGGAGATGCCTCTCCTTTTGCCTCGTGTGAAGCCCGCTATCTGGACGCGGACTATTACAAGAGCAAGGATAAGCAGATCCTGGCAGGTGAGGTTGAGCCTGTCGCTGTTGCAAGTGATCCCTGGGCAAGTCTGGATGATGCTTACGTCCTCCCGATTCAACGATTGGACGTGGCCATGGTCTCAACGGCCCGCGAGTCTCCTAATGAGATGATCGCGACCGCCCGCGCCAGCACCAGTGGCCCAGCAGGATCTGGTAGCCCCAATGCAGTTGCCAATGCAGTCTCTCTCGTGGACGATCCCTCCCCGAGTGGAGAGGACGTGGAAGATGCACCCCCAGCCTTTGAGGAGGGCGTCCCCGCCACGGTCGATGAGTTAATACAGGTGAACCTTGGAACCGAGGCCGATCCAAGACCCACATTGGTTAGTGCCGCCATGCCCTCAGAGGAGCGGCATCAGTACGTGGACTTTCTCAGGCAGCACCGTGATGTGTTCGCTTGGGGCTATGACGAGATGCCGGGGCTAGATCCTCAGGTAGCCGTCCACCGCCTTGGTCTCCCGGCGAACCATCGTGGGTTCAAGCAGCCTCCCAGGAAGATGCACCCATCCCACGGTGCCATGGTTGAGGCCGAAGTTGACAAGCTTATCAAAGCCAACTTCGTGAGGGAAGTTCAGTACCCCAAGTGGCTGGCCAACATTGTGCCGGTCAGGAAGAAGAACGGGCAGATTAGAGTCTGCATCGACTTCCGCGATCTCAACCGCCACTGTCCGAAGGATGATTTTCCACTTCCAGTGACAGAGCTGTTGATTGATGCCACGGCAGGGTTCCAAGCCCTCTCCTTCATGGATGGATACTCCCGATACAACCAAATTCGGATGGCCCCTGAGGATGAGGAGTTCACTGCCTTCAGGGCCCCCCAAGGTACCTTTTGCTACCGGGTCATGCCCTTCGGCCTGAAGAATGCAGGTGCCACCTATCAACGGGCGATGCACCGCATATTCAAGCCAATCCTCGGCACACTGGTGGAATGCTACGTCGACGACTTGGTGGTCAAATCGCACCAGCGTCAGGACCATCTCAAAGATCTTGAGAAAGTGTTCAGCTTCCTCCGGTCTCGCTGCCTGAAGATGAACCCGTTGAAGTGTGCCTTTGGGGTCACCTCCGGAAAGTTCCTTGGATTTGTGGTAAGATACCGGGGTATTGAGATCGACCCAGAGAAAATCAGGGCGATTAGCCAGATGCCTCCCCCAGGTACCATCCGGGAACTGCAAGGGTTCCAAGGCCACTTAGCCTATATACGCCGATTCATCGCGAATCTGGCCGGCAAGTGTAAGCCCTTTTCTCGGCTCATGAAGAAAGGTGCCACCTATGTATGGGATAAAGAGTGTCAGACCGCTTTCGAGGAAATCAAGCAGTACCTGCTTCAACCTCCGGTCCTGATGCCGCCCGTATCCGGAAAGCCGCTGGTCCTTTATGTGACCGCCCTGGAACGGTCCCTGGGTGCCCTTCTCGCCCAGAAGAACAACGAGGGAACAGAGAATAGCCTCTATTACCTCAGTCGCATGCTCCTCGATGCGGAAGTTAGGTATTCCCCCATCGAGAAGAGCTGCCTGGCGCTCGTATTTGCCGTACAGAAATTACGGCACTACTTGCATCACCATGAGGTACAGTTGGTTTCTCGGGTAGACCCGTTGAAATATATCCTGAGCCGACCTATGTTGACTGGCCGTCTAGCACGGTGGGCTGTAGTTCTCTAGCAGTTCGACATCAGGTATGTGTCTCAGAAGGCCATCAAAGGGCAAGCATTGGCAGACTTTCTGGCAGCTCACCCGACCTCCGCGGATCAGCCGCTGGATCTAGGATTTCCTGATGAGACCATTCTCTCGGTTGATCGAGCCGATCCATGCTGGCAGATGCACTTTGACGGTGCCTCCCGGAGCCCCACCGGTAGAAGACTCGATAATCCTAAGCTCAACAGAGTGGGCTTGGGCATCGTCTTCATTACCCCGGAGCGAGCCGTGCTGCCATACTCTTTCCTGTTGTCAGAGGGCTGTACCAACAATGAGGCGGAATACCATGCCCTCATCACCGGCCTCGAGTTGGCTCTCGAGATCGACGTGCCCCGTCTGTTCGTGAAAGGGGACTCCGAGCTGGTCGTTAAGAAGATCAATGGCGACTATGTTGTCAGGAAGCCGGAACTTGTGCCATTGTTGGAGTGCACCCTCCTTCTGATGGCCCGGTTCCCTTCTCGGCCAGAAATTGTCCATATTCCCCGGTCGCAGAACGGTCGAGCAGATGCTTTGGCCAGCCTCGCTGCATCACTTGCGGAGCCTGAACAGGACAACCTGATCGTCCGCGTGACGCGCCGTAGGCTCATCGCTCCCGTTATCCTGGAAGAAGATCGTGGCACGTTGGTAAGTAACCTCACCACGGTTGCCCCTATGCCCGGAGCCCCGAGTACCCCAGATATGACAGTCGGATCAGCCCCTGATTGGAGGACTCCTTTGGTCGAGTACCTCCAACATGGCATTCTTCCATCGGATCGGGCCGAGCGCGAGCGAGTTCGACGCAGCGCATCGCAGTTCGTCCTCCAGAGCAGTCCCGGCCTGGAGCAGATCCTCTACAAACGCGGATTTGATGGTGTTCTCCTTCGTTGCCTTCAGGGAGTTGAGATCCCACGAGTCATGCAAGAGGTTCATGCTGGTTCATGTGGCGCCCACCAGACTGGGCCGAAGCTGTCCCACCAGATTCGGAGGTTGGGATACTTCTAGCCCTCTATGATCCATGACTGCATCGAGTATGCCAGGAGGTGCCATGCGTGCTAGGTTCATGCGAACTTTGTGCATCGGCCGCCGGAGCCTCTCCATACCACTAGGTATTCCTGGCCCTTTGCAGTCTGGGGTTTGGACGTTGTGGGACCTTACCCACCGGCGACAGCTCGCCAGTGCCGGTTCATTCTGACCGCCACGGACTTCTTCTCCAAATGGGCAGAAGCGATTCCGCTCAGAGAGGTCAAATCCTGTTCGATCGCTGACTTCGTGACCTCCAACATCATCTATCGATTTGGAGTGCCTCACGCTATCCTCACGGATAACGGAACTAATTTCCGAGCAGCCGAGTTGAAGAAGTTGTACGCCATGTATAACATTCGCTCGAACCATACATCTCGCTATCATGCGCAGGCGAATGGACAGATCGAGGCGTTTAACAAAACCCTCTCTAACATTCGGCAAAAGATGGTTGGTCAGAACAAGAAGAGATGGCCGGACAAGCTCCCCAACGCCCTCTGGGCTTATCGGACGACGACTCGCAATTCCACCCAGATGACCCCTTATTCCCTGGTGTATGGAGCTGAGGCCGTCCTGCCCATCGAGATCCAGTTACCGTCCTTGCGCACTGCGGTCTACGACCAGCAAGCGCCGGACAGAGTTGCTGAAGCCCGTCTAGTCGAGTTGGAAGCACTGGATGAGAATAGGCTTCGCGCTTTGCACAACTTGGAGAGGCATCAAAGCAGAATGGCTCGAGCTTTCAATAAGAAGGTTCGCCTCCGCTCCTTCCTGCAGGGTGATCTAGTGCTAGCCCTAAGAGCGCCGATGATCCCCGGCAGGAAGCCGCCCAAGTTGGAGCCCAATTGGGAGGGACCTTTTGTTGTCCACAAGGTCTATCCCAATGGCGCGTACTCCCTAGCGACTATGGATGGTGAGCGTGTCACTCCTCCCACCAACGCTAGGTTCCTCAAGCAGTACTTTGTCTGAGTGTGCCCATGCCCTGTACGATGTTAAACTGCATTCGTCCGAGCTACAAGACGTTAAACTGTTCAGCATTCGTCCGCGCTGCAAGACGTTAAACTGCCAAGTGCTACGTCCTGCACGACGTTAAACTGCATTCGTCCAGGCTACAAGACGTTAAACTGTTCAGCATTCGTCCGCGCTGCAAGACGTTAAACTGCCAAGTGCCTCATCCTGCATGACGCTAAACTGCACTACGTCCAAGCTGCACGACGTTAAACTGCCCAGCGTATCGTCCTGCATGACGTTAAACTGCTCCTCAAGAACTATGTGCGGCTTGATTCCCATCCTTATGGGATACGTAGGACCGCCTGAACATTCATGTTTCAGGCCCAGCCCCATCCTTTGGGAATTTCCATCCCATCTCGGGCCCTTGGCCCAGTTGCCTCCGGGTGTGCGGCGTATGGTGTGAACGCGGGGCTATGCCCTCATTCACGTCGGTTTGTTCGCCACGATGTACGCCCCCCACGTTTGGGGATGCCTTCTGCTCCCCCCTTCTTTTCTCGTCCTGCATGACGTTAAACTGCACTTCAAGAACTACGTACGGCTTGATTCCCATCCTTATGGGATACGTAGGACCGCCTGGACATTCATGTTTCAGGCCCAGCCCCATTTCCCGGGAATCTCTATCCCGCGTCGGGCCTCTGGCCCAAGTTCCCCTCCTTTTTGTGCGAGGCGTATCGCGTGAGCGGGGGATTATGTCCTCATTCGCGTTGGTCTACTGGCCGCGCTGTACACCTCCCCCCGTGTGTGGGACTACCTCACACCCCTCATCGTCCTGCATGACGTTAAACTGCCTCTCAAGAACTACGTGCGTCTTGATTCCCATCCTTATGGGATACGTAGGACCGCCTGGACGCTTGTGTTTCAGGTCCAGCCCCGTCCCTTGGTTGATCACGGGGATCTGCCCTCTTTTGGTTGCTCTCAGGGTGAATCCTCCGACCCTTTCCGGTGATCTGTTAACATGTTTTGGGTACTTCGGTCTATGACTCGTAGTGTCAGATTCAACCCCGACAAGTCCTGTGTTGCTTGTCAGGCCTCGCGCTTCCTCTTGTTCGAGCCTTCACTCAAAGGGATCCTCGTTAGCAGTTTGGGTACGATGCCTCAGTGCTCTCCTACCGCTCCGGGTCGATTTACCGGCGGGTCTTGGGCCGCAAATCGATATGAATCCTGCGATTGAGCGGTCGATGCTCGTTTGCTTGCCCCGTCTTAGGCTGACGCGATCGGATGTTGTGTTGTGAATGCGTCAGCAACATCCTCGATCGCCATGTCAGCTCTTTCAGGCACTGAACATTGGTTGCGCAGTCCTCATCACACTCCGCCTTTATGCGTTGTAGTGGAACCTCGACACTCTTTTCATGCTGACCTTCAGTACACCTCTACACGTTAGGCAGACCAACCAAGGTAATGATGTCGTTCGAGGCTCCCATGATCTGAGCACCAAGGATATATGCGGATATCCTCCCTAAGGGCCATGCGTAGCTGGACCCTCGTCCCCATAAGGAGGAAGGAGTCGCCCAAACAATCGCGTTCTGGGCCCAGTATATCTGGAGGCTAGCATCTCTGCCCCTCGGGTGATGGACATACGCAGGCCCCTATCCCAAGACTCTTCTCCTGGAATCGTGCGTGACCGCAAGGCCGGGTATGCTCCCACCTCCGCCGTGTCCGCCGTACCGCGATAAGCGGATTCCTCCATGGTCCGAACCACACGACCATAAACTGTGTTGTCTGGTCCTACCACACGACCGTAAACTGTGATCGTCTTGGCCGCCCGACGAGAAACGGCACTGCATCGTGATGTTCCCCTCAGGGGGCACTCATGTTGGGCGCTGGTTAATAACCACGCCATTCATCAATGCCTTCCGTGGCTTGATTATTGTGGCGACGCCAGAGATTTCCCAATCACAGGCATGTCGCCGCACAAAGAAAAACCATTCATCTTTAAGGACAAACAAGAAATATCAAATGCCGCTCCTTCTGTGTGCGAGGGTCAGACCCGCACTCTTCCCCGCACTGGTGCCCGATTGTGTTGCGCCGCGCTTCGAGAACTACGTGCGGCTTGATTCCCATTCTTATGGGATAAGTAGGAACGCCCGGATGTGTGAAACTTCGGGTCCAGCCCCCCACCTCTTAGAGATTCCCCCTTCTCTGGGGAATCCGCCGCCTTCAGGTCACCCTCAAGGCGTGTTCCCCGACCCCTTGCAGTGGTCCACCGGTGTCAAGAGTGCTCTGGTTTATTTCCAGGAGGGTCAGGATCCGCTTGGTCAGGTTTCCTCCGCTTTTCAGGCTTCGTGCTCCCTTTCATTCGGACCCATCGTCCACGCCCTGGGTGGAGCCCCCGTGAACGGTTCGGACACAATGCCTCAGTGCTCTCCCACCGACTCGGGCCGGTACCCCCAATGGCCTCGGGCAGCAAATCGATATGAATCCTGCGATTGAGCGGTCGATGCTCGTTTGCTGCCTCATTCCACCAACGGTTAGTGCGATATTGATGCTGCTTTTCCGCCACGGTCGGCAGTACTCCCATATCGTTACTCCGATGCCCCCAGTCCTTGAGTGAATGGCCGCATGATTCACATTTTCCACCTCCCATTCCGGCCAGGCAAAACCTCGACACTCTTGACACTATCCCTCAGTGCATCTTCGCATACCCAGGGGATGGTACCACAATGCGGCGTACTTTGAGGTCCTTATGGTCCGAGCTCTAAGACCTTAAACTAAGATCTACCCTTATGGTCCGAGTTCTAAGACCTTAAACTAAGATCTCTCCTTATGGTCCGAGCTCTAAGACCTTAAAATAAGATCCACCCTTATGGTCCGAGCTCTAAGACCTTAAACTAAGATCTCTCCTTATGGTCCGAGCTCTAAGACCTTAAACTAAGATCTAGCCCTTATGGTCCGAGCTCTAAGACCCTAAACTAAGATCTACCCCTTATGGTCCGAGCTCTAAGACCTTAAACTAAGATCTACCCTTATGGTCCGAGCTCTAAGACCTTAAACTAAGATCTCCCCAAACGGAATTCTACGTCCTGCATGACGTTAAACTGCACTCTCAGAACTACGTGTGGCTTGATCTCCAGCCTGATGGAGTACGTAGGAATGCCCAGGCATTCCGACTCGGGTCCAGCCTCAGGGATCGTTAAGTCCCGCCCCTCCTCGTCGCCGGCCGTCTGGCCTGACTTCGGGTAGAGTGGTGCAGTTGTGATATTCTCCCCGATTCAGCTCGGGATGCCCCACTGCAATGGTGGGAAGCGACGGTTTCCTCGTCAAAGAGGTGCTGTCTGAGAATTGGGGTGACTCACGGCCAGATTAGTGCATCCGCCTAATACGCTCTCCCCACGGTGGCGCAATTTTGAGAGCGTTGGATTCTGTCCGAACAAATCGTCACTTCGCCCCATGCTTCGTGTGCCCTGTTGATCTGGATTTCCACCCTTGTGTCTGAAGGAACCCCAAAGCGGTATTCATGATGACATGTGGTCCGCCTCCTGCAATATGAATGATGGCCTTTTTCGGTCCGTCTATTGCAGTTGTTATGGTCGATCCACTGTCCGCCTACCGTCTTGGGCATTTCCTGGAAGGCCGACCGTTGTGGATGTCTGGATTCGGGACGCGCGATTCACCCTTTCTCATTTCCCTATGTTCGGATAAAATCTCAATGCCCCTAGAATTGTCCCGCTCGTGTGTTGGAACAGGTTGGGGGGATGGTACATTGATTAGGTCTGAGGTCTCCTTTCCTAGGAATGACCTCCCTCTTTTCTCCAGAAATCCAGGCCCAATTATGGATGCCTGATGCTTGGTTAACACTCCCGCTAGACAACGAATTGTGGTTGAGCATGTTAAGCCAAAAGATGCAGATAAATATATTGATTCATACAGATGGATCAAAGTAGCGGAAGCAAAGGTTTTGGGAATGGCAAAACAAAGCCCTTAGGGATTAGCGTGCTGAATGAGTCTTTCTAATGCCGCTACCCTTTGGCTGGTGGCCTCCAGAGCTGCTTCTCGCTCTCTGCGTGCCCTCTCTTCGTCGGCGGTCGCAGCACGCAGTTCGTCGATTCTGGCCTGTGCACGCTCCCGCTCGACCTGAATTGTGACCATCTGTTGGCCCGCCTCCGTCAGCTGTACCTGGGCGTCAACCAGCTGGGCTGCTAGTTGCTCCACAAGCTCGGTACACGTTGCGACGAAGGCCTCCTTCTCTGCCGCCTACCCTTCGAGGCACCGGACTTCCTGCTCCGCCACGAGGAGCGCCCGCGTGCTCTCCGACATGTCCCGTCTTTGTGTGACGTCGGCACGCCGGCAGCTCTCGCGCATCTTTTCGGCCATGAAATCACGGACCGTTAGATGGAGGCGTTGAGCATCAGCTCCCCCGGCACACAGAAAGCGCAGCCAGGTTTGAAGTGATCCCATGCGCCCCAGCCACTCCGACGTGTCTCGCTTGAGGAAGCGCTGGATGCACTTCCACCCCCTGCGGCGCGTTATCCGGCTCTCCTCGACCGCCTCCGTGTCTGAGTCATCCATCTCCTCGGGATCGGCAGGCCGGTAGGCAGGGAAGGCAGCCAGCAGGTCTGCTGCAGGGTCCGCCCCTGGGAGGTCCTCACGAGGGATAGGTTCCCCAACATTCGGGCGACCTTCTTCTCTCTCCCCAGCGGCGCTGACACCCTCGTCAGCCCCCAACCTCTCTCCGATGGCAGCACCGTCGACGTCCGCAGCCCCTTGATCAGCAGTTGGTGGGGCCGGCTCGGTTTGGGAAGTCTGTTCCGGAGCAGGCGGCATGTCCACCACTGGTCCACTCGTAGATGGCCCGGGTTCGGCAACCCGATGAGCCTCCAGTGTTGAGATCACTGCGCAGGGCATGCCATGGTTAGTCACGGATCGTCAACGGCAGGCACCAGCAGTAAAGTAAGGAGACTTACGGGAGGTCAGAGTGTCATCTTCCGCTATCCCGGCCGCCGCAGGAACAGTTGCAGCAGGGGGCCCTTCCGCGCTTGTCAGTTCGGTAATGGGTGCCTGGCCCTCGCCTTGTCCTGCTGGCGCCCCTCCTACTCCCGCTGAGGATGCCTGACCAACATCCGTGCGCTCCTGAGAAAGATGGAGAAATGGGTTAGAAGCTGCATAAGAGAGTGGATGAAGCAGATTGAGTAGGGATAGAAGCGGACCTCGAGGAGCTCAGTGACATCAACGTTGTCAGAGCCGGCCACCTCGCCGCTCTCCCGTGGGCTCCCCTGATGGGATCTTCCCTCGGAGCCTTCATCCTCCCCCATTTCCTCCTCTTCTTCGGAGTCGTTGCTACTGTCGTCTTCTTCCGGCGGCATCTGTTCCGGAGCGGGCTCGAGACCGAGCATCACCTTCACCAGAAGGGATGGCTCCGCGCGCTGACCACGTTGGCGCGCGTACTCGTCCATGGCCGTCAGATACGCATACTGCCGGTTGAAGTCCACCCTGTCGGCAATGTGGAGGCGCCCGACCTCTGGCAGATGGATTCCTTCTCTGAGAATCTTTCGCCAGATGGCGTCGGTCCCCAGTGACTGCCGCAGGGTCATCCAGGCCGACCACAGCGCCGGGAAGACTGCATCGTGGGAGGGTTCGAGCAGACGTCTCACCTGCTTCCCGGGCCGCTCTTCGACCACCACACGTGCCCCCTCTCTGGGCGCCGAGGTCGTAGCGGTAGCTCGCGATGTGCCCGCCGCCGAAGTCCCTGCCCGCGCCGGCTCCGCTGTTTGGCGCGCCTCCGTTCTCCCCCGTGTGGCGGCGCCTCACCTCCTTCCTTGACGCCCGGTCTCCGCATGGGTAACCTCGAGCCGCCGAACTAGCTTCCGCAAAAGCCCCTCGGGGTACGCGATGGCCCAGTGTTCGGCGTACTCGGTTGCCAAGCCTGCGTCAACTCCTGTAGGAGGGAGAGTGATGACGTCGCCAGAGCCGAAAGCGGCAAACATCAGCCACATCTGGCGAAGGACGCCAGGGTTCGTCTCCTCCCGGACAGCAGTGAATACCCTCTTCGGCATCCGTTGAAGGCACCCGAACTGCCTGGCGAACCGGGTCGGCACGTAAGGCTCGCAGATCACCTTCCCGTCGATCCGATCCACGAGCACCCCGCCCCGCATGTTCAGGAAGTATTCATGCTGCTCCAGCGGACCCTGCCCATTGTCGATCATCTGGCCGACGGGAGTGGGGAACGGACTGAAGTTGAAGTTGGCGTGATTGCCAATCCGGATCCGCACGCCCTCCTCACTTAGGGTCATCGGAGTGACCCCCGCGATGTTCAGCAGGGAGGGTCGCAGGCCGTTGCCCGGAGGAATGATGGCGTTCGGAAACGTGTACCCACCGAGGTGAGAAGCCACCCAGCCGTGGAAGAACTGAAAGGGCCCACAAATCCTTCGTGGCGACCCCCCTCGTGAGATGCGTCCCAGGATGGCATACAGCCTCGCCAGCACTGGGACCCCGAGGTTGTATCTCTTGTTGGCGGCCATAGCGCCCGCCATCGCCAGTGTCGCCGGGCGAACGCCCATTCTCGTGTCCCGCACTGGCAGGAGCCACCCACTCAGAAAGGCGGCCAGGAACGCCGCGTACCGGACATTTGGGTCCCGGGCCTCGATGACGCGGTACCCCCATGAGCGGTAGTCGCCCGTCTCTAGGACCCGCCAGTACGACCCGTTCCGGCTCCTCTGAGCTGCGGTCGGGCACCGCTTCCCCCTGCCTGGCATCTTGACCGCCGGGTCATGCTCCAAGAACTGGCCGAACCATTCCTTGTAGGCTATGTCCTTCTGGAAGTCTTTGATCCCGAGCCGCTGCGTAGCCAGGTCAAACAGATGCCAGGTCAGGATGGGAGTCTGTGACCTGTCCTCCCAGGTGTTCTTCGGTGGCAGGAACTCATCGTATTGGTAGCCCTCCAGCGGGATACCTCCGATGCAGTGGATGTCCCAGAGACCGATGCCGACCTCCCCATGGTGAAGATGGAAGGTGTTGGTATCCGGAGACCAGCGGGTGAACAGCTCCGGCCCGAGCTCGGACTGCTGGTAGAAGTGGAACTGCGACGTCCACACCGCCTCGAACAGGCCGATGTACCGCAGCTCCTCTGCGAAGTGACCGCAAGTGTGGCGTACCCAGAACGCCCAGGCCCACTCGCTGGTGAAATTGCCCCCAGACCGCAAGTCCCAGTCCTTCAGCCAGCCCTTGGTGTTGTCAGTGACACTCTGGCGATATATGCTCGAGTAGAGGGCTGGAGAATTCTCCGCAGTAGGCTCACCCCCGTCAATGGTTCGCGTCCTCGGGTTCAGGACATAGACATCCAAGTGTCTGGTCTCCTTGGCAGGATGCCCATTGTTGGTGATGTTATAGCGGAGAAGCTCGTCCTCCCGGGTCACCCAGGTCCGCGGCGCATCAATCTCGAACCCTGGCACCGGAACCTCATCTAGGATGCCGAAGTTCCAGAGCGGCAGGTTGTCCGACAGCGGATATGTCTTCTGGGCCGGCGTCAGCAAGTCGAACAGGGATTGATTGTTGGAAACAATCTCCTTGGCTCCGTAAACCTCCTCGTTCATCGCCATCTCAGCTCTGCGAGTGGCGGCATCCCCCTCATTTCCTCTGTGCGCGGCCATCTCAGAAGTTTCGGGAGTCGTGCGGGTAAAGGGATGAAGCGTGCGGGGTCGGACGAGGCTAGTAGAGAAGTTTGAAGGGTGGCGCGCAATCCAAGTGGACGGCGCGCAATTGGGAAGAATGTCGCGCAAAGTTCCGGGTTTTCGCGCAAAGACAGGCGAAATCCGGATGGTTTTGCACGCCGATCGGGCGAATTTCGCGCCGGAAAAGGCAATTTCGCGCACGAGAGCGTTGGAGCTTATCGCGCGGAAGGCCTGTGTACGGAACGCGGGACCCAGGGCCCCTATTTATAGGCGAGGCCGGGGTCCGCGCTGCGCGGAAAGCGCTTTGCGTGACCGCAGCGGCGAATTTCGCGCCCGGCGCCCCTCTTTGCGCGCCTAAGTCTCGCGCCGCCCAGGACTTCGGCATTCCGGCGTCTCCCTCAGAACCCGATCGTTGCGACCTCTCGCCGACCAGATTCCGAGGGGGGGCTTTTGTAGACGCCGGAAAAGTCTGTTGTTCCCAAACGAAGCTCCGGATGCGGAAAGCGAAGTGATATTTGGAGTCAGAGGCACGTTCCGGAGGGCCCGGAGGACTTGCGCGAAATTTCAGAGGCTCGCGCGCAAAGTTGACCCGCGGCGCGCAATCCTCCCGGGATGCGCGCAATGCGCCGGTTCGGCGCGCTATTTTGCGTGCCCGCGGCCTGCGTGGCGCCTTTGCGCGCTGGGTCCTGATTCCGCGCCCGCGAAGCGAATTGCGCGCCCGAGACCGGATTCCGCGCCCGGGGTTGCCTATAAATATAAGGCGACCCCCGACGTTTTGAAGGTTGCCAGAATCCGAAGCGTCGCTCGTTCGCGCAATCCAACCCCTTCCGCGCGCAATGCCGATCTTCAGGTAACCTCCTTTCTTTCGCGCAATAGAGCCTTGGGGTCCGCCTTCGCGCGCAATCCCCTTGGCTCATTTACTTTGAATAAATTTCAAACCCGAAGGTCTTTGCGCGCAAAAGAAGCCTCTTGCGCGCAATTGCCCCTGGGTACGCGCAATCCAACCCGATTGCGCGCACCCCCCATCTTCAAAGTGGCCATTCGTTAGAGAATGAGCCGTTGCCCCCGCGCGCTACCCGAAGCCTGGTGCGCGCAATCCCAATCATTCGCGCGCGAAGCGCTGGCCCAATTGCGCGCCAGCCCGCCATTTTGCGCGTCGGCCCGCGGTTTTGCGCGCAAAGCTCCTCTTTTGCGCGCAATCCGCCAGGGTCGCCTCCCTTGACCCCCTGAGGGTACCCGCCTGCATGGCGCCCGATGATCCTCATCCTGGGTGCCTGAACCGTGCACTGTCTTCCCGTGCAGCCTTCCAGGCTCGTGCGAAGTGACACGGACCCATCAGCGGCAATCATTCGTCCAGCATGACGTTAAACTGCATATTCGTCCTGCATGACGTTAAACTGCACAATGTCCAGCATGACGTTAAACTGCATATATGTCCAGCATGACGTTAAACTGCGCATTCGTCCCGCATGACGTTAAACTGCTCATACGTCCAGCATGACGTTAAACTGCACATCCGTCCAAGCTGCACGACGCTAAACTGCCTAGCCCCCATCGTCCGCGCTGCAAGACGTTAAACTGACAAGTGTTTCGTCCTCAACACACGACGTTAAACTGTACTTCGTCTGGCAAGACGTTAAATCGTCCGCTTCGTCCTCAACACACGACGTTAAACTGTACTTCGTCTGGCAAGACGCTAAACCGTCCGCATCATCCGATCTCGTGCTCTGCACGCAGGGTCTCCCCCGGTTTGGACGTGGCCCCCACCCGCTCGTCTCTGCAGGGATGTCGGGATTGTCCCGCTTTTGGGACGATTTAATGGGAGTGGCTTTTCCCTGCGGGGGCAGGGTATTACAAACCCCTAGTTTCTCGTGGGAGGCTGCACATGTGTATCTCCATTGCGCCTCCCCACTGCCGAAGCCAGTAGAGGGTGTGACTGGGATCGAGGTGTCTTCTGCTTTCGGTCCAAAGTCCCTTCCAACTGAGTTTTGCCGCATCCGGGCTGCCTCAAGTGCGTAAGTCCTGACAGAATGAACTACGTGGACTTTGATCCCTGTCTTCTAAACAGGGTACGTAGGAAGCCTTCTTGAGGTCCAAGCCCGCCACCTGGTCGTCCCGGTCGTATTCACGTCGGTTCGTCCATCAGTGGACCCCTCCAGGGTTCACGCTTGCGTCGATTCACTTATGAATCCGCCCCTGTGGGAGACTGCCCGTGTGTATCTCCACTATGCCTCCCCACAGCCCCTTTTTCCATTTATCGTCCAGCATGACGTGAAACTGTGATCCACCCGGCCGTTTCATCCCCCTCTGTGCGAGGTGGTTCGGTTCAATCATCCGCCCGGCGGCCTCGACCCTTTCGTGAGTCGGCTTGCCGACGTCCAGCATGACGTTAAACTGTATACCCGAACTACGTTGACTTTGATCCGTGCTAACGCGCGGTACGTAGGAAGCCTCTACGGGGTCCAAGCTCTTCACTCCATCATCCATCCTGATCCTTACCCGGGCCGCCACATCCCGGTGGGGTCATGCCACTTCTCTCCACCCCATATCACTTGGGAAGCCGCCCATGCGCTGGCCCCAGCGTCGGAGGTTCCCCGCAAGGGGTTCTGTCATCTGATCCACTTTTCGTGTTGATCAGTCCGATGCCGTCCCCGCTGGACGTTAAACTCGCGGCATACCCCGTGTTAAACATGGGAAGCTGAGGAAAACCTCAGGGGACACAGTTCCCCGCACCCCGTGCGGGATGCCTCAGGCCATCATGCCTTCGAGAAGCCCTATTAGGGACGGAAGACAGACGTGCAGAGCCGCAGTGTTACGACACGCCCCCAGCACCCAGAGCCACCCGGCCTTCTCACCGCAGGTTGCTGCCCCGCCCAGACTCCTTGGAGCGTCCGGGCGGAAGCAGCGTAATTAACTTGTGTCCATGAAGATATGGCGCCGGGAACGAGATTCACGAACATTCTTAAGTCTATGAGGGAGACCCGGATTAGGCGACGAGTTCCGAGGAGCCGACATCCCATCATCCCGGTTTCGATCAAGGAGCAGACACCCCTGAATAAGGGACGAATGCCGCCCGCCCTTGGAAAGCGGGACTGCGGGACCACAAGCCGCGCGCCCATCCCCTCGGGTTGACGGGTGCACGCGCGAACGCGTCCTGGCGGAACAGCGTAACCCGACACACATCCGCACCGAAACAAATATGTGTAAAGGAAAAAACATAATGGGTTTTCCTTAATTATAAATTTATTAATGGGTGTTATTTCCCTTTATATCCCATAGTAATTTATTTTTTTCTTCTTATGTCTTATAATGTTTTTTCATAGGGCCTAAGGATGTGTAAAAATTATTAAAATTTCAATATTGACATGTCCTGGATGAAGAAAAAGCGTCAATAATGAAAAAATGAGTAAAATCAAAAGAATCTATATTGTGTAAAATATTTAATAATTTTTATATAATATAAATATAAATATAAATATATATTAAACAAAATTAATTGATGATAAATAATTGGGGTTTAATATGTACTTTTCATCCTAATTATCTAAATATCTATTCCTAAAAATATTCTTTAGGATGAAAGTTATATAATATTTTTTTAATTTGTATTTATTGACAATAATTTATAGGCACGTTAGTTTTTATATAATAAAACATGTTAAGAATGTGATTTTATCCCTTGATCTTGGTGTACAAGCCCAAGGTTCTACGTGTTTGGCATCATTATGGTGCACTAGGTAATGATTGACTTCTCAGTGAACTGACCTTCTTGGGGCTATTACCCATATGCAAATCTAATCAAAATGACACAAATTTTTTTTTATATATAAACAGTTATTCCATTACATGGAATCCAAACAATTATTACATTACTGAAACATCAGGATGTTATCCTAAACAAATACTTATCCCTAAGGGTTACACAAATTTTTTTTATCATAATCCCAAAAATAACTAAACTAAACTAATCCTTAAAACCACAATAATCCTCCAAAATGACTAAATATTTCTTTGATACCAATAGAGCCACATCATACCCACACACTCGAGTCCAGTACTAAAAACATAGTCTTTACAGATATCCTTTAATAAAAACTGATATGAATGAAACTAAACTTGTCTTTATTTTATATAATTTTAATAAGGTAAACATTTTATCTAACTGTAAACACAAAATCCCATGAATAGGATCTTTAGTGTCTTCGGAATTGGATAAATAATAAACTCATTTTATAATACTTATGAACATTTCCATATAATTGAACCCCTCTAAACCCTCTTTCAATATTATAATCGGTTATACTCATCTTCACAACGTTGGGAATTAAAATATAAGAAATGGGTGGGACAAAATATGAAGTATGGTAAAACTGATCAACATCTTATCAAGGGTAATAAAATTAGAATTTTTAAAAAATGAGTATGAGATAAGTATCTTATTAAAAATATAATGGACCAATTAGATCTATACATAAGTAATGATATAATGACATGTAATCTCAATTAAAACAATATACCCTAGAAAAAGTTTGTGGAATAATGAGATAATAATAACAACCTACATAATTGAATTAAGGTATATGGTATGGATATGTTATATTACCTTAATGTATTTCATAATAATTACCTTTTATCAAAATATAAGCATATGGAATAATCTATTTCTTGATTTACTTGATCACACAAACACTTTAGAGCCAAATTAATCAAATTCAAGAGTTTTTATATCATGAGATATATATCCAAAACCAATGACATTTACTTCTCTATCGGACCCCATCCATAAATAATCAATATATAAGTTTTCCACATGAAATAATTCATTCATCATATCATAAAGAACCCATGGACAGAAAATGTGTTTTATACCATTTCTAAATGACATTTCATAAACTGACTTCAGATATTAGATCGATTTTTACCAACTTTTAATCACTCAATTAGAGTAATTCATATATGTATTTATAGGTTGATTCAAAAAATATAAATCTATAAGATTTAGATATTTTTAACAGGAAAATGGAAATGAATTAATATATAAGCTTTCAAAAAATACTTAATAACATTTTTATAAAGTGATGATGTTATGGATCATATTAAAAAATAATTTTCAAGAATATAACATGAAAAAAAATTAAAACCCAAATTTAAATGAAATATAAATAATGGATACATTAAAAATAACCTATTTTTTCTACAGTAAAGATGGATTGAAAGAGAAAAATATGAATAGAAATGGGAAATACATTTTCATATATATTTGGATAATACCATTAGTAGAACACATATTATTCATAGGGTGAAAAATATTTCATTCTAAATGAGTTAAAGTGGATAATTAATGTTATAAGTAGAAATATATATGGATTTAAAAATAATAATGGAAAGCATTGGCACAATGCGTGAATATGAATAAGAATGAAAAAGAAATCATTATGAGTAGATCAAAATTATTCTTTAACATCATTAAATTGTAGGATGAAATAAATACTTAAATTTAATTACCTAGAAAATAAGTGGGAAAGGAATTATAATATTTTTCATATAATATAAGAAACCCATCTTGTAGAAACCTATTGGAAGATAAAGAATTATGACTTAGAATAGATGTTGAATCAAGAAAACCCCTTACAAATTTTTTAGTAATTGAATCCAATGGTTTAGAGGATGTGATTCTTGATACGATTAGTGAATCAAATTAAAGAAAAAACAATTATAAAATTACACATCAATGCGGAAGAAATTACATAATGCAAAATAAGAATAGCTACATAACATGAAAAAAATCCGGTATTAATGGAAATTTAGTTGGAAACCATTACAAACATCAAATATTTTAAGAAAGAATCCTTTTAAAGGTATTTTATAAGAAAAAATTAAAAATACGAATAAAAAAAGTAAATAAAACATAATAAAATTATATGCTATAGTTTACCTAGATTATAAAAAATAAATTTAAATGAAAAATTATATATAAATGAAATGTTATTAATTTAAGTAAGCCCCTTACCTTTACACATAGTTTTCATGAAAGTGATTTAATCATTTTTATCATACCAAAAAATATTTTAATTAACTATTTGAGAATCATATTAATATGTATTATATTTTCTAAATATTTAATTATAATATATTATTATATTTTTAGTAGTTATTTATATATTATTTATAACATCATATGTTATTGATTTTATTTTTTTTCACAGATATATTAAATTTTCAATGACAAAACCCATTAATTAATCCCATATTCATTATTACTATAGAATAAATGTTATAGAAAGATTTCATTTAAAATTATTTATAAATATAAATTTTTTCATGATAATTTTATTCATGACATTGAATATGCAGTCAGAGAATATATTTTTTTGGTAATTTTTTAAAAAAATTTGGTACTTCAATAACAAATTAAATACTAATAGATAATTTAAAAAGCAATAAAAAGTAATTATTTTACTATTAATTTTTTATAACTAAATAGTAATGTTAACTAATTCATCCCTGATTGAAATTTGTAGAATTGTTCATATTGGTAGTTAAACCTGCCCAAACAAGAACATGCTACAATTGATGGGTGAGTATGGTTAATAAAGTTATTCCTTTGGAATAATATCATTACCATATATGTATAATGAAATTATATAGATTTATTAATGTGGTGAATAATATTTTAACAGTGATTTATAATGAATAAAATTCTATATTGAAAACAAATTATGTTGGTTTCTGGAGGTAGTAGTTTGCACCAACACATAGGTGATGTTGTCATTTTATAAAAAAATAAATTAAGGTATGAACTGGATTATATTTTCCAAAAAATATATTGTTTTAAATATTAAATTTATTTATTAATGTCACATGTTAACAATCCTTGAATGTCATTTATGAAAAATGGGACACGTCATTTATGGAGGTAGTAGTTCACATATAACATAGGTGATGTGTTAGTTTTTCGAATGAGTTCGAGGAATATAGAAATGGTTATTCAATAGTCATAATAAAATTTAACTTTGATTATGGTAGTTAAGTAATTATTTAAAAATAGATATATTATATTTGGATTAGGTATTAGACCGAACAAATGAAATGAAATGATAATGAGTAATTGAGAATTTTACCTTACTCCTTAGAAGAGAATCTTTGAAAATTGGATTATGGATTTAAGAGGTAGTATTTCAAGAATATAAGAACATATAGAAAATTTATAAGAGTTTTAGGGAGTTATTTTTTCATGTTTTTTTCTAATCTATGGGGCAGTAAGAGTGAGCCAATGTTGGGTGATGACCTCTCCTTTTAAATGGAAGAGTAGTGAAATTTCTATAATAATATAATATCTAAATTCACTAGTCAAGGAATGTGTCTCAAAAATTGAGATATAAAATAAATGAAGAATGTTTAATGTAAATAAATACCCAAAAATAAATTTTCACAAATTCCTTATTTTTTAATCATTTTTATTTTATATTGTTTCACTTTTTCCATTTTATATTTTAGTATGGTAACTAATTTATTCCGAAGTAATTCACTTGTAATAAAAAATAATGAAATTATTTCAGCTAAATAATTTATACATCCTGATTAAAAAATGTAAATATATTTTTTAATATAAATTTTCTTTGTGGGATAGAAATCAATTTTAATATTATCACACATAAAAAATAAATTTTTTTTATAAATACTGTATTTTTATTATTAAAAATTATGAGTAATTTAAAATTATCACTTATTTTTATTTCAATAAAATGAATTTGTTTGTTGTTAAGAATATAAAATAATTTGGATATATTAAACATCCAAAATTTAATTCAACCTTATTAATTGTTACTTACATGTAATAGACCAAAAATAGTTTTTATTAAAGTAAAATATTACTTAAGTCTCCATCTTATTGAACATGGGTTCAATAAATAAAAAATTAATTTTTTTAAATTATTAATCGTAATTTATTAATATATTTTTTATATTAAAAGGGTTTCAAAAACATTCAATCTATTCTTGTTTTATAAAAATATTATAAAAGTGGTAGTATTTTCAAAATTAGTATTTTTAACTATTCACCTAAAAGTAAATATTTTATAATTTTTTTAAAAAGTACACTAATATAATTTTTTAGATAATGAATTAAAAGAATAATGAAATTAGAATACTAAAAATTATAAATTTAACTCTAAAATTAATATATAAAAATTTTTCTTATAAAATATGGAAAACACAACCCAGATACCTTCTTGAACTGGTAACTGACCCGAACTGCCACATATGTGATGTGTATTACCTGTCCACATGAGAAATTGAATAGTAAGTATGTATAAATATTAACAAGATGCAATTATTTCTCATAATGTTATGGAGTCAATAAAACATATATACATTTAAAGTGAGAAACAATAAAAGAGAATATAAATATGCATGTCATCACATAAAGAGAAAAATGGAAGAAATATAATAGATGTGGTAGAAAAACAATCTCCAAGAGGCAATTCCAACTAAAGAGGGCGACAAGACCATAATAGATAATCCAATATATCTATGTTATAGCGTGGGAAAGCTCTTATCATCTCACCACCAACTACCCAAACCAGCTGAATGAAAACATTTTCGCTTCACTACAGTGTATTTCCTTTCACTATATATAAATAACAATTATTAAACGTAGGAAAAGGGGGAGTAAAGGGTGTGAGCTATGAGGTTCAGTAGGATCACACCTAGGTGTTCCACAAGTATTATCTTTACAAATAATCTAATCGTTCCACAAATTAAATAATATAAGGAATGATAAATATTTTATCAGTTTTGTATCAAAATCATTGAAAAAAATTTAATTTTCCCCATTTTCCACATGAATAAATAATATAGGTAAAAATGATTCAATGTATTTTATATACATCATAGTATTCATATCAAACCAAACCAGGTATCACATAACATATCAAATCAATGGTAATATAACCCAAACAGTACAATCCAAACAGCACAAATCAGTCAAAGAACTGGTAAATTCAAACAAAGGATCACACTAGGTCTGGATACCTAGGACACTAATAACCCAAACATCAATAATAACATGCACATTATGACCCTGAACATATGAATCAAATCTTGGTTATAGATAAAAACCCTAGATAGTGAACCTCTCAATAATGACTATCATGTCCCTAGAAAAATATTCATAGGGAGTAGAATAACTCCCCATGAGTGAAACCCCTAACTGTATCAACAGATGATGCCTACTAAAAATCCTTCCAACTAAATACCCAAGGATTCATATGTGAACTATTTTTTTAGAACATTTCATCCAAACCATGCTTTTGAAAACCATTTTAACGAAATAATTTCACAATTACTTAAAAATAAATTTTCTTTTACCAAAACTATGTTAAACCATATTTTATCAAAAATATATTTCCACACACATAGATCAAATCAATCAATCATGACATTTTATTAATAAAAAAATATTAAAAAAAGGAAAAATATTTCATTCATCATAGGCTATAGATGAAACCACCTAAATCATTACTCAGGAGGCATAAACCTGTAATGGGATCCACCAAAAAAACATGAATATTTTTATAGAGGCCCCATATAAAATCCCAAATATTTAGAGTTGATTTGATTTAAAAAATGGTTCAGTGACATGGATAAATCACAACTCACCATTAAAAATACACACCCACAACACTACAACCAAAAAAAGGATCATCCTAAAAAACAAGATCACATGAAAGATCGTAAATGGAATCAAGTGAAAAATCATCTCAGATCAAAGGATACAAGAATACAACACAATGAAGAAAAAATGATCAAAGGCAATAATGAAGCAGAAATGATTAATCAAATGGAGAGAAACCATGCACAACCAATACAATCATTTGTCAAATGAATCAATACAGAATGAATATAGGTCACCAAAATTTCTGCTAATAGCCTACACGTTTACAGTTATGAATCTATCAATCAGATAAAGAGTATATCAATCTTACGATTCCCTAAAAAGACCACCTTGAGACATTTACATGGTAGGTAATACTATTACATATCCTATAATCCAAGACATCCATTTATGCCTAAAAACACATTTCTTTTTTTAAAAAAAAATTAGGCATTAAAAGAAGTTTACCTCATTCATGATGTGTAACTTTCTCACATCATGAACCAATTCATGATATTAATCGTGTGACAATTACAGCTCATTTAATCATTACATGGTGTGTAATTTTATAATGAATAGAAAAAAATCTATATCCTTAAATAAATCCCAACCCACAAGGAAATTTATGAACTCATGAAGAACCCTATAATACATTAACATATATATACCTTGAATCCACTAATTCAATAAATCATATATCCTTGAAATTTTGGTCATTTTCCCATGAAAATGATCTATATCATCAAGAGACCCAAAATGAAGATAGTTAATGAGGAAAACATGTAAAGTGAAGGGTAATACTAGAAAAATGATAAAATTTTGTTAAAAAACCACACCACAAGACTTCACATACCCAAGAATTCATGTGGAATAATAAAATTATGAAAAATGATGATACCACTACTCCTTAATCAACAAATGAAACCCACATGTATTTTGATAGTCTGATTCATGTATCTATTACACTCAGGCCAATGGAGTGGAAGTCCCATGAAATGGTTTGACTTGAGAGTCAATGATCCCTACTGTTTTCTGTATAATATAATCCTTCGACTCTAAAACAATTTCTTCCCAACATAGAATGTGAGAGGGATGAGGATTATATTTCCTAAGCTGTGACATATGGAAAACATCCTGAATTCATATAAATTTAATAATAAATTCCAACCAATAAGAAACCTTCCCATGCCGATCAGTGATCTCAATTAGTCCAACATATCCTAGCGACTACTTTCCATATTTTCTAATCTGATGGTGACCAATATGAGGACAAAATTTCGTGAAACCAATGTCACCAATTGAAAATTGCAATAGACTATGACAATGCTCTATATAAGATTTATGGTGACTTTGAGCTCTAACCATAAAATGAAATTTGTCCTGAATCCATGTTGATGTATCCTTAACCAAACATGGTCCCACCAAGGAATCATCACCCACTTCATCTCAATGAAGATGTTATTTTGATGGGTGACCATACAAAGCCTCAAAAGGATCCATTCTAATTGAGGACTAGTAAATATTGTTATAAGAAAATTCCATTAACCCTGGATAGCTATACCAATTTACATTGAAATCCAAGATGCGTGGATGGATCATATCTTAAAATATATGAATAACACACTTTATATTGACATCTATCTATGGACGATAAGTTTTACTCAACCTAACCTGAGTCCCTACCATCTCTTTCAGACTCCTATAGAAGATCAATGTAATCCAAGGATTCATTTCTATAACAACAGTGGTAGGAACCCATGTTACCTCACAATATCATTCACAAAATACTTACAAAAATCACTAACATTAGTGGTGTACCTGATAAAAATGAAATGAGTAGACATTGTCAACCAATCAATTCCCACCTAGATTGCATTCCTCCCTATGGGACTCTATGGTGATCTAACAAAAAGGAATTCTAGAGGTCTTGACATTACTAAACTGGAATCGGAAGAGGTTAAAGAAAAACCAAATCTTTTTGATAATCTATATATATCTATTGGCATTTGTAATAGTAGGATACATAATCAGTAATGTCACACTTCATACCCAACTACTATAATCATTGTATCATGTCACAATACACTCATGTTTCTCCCTGGGTAAAATCCCACAATTATCAAACAAAAATAAAACAATATTTTTAACCACATATATTCTAGAATGACAAAGAGATCACAAAAATTGAAAATAACATATGGATAGAGAGACCAACCGTAAACGATATCCACATAATATAGGGTTTCTCAAAATCATCTGAACTCATCATCTTGTTTCTATATCTACTGAATATACATAGAGAGAGATGGTGATAATTGAAAACTGGTCAGAACCATACCTGATGCATTCTACATAGTATCCAGAGTAAACTAATCAAAAATACCCATAAGTTTCCACTCTTCTTATAATTTCAAAATATCACGTGATGGTACATTCTTAGTGAGAGTGTATATAATGCAAATACAATTCACCAGGGTATAAGAGATGTTTAATTCAAACATCTAAAGGTATTTCACCGATCATCTCGTTCTGAGAAAAAATATATCATAAACACTTATGGTCAGAAAAGACCATAATCTTCTCACCAGAAAGGTAGTTTCTCCAACACATACGTGCATGAATAAGTAAGATAAGCTCTAAATAATTTGTGGGGTAATTATTATCACATATTTGAATATAGAGTGATCCCTAATCCACCACATGATAATGTTTCGTGAGAACAAAACCCCAAAATAGTTTTAGAATCATCACAAATAACCAAAAACCCCCAACCAAGATTATGTATGATCTAGATATTATATAATGTGATAACTCAATTTGGGTTACCAAAAGATGACAGGAACATTGTATCCCATATGAATTTAATTCCTTTCATAGAATGAGCATTCAAAGGTGAAGAAAACTTTCATAAATCCTTAAAATCTTGTAAATAGTATATAATAAGACCATAGAATATATGAATCCAAAATATGTTTCATGGTTCTTACTATATGAATACAGACATACCCATCTTAGGATCAACTAATAATCCATTCTCCAAAATCATGCACATTATGAAAATAACTTCATGGATCCAAAAATTACATTTTCAAATCATTATATTCAAAAAAAAGACTCCTTAGGATTTCAAGAAGAAAACCTAAAATGTGATCATGCACATGCATGGTCCTAAATTAAATAAAAATATCATCCAAGAACACTACCTCCAATGTTCTTCAATACTAATTGAATTTTTAATTCATTAAATGAAAAAAACATCAGGGTATTGTTTTCAAAACAAACAACATTAGAAGATACTTTTAATGGAAATACCTTCTCTAAAAATCCATCTTCAGTATATCAAACTCCAGAACTCGGATCTTATGATGACCCAGCTGAAGATAGATCTTCAAAAACTACATTTACCCCCATTAACTAATCGAAAAATATATCTATATAAGGGAAAGAAAATATTTAAATAATTTTTATTGAGGTCATCAGTTGATAATCTTCACACAAATAGAGTAAACTAACTTCATCCTGGTATATAGCAGTTGGGCTACGAAGGAAAAAAGCAAAAGTCTGAACAAAACCATATTTTATCATGTCATCCAACTGAATATTGATCTCTTTGATCTATACTAGTTCCAAATTATATTTACATATCAAAATCATCAAGGTACCCGATGGATATAGATTACCAATGGTACGCTTCTGGTGTGTGATGATTGTGGGTTATTGTATACAAATTCATGGAGGCATAGTTGGAAATTTATTTATTTCTATTAATCTATGATATATGTATGGTTATATTTAATCCTCCAAAACCAAGACATGTAATATGGCCCCATTTTTTAAAATCTCCCCACCTAAGGATTGGGTATGTATTAGTGTACTGATTAGTGAACTACATCTTTATATATTCAATATTGAATTTAATCTTATCTAATGTCTAAAGAATCTATTTAATTTTTATCATAAATATTGTTCAACTATGAACTCTACATCCCTATCTAGAATAATCCTAGAGAAATGGTCTTTAGAAAACATTAAGAATGCCCCAAAAATTAGTGGAAAGATAAAAAATGGATGAAATGTCATCAGGATTACCTACAACTATAGACAAACTATCATCACCTGTGGGAGGGAAGGTCATGTGTGAATATAACTCAATCCCACTATACCTAAAACTCTTATGATCTCTCATAAGCCTAAAGAAACTAAACATGTCAATGATAATCTACCATATCATGATGACTGGAATAGAAATCCATCTTGATTATGGAATCTAACAAATCCAGATCAGGTATGAGAAAATCCTAGACTAACACTACTCTAACTACCAATAACACACAATGACACTAATACCACTTCAATTTTCTCTTCCCAAGAGGTGTATCTAACTATATAATAAAGGAAATGAGTTTCATAAGAACATTATGAATATAAAAAATCATCATATATATAATAAAGGATAATTTTTATGTGATAAATAATGATACCCCAACAAAAGAATAAATAAAGATTCTACCTCTCACTATCGCTTGACCCACATCTAGTTTAGTTGGAAACTCCTTTACTATATGAAGTTGCATCACTCCTGAGGTCTATGTCTAGAAAAATATTATCATTAAATAATTTTATGAACTCATAATATCCAATTGTTCTAAATACCCAAGACCATAATGAGTTGTAGACATAGCATGATAGAAATGTCACATATATCCATAACACCCGCAAGTATTGCAGATATTAGCTAGAACATGAACAGAACATCAGGTATTCCCATAAATTCCACACTAAAAACAATTCAAATTCATCCTACTAGATATAACTAAAGGATAATTGTAGGATTTCTATTTAGAACCAAACTCACCACACCAGTGATGATCATGGAACTTCCTCTTCTTTTCTTGGGCACCAATAATACTACTATCAAGTGGAAGAGAATGGATAGAATAGCCAAAAATGATTTCCATATTCATATTATCCATCATAGATTTGTCTACTGTATCTTCATAGGTCATACAATTAATTATAAATACCTTTTATTTGATGTCTTATCGCTAACCCAGTAGGTTCTTTTGATATTTTACCTAGTAATTCATCACCAACTCTGGTAAAAAACAAATGAGATTTGAAAATTGATTGGTGTACAATGAAACTGAATTTCCTCCATACTACCAAGAGAAGAAATGTATATAATTATCCATCATCTGGAACTATGGATAAAATTATTGAAAAAATAAGGTCTCAAAACCATTCCAGTACAAGCTGACATACATACCTAAATGTACCATAGAATCCCACCATCTCTTACTGGGATAATCACGTCTGAACACTATGCACCTCACATCGATACTCTCAATCATATCTAGGAATGTAAATATCTGATCAATATTATCCATCCATTCATCTACATATTGAGTTTACATCATAACGTGAAATGATGGTGTCGACTCAAAAAAGAACTCCCTCAATAAATATATTTATCTTATATCACTAGGATCTTCCTCACCAACTATGTTTTGGAATTTTGGTACATCATGATCAATATAACGAACTACATTCATGATATTCCTATCAAGGTTAAGATATTTAGGAATTTTCCATTTAAAATAATCAATTTCACCCTATGATATAACCCATGGAGATTTCTAGGATGCATACTACATCACACCGAAATAGACGCAACTATCAAAAAACAAGACAATTTCATCTCAAACTAGTAAACTACAAGAAAAAACTAACATTAATGTCAAAACAAAAAAAATGATATACACATCCCAATATCCCATGGTAACTTGAGTCTCATCACTATAATATCTAGTAACTAACTCGTCATAACCTACCTTTCATATCCCATAAATTCTATCTTCAGTATACCAAACATCCCAAGATAAGGAAAATTGACGATAGACCATCAAAAAGACCAAACCATGACAAAACTAACCCAGATACCCTCCCAAACTGGTAGATGATCCAAACTTCCACATACCTGAAGTGAGTTCCCGATCCCCATGGGCTGGTGACTAACACCCAAGAATCAAAAAAATTAATGGAAAATAGTTTTTCCAATATGATGTAGACACCATAACATATACACATATATAGAATGAAATAGTAGAAATTATTTTTAATAAATTTGTTATTATAAAATGTGGATAATGGAAATGATACAATAGAAATGGTAGAAAAAAATCTCTACAGGAAAAGTATGACCAGAAAGGATGAAAAAACTAAAAAAACTAATCCAATAGTCTCCATGTGATAGCATGGTAAATTCAAACCATCTCACCACCAGCTACCCAAACTCAGGTAAAGGAAAATCTCTCCGCCTCACTATAGTTCCTTACCTTTCCCATCATCTGAATACATAACAAGTTATATGAACCGCCAAAGGGGTTTGTAGAGTGTGAGATAATAGTATTACTTGGATCCCACCCTCGTGCTCCAAAATAATTCTCTAAAAAAATAATTTGAACATTCAAAACATTATATAAAACGTGGAATTATAAAGCAGTAAAAAATTTCTTATCATATCCCTTCCATGACATTTAATTCCCCTATTTTTCTTAATATCCAAATAAAATATGTAAAATATTTTAATTTTTTTTCATTTACATAAAATCATTCATATAAAAAGAAGGATTGTTTCACATATCATATCAAATATAGGGTTTGACAACCCAAAAATAAAAATAAAACATACGCAAATTGGTTGAAGCATAGGTAACATCACACCAAGGATCATACCAGGTTAGGATAACTAGGAAACATGTACCCCCAACCTAGAAATTCATAAATGAATCACACCCCCATACATATGTATTGAATATTAGCATTAGATGAACACCCAATAAAGTGAACCTCGCAATAATTTCTATCAAGTCTCCTTAACAATATTCTTGGGGAGAAGGAGAACACCCCATGAGTGAACCCCCTGATAGTATCAATGGAAAAGGCATAGTACATATCCTTCCACCTATATACACACAAATTCCCATATAAACTATTTTTCAATCCATTTCATCAATACCATGCTTTGAAAACCCATATTATGAAAACCATATGAAAATTCGTGGAAAATACAATTTCCATTATCAAACCTAGGGGAAATAATATTTTATCAGAAAACCATTTCCACACACAAAAATTGAATCAATCTATAATTCAATTTTATTTATAAAATAGATTGTCAAAACTGGAGAAATTCAATTAATACAACATAGGATAGAGACAAACCCACATACCTCAAAACATGGGGCACACACGCCAGCAATGTGATCTAACCACATGGAAGAACATGAAGACATAAACAGTGGCCCTAGAACCAATCCAAACACTTCAGAATTTATACACTATATAAAAAGGTTCAAAAAAGAGTATATGCTACAATAGACATCAAATAACTCACATCCATGGTACTGATAACCAACAAAGGATCAACCCACAAAATAAGATCACACGATGGATCATGAAATGAATCAAGAGAAACATAATCTCAGATCAATAGATATAATGACATAACTCAGTGACTCTATAATGATCAATGAAAAAAAGTAATTATGAAGGATTTCATACCTAGAGAGACACCATGCAAAACTTTGATGACCAATCACCAAATGAATCGATCTAAAATGAACATTGGTCTCTCAAATCCTTCATGAGATCCTTTAGGTCGAGGACAAGGAAGATGTGGATGAAATAATGAGAAAATTAATCATATTTAACCATAAATCACTCATAATTTGACATTTATATGGTGTGTAATACCATTACATGTCGTGTAATCCACATGGTTCATATACGATGAAAAACTCAACTATTTTTACAAAAACTGATCATTAATCATTATATTACATTAACTTGATTCAAAATTTGTGACCTTATCACAACATGAACAAGTCTATCACATGAATTCAATAACCAATTCATTTCTTTTAATCATTACACAGTGTGTAATCACCTAGTGTATAGAAAAAACTCTGGATTCTAACACAAAACCCTCAACCACTGGGCATTCTTCGAACTCATAGAGAGCCCCACAAATCTATTAGAACAATTATACCTAGACTCAACTAATTCAAAGAAAACATACATCTCAATACATTAGGTCATTTTACATAGAATTTTTTTTTCAAACATATGAGTCTCAAAATGCACCAAATTAATTAGATAAGAATGTAATGATATGGGGAATACCATAAAAACTATAATAGGATATTGCATAGGAAATTAACTTTTAAGTATTAAATGTTCATAATACTATTTTTTACAAATTTATAATTATATGTGTGTTAATAAATTATTATAAGTATATATATAAAATATCACCATAATAATTACATAAAAGTGATTAATTAAAATTATTTGGATAAAACACACATCTCCTTTAAAGTAGTTAATTAAAAAAAATCACTTGTATCTTTTAGATTCATTATTTATTTTTCATCAAGCCTATAATTAAATAAATTAAGTGGTATAAAAAATAAATATTCCTCTAAAATAATAAAAATATGTAAGTAAATTAATTTTTTTTTTAAATAAAATGTTTTTTTAACTTTTTTATTTACATAATGATTTATTTTTATTGTACTTTTTTTCACGTTTCACATTATATTGAATCATTATAATAAGTTATGTTGTGTATAATTATAGTTTGGTGGTTATTGAAACATAATATATTCAAAAATAAGATTTATTTCATGGGAAGTTAATATTAAAATAAAAAATTATTATAGGATGTAGAGGATTCCACCTCTAATGTGGTTTTGAAATAAGTATCAGTACCTGTCCCAATAGTCTGGATCTCAATTTTGTACCCACTATCAAAATGTAGGGATGGATATCTGATCATAAATATGTTCATATAATGGAAGGTAGGATAAATTCACGGTACCTTAGTGGAGAGGGGTAACCCATAAATCCTCATATTGATCATCCTATGGGTATCAAAATCTAACTATCTTTAAGAAGTCATATCATTACAAAACATTGGGACATATAGAGAAATGAATTGATGAGGTGTTTTCTTGGTATCTATTCCAAAAGAAGGTTGTTGGTAGAATGCATTGTGTTGTATGGTATACATCAGGACATTATGAAATATGGGATAAATTATACACATGTAAATAGATGATTAAGGTAACATAGCTGATGGTGTAATGAGGAATAAGATATACGGTGTTGGTGGTGGATTATAAAAATAAATCTACATAACCTCGCATATACTATAAATAGTTGAGAAGACAAGTTGAAAGGACTCCCCTAAAAAATATTTTCCACCCCAACTATGGAATGTTTAAGGATATTTGTGGTATAAAATCTGGAATAGAAGGGGATGTAGGATATCTTGATTTTGAAGTTGCTTAATAACGAATATCCTCTTTTTCTACCATAGTGGAATCAAGGTAATACTATATTTTTCAAACAAAGATATCTATATCCTTATGAAAGAGTACAACATTGTTCAATAATGGTGTAATAATAAATTATATCATTCCAAGGGAGATGAGGGGTTTGGAATGTTGGAAAATAATAATATACAAGGATTAGGGTGTAATGAAATTTCCTCCTATGTGTTTTGAACGTTTTATGGATTTTTATACCTCATAATAAAATTATAATTTTATATAAAAATTAATTTTTGTTATGTAATATATATAATATAAGATTATAATATCTAATTTGCTAAAAGGTTCCTATGAGTCTTCATATACTGACCATATATGGTGGATTTCTTAGTGAATGATGTGAAGTAGTTTTATCTTAAATTAGGTTATTTTTTATTTCACTACATCATGTTGGGTGTCAATATACTATCTTAATAATTCCCAGATATTGTTAATATGATGCTTTTTTGTATGATGATCTAATACCTTATAGGAAAGTGACTTTTCAAATTTCATTCTATAGATTCCATTTCTGACTCAAAACTCATCTAATATTAACTTCCAATCCTTTTTGAACAATTTGGAGGTAATATCCTTGACTATAAGCTCTAATGTAGTATGAAATTCCAATAACTCATGAAAATATTCCTAAATACCCTAAATTATATTTTCTATTCACATTGCCACTATGGCCTCATTAATATTGGCCTCTATCCCAATATCCTTCATTAACACAAAATAAAAATTGTTATTCATGAACAAGACATTATTTTGAATATTCATTATCCCACTTTAATTATATAACATATATTAAAAGCGTCATGAATAGAATTGTGATTCATATTTGTAATAAAATTGAGAGAGAATGGGTTAATTTGATGTTTGGTTGAGGTTTATAGGTGTCTAGTGGTGGTAAGAAAGGATAGATTGGTGTTGTTTTATAGAATGATTTTGGGGAAGGTCCCTCCTTCCTTAAGAGGAGGGTGGTTTAGTTAGTGGTGATTTATTTTTTCTGTAGTTTTGTTTTTAAAGGCGGGTTTGCATTATTTGGAATCATTGGATTAGAGTTAGAGGGGTAGGGATTAGTTTTGGATGATTGGGGTATGATATTCAAGGTTTTTTTTGAGGGGGCAGGAGTAGGTGAGTTGTCAGAGGATGGATATTTAGAGGATGCAAGATTAGAAGTGGAAGGGTTAGTGAAAATAGAGGTTTTTCAGGGTCACACACATATTCCAAACCATGGTTAATATGTTGTGGGTGGATTGAGATATTGAGAATGTGAGTTTAATAATATTAAAAGAAATAGTTGGATAAGGTAGGTGATATTTAGGGAAGGTGAATTAGTGAAAAATACAAGGATGAATTAGTTCAATGTGAATGGAATGTCAAATGAAATATGGGATACCCATTTGATGAAAAATAGATCATAAATGAGGTCTAGAGACATCTTAATTCGAATTAAATCACAATTAATGGATATATGTTAAGAGATGAGTATAGCACATGTTTATCAAAGGGTTGAAGGGGATTCAGTGTGATTTAATGGTTTCAATGTTAATCTTATAGGTTTTATAACCATTGCTGTGAATTTTTTTTCACTATGGTGTGGTTACCCACCCATCTATTAGAATTCAGATTATCTCAGTCTTTGTGATGTGTAACCCTTACTTATGAAATAGTGGTATTAGAAATTCTATCATGGCCAATACATTCTCATTTCCCCTCTTGATTGATTTGTTTTATATGTTAATTATTTATAACTAGAAACAAGTTATTGCATTTATATATTCCTCAAAGATTGGAACCTATGAATTTGAATTATTCACTATAAAGTGGTCCAAATATCTCTCCTTACAACTTTAGTAATCTAATTTTTCCTAAAGGGGAGGTCAGTGGTACTCAATGGGGAGTCACGGGGACAATAATTTATGCCTTTTTATAGAGTCATTGAACCATGTAATATCTACCATATGACAGGAAAAATTGATAGTATGAAATAAAAAATTACAAAATCAGCTATTTTACCTTATTTTTTCTACTTTATATAAAATATAAAGTTCAATTCACATGCATTTTCAAGTCATTAAATATATACATAGTGGATTATAAGTACATTAGAATATCAATGTACATTTTTTGATGAAGTCCATTTTCATTGAATCATTGTTCATCATTATTTTATACATTCATGGCCCATTGAGGGAACACATTGATAACAATGAATGGTCAATACCATATCAACCTTATCATACATAAGAATACATAGAAATTAGAGTTAAATAACAATACATCATCACATAGTGCATTTCCTTCCCCAAGATGACCTAATCATGACACTGATTTCCCTTTATTTTTTAAATATATACATTATCATTTGTGTCTCTGTATTTCCTCCAAATCATAATGTTCTAGGATTTACATTGTTATATTATATCTTCACTCCAATTTAAAACATAAACCACCCATACAGATCAATGAATGTTTATTATTAAAAGATGGAATCGTTTCTCATACAGGAAATAGAATAGATACATATCAAATAATATTTCATAGGATGTCTGATAGGAACACAAGACATCATTGGATTTTCTCAACCAATAGTTTCAGTTATTTATCACACTATTATATTATATTTTATCCATCTTTCTATTTGATATCCCAACGTACACACTTTTGGTGGATGGAATGGGGCTCCTATTTTAACGTCCCAGACCCAGGTGCCACGCAACGGGTGCCCCGAGCCCGGTTTGCCACGTGACCTCAAGCGCATTTCCCCAAATTCCAAAGGCTACCGACTAGCAGCGAGGGCCCAAGTCTGATAGTCGGGAAACTATTCCCTCATTTGTCAAAGTGTAGCGCAGCGGAATACCAAAATAAACATTTAACAACAGCGGAAGCAGTAAACATACACAACTGAAACACCTACAATAGTGAATATAACCAATAGTATATAAGTGATGATGCTACATGTTTCAAGTTCTAGGAAAATAGGCAGAACGTGTTATACATCAATACAATACAACATAAAAGAGAGTACAGCAAAGCAGGAAAAATATCTAGCAACGGCTTCATGAGCCTAGGATCGGTCCCATGCCCTCCTACTCATTAGCAATAGTAAAGTACCTGTATAGGGACTCTTGCCCCTATCTAAACCTACAGCAACCTAATCTATTTGGGCCGAAAAGCGTGACCCAAATAGTGTGTGAGAAATATATCTTAGTAGGCACACACCAAAGGAACGTGCTCAATTGTGTGTAAAACATGCAACAAGTGTGCAGTAGTAAAATGCAATAACTAAGCAGTACTCAAAAGAAAATAACTTAACCGTTGAATTTCCATTTTATTATTCATTTAATTCCATTAATTTAGTAGCATTTTTTGTTCTCAATAGCACCAAGCCCTCATGCCAACTAGAACCATGACCTCATGCTAAAATAGTATACCACGCCCTCAGGCTATACAGAATCCAACCCGCAGGTATTTCCCTCAGGCGTAAAGAAACTTCTCACCCTTAGGCATACGAAGTGTCTCCCTCAGGCACAGAAGTCAAGCCCTCAGGCACGAAGGGTTGCCCTCAGGTAGAATAATGACAACCCTCAGGCTAAGAAGTCATGCCCTCAGGCTAATTACAACAATGACCTCAGGCTAACAGGTAACCGGGCAATGCCAATCATATCAAAATGCAATAAACAAGCAATTCCTCTTAAGTAAATTCTTCAATTACTACATTTAAGGCATACCCTCGGGTATCCTGGCCAAACGGCTAAACAGTGAAACACAACCCCGGGGTGGTTTCAGATCCCAGAAATGATCCCAACCAGCATTTTAATATCATAGTTTAATCACCTATTCAATTCTAGGCATTAAACATAGCAACAGACTCAGCCACATGACACCCCAACATGGGTTCTTGGCACAAAAATGCACAACACACACGCGACAGTTGGAAAATAAACACAAAGTCACCTACCTTATATGCCAACGAACGCTATACCTGAACGCCGACTCCATAAACTCCCAAGAACGGCATAGATCTGACGAAGAACAAAACCCATTCAAACGTAAATAACTTACATTAGGAGATGAATTGTTAAGAATGGTACCAGGAGAGGAGAGGGCTTACCCATGCGGTTCTAACGAGATCATCCGAAGCTGAATCAGATTCCAGACGAATGCCCAGTGGATCATTAAAGATCCGGCCTCCTCCTTTGGCTCCAAAACGGCTCAAGTGCCTCCTCTAACAAATGTGGAGGCCACTGCCTCTTTTAAGCCAAAAAAACAAAGTACACGGCGTGTACTTCTGAGTACACATCATGTACTTCTTTCATTTAACTGTTCACTTGGCGGTACCGCCACACTGTTCATCAGTCGACATGAGTACACAGCATGTACTCTCGAGTACACGGCGTGTACTGTCACCCAGCTAGCAGCGACACCACCGCCTTACTGTTTAAGCCTGCTGACTAACTACACGGTGTGTAAGGTACCACTAAACGGCTTGTAGTCGCTTTCTACACCCTTCGTCGCCGGCATGGCTACACGCCCCGTGTACTCATCCCAACATAGCCAAAAGTAAACAACGTGTGGATAAAGTACACGACAAGTAGTTCCAGAATTTAGGATTTTTCCCCATTTTCCATATTTTATCATAAACACTTAAGGAAAAGGAAAAGAAGAAGCTTGTACCTCTAAAACAAGAATAGGGTTTTTACACCTATATATTAGAAAATTCAATGTTTATTTATCAATTCACAAAAAATAAAATTATTGAAATGGTATCCTATATAAATTATTAGTGCCTTGGGAACTCTAAAATAGAATAAAATATTCTTTTTCAAGTCATCAATTACCACTATTGTGGTATTAAATATAGTAGTCCCATATTTTAATCACATGGAGATTAAATCTACCCATTCCACATTATATGTGTAGCTAATCACATTATTATAGTTCCATAAAGTCTATTCCCAAAACATCAAATTATATAAACTCCAAAATTGGGTGTGGTATAATATGATAACTTTGATGATATTGTGTGTGCATTTATAATGATCATCTTCCACCAAAAAATAAATTTCATCATGATGTAATATTAAATATAAAACCCTACCCAATAAAATTTTTGTGATAGTTCATTCTGACTCATGGGGTACTCTTATTGGCGAGGAATTAAAATTTCATACCCAATATCAATTTAATATTTGGGAATGATTATTTGAATAAGACACTTATTAAATTATATAAATGTATTGGATACTGCTAGAAATAATTTATTGAATTTGAGAAAATTCGCTCATATTGATTGTAAGATAACTATGGGAAAATGACTATAGTATCGACGTACTTTGAAATGTATTTTAATTGAGGGATTGTGGATAGGTCCACTGTAAATTGAAACTCATATACAAAATCTTATAATAACACCATTTCATTTTCTCCTCGCATATTTTAAATATTAAATCATGATTCAGTAGTGTCAATTCAAACTACGACCTAGAAACTAAAAAAATCCCTTAAGACTTTATGTAACTCATTATCTATTCGGTGAAAAATATTTTTATACACTAATGAAAAGTAGAGAGTTCAATTCAAATACTAAAAATAATTTTCCAAATAACTATAACATACAAAAGATTAAATACTTCCTTTATAAAAAATCTTTTATTAAAGGGTTCATCGATATTTTGGGATTCCAATTGGGTTTCTTTACTTACTATATTATTAATATTTTTGTATAAATAGATTGTATAATTAATTTGATATAAGTGATGATCCATGTAATTTACGTCTTCCTTTATCTCAAAACTACAACTAGACATTTTTCTTATTCTCTAGTAAATTATGAATTAATTATAATGACCTAGAATTCTTAATCATCAATATAACATATTTTTAGATGAATATCCAAAAAATTTCACAAATAAACACCAAATGCCCATAATGGTTTAGTGTCTTTGGAGACTAAGTACACAATATTATTATTTAATGAATGATCTTAAGCATATTCCATAAATATCTTCCCCTTTTTTACTTTTATAATCATACACTACATAAAAAATTTAACCTAACATAGGTGAAGGAAACATAAGAAAGGGTGAGCTCATATGGTCAGTATGGGTAACCATTGGATATATAATTCTATGATAATATAAAATAATAGTATAGTAATAAGGTTATAATATCATTAATATAACTGAAAAATTTCAAACACAGCTTATCACAGATCATAAAAATTAGACATGGCATAAAGAATTATCATTCCAGGAAACATGATTCATATGAGTGTTTAATAATAATAATGCAAGAACCATAATAATGTATCATAAAATAATGGAAGAAAAATATGTGTGGAAACAATTTAATTTTTCAGGGATAACAACCTAGATCACCAAACATATAGAGATAGGCCTCATCACATGTTTCCCACTCTATATCAAGCCCATCAGCCAGTTTCCCATTATGCATCAAGTTCGTCGAATTGTTTCCCATTATTATTTCATGAGATATGAATCTTGAACCAATCCATTATATGGAGATAAAGGTATCCCAATCAAATAATGAAAACCATACATATGTGTTCCACAAGATCATAAACTTTCCATCATATAATAATCCATGAAATGATATATATTTCACATACTTTAGATCACATTATATCTCATGGAAAAGAAACACGTTTCATAAACATTTCTTCATCGTAATCATAATCCATTTAAATAAATAATTTGAATTTTATCCTTGTATAAAATACCCAGAAAATAATTATTAACATTAAAATATGTCGTCATAGCTTAAAGATGTTCATGAATGATCACATTGAGGATTTATTGAGAAAAATAACCATTAAACATTGAAAATCACATTTTAACACTAAAAAATTATGAAACATTTTAAAAATACGTTTATTTGAAAATAAACATGAATTATAATAAATAAATCATTAAATCATTAATCGGTTATTGTGTTGGATCATTCCATTTCTTCTATACATGTTTAAAAATAATGATTCCTTCAAAATTTCAACTGAAATCCAAAAGAACTGTGGTTAGAAAATTAATATAAAATTGATTTTAAAGCAATTTTTAAAAATTACATCAGGGGTAAAAATAATTTTAAAAAATAGTTGAAAAATATTAAAAAAATCATAAAAATATTTTTATAAAGCATTGACATTGAAGAAAATGGAAATTTGATTGAAGAAAGAAACAAAGTTAATTTTTTATTTAAAACGTAATTTTGATTTCATGAGTTCTTAAAAAGATTAAAAAGAAATTAAAACATGTATTCTAAATCAATAAAGAGTGTATAAAAAGAATTCATGATTATATTGTGATATATGTCATAATATATCATCATCATAAACATAGTAAAAAATAATCTCGATAAACAGTTAGATTGAAACAAAAAAACACTACAACTTTGGTAAAACATGAATAATAAAACACAAGAAATAATATCATTAAATTAAAAATTATATATAATTAAAATAATATAATTTCATGATTTAAAATGTTAAATGGGAAGTATATATGCCTTGTAAAATATGATAGATGTATAAGGGAACTGATGTCCCTGTGATGGAAATTTTAGAAAAAAATTACCTTACATCATTTCATGACTCTCTTCAAAAACGATTGATCCCAGTATACAATAAATATTGTTTTGTGATAAATATTTTTTTAGAACCAAACATTTATATATCATACCATTTCTTATTTACTTATAATATTTTATCACATTTTTATGAAAAATTCATTGTTAAAATCACTATTTCAGGTAATAATTTCTTTGTTTTCTCGTGAATGTTATGATTTTGCAGTTTTTGTCATTGGAAAAATGTCATAATAATTTTAAATCCCTAATTTTAACCATGATAATAATATATTATATCTTCATTATATATGTATTTAAAATAAATCACAATATCTAGAGGTATAAAGATGAAATACACCATTCATGGAGATGTTTGGCCACATGTATTCATTAATATTGTTTCCATTTTTTGAGGGATGGAAAGAAAAAAAATAATATTTTAAATTTAAATAATTATTATTATATCATATATATAACTTATATTAATTAAATTATTTCTTATTAATTCCAATTTAATGTGTTAGGGAAAACGAATCATATCGCTTCACGCACTGGTATTCCACTTTGCACATAATAAAACATTTCATTTCACATTTGATGGAAGAGGGTATTGATATAGATTGTTAAATTTAAATAATAACATATAAGTATGATTTAATCAATATTTTTATTATATAATAATATTTTTATATAATTTTAATAATGTGTAATAAAATATTAAAAAAACACGTGTTCATGAATTTTAGCTCTTTTTCGGATAACCTCATTAGGTTTGCACTAAAACATTTTTTTTAAAAGATTATTAATCAAAATAAGGCCTATAAGATGTGTATAGTGATGTAATTAATTTATTATGGAAGTTATTTAATGATGAATTTTTTTTAATTGTGAAAGGATGGGAAATATGGTTCCCTTTACAAGGGGGAAAGATACTCAATTGAATAATACTTTAAAATTTCCCGAAACATTCCAAAATGATAAAGTAGTTCCCAATAAAAATGATTCCATAATACTATTGAATCAAAATTATGGTGTTATAATGTTAACATATGGTAAGAAAATCAGAGTTAGATTATTTTGACTGGCAATAATACCTCTATCATTTTAATTTAACACCCTAGTAAAGTCGCTTTTAACATAACCATGGTGACTGATTTTACTATTCATTTAGACAAAAAATGAAGATAAAATTTTTAGAAAATAATGTTATTATGACTCCAAATTTTAAACCAATTTTAAAAATTATATTCATAGAAGTTGAAAATTCTAATAAACAAATAAACCCATAGATGTGGTGAAAAATTAGTTTTCCAAAGAGGAAATATTCCGAAGTATTGAATTTTTTTTTTCAAAAAACAATATTAATTGTATTCCAATGGAAAAAATTTGATTAATAATGGAATAATTAAGATAATTTTACTTTTAATAAATTTTTATATATGATTATAATTTAAAATTCCTTGAATAAAGATGTATATTTAAATATAAATCTGTATTTTCTCTATTCACTAAAATATTAATGTTTTTGGAAAATTATCAAAACATAAACCTAATATTATTTTGAAATTTTGATTTTAATAATAAAGATAGTTTTATTGAAATAAATTTTTAATAATTGTAAAAAGTATTATTCTTCTATAAAAATTAATACAAATTTGTTTTATAGAAATGTATTTTCAATGAATGTATTGACATTAATAAATATTAAGTTCTTATTTATAAATATAATTTCTTAATATAAAACCCGAATTCATAATTTAAAAAAATTAATATTCATGACACCAAATTTAATGGATAGTTTTTAGTGGACTTGTTTAAATAATAATATTAATATAATATATTGGTTTAATAAATCACATTGTAGCCTTTAACGTTAGCCATCAAAGAAATTATATTATTCAATAAATCATCATAAAATTCTGGCTATTATACTTTTACTCCCATAAAATTAATTCCACCATTTATATTCTTCACACTAATAAAAAAAATTAGGACACTCTAGCCATATCATATACTCTGGTACCCACATAGCTTCTTCAAATTGGTGGTATCAACAAAAAACATTGACCAAGTGAGTGATATTATTTCATGGAACATTATCTCCATGGTCTAGAATCTACAATGTATTTTCCTCATAAAAAGTATATTTCTTCATTGGTATGTCCTATGAGTTCATTTAATTTGATGGTTTCAGTATGTAATTCCTCAATATAGATACATAGGATACATCATGAGCATGAGAAAGAGGTTCGGTGGAAGTACCAAGCGATATTCAACTGTCCCTACTCAATAACGAATTCCGAAGGAGAAAACATAACTAGAAATTATATTTTATTTAATCACTAATTTCATTACAGTCATTCATGGATAACATTTCCAAAATAGGACTCAATAGTTTCATTCAGATAGCATAGGACTCGACAGTGTTATTTATCCAAATTTATTTTTACACATTAGAGCTATATAGTTCATTCCATGGAAGGATTTATAAGAATCCATCTTAAAGCTCATGTGAATGTTATTATTGTATGAAATGATGATTAGAGTATGGTATAGATCCAATCCACCTTTTAATCCTAATGAAAAATATCTCAGCCCATCCTCTAGTCTTTTAATTATTATCTTATACAATAAATCATTTTGAGTATGATACATAGTTCTAAAACTCAACTCTTTCTTAAGGGATTACTAAGGACATTACTAGAACATTTTGTTAATCCTCATACCTCGATCTGATATTATAGAGTGTGGTAGTCCATTAAAACTTAACATTTATTTATTGAAAATTTGGAAAGATAATCTTAGGATAAATATCTTTTGATATCAATGACATATGTTGACATTGTAAGGTGATCAACTATAACCCATACAACATTATTACCATTAGATATTTTGGTGTTACCAATAGAAAAATACATGGAGATGTTCCCCATTTCGTAATCTGATATGGTTAATTTTTTGTAACATACCTTTGTATATTTTTCTCAACTTTTTATCTGGATGACATACCCTGTAATAAGATACATATTTATCAATATCTCCTGTTATTCAATCCTACCTTAAATGAAATTTCAATTATCAATAAATCATTATACTTATATGATGAATATGGAATGTGTAACTATGAGACTCCTCCAATATCTCATTCATATATGGTATATATGTAACACAAATATAGTTCGTAAACCTTATCATTCCATCACAATCAGTCTTAAAATCCATAACATTTAGGACTATTTTCTATAGATCTACATGATCGATTCGTGCCTCTTGAATATTCACTTGTATAGATTATTGAACAATAATTGGTTAAAGATAATATTGCAACCCTTCCTTTATGAATTATAAACACATCATTTGAATAATAAAAATATCTTTTATATCATCATCTTCATCATGGATAATCTATAATGATCCTTTTTTCTAAAAGAATCATCCAAATTGTTTACATTCCATATGTGGCAATGTATTATGTAATAATAATCAATATTACATTCCAAAAATATTTTCTAGAAAATATTCAACGCCATTATGTGAATAAGTACTTTAGAATTTTGGGATCAAGATATATATCAAACCTTTCATGATAATGATAATTCCTCTGTATCATTAATGAAAAAATTCCAATAGCTAACTCCAAATCATGAGTTGGGTAATTTTTATCATGAATCACCATTTTTCATGAGACATAATCTATGAAAATATTATTATTGAATCCCCTATTTATCTCTTGGATAAAGAATATGTTCTCAAAATCTTCTTAATCATTATCAATAATATATTTTATACTAAACAAGATATCATGTAGGCCAGTGGTAGGCATTTCACCATTATCTCCCTTCAGTTGTTGGATCAATACCCCATAGCCATCTAGGATGTGATAAGTTTTCCTTTTTTCTAAACATTATTAATATAATTCTTATAACAACCCTAGAAACAAGTTGAACACCCATAAAAATAATACTAACCATCTAATTTAATATAAAACATGAAGGTTATCAATACTTTTAGACATATTAAATTACTATTCTGCATCAAATAATACTTTCTGTTGATCAAAAGAGTTATATATTCCTTATTATTATAAAAAATCTTCAAAAATGTCATTTTTAATATTAAAATCCCATATATTTGATCCTAAATATGGGTGTATAAGACTTTGACAATATGATCAACTTTAAACTTCTAAACTAATGATGGTATCCGTAACTCACATGTTAATCGTACATGAAGAGATATATTCATCATATACTAACACAATAATTAGGTGATTCATGATTCTTATAATTTAAATAACCATGGTAAAATACTTACACTGTATAATTATTTAATCAAAATATGCAAATAATTTTACTCTTTAAGTTTAATAATTTTTTATAACCTATGTAATTTCTTTGTCTAGGTTTTAAACATTATTTTTTCATTCACTCAACTAATAACCAAGTTAATAATATATTATAAATCAAATATCTTTGAAATTCATTTTTATATGACCATTATTTATATATATATATATATAACATCTTACCATCCATTTGAGATATCATTCTAGGTGCTTCTTCGCTCCTTTTATCATGTTCGAAGCGAAATCTTCTTTTCTCTATGTTCACTACCCCATGAAATTTCAAAAAAATTCATTATCCAATGATTTGGAATGTAAGGAATATTGGTAATGTTTTTTTTGTTAACCATATATCACGATATCTAATTATGCATAATTATAATATCTTTCCCTCCAGTCAATATCCAATTTGATGGCTCATGGTCAATGAATTTTCCTTTTGTATTTAGTGTTAACATGATTCCTCTCAGTTCCTTATATTTCTTAAAACAAAAAATCTTAGAATAAGCACCAATAATAATAGTAGGAAATCATATAATCATGAGAAATCATTTATTGGATGTCTAAATTAAGAAACCCACTTTTCAATATATGACACCATCGGTTTAACCTAGGTAATTGATGGCCAATATTCAAGTCCTTCATGATGGTTCATTAAGAGTTTCATAATTTACAATTCATATCCACTAGAATTATCAATCTATGTGTGTTGCATATCCCATTTTAATGGTATAGGTGGTGAATGAGTCTATATAAATTTCCCGTTTACAAATTTATTACCCCTAGTACATATGTTCCAGATCCAAATCCACTTGTACCATCCAGACAGGGATGCAATTTCTTGGAAACCATTCACTCTTGCCTTCACCAAAATTATATTGATTTTTATTATATCATGACTTATCATTATATATAACTTTATTCATATCATTATACATATCCCTATGAATATCACTAATGTTATAATATTCTAGTTTCCAATGGTTAACTATATATTTTCCCTGATACCAAATATAACAACCTAGGAATTTCATATATATATATATATATATATCAGATATTTTTAGTTGAATTTTCAATAATTATCAAAAATACATGCCCAAGGACAGTAATGGTTTAGTTTATTTGGAAACTAGGTAGAAAATAATTATAGTAATGAATGTTCTTAAATATCTCCCCTAATGATCTTCCACTTTTTTATTCTTAATAATCATAACCAACTTAAAAAAACCTCTATAACCAATGGAAAGGAAACAAAAGAAAGGGTGATCTAAAATTCCCAGTAACTGTAAACATGTTAGATATCATTATATGATCATATGACATAAGAAGATAATTATAAGGGTATGATATCATGAAATTTACTTAAAATTTTATACCCAAATATTTTTATATCGATAACATGAGTCATGTCATAAATCATTACCATTCCAAAATACATGATTCTTAAGAGTGTGAAATAATCATAATTCGTCAACTATAAGATCATTTATGAAAATTTTGGAACAACATAGTTATATAAACCATTTCATTTATAAAGCTCAACTAACAAGGGAATCAAATATATTAGATTAGGCCTCATAAAATGAATCACACAGTTGATCAAGACCATTAGCATGTTTCTAATTATTGTTCCAGTTCATCAAATTGTTACATATTTTAATGTCATGAGATATTAATCTTTAACCAATATATTGGATGGATATATAAATACCATATAATGAATCATGCTTTTAATACATTGGCATTAAATCAATTTTTTTGTAATATTTCATACATTACACAAAAACATGTTTAGATGCTATATTATTTTAGTGCCTTTGGAAACATGGAATACATTCATATAATATAGTGAAATATCATAAACATATATCATAATGATTTTTCCCTTTAGCTTTCATTCTGAAAAAATTTCTTTATATCACGAGGAAAAATACAACATATGAAATGTGTGAGCTCAGATGCCCTGTAAGGGTAATAAAGTGAGACATGTAATCATGTTCATAAGAATAAGGGTTTGAGAATATGACCATGAAAATATATTATCATACCACGCATATCAATGATAATAAACATGAATCATGGAAAAAACGTTATTAGTTCATTATACATGAATCATAAGGAAATAATGAACACAATCCTTGAAATCATAACATAGGTATAAGACATGAATTTGTGGCAGAGAGATAACAATATAAAATGATTTCCATAGTAGTCAAAAAATTGATATATTGAGGCCATATTAGAAGTATTTTTTAACTCCATACACCATATTTTTATTCATGGTTCACTCCTATAATCATATTGGTAGTCATGTTTCACTCCAAAACCATATTAAAAATCTAGGTTCACTCCCAAAAACTTTTTAGCAGATAAGGTCATTTATGTCTATCTCATGTGAGATAAATACTTACATAATGAATTGGAGGGAGATATATGTCCCAACCATCTCATAATTAAGTCATACATATGTTTTCCATAAGAATATAAATCATTTCTCATATTCGAACCGATGAAATGAAATGGGTTTCATAAGCCTTATTATATCATAACATAATACTTGAAAAAGAGATGGGTTTCATAAATATAATTACATAATTAATTAATACAATTAATATAAATAATTATAATGTTAAAATTTTATAATATCATTATTAAAATATTATTAATATCAAATAATGTTATCTTGTATGGAAAATAATTTTGAGAGATCACTTGAAAACAATTCCTTATAAAAACATCCATTATTTTTTCGAAATCAATTTCGTTTGTTAAAATTATGTGAAATTTGAAAAGAAAAATAAATATTTTAAAATAAACAATTAATTGTTTATTGAATGATTAAAATAAATTAGGATTCATGATTTCATGAAATTTTCTTCATGTTGTATAATTTAAAAAACATTCTTCTCGTACTTTTTCTAGAAAAGTCTCAATGTACCTCATTTGGAAATTGAATAAAATATTCCTTTCAAACAATTTATTGTAAATTAAAACAATAGTAATAGATGCATTATATATCCATAGAGTATTTGTAATAACTTTTTAAAACATTTTTATAACAAATGTACATGGATGATAAATATTCCAAAACGAAGTATTTAAATGAAACGATCCCTACTATTGATGAGATTATGAAATAAATACTCCTCAAAATATAATAATTTTAATCATATGACCTATGAAATAATAAAAATTATATGGATATTAAAATATTAAAATATTCTAGAAAAAACTCATAAAATACATTCACGACCTGTTTATAGACCACAATGAATAAATAAGTGGTGTATAAGGCATGTGTCCCACAAAAATAAGAGTGAGACATAAATCCATTATTACTTGTGTTACATTAACATCAATCAGAACATTTAATATAATTCAATAAATTTATTTAATAATATAAAATTTCATAAGAACGTATATAAACCACACAATAAAAGTGAGTGGTGAATATGGCATCTCTCTCATGAAAATAAAAAATGAGATGAAATTCCCACACAATACACTTCTTTTAGTGGAATATGATTTAACATATTGTATAATGGGTTTAATATTTCTTTTAAGTAATATCATAACCTTGTTAATTTTTTTCAAATCATATATTATTTTCTTATATAATTTTATCACAATATTGTTGATAATATTTTGATATTACCCTTATTCCAAATGTTAACTACTTCATTTTCCAATGCCTATGTTGTCATGTAAGTATTGGTTCTTATGAATAGGATATATTTTATTCTTATACATAATTATATTAAGTTCATTGGTAATTTATTCAACCATCATATACATTTTTATAATCACTATTGAATGTAAAACAATGATAATGAATCTCTTCGCATCAAGGAGATGGTAGGTCTTACGTATGCAAGACAGAAAGAATCATTCCCTTAATGGTTAATTGGTAATGAATTGGAAGACATATTAGCTATAAATAATTAATATAACATCATATTAATTATTTATATACATTATATTAATCATTATACCCTTCCATATAAAATAGTGATGAAAAAACAAAGTACACCACAATGTGGAGACTGTAATTCGTGCATATGCACACATAGTGATAATTGTTTTCATAGGATAGATAAAAGGTGGAATATGATTATCCCATAATCATAAAAACATCTCATAATATATATTATAATGTATTTATTACTCTAGTATGGAAACAATAGAGGAATGGGAAGTAGAAAAGATATGAACATAAATGAATTGGTTTAACAATTACCTCTTCTTCGATGGACTTCCTTTGGATCTCATATTATGGACACTAGAGTTTTTATTTTTATTATATAATGACCTATAGTAGACATAAATGATTTTTTGAGGATAAATTAGCATGTTTTAGTTGATCTAGAAGGTTCAATGTGTGTAAATAAGTGAGGGAGGAGGTTCAATTTTATAATTTTGGTGTGGATCAATTTTTAGAAATTTTCAAAATATTAAGTTAATATAAGAAAATTTAAAATTAAAAATGATCCAATGTGAGTTATTTGGAATATAAGATTATGATAGGTATAAATCCTCTCAAAAATTTATTTTTATAAATGTTTATGTTACAATATTAACCTTATTTTTTGGAATTAACACTTAGTTATTCCATTTAACTCTTACCGTGACAACGTGGATTTTTTACACTTTATGGATAATATAGTTAATATAAAATACCAAACGAACCCCAAATCAATCAATGATGACCTATTTAAACTTATATTAATCATTTATATGAATGTTATATGTTTATAAATTTTATATCATATAATAAATTTTTATTTATTTCAAATCATCATTTATATCAATTTTTATAGTATTCAACATTTGTCCTTTTCAAAATATCCCAACAACATGATAAATTATAACCCACAATTATATTAATATCAATAACATATAAAATTTATTTATAAAATTATATTATTTCATTAATTATGGAAAATTATATTTATTATAAAATTGTTAATATATCTTATTTGATATTTCCATTAATTAAACAATAAGTACATCGTCATTATAGAAGACATTAATTAAAATCATTTTTCTCTAAAAACAAACATAAAATTAATGAGGATGAAAAGTTCATTAAACCTCTAATTACTATTTTAAGTGAAATTTATCATGTGTATAACCCTATATCATAAATGGTAAACATATTAAGAATATGAGATTGACATTTTTAACTTATCTTTAAATAATAAATAATAAATGTCATATTGTTACCCATTTATCTTACAAAGGTAATAATTACACACTAAGGATGATTTTGGTAAAAAATGAATTATACAATGAAATTAAGAAAGTTGTTAGTGTAATATTATAATATTTTAATTTTATGTTTACTGTTAATTACCTGATTTACCCTTTGTCATGGTAAATAATAATTTAAAAAAGTTACTATTCATAAAATCCAAAAAAATATTATGTGATTCTATATGACTCTAATTATCAATATTATTACAATCGTGTATGTCTGATTTTTTAAATTCAATTAACATATGTGTAAAAATTATGTTTAATATTAAGCCTGCAGATGTGGTGAGAAGGTAGGTAAAAAGAATTTTCAAAAGAACAGTAATATTTTATATCTATTTTCAAAAAAATTTTATAATTACATAAACTGGATTAATATATTTATTATTTATCAAATATGATATTATTACAAACATAAATCATAATTTATCTATATAAATAAATTAGACAGAATATCGATTCTGAATTAAAATTCATTATTCTTTACCATTCATCCCATAATGATGTTTCTCATAAAAATAACAAAAAATAATAGAATGTAAATTATTTTATCCCAAATTAAAATAAGTTGTTTATTTTATCATTTGAAGTTTTTAATTTTGTCAAAAAAAAAATATTTAAAATGGGTTATCCATTAAAATCCAAAAAATTTACCTTATAAAAAATATTTGGTTTTATTTGTAAATTAGGGTTTGTTCTTATCTTATGCCTATAAAATAAATTTTATTATATAAAAAATATTACATTTAATATATAAAATATATATTTCAATAATATCATTCACTAATTGTAATTTTTTTAAAAAATTAAAATAAATGACTTTAGAAGCATATAAACAAAATTATTTTCTTTTATAATCAAATGGTATATATTTTCTTTTATAATAAATTTTTTACCAATGAAATCATATTATAAACCATATATTTTAGTGAGTTAGTTAAATCTCTTCATAACAACCAATTTAATGGCTGTAAATAATTTTTTTTATTAAATAATAATATTTTACTTATATAATATTATTCAACAAAATTTATCTTACGTCTAACGAAAGATATCAAAAGAACAAGAAATTGTGTACAAAAAAGAAAATAATAGTAATTTTTATACCAAAAGGTAATCTATGTGTCCGATCTAGCCCAATCTTGACTTTTTGTTGCATATAATGAAATCCAGACATAGTTTATTCATATATCTGATTGTATATCTTGTATTTTGTGAAATAAAAATCATCAAAAACGATAAATTAATTCCAAAAACGAATTTCACAAAATATCATGGTGTTACAAAACACCCATTTCATAATTCAAATAAAACATTTTTGTTCCCAAAAATTATAAAACATTTCTCATTTCTGAACCAATGCAAATAAATGGGTTTTTTAAATATTTCATTATATCATAATCTATAAAAATGTAACATGTTTCCTAAACATATAATAATAATAATAAAACATTTGAATAAATAATAAAAATGGAATACTTGTATCATATCCCTAGTACATATTGATTAGCTTCAATGTATTTTATCTTATTTGGAAAAGGATTTTGAAAAATCTCTTGGAACATTTAATAAGGAAAATAAACATTCCAATTTGAAAATTACATTTAAAATGAAAAACTTTTTAAAGTATTTATAAAACATATTATTTGAAAATAACTTTGGAAACCTATGAAGGAATATGTAAATCATTTATTGGTCATGTAATCATAATATTTTATTCATGTAGTAGACATTTAAAAAAATATTCCCATCACATTTTTTGGTAAAAAGTCCAAAGAACCTCATTCCAAAAATGATCAGAAAATTCCTTTTCGATCATTGTTAAAAAAATTAAAAAAATAGGTAAAATATCATTAAATAATAATTTGATAATATTGGAAACATATTTTAAATTTTTTTAGGAATCCTAGACATAGAAGAACACTTTGTTTTGACGAAAGAATGAAATAAAGACAAATTTTTCTTAAAGGAAAATTTTATAATTATTGAGATCTTAAAGAAAGGAAAACGAAAGGAAAAAATGTATTAAAAATAATTAACCAGATGAGAATAAAATACATGAGATTATTAATATATTTATCATAATATAATATCGTGAAAATAATTATTACTAAAAAATTTGATAATGAAAGAGATTATAACTAAGAAATATTATCACTTTAGTAACATTTGAATCATAATCCACATGAAAGAATATAATTAAACAAAAACAATTATATATCATTAAAACAAATAAATTCATGTTATATCATGTCAAATGGGATGTATGTATACCTCATAAAATAAGAAATGATCACAACACAACCTATGTCCCAAAGATGGAAATTTGAGAAAACAAATCCCTTAACTCACATCTCGACTCTTTACAAACACATCCAAAAATATTCATAATAAATATATTTTTATAATTAATATATACTAGAACTGTAATAATATATATCATTCTATATATGTCTTCCCTATAAAAATATAATTCCCATTTAATAAAAATTATTTATTAAAATCCTTATTTCTGGTAATAACATCATTATTTTCTCATTTAAATTGTCAATTAGTTATTTTAGTTCTTGTACTCTGATCATCATTCTATTATATATATAATTTATAACCGGATATTATTATATGATATCTTAATTATATTTATATTTAAAATCTCTCCTAAAAATTAGAGGTATAATAATAAAATACACAATTCATTGAGACGTTAGGTCGTACGCATACGTGAGCACTTTTTATATTTTTTGACAGATTGAATGAAAGATGGAAAAATAATAATTCACCTTAAAATACATTATTATTTAATATATATCAAATATATTAATTAAATTTACATTTATTACATTACATGTATATATTATGTAAAAAATGAATCACATCGCTTCCTGATGTGATAGCCTACCTTACACATGATTGATAATTTTTTCCCCATTTTATGGATGAGTGGATGTAAATAGTTTTTGAAATTAACATAATAATATATTTATATATGAGATATGGTAATTTTATGATATCATCATAGTTTAATATTATTTTAAGGTTGTGCAATAATAAATAAAACAAAAACAAATTTTTAATAATTTTTCCTCTTCTTGAGAGAACCTTATTTGGATATCACTAAAAAACATAATAAAAGGGTTTGATAATAAAAATGAACTCCAATATGATAAATTATATTTATTAAATTTATATGGAAATTTATTGGGAGGACAAAAGTGTTTCTTAAGTGTGAAGAAGAGAGTATATGGGTGATCTTTTATAAGAGTAGTAAAGAACCCACAAAAATAGAACATGGAAATTTCCAAAAAGGATAATAATTGATAAAGAAATTACCAAGATACATTATTCAAAATGAAAATATATTCAATTTTGGGATATGATAAGGTTTTAATATTTACATTAAATATCATTTGAACATGTTTTATTTGAATATTTTCCATTATCATTTTAATTTAACTCATTAGTAAACTCATATAAACTTTCACCGTGATAATTATTTTTTACTATTTATAATATTTATTTTGAAAAAAAAAATTAATTTGACCTTATTATATGTCACGAACCAACCCGGGTCGACCCTGAACCGGTCACCTGAGTCGGTCCGCGACATGGCCCGAGAGGCGTTCCCGATCCTCCCGGGCTGGCGACAAGCGCCAGGGCATCAACAGGATCTATGGGAACGATTTCGCCCAAAATAAATAAATAAGACAGTGAAAATAATACAGAGCAGCGCAGAAAAGATAAACCGAATAAAGTGACTAAACAAGAACAAACAGAAAACAAACTAACCAAACACGATGTCCGAACAAGCTCCGTGCGACCTCGCGGGTCGCTCTCCGACTCAACGATCAAGCATCTCCCTAGGCGAGGGCACTCAAACTATAGCCTGCACAAACACTAAAAACATAAAAGAACTATAGGCATGAGTATTAAAACGTAGTAGGCTAACCCGATATCTATTCCCAATGCACTACCTTTAAAATAAAAGGAACATCATTTCAAGTTTGAACTACAATTTATAAAAATATGTTTTTCTATGCATTTTTCTTAAAAACAAAGTACGAACCATTGGCCTTAGCCATTTCAAAATTTAGGTTCATTTCATTAGTGTCAATGACATTTCAGGAAAGGGGGAAAGTGATGTTTAAATTTTCAAATTTGTAAAAAAGGGATTAAACACTTTTATTTGAAAATAATTTTTAGAAACCTAATCAAAAGCAATTTACCATTTTCCCAAGAAAACAATACACCAGAATGCACAAAGTAAAACACACAGCAAGGGAAATGTAGGTATACATGTGAGCATCATAATCATTACTGCAAGCTACAAAAGCTGAATAGACATGGGTGAACCTAGGAGATCGAGAATAAACCAGAAGACACCAATACATGAGAAATCATCCTTATTGACATGTCACGATGAAATCAAAACACACAATACGCTCGACCATCCACTCACGGGCAGGTCGACGGCAAATACCATTGAAATAAACCCAATATATCCACCTACTATGGGCCACTGGTTAGTACCATAACCTACCAGTGCAGCAATCGTTCTTAGAATATTCTCTCAATATTCCAGATTCCCATGTCTCAAGTGTTTGAAAAAGGGGTGAGCCAACTAATGCCAACCGAGCATCCAATCATATACATATATATATATAAAGCACAACAGGCATCACCCGAGCCACTCCGTGGAACAACCTCATGCCTTTTTCCACTCAAGTACCCGGGAGCCTCTAAGCGCGGCCTCCCAAACAATCAATTTCAACCAAGGCATGAGAGTCTCCCTAAGAGGGTTTTTATCAATACATTTTTATCGCTTTCCATAAAGTTCCAAACGGGCATTTAATACATTTCACAAACACTACTCAAAGACAGGTACAACTTCTTTATGAGACAAAAACCAGTTTAAAACCGTTTAAAGAACACTACGTCACAGGCTAAAAATATTTTTATAAACCAAACCAAACCATTTTCTTTTTTCCAAATGATCTTTAAGAGCCGACCGGGCAATTTCTCAAACGAACCAAAGTATTTGTTCATGCTTCAAAAGAAATCATTTCTCATTAAACCAGAACTCTGTTTTACATTTCGTGAATTATGTTTAAAAGCCAAACGGGCATTCTTTCATTATTGGGTGTCCGCCCGTCAAAAGGATGTTTCATGTGTCGTGTATAAAATAAACGGCTCCTTTTGACATTAAATAACCATTTAAAAATCAACCCTCTTATATTAAAAATTAATTATCGAATATTATCTCATATTTATTACAATTAATAAAATGTTTATTTTTGAACAATTAGGGTGCGCAAACAGCATGAAATAATATAACGTAAATTTTAAAAGTAGTGCAAAGGGGACCTACCTCAAAACCAAGCGCGACGGCAAAACGACTTTGGAAGCAAGGCGCGATGACACGACGTGTGTCCGAAACCACGTGACAAAGTCCAACACTCTGTATAAACAATGTCGAAGACTCAGACACATACAAAAACTCACTAGAGCATTCGAAACCAAGCGGCGGGAATAAATGCTCACCTTGAAACTAAAGCGCGGCGACGACGAAACCTCAGAAACAAGGCGCGGCGGTGACGCACACTTGGAAACGCCTTGCGCGGGTCCTCAAACAATAATCCTACCAAAAGAAACATAAATTGATAACTCTCTACAGAGCAAAGGCCAAAGCAGGAATAATACTGATAATAATAATAATAATAATTGTAATAATAATATCAATAATAATATTAATAATAATAATAACAATAATATGAATAACAAGATTAATAATAATAATAATAATAATTGTAATAATAATTTCAATAATAATAATAATAATAATAATAACAATAATATGAATAACAAGATTAATAATAATAATAATAATAATTGTAATAATAATATCAATAATAATATTAATAATAATAATAATAACAATAATATGGATAACAAGATTAATAATAATAATAATAACAACAAAAATAATAATAATAATAATAATAATAATAAATTTAATAATAATATCAATAATAATAATAATATTAGTAATAATTAGAATAGTATGAATAATAGTAATAATAAAATTATAATAATAATAATAAAATAATAATATTAATAATATTAATAAAATTAATAATAATAATAATAATGATATTAATAATAATAATAATAATAGTAATAATAATATTAATAATAATAATAATAATAATATTATTAGCAATACTAACATTAATAATAATAATGATCACATAAATCATAATTTTATAAAAAAAATTATTAACATATTAAATAAAATGAAATAGCAAAATAAACTAAAATAAATAAAAAAACGGACCTGTGCGGCGGAGCAGAGGAAGGAGAAAGAAAAAGAAGAAGAAGAAGAGAAGAAGAAGAGGAAGAAGGAGAGAAGAAGAAGAAGAAGAAGGAGGAGAGAAGAAGAAGAAGGGAAGGAGAAGAAGAGAAGAAGAAGAGGAAGGAGAAGAAGAGAAGAAGAAGGGGGGGGCGCGGGTCTGGAGGGAGTGTCGCCGGACAGGAGTGCGGCGAGGGAGGCGGCGCGGCCGAAGGGAGTCGTCGGGGTGCTGGCGCAGTGACGGGAAGCCGGGCTCTGGGCTGCTGAGGAGGCGATGGGAAGGAAGTAAGGCGATTAGTGGAGGACTGCGCGGCGGGGAGAAGGTTGTGCCGTGCCGAGCCGAGGGAGGGGGGTGCGTGCCGGACTGCAGGGGGTCGAGTGCGAGGCGAACGAGACGGCCGACGCACGCAGGAGGGGAAGCGGGGAGGGAGGCCAGTGACGGGGGCCGACGACGGGAAGCAGGCAGGGAAGCGAAAAGCTGGCGGGCGCGGGCGCGACGAAGGAGAAGCGGGTCCGGGACGACCAGTGGGCGTGGTGGCGTGCGCGGCGAAGGAGGAGCGGGGCCGGGACAGCCGGACGAGGTTGGTCGCGCGGGGAAGTCGCTGGCGGAGTAAGGCCGGACGGGAGGGGAGGCTGGGGATGCGGGAGGGTGCTGGTGCGGGGGAGAAGAAAGAGGAGAGATGAGGGGTGGCGGCTGCAAATGGGAGAGAGACGAGAGTAGTAAAAAAAGGAGCAGCCTGCTAGGGTTAGAGAAAAAGAGGGGGAATTAAAAAAAAAGAAAAAAAAAAGAAAAGAAAATAAACAAAACAAAACCAAATCATAATAATAATAAATTACAATATTAATAATAACAATAATAATGATTAATGACAACCCATATTTAATAATGATTATACTATTATTCGCAGCGTTAACAATTTCATTAATTATCTATTTTTAACATAATGATAGAAATACAAATGAAAAAAAAATATTTATTTCGTCTTAAATAATAAAAATAATTATTAATAGCCATAAAAATATTAAAAGTCAATATAAATTGAAATTTTCTAATTTATTTTAATTCCTCCAAGCCGAAAAGGCCACACAGTTGCATGGGCGAAGCCGCGCGGCGTCGCGCTCCACCCGCGCTTCCGACAACGTCGAACCCAATATGCGTACTTTTTATCAAAACTCAAAACTTTCATCCGAGACTGAACGTGAACCACAGCAAAACAATTTAAAGCCAAAGAAAACATAAAATAAAATAAACGCACGGTTTGGGGTGCGACAATTCTCCCCACCATAACGCTTTCCGCCCCCGGAAAGCCACAACACCAACCAGTCGATCGATCAACACCTAAGGATTTAACAGAACACGATCCAAGCTCTTATCTCAAGGACATCATACAGACTACCAACGGAACTAAACCTCATTGCCCGAAATGAATCACCAACAGAGGGAGGCCCGAACGGGCTCCCCACCATAAGAACTCCACTAGAATTTGATGACTATTTAAGGGAAAACCCAACGAGACTCATGGTGGGTCTCCCCACCATAAAAGGACTGACCTCTTAGCGACCAACCAGAAATCCAACTTAGGCCAGAACCGGGCCTTACTCAAGCTATAAAAGCACAGCAAAAACATTTAAACCACTTACCCCCGTCCGAATGGGATAGAATCATAAATGGATACCTTGCGCACCTAAAACCCTAACCCCATGGGCGGGGAGGGTGGGCCCAAGGATCAAATCACTAAAACTATGACGTATGACTACTCACGACCCATCACTTCGGGATGGACCCAAACCAGGGCCGCAACTGATTTACATCAGTGGCCCATGAAAAGTCACTGGTCAGTAACTTACATCCAAGAGGCACGATTCCCGACACTACGTGAGGGATAAGTCCATCGCGCGCTTTGCGACAAGAGGAAAACTATAACGACAGAGAAACCAGAGCAACAAAACCAAAACTATCTCACCACGACGAAAGAGGAGCGACTTTCACCAGTCTCTTTAAAAATTTCCCCGGGGGTTCCTGACTACGCGCCAGCTTCACTCCGAGACCTTTTGGCTGGAGCTCTGATGGATGAAGCATCTCCTGCCTCGCAGTCAGGTTCTGATAATCCCAATGAGATACATACATCTTTTGATCTGACAGATTGAAGGACAAGATTTTAAAATTAAAACACACCAGCATTGAAAGCCGAGGTTCGTCAAAAGACCCATGAAGTTCCCATACATTTCAAACCCAAAACACCACCAGTATAACTACAACGATAAAAGATCCCTTAAACTGAAAGGAAACTTACACCAGGAACTCTGAACAAAGACCCCATAGCACATTACTTCTGAGAACACCCTCTGCGACGCTTTCTTGCAATGCCCCGACAAAATCGTCGCATGTGACCCAGACGTCCACACGCCTGGCAGGGCTTCAGAGCGCTTGGGCACGACGACTTCTTGTGACTCCGCTTGCCACACTGATAACACACAACAATCTCTCGTTCCGAAGAGGTTGATGAAAGATCCCGAGGCCTCTTGATTCCACGACCTGATCCATCCACTTCCATTTGCTTACTCATTTCCTTTCCAGAATCTTCACCACTGCTCATAGGGATCGAAGGAGGGAGAATTACTTCGAGCACTCCTGCCATCACAGCTTCGACACGAAAAGCTTGTCTTGCCACATCGACAAAATAAGTTAGGTTGGACTCTGACACCTTCGACTGTAGATCAGGGCGGAGACCCGCCTCGAAGTGTCGAGCCTTCACGGGGTCATTTGTGGCATACTCTGAATCATAAGGTACTAGCTCTACAAAGTGCTGGAAATATTCCAACACGGGTCTGTCGCCCTGCTGTAGACAACACATTTCCATCCCCTTTCTCACCCTATCTTCCTCAGAGAAATACTGACGAATGAACGAGGCCTTGAAAAACTCCCAAGTAATCTCTTGACGAGGCTTGTTCCGAGACAATGACTTCCACCACATCCACGGTGAACCTTCAAGCATGAAGTTCGCAAACTTGTCCTTCAGCAACTCGGGAAACTCAATGAGGTTAAAGTCCCTTTCAATCTTCCGCATCCACTCCTCTGCCACGGAAGGGTCTTCTTGACCATAGAAGAGAGGTGGATCGAGCTTCCGAAACTCAAGCATAAAATCCTTAGGTTGATCAACTGCACTACGATCACCCATCGAAGCTTCAAAGGGATAACCGCTAGACAAGGAAAGGTCAAAAACCCAATCAAGGCCAACTCAACGAATGAATAACAACATCAAAATCAAACACTGCATAGGTGAAAAGCTCGAAATCCGAGAAAACAAGTTATCATAACATCGAAACTTTTCTCTTTGAAAACATCTTTAATTTAAAACAATCTTGGTAAGTTAAACCCTCGCCATTGGTATCCCTTAGAGTCTCACTCACATGCATGTATCTGTGCCACCCAGGGCATCCATCCACCATACCAGACATCCATCCACATTTCCAACACACCAAAATGCATGTGAGTACTCATCGGAACACCAAGGCCAAAACAAAGCAACTTCATTTTCCAAAAACAATTTATTCATACCACTTCTTTTAAAACAATCGACAAATTAAACATGTCATTTCAAAAAACACTTTTTTTTTCATAACCAACTTTTCTAATTCAAACCACTTTCAAAAATCAAGGGAAACCCAAATCAGATCAAACAGGGGACTAGGGTCAGTGGGTGACTTGACCATATGGTTGGCGGCCATATGCCAAACACGCCACTGACACAGAGAGCCTTCTTGGACCATGCCCCTAGATCCACATGGCTTGCCAGGCCGCGCGGGTTAGGAGAACTAATGGCCCAACTCCCTTTGTCGTATCCCAATCGCAAAACATTTCCATAAAAACCCAAATAAACCAATTAAACCAGACTTCCCATGGAAACCTGAGGATCGGTACAGGCAAGAGTTCGCGACGCTCTTCTCGCACCTAACCCTCAAGTCCCGACAATCCTACTCCATCTACCTTGACATCCCATATAACAAAGGGCGCTCTGAAAAGTGAGGTCTGCTAAGAGCAAACCTCCTCTGATACCATTTTGTCACGAACCAACCCGGGTCGACCCTGAACCGGTCACCCGAGTCGGTCCGCGACATGGCCCGAGAGGCGTTCCCGATCCTCCCAGGCTGGCGACAAGCGCCAGGGCATCAACAGAGTCTATGGGAACGATTTCGCCCAAAATATATAAATAAGACAGTGAAAATAATACAGAGCAGCGCAGAAAAGATAAACCGAATAAAGTGACTAAACAAGAACAAACAGAAAACAAACTAACCAAACACGACGTCCGAACAAGCTCCGTGCGACCTCGCGGGTCGCTCTCCGACTCAATGATCAAGCATCGCCCTAGGCGAGCGCACTCAAACTATAGCCTGCACAAACACTAAAAACAGAAAAGAACTATAGGCATGAGTATTAAAACTCAGTAGGCTAACCCGATATCTATTCCCAATGCACTACCTTTAAAATAAAAGGAACATCATTTCAAGTTTGAACTACAATTTATAAAAATATGTTTTTCTAAGCATTTTACTTAAAAACAAAGTACGAACCATTGCCCTTAGCCATTTCAAAATTTGGGTTCATTTCATTAGTGTCAATGACATTTCAGGAAAGGGGGAAAGTGATGTTTAAATTTTCAAATTTGTAAAAAAGGGATTAAACACTTTAATTTGAAAATAATTTTTAGAAACCTATTCAAAAGCAATTTACCATTTTCCCAAGAAAACAATACACCAGAATGCACAAAGTAAAACACACAGCAAGGGCAATGTAGGTATACATGTGAGCATCATAATCATTACTGCAAGCTACAAAAGCTGAATAGACATGGGTGAACCTAGGAGATCGAGAATAAACCAGAAGACACCAATACATGAGAAATCATCCTTATTGACATGTCACGATGAAATCAAAACGCACAATACGCTCGACCATCCACTCACGGGAAGGTCGAGGGAAAATCCCATAGAAATAAACCCAATATATCCACCTACTATGGGCCACTGGTCAGTACCATAACCTACCAGTGCAGCAATCGTTCTTAGAATATTCTCTCAATATGCCAGATTCCCATGTCTCAAGTGTTTGAAAAAGGGGTGAGCCAACTAATGCCAACCGAGCATCCAATCATATACATATATTTATATATAAAGCACAACAGGCATCACCCGAGCCACTCCGTGGAACAACCTCATGCCTTTTTCTACTCAAGTACCCGGGAGCCTCTAAGTGCGGCCTCCCAAACAATGAATTTCAACCAAGGCATGAGAGTCGCCCTAAGAGGGTTTTTATCAAAACATTTTTATCGCTTTCCATAAAGTGCCAAACGGGCATTTAATACATTTCACAAACACTACTCAAAGACAGGTACAACTTCTTTATGAGACAAAACCCAGTTTAAAACCGTTTAAAGAACACTACGTCACAGGCTAACAATATTTTTATAAACCAAACCAAACCATTTTCTTTTTTCCAAATGATCTTTATGAGCCGACCGGGCAATTTCTCAAACGAACCAAAGTATTTGTTCAAGCTTCAAAAGAAATCATTTCTCATTAAACCAGAACTCTGTTTTACATTTCGTGAATTATGTTTAAAATCCAAATGGGCATTCTTTCATTATTGGGTGTCCGCCCGTCAAAAGGATGTTTCATGTGTCGTGTATAAAATAAACGGCTCCTTTTGACATTAAATAACCATTTAAAAATCAACCCTCTTATATTAAAAATTAATTATCAAATATTATCTCATATTTATTACAATTAATAAAATGTTGATTTTTGAACAATTAGGGTGCGCAAACAGCATGAAATAATATAACATAATTTTAAAAGTAGTGCAAAGGGGACCTACCTCAAAACCAAGCGCGACGGCAAAACGACTTTGGAAGCAAGGCGCGATGACACGACGTGTGTCCGAAACAACGTGACAAAGTCCAACACTCTGTATAAACAATGTCGAAGACTCAGACACATACAAAAACTCACTAGAGCATTCGAAACCAAGCGGCGGGAATAAATGCTCACCTTGAAACTAAAGCAAAGTGACGGCGAAACCTCAGAAACAAGGCGCGACGGTGGCGCACACTTGGAAACGCCCTGCGCGGGTCCTCAAACAATAATCCTACCAAAAGAAACATAAATTGATAACTCTCTACAGAGCAAAGGCCAAAGCAGGAATAATACTGATAATAATAATAATAATAATTGTAATAATAATATCAATAATATTATTAATATTAATAATAATAACAATAATATGAATAACAAGATTAATAATAATAATAATAATAATTGTAATAATAATATCAATAATAATATTAATAATAATAATAATAACAATAATATGAATAACAAGATTAATAATAATAATAATAATAATTGTAATAATAATATCAATAATAATATTAATAATAATAATAATAACAATAATATGAATAACAAGATTAATAATAATAATAATAACAACAAAAATAATAATAATAATAATAATAATAATAAATTTAATAATAATATCAATAATAATAATATTATTAGTAATAATAAGAATAGTATGAATAATAGTAATAATAAAATTATAATAATAATAATAAAATAATAATAATATTAATATTAATAAAATTAATAATAATAATAATAAGGATATTAATAATAATAATAATAGTAATAATAATATTAATAATTATTATTATAATTATAATATTAGCAATACAAACATTAATAATAATAATGATCACATAAATCATAATTTTATAAAAAAAATTATTAACATATTAAATAAAATGAAATAGCAAAATAAACTAAAATAAATAAAAAAAACGGACCTGTGCGGCGAAGCAGAGGAAGGAGAAAGAAAAAGAAGTAGAAGAAGAGAAGAAGAAGAGGAAGAAGGAGAGAAGAAGAAGAAGAAGAAGGAGAGAAGAAGAAGAAGGGAAGGAGAAGAAGAGAAGAAGAAGAGGAAGGAGAAGAAGAGAAGAAGAAGGGGGGGCGCGGGTCAGGTGGGAGTGTCGCCGGACGGGAGTGCGGCGAGGGAGGCGGCGCGGCCGAAGGGAGTCATCGGGGTGCTGGCGCAGTGACGGGAAGCCGGGCTCTGGGCTGCTGAGGAGGCGACAGGAAGGCAGTAGGGCGATTAGTGGAGGACTGCGCGGCGGGGAGCAGGTTGTGCCGCGCCGAGCCGAGGGAGGGGGGTGCGTGCCGGACTGCAGGGGGTCGAGTGCGAGGGGAACGAGGCGGCCGACGCACGCAGGAGGGGAAGCGGGGAGGGAGGCCGTTGACGGGGGCCGACGACGGGAAGCAGGCGGGGAAGCGGGAAGCTGGTGGGCGCGGGCGCGACGAAGGAGAAGCGGGGCCGGGACGGCCAGTGGGCGTGGTGGCGTGCGCGACGAAGGAGGAGCGGGGCCGGGACAGCCGGACGAGGCCGGTCGCACGGGGAAGTCGCTGGCGGAATAAGGCCGGACGGGAGGGGAGGCTGGGGATGCGGGAGGGTGCTGGTGCGGGGGAGAAGAAAGAGGAGAGATGAGGGGTGGCGGCTGCAAATGGGAGAGAGACGAGAGTAGTAAAAAAAAGGAGCAGCCTGCTAGGGTTAGAGAAAAAGAGGGGGAATTAAAAAAAAAGGAAAAAAAAGAAAAGAAAATAAACAAAACAAAACCAAATCATAATAATAATAAATTACAATATTAATAATAACAATAATAATGATTAATGACAACCCATATTTAATAATGATTATACTATTATTCGCAGCGTTAACAATTTCATTAATTATCTATTTTTAACATAATGATAGAAATATAAATGAAAAAAAAATATTCATTTCGTCTTAAATAATAAAAATAATTATTAATAGCCATAAAAATATTAAAAGTCAATCTAAATTGAAATTTTCTAATTTATTTTAATTCCTCCAAGCCGAAAAGGCCACACAGTTGAATGGGCGAAGCCGCGCGGCGTCGCGCTCCACCCGCGCTTCCGACGACGTCGAACCCAAGATGCGTACTTTTTATCAAAACTCAAAACTTTCATCCGAGACTGAACGTGAACCACAACAAAACAATTTAAAGCCAAAGAAAACATAAAATAAAATACACGCACGGTTTGGGGGGCGACATTATATAATAATAATTATTCTGATTCTTAATATGTATTACCTATTTTTAAAATCATATTCATTGAATTGGAAAATTATAACATAAAATTAAAAATATATATGTGGTGAAAAATCATTTTTCCAATGAGAAACATTTATAAAGAATATAATTTTTTATATCAATAGTAAATATGAAATTTATTAAAACTAATTAATTGGTTTAATAATTATATATCTGAACTAATTTTAATTTTAAATCATTTTTAGGAAATATGTATCTTTTAAAATTATCTTATTAAAGTGAAATTGTAAACAAAAATAATAATATTTACTCTTCACTGATAAATTAATATTTTCAAAATAATATAAAAAATTCTCCCTAATCTAATTTTTAGATATTGATTCAAAAAATGAAAATATTTTTTAAGATTAATGTTCTCATTGAGAAAAAAAATTTATTTTGTACAAAAAAATAAATAAATAACCTTTTTTGGGAAACAATTATTTTCAGAGCAAAAAAAATGCTTTACAAAAAATAGAGCATCTATTTATAAATATAGATTATTTATATAAAAACATTAATTAATATTAAAAATATGTTTATTCATATTTATCCAACTGAATTCAATGGTTTGTTTATAATGTTCTTGTTTAAGTAAAAAAAATTAATAGTATTTTGGGGTCTATTAAGACTTGTTATTTCATATAAATCAAGATATCGATGAAATTAGATCATTCTAGAAAAAAGTATTTCTTAAAAACATAGGGAATTATATTTATTATTACTATAAGAATTTTCTTTTCCCATAGATTTATATAATTTCGATTTTTCATGGATTTCTCAAATTCAAGTTGTGGTGACTTTAAATTATTTTAGAAATTTATAGTAAATTCCCTGTTGTGTGGTAATCTAAAACCAAAAAAATAGCTTCCAAATATGCTCATTTCCATCCACTTATTATAGTAGTTATTTTTCACCAAAAACGTCTTTCTTAATACCTTGAACTTCCTAAATTGTATTTTTTTCTGCCAAAGTGTTGAGGATATGGAAATCTTCATGATTGTCACTGTGATTCATGGCTTTAGTTAATTCAAACTTTTATTAATCTCCACCTAAACAAGAAATAAACCTACATTGATAGACATTGACCAATACTATTATAGTGGTTATAAATTTCCATTCCAAAATTATCAGAACCTTTTCCTCCTCTTCCATCTCGATAATGAGAAAGACAGTGATAAAAATGAACTTCTCAACTCTTACTAAGATATTTTCTAAAATTCCACATGGATAATTGACCAATATCTCTTAGAATTTAATCACTACACATAAACATTTAGAACCGCTCACTTGGAGTTTGATAATCACATTAAAATTCATTATGATTATATTTTTTCACAAATCACCCAATGCATTCCAAAAAGTATTGGTCCTGATGGTTTATGAATTGGAATAATAACCATGGTCCCATAAATTCGGAGTGTGTTTCTTTTGTAACATAGTTGTGTATGCTTCACATTGGTATATTACACCTAGAAACTCCACTATTTTTGTTTTTAAATCATTTCTATATGAAATTAAGAATATGTGGGAATCTATGAAATATTCTCTATAAATAGTATCTGTATAACGATACCTTTTCTTTCATTACTAATGTTTCTTCTAGATTTTTTGGACTCTTGTTTTTACATTCCTTTTCTTTTAAATTAACTACCACCTTATCATAGTGTTCTAAGAGAACATATTATACCTCTACAAATTCATTTCTCTCATAAGGTTTGTGTCTTATTTTCAATGTAATTGATATAGGTTCCTCTCATAGTAATTCATTGTCTTAGTAAAAAATATAAGGGATTACTCAGTGAAATTATAGTAATATTATCATAGTCATGTCTCAATATTATAAATAAAACCCTGATTGTTTTAAAATTAATTTCCATTCTTATTCATTTTTATCTAGATGTTTCCTTGTCCCTAGTGATTTTTATTAATTTATTTTGTGACCAGATACTCAAACCAAGTATTAAATCCATTATTTTTAAAAGAAACAAATAATAGTTACTTTTGAAAAGGTGTTACAGGGAACTGAAATTGTTCTTTGGTGAATTTTACTAGATATATTTTTGGGAAACCCCAATAGGATCTAAATTTTGAATGTTATTCTTCCCTAAACTAGCTCTCTGGAATTCATTTTGATGAACCATCTTTACTCCTTACATGTACTGATTTTTATATCATGATTAAGGTTAGTTATAATTTTTAAAATTTTCCCCACCTTGGGAGGTATCATATAATCTTTCATGAAAATATTATAATAGATTTAGACCAATATACATCATGTTTAAGAGTACGTGAGGTGTCTCAAACGGTGCTATTTTATTGTGAATGGACAAAATGGTTTCCTTCATCATGGACATTTATTTGAGTTGAGTGGAAAACTATTGAATATACTATAAATTGATAAACTACATCATATTTATGCCACTCTTACATTTCCTTTATAAGAAATTTAATTTTAATTCTTTCCGAATGGTTTGGGTTTCTATGGGTGTCTAACTCATTAGACCTCATCTTTCTGCTGAATTAACTACTACCCTATATTTTTTTTGTATCCTAAAGTAAAAGGTATACAATTGAATCCATATGGTCACTACATAGTGAGGGAAAATTCATAACATCTCTTTAGAATCAACCCAACCTTTAGTGGTTGAATTTATGTCCTACTATGAATGGTTATGAATATCACTTCGATGTTTCACCATCTTCATTGGTGGGAAGTAATTTTCTAAGAACTTATAAATGAGTGTCACCCATCTTGTGATGGATCTAGATGGTTCTCAATTTAATAACTCATTATCACACCATATCAATAAGAATTATAAGGATTAAATGTGAAAGGATTCATCTGAGACTCCATTTGTTTAATGTGTCGTGGATCATGGGAAATTATTATTGGTGATTATGGTAATAATTTATTTTTTTCTACCCAAACTTTCTAAATTTCTAGATCTTTTTTTAATGATAATCATTATCTCAAAAATGATTGGTTGTATAGATCGTATCGTGATGCTGAATGGTGCACCATATACATATGTATGTCTATAGTATATCAACTTTATCTCTATCTACACTAGAGGTCCAATATAAGAAATATTTTTTAGATCTTAAAAAATATTCTTGGTCTTTATTGTTGTTTTCCATTGGAATTAGAGGGGTTCCCCAATATTTTAAATCCATTATATCATTAATGATATTTGGATCATGAACCTATAACATCCAGTGAAACATTAATGGATACCCATGAATGTGAAAAAGGGAAAAAATAAAAATATAAAATGACTGGAATGGAATGAAATAATGAATCATGATGTTCCCAGGAAGGTGTTTTACCAATGAGAAAGTCGTTGGAATTAGTGGTGATTTTGTAAGTTTTCCATTCTTTTGACATTAATCACTCTTGACCAATTTGGATAAGATGCACTATTATGAATAATAAAACAATAATTAATGAAGTAAAAAAACTATCACAAGAACAAAATATTTTTAAAAGGTTTGATATCAATGTGAGCCTACACGTTGTAGTGGTCGGTTAAGCACCATAGTCTAAGATTCTCCACAATAATCACTAGAGGTTGACACATACATTTATTCACTAGAAAATCATCACACTATGATGTATACAGCCCAAATATAATAATAGTTTAACTATACCTACTAGAAAATGATTAAAAATAGCAAAATAAATATCACTTTTAAAATATAGCTTCTTCAAAAAATAATTTATCAAGATATTAATTTTAAAAATTCAAGATAAATCAAGTATCATATTCACAATTTATGTAGAACATAACATATGAAATTAATCTTCAAAAAAATTATGACTCAAATATATTCTTATTTTATAGTAAGTTAAGTTATCGTTGTGTATATTAAATTTTTTTCTAACTACATATGTATCAGGTCACATAATGTCTGAAAAACTATTTACTACTTCATAAAATTATCTCAAAAATTAATTCACAAAATTAGTATTATTAACATAGGAAATGGATTTATTTGGGAATTTTGGTCATCAAATTAATTACTTTACATATTATTGAACCTGAAATATGAGTGAAGAATGATTTTTCTTATAAGTATATATGATCTGGACATCGTCATTTCCATTTTTAATCTTGTAGTTATACCAAATTTTATTGGAATAAAATAATAATTTACCAGGTGATTAAAATATAATCATCTTGAAAAATAATCATAACTATATAATTGTATATTATTCCAAAAAACATATCACCACTTTCAATAAATGGAAAGTCTCACATACAACATGTCTCACATGTAAATTTCTATATATTTATCCCAAAATCATCCTCAATTTATAAGGTTTTTGGTACATAGAAAATTAGTCATTCCAAAAGAACACTTCGATTCTTGAATACTTTTAATATGATTTTCATCACATTGAATTTTAGTTCATGGTTGTATACACTATTTTAATCAACCTAACTTTTAAATCTAAGTACACACATCCACATACTCAAACCATCAAATTTTCCACAAACATTAATATCATGGTATACTCATTCTTATGAAATATTCATCACATACGTAGATTTGAATAGAATCAATGCATTGAAGGATCAAAATATGAATTTTCATACATAGAAAACTTATTCAATCCTGTGAGCACCACTTCCACATCACATGAAAGATAGCTCACATGGTGTTTTTTAAAATACAATATCGTAAACTTGTATTCTATTCCACATATTGAACATTACAATTTTCATTATCATGATACTCATATCCCCAAACTCAAAATCCTTATGAATATATATTTTTTGGGCGGAAATTGATACACAATTGATTATAAAATTCCCATTATTATTAAGTCTACCCCACATGGTAATTGAGATCATACACAGTCTACACATGCATAACCTATGTTTGTAGGTAGATCCATATGTGTAGGTTAGTGGAGATGTTCTTCACTTCGATTGAACAACTTAGATTAGCCTCATCATGTATCCCATGAAATTTTAAAAATATATCTGTCAAGGGAGTTGTTTTCCAAAAACATTTCATCCCCCATTGATTCTCACATGTGGTATGGATCCACTTTATAAGAAAAAACACTCCCACAATCTATATAGAATCATGTAGTTTATCTAACCATATCCACTACCCATTTTCATGATATCACCCTATGGAATAAACGAGTTTTCCTTTTGGAACCCTTGGTGTGTGATCATGTGGGCATGAAAATAGTTCTTTCCCTTCATCCACCACTCTGGCTACCTTAATGTCTCCCTTATGCCTGTTTGATTCTGGGTCCCACAATTCCTTGGTTGAGCTAGCTATGGTAGCATATTTTTTGGCCTTCATTTTTATTAAATCATTGTTTAAAAAATATATTCCAAGTATAGAGTATATTCATCGGTCATGTCACATAAAATTCCAAACAACATACATACCTCCATTTTTCTACATTACCATGAAATAATACCCATGAAATTGAATATTTTGATGGCATTTAATTTTGTAATATTCATTACTATGCTTCCACCACAAATATTCTTCATATAAAAAGTAAATAAATTTTATAGATCCCTATTTTAATTATTATTGAACCTAAATATTTTCATGGTCTTATTCTGTTATTCTTCACCCAAACAAGGTTTGATCATTTTTTTACATTTCTCACTCCAAGTAACATGACTTCATCAACACATGTTGATGAACTCCTTGAAAAGAAATTCAACACATAGGTTCAATATTCTCCCTCATTGTATTTTATTATCAATATCACATATCCCTTTACAAAATAAAATTCAATATGTGTGTTCCATCCATTATCCCCATTATTTACCACAAAAAAATGGTATGTGGGGGGTCTCATAATCTCATGTTTCTTCTCAGAAGCACCTTCCCTTGTTTTTTTTAAAAGAAGGAATGATATCACATGATACTTGGAAAAGATAATTTGGCTAATTACCTCTATGTCTACATGGGCTTACATATTGAATAAAGAAAGAGAGATATGACCGGGTTTTATCTATGTTTTCCATTAAATTATCATGCATCTGAACCCTATATCAAAAATTTTCAAATGAGGAGTCTAAGAGACATGGAGTACATGATCCAACACATGCATTAACAAAATGATCATAAATATTAGTTTCTCATGAATAATTCCCCCATTTTCTCAAATTTTCATCAATCAAGAAATCCAATTGAGTAAATACAATTTATAATGAGGGGTGTGAGTGTGATGAGAATAACTCAAAACTCATATAGGATTCTACACAACAGATTCAATCATCATCATGTAATTGAATCAAATCCATTATTGACAACACTTTTCCATAAATTACCTACTTTTTAGCTCACAACACAAATAATAATAGTAAATAAAGAGTGACCTCTTTATAGTTTTCATGTAAGAAGAGAATAATGAACATGATGCTTCATTAATAATTCCACAAACCTCTGTTTTGGCATGTATTTGCTGACAATATATGCAACCTGTTCATTTCAAGAATTGTATTCAAGTTGATATATCCACTTGCTACATTTTCTTTGATAAAATGATATCTGATATAAATATTAATACATATTGAATATTGAATTAATTTTTCGATAACTGTATAACACATTGATTATAACATGATATTTCTTTTAGTCTCTCTATGTCAATATTCAAATCTGCTCACTACACTTGTATCTATGTCATCTGTGTACATCCATGTTTCGTTTCTAAATATTTTTCCCAAGTGTGCATTGTGTTACTGATTTTTTTTCTTTATATACCCACTAAACAATCCTTCATCCAAAAATAAATATCCCCCTAAATCTGAACTTATGATTGTACAAACACCTTCTAATTTTGTATCTATACATACCAATATTTTCAAGTCTACACTGTGTTTATATGGACACCCATAGTTTAGATTTCCATTCCCATATCTAAAAATTATCTTAATAAGGGAAAAGTGAGACACATTAGAACCACTCTAAAATCTAGAACATAAAGTCACAACATAATTTATATATGTCCTTGAGTTTTTTATATTAACAAGACATCCAATTATTCTTCTAAATTAGTTCCCCATAACATTGCTTCCAAAATTATCCATGTACAATTTGGTTTTAACTAAAATTGGGGTCACATTTTTTTAATTTTCTGTTTAATTTTTTTTGGGAGATTAACTTGAATAATTTTATTTACATAAAAATATATAATTAGTTTTATTCACAATATAAAATCCATGAATGTATAACGTATGACCAATCATAGAAATATCAGAATTCATTTTCATCTTTTTAGGAAACTCTCTATAAAGGCACACCTTATCAGTAGAAAATATGTTGTCATCCACCTACACAATGAATGTGAGAGTACCTTTGGATACCTCTCTCACATAAACATTACTATCAAATTTACCTATTGTAAAAATCAAGACCCTTATAAACCATCCAATTTAAAATACTAGGCCATATTGGTTTTTTTTACCATAAATAGATTTCTAGAATCTACATAATATGTAACTATCATTTTCTAATAAAATATTATATGGTTTTTCAATAAAGACTTCGTCCTTAAGAAAACTATTTAGAAATATATATTTCACATACATTTGATAAAAATTATAATTTTCTAAGGTGTTTTTTAAAAGAAGTATATAATATTTTCTATTCTTTCTATCAGTGCAAAAGTTTTTTCAAATTATATACGTTCAAATTATTGTATCATTGCATTTTATTTATATTTTATTTATCTCAATCCCAAGTTTTCATTAGAATCATTATTATTATTGATTGGATATATATTACGAACCTGATCATTATTTTATTTCTAATATCTCTATATAATTTTCACCAATATCTTCTAAATCTGAATCAACTTATATATCATATTTGTTATTATTTTCAAAAAACACATTGACCTCACTATAGTCAACTAGCACCGACAGCCATTTATTTAAAATCTATATCAACTTAAATTTGATTTATATCCCATAAATATTACATCCTCATGTTTTTCATAAAAAGTTCCAAGATTTATATTCATAATATTTATGATAAAAGGTCTTACCAAAACTCTAAATTATTAGACAGTTGGATTTTTCTTTTACAACATTTCATATAGTGAATTTTTTTCTATTCATATTAGACACATGTTTTCTAAAGGTATGAATGTAGTTTTAGCTTGTCTAGATATACATTGAGATGTTTTGTTCAACTAAAAAATTCTTACCCATATCAACTATGATAATATTATTATTTAAAACTACGAAAGTTTTTATATTATATGTTGTGCTATACTAAAACTTGATTACGTGTTTTAAAAGATATCTCTAAAAAGAATCATATGTAAACACCATAAAACTGTCTGATCTCATTTTATTGATACAGAGACTCAACCCCTTTCAACTTTGCATCTTAAAACATTAAAAATTTTAATTAACTCTAACTTGTGATTTTTGAGCAAGAAGTTAGTCAAATGATTCTAATCATAAATAAATTTAATGAAACATAGGTCACAACTAGTGAAATTTTGCCTCATTGGGCATCATAATTAAGAAAGAATAATATCAAGTGGTTTATAAGATGGATTTTCCACTCCATTAGGTGAGTCATAAGCTATTTTCCCCTTTTGAAAGGTTTCATAGATTTTATCCATGTATGTATTTATCTTTGTAATATCTCCCATGATATCATTCTTCAATACATTACTCAAACTTCTTTGACTAAGATATAAAGTATTTCTATGCCATAAATTATATTTATATTTTGCTCTTAATTAATATTAATTGGTTGAATGACCAATTTGAAATAAATTTCCACTAGTTCTATTACCTTGAGTGATTATCCTTTCATCCATTGTGATTTTAATGATACATAAATCCATTATGAATACCACCTCATGTACATTTTCAAAAAGATTATTGACGCTAAGAAAATTGTGCTTTAGCACTTCAAAAAATAAAACATTATTATTCATTATATTTAGGGTTCCAATATATGATGATACACATATTTTAATCTTTAAGGAATAAGAATTGATAAAATTCACTAATCATACATGATTTTCAATGTTCTTTAATGTATTTCACTTATTAGTCATGTGTTAATAAAATCCAATATCATGTAATCATTAATTGTTTCCTTTAATATCCTTTAAAGGAACTTTAGAAAAATAATAATTATCCTTATTAATTTTTTGAAATTACTTTCTAATCTCAACATTAGATATTTTTCCAAGAAAACTACTTTTACACTTTTCATAAATATAGCCTTCAAGATAAAATATTCTATATTTTTCTATTATATAGTCAAATTTTTTTGTTGTTGGAAGACAAGGTGATTTCTTTGTATCTCCTTGCTTGCCTAGAAAATTTTTCCTCTGTTATATGAAAAGATCCACCTTGGTTCATATATCATATTTGGTAATGATATTTTATACTATCATGAGTACTATTTGTTCCAAAAATTCCACAACACAAGTCATATCTTCTGAACTATGATCTTTTATAGTGATAATATTCATGTCCTATAGAATTTTGATTTTTTATTTCTATATACTACGATTGTATCCTCTAAAAGGGGAGGGGTCCTCTATGAGAATATATTTTTTACCATTTGTTAAAAGAGTATCTCTCAGTAGATTTCATTCTATAATCTACTACAAAATTTAATTTTGGATCAACATTGTTACGGTTAATATAATAATTTTGAAATTCATTGAGAGTTATATCAACCTAATTCTTTACTCCCCTATATTCACCATCTTATTATGATTCATCATTTACCTCGATATAATTTTTGAAATATTTTGAAATATTTTTAACTTATTACATGCTTCAACACATTTTCACTAAGTCTTGAACTATTAAAACTATTTTGGAGGAAGTTTTCATCACATTATTTTACTATTTTATCCATTTTAGAAACATTCATTTGGTTTTTTATTTTATTAATTAAAAAAATTATTTATTTGCATATTATTCTTTTACTTGATTTATATTTTTGTTTCCATTTAATAAAAAACTTATTATCCTTCTTGATATTTGTTTTTATTATCACGAAAAAATACTAGTTCATTGTAAAATATATTCCATAGATTTTTTTGTTCACATTCAACATCTTCACTCAAAGAGATGTGTATCCAATTTTCTACATGATCTAAGAAATAAGTTTCATCTTCTTATTATGTATATGATTTGTAGTTTTATTATTATTCATTTAATTTTATATAAATTCCTACTCCTTCCACCAAATTTATTTTATAGTTATGATATTTTAACCATTTATTTTTATGTGGTTTCCCAATATCCATCTCATCATTAGAAGACTGCTTATTAGGATAATTTATAGTAAGATAACTAATGTCATTACAATTTTAACACTTTTTTGGTGGTTTATGTTTAACATTAAAATTTCTATTCTTGAATCACTTTGGTACATGAGAAATGATTTTTTTATAATTATCATTATTGTATTTATCATCAAATTCACTTGATTTTGAAATTTCATCATCTTTGATTTTGAGCATTCTCATAGAATCCAAATCTAACTCATATTCTATATTCTTCTTAAAGGATATGATCATTCCCAATTTATAGGTAGTGAGAAGTTTTTTAATTCCTACAGAGTGTGATCACATCTATCTTCCAAATCAGAATCATTAGGATCAATCCTGTCAAAAACATATCTCATAAATATTTTGACAATATTTGAATCATCGTAATTTTTTCCAAAAGAACAAATACTAATAAAAATTCCATTGGCACGTTGAACTAGTAATCAATGTTTTGTTCATCAACTATCTAGATATCTTCTTTATTTTCATCTCTAAATTATCAATTTTTTCTCTTTGACTTTCACTTTTCCATTGTTACTACTTTCCAATTTATAAAAAATTTCCACGGAATTTTTTATTCCCATAACATTTCTAGAAACTTTTTATGAATGAAAAATCAAAATGGAATTTAGGGATTTTCATATACATCCATATTTCTCTTCTCATTAAATCTAATAAGATAATCTTCAACAATAGGTTATAATCCAACTGTTATAGTACCTTTATCTTCTTGGGACATTGATAGAATATAGAGATGTTACCCCACTTAAAATTGGATGTTAGATCAATGGTGTTTCTTGAAATTTCTATTTCATTTGAAAAAAAGTTCATTGACCTCTTAGGATCTGAACCATTCTTATGATTACTAAAAGTCTCCTGAATATAGTAAAAGGAAATATCACAGTGACATAATATTTTTACATGTTTCAATATCAATGTGAGCCTACTCCTTTGTGGTTTTTAAAACCCATATATCATAAATTCTCTAAAATAATCACAAAAATGTTATAAAATACATTTCTTCACTAGCACAGAGTTACACAATGCTTTCGAAATTCCCAGAAGAACAATTAATTCACACAGATTATTAAATAATTATTACAGAAAACTTAATACATGTCACTTAATAACATTGGATGATTATCCACCTATTGATGAATATATTTATTTCGAGGCATAAAGATAAATCAAATTCCCTATCGTAAATTTATAATAAACATCATCAATGTGGGGTTTTTCTCAACATCTGATTTTGAAATCTCAACTATATTTTGATCAAATACAATGTAAAATTATAATTATATATATTAAATGATTATCACCTAGAATATGTATCATATTACATTATATCTTCACAATTTTAATATTCTTCATGAATGAAACTTGATGGACTGGTTTACACTGGTTCCTCATATGGTTATTTCTCTTCAAATATAGATCTTCTCAATTTTCATGTAGATGATGGTCTTAATTCAATTGGTGGTTTGTTGTAATGACATTCCTTCTAAACTAAAAATTTTTATTTGGTGCATCTGCATCCATACTTTAACAAATAATGAGGGAGTGTGATGCATGGTGGTATCCATTGTTTCCATGTCTTTTTGTTTTCATTCCCCCAAAGATGATATGGCATAAAACATCTTCTTTTAATGTTAATAGGAATATATAATCTGGTATGAATTGTGAGGTTTCACGAGGAGTAATTTAGAGGGGTTGTCTATTGATTCCTTTATGAACTATTGCTGTCATGGATCAATAGTTAATACTATTGAGTGTAAATAATGGACATGATTATCTCCATATGATATTGGGGTCTTTGGTTTACTCAATATAAGTCCATAAATGAAGGTTACATAAGTTCCCAACTAGTAATGAAATTAAGGATGAGTATTTTATGGGGGAACTAATTATTTTACTCAAACAATGGAAACCTTCACCATTCTAATAATGAATTATTGTTGATAGAAGATAGGGTGTCTAAATCCTTGGAAACCTCTTCAAGGTAAAAGGATGTGATGGATTCTTCCTAAGAGAGGACATTAACTAGACATTGACTATTCATGGATGAATGGTTACTTATCAGGGGAGGGGTGGTATGAATTCAGAATGTCTTGTTTATCTTGTTTTCAGTGTTTTGTTTATTCAAGGTGGCTCCTTCAAGGGGGAAGCTTCTATCATGATTAAAGACCTAGATTTATGTCACTCTCATAAAATTTATCTTGACAGGGTGGAAGCATACCCCTCAACTCTTCTCATCTCAATCCAAGGTTTGAGATTTATCCCCTAAGATATCACATATATTCTTAATAAATGCAGGCATTTTCTTAACAGCATCATACAACTCACACATACATGAAGAGAGTGTAATATTTTTATGGACTTCTTCGCATCTCAAGCTACTCTAGATAACAAGAGTATCATCTTTTCTGGAATTGTATCTCTTCCCCTAGAGTGCGTTAATATTTTTTTGGTGGATTCCCTATATGGCATCCCTCCTTTTTATTACATATATTTTCATTACATTTTACAAATAGAGGATCTTTAAAGTCTAGTGACTTCAGAATCTGGAACATAATTCCTAAAAAAACATAGAAGACTACTTTAAAGCACTAAAAAATAATAATAATACATCCATCCTATATATAATTACTGCATCTCACATCCTGGAGACATACATCAGAAGAAAGAGTGAGCATATGGCTCTGTAAATAAAATATGTTAAACAGTTGACATGTGATATTGAGAAATATTACTAAGAACATGATAACAGTTATAAAGGCATAGGCGATAGAGAAATAAATATATCATAAAAAATGAACTTGAATCATAAAATGAATATGTGGATACTACAATTCATTTAAATGTTTTTGGAACATATCACCAAGGGTTATCCACGAGGTGTCTTACAAATTACCAAGGTTATTCACAAAGGTATCATAAAACTTGTCATCTCTAGAGATACATTTCATTACCAAATTCATTGGAGTGATATCCAGGTGAAACCTTAATATATCATTATATTCATGTGAGCCACATATATTATAATCAACAATATAATAAATAACACATAGAGACCAAAAGAAATTGGTTTTATTTAAAATTGAGACTTTTTAAAAGTAAAAAATGATCTTTATGTCATTTATAACCCATGGAAAGGGAGTGAGGGTTATATGTATATCAATTCCAGAATAAAATATATTTTCATTATATTTATTAACACCCATATAAATGAAATAGTTATGGGTATTCAAGTAAATAAATAAAGATAATTTTTTGAGATAAAGTGAGAGAAATTTTGAGATGAAAATTCTGCATCATAATGACTACATAACATCCTTTTAGAAAATATTAAAAAGGGAGGGTACAAATGTAACCCACTCATAAATAATTCATAATAAAGTATAAAGTAAGAATAACATGGATATAGGAACATGGTATGGATATTTTAATGTTATGCCACATGAAAATAAAATTGGATAGGAAAGAGAAGATGCAATTTCTTTTACTAAAAATTTTAGAAGCCTAATATCGTCACTTCAAAATTCATAAATAATTTGATGAGAGTGGAAATGGTATATCATAATTTTTAAATAAAATGGAAATTATTAGAGATATAGAATAACAACCCCCCCCCCCCACACACACAAAATAAAATGGAACTATAAGATATAACATAAAAGAAGTCATGACTTAAAAGAGGATGGTGAATGGATCCCTATCCTTGAAGAGTAACTTCAAATGCTAGATGGTCGGGACCATGGGATGCTTTAGGTCACCTTGGGAGGACTCCATTGGAGCTAAATAGACCATAACATATTTGAGGAGGATTTTGGAATGAAATGAATGAGGTAAATGGCTTGGTATTTATAGGAAACAAGAGGTAATAAATTATTAATTTCCAAGGGACACCTCATCGGTGGTATTTAAAAAACAATCGGATTGAACATGGTATATTCCCATGGTATTGTACACATGGGACACCAAATATAATATCTCACTATTAAAATTAGAAAAGTAATCTTACAGTATTATTACATAATTAATTATGTCATTAAACACCCGAAATTCAAAACTATGTTTTTTATATTAACTGAAAATTCAACTGTTCAGAAAAATCCCAAAAATTATCCCTAAACTATTATCCATGCTCTAAACTCAAAAATTTAATATATTTTATGAAAATTATTTTCTAAATATGTTTAATAATTTTTTTAAATAAATTCATCATTAATTAAAAAAATACAACATTAAAACTATAACTCATTTTGGAAGACTATAAAAAATTAATCAAGGTCCCATAAAATTATTGTATAACCCTAACACGATAAAGTAACAATTTATGATTACATTTTATGAAAATATAATTCAATTTTATATTATTAAATTAATTATATAATTGAAATGAAAATATTTATGATATACAAAAATACCAAAACTTATACTATGATTGTTTTTAATTATTAAGATGGTTAATTTATATTTAAACATTCATGGGTGAAGTTTCACTTTTTTTGGCCAATTTACTATTCACTACTATTCATACGGTTATGTTACTATTCATACATTACTAGTCACTAAAAATCATGTTGATCTTATTAGACTGTAAAATTCTCCCTGATCACAACTATAAAAGACCATTTTTTGAAAATAATTTCATATTATTAATTATTTAAACAATACAAAAGATATTTTAAAATACCCTATTTTCCTAAATTCATCAGTAATACATATCCTATAGTTATTCATATATTTCAAATTCATAGAATTTTCCACAATAAGAAATAACCATTTTATTTAAATAAAAGGATTATAAAAAGAAGCTATGGTCTCATTACATAGCCCTGTATAACACTAGCATAGGACCAAAGTGTAAGGTGTAATATGGTGATAGAATCATGGGGTAGCTTAGAAAACATTGCCCGAGTGGTGATTTCTATTATATTGATCTTCTCCATTAATTGATTCTGTTCAAGCATCATATGTTTATGTTTGGTTTGGGCTTGGCCCAGAGCAAAGACTAGTGATGCTTCCTCCTTCCCATGCTCCGAAATATGGGCTTCATATGGCCCGAGTATACTAGATGAGGCCTTTCAATCTTCTTTCTATATTAATTAACAAAGATAACTGTATTTAGAAAAACACAACATTATGATTTTAGTTTCCAACAGTCATATTTACCAACATTCATTAAACCGTCGGAACCCAATGGTCTCATTTTAATTATACACACTTTATTAATTAAAGGATATATTTTTGTTGAGAATAAAATCAAAGAACAAAAAAATTTAGAAAACAAATATAATTAAAAAGTTCAAGTCATTACATTCTTCCCCCATATGAAATTTCATCCCCAAAATATTATCTCATACCCTATGATTAGAAAAGGTGTAGGTACTTCTGTCTCATAGTCTACTCTAGTTCCCACATGGCTTCTTCACATTTGTGGTTCCTACACAATACCTTAATAAGGTGGGTAGTCTGGTTTCATAGAACCTTGCCTCTACGATAGAAGATCTCCACCGGCTACTCCTAATAAGAGAGCTCATGTTCCAGATGTACCACCTTTGTATTTAATACATGTGAAGGGTCAGGTATGTACTTCCTCTAGAGGGATATGTGGAAGAAATCATGAACTTGTGCATGATTTGGAAGAAGTGAAAGCCGATATGTAACTGCACACACATAATCAATGATTTCATACGGGCCAATGTACCTAGGGCCGAGCTTCTATTTTTTCCAAACCTCATGACTCCCTTCCAAGGAGAAATATGAAGAAAGACTTTGTCACCAACACTAATCTCCAAATCCCTTTGATGGTTGTTGGCACAACTCTTTTTCCCACTATGAGCATCCTTAATGTTTTGCTGGATGGCATGGATCTTTTCTGTCATCTGTTTCACAAGATCAGTCCCAAGAAACATTCTCTCCCAAATTACCTCCCAACAAGTTTGAGTTCTACATCTCTTCCCATATAGAGCTTCATAGGGTTCCAATTGAATGCTCACGTGGAAGCTATTGTTTTATGAGAACTCAACTAAAGGGAGATTTTGATCCCATCAACCTTTAAATTCCATTGAGTATGTTCTCAGTATGTCCTCAAGTGTTTGAATAGTTTATTCATATTTGACATCAGTTTTGGGGTGATAGGGCATACTGAAAATTAATTCAGTGCACAGAGCATGTCGAAGACTTCTCACGAATTTTGATGTGAACCTTGGATCATGATCATAAACGATATAAAGTGGAACTCCAGTCAGCCTTACCACATCCTTCACATAAATACATCCATGTTGAGCAAGAGAGAAATATTCCCAAATGGAGATAAAATGGGTAGTATTGGTGAGACAGTCCACAATAACCCAAATCAAATTGTTTCCATTGGAATTTCTCAGGAGACTAGTGACAAAGTACATAGTGATATTGTCCCACTTCCATTCTGGATTGGGTAGAGGTTGCAATACCCCTTTAGGATGTTTTCACTCCACCTTCATTTACTGACAAACCATGCACATTGACGTGTAGTCAGAAATCTCCATTTTCATATTATCCCACCTATAATGATCAAAATGGTCCCTATACATTTTTGTGCTACAAGATGTATAGATAACATAGAGCTATGAGATTCATCCATCAACTCCTTATTTATTTCGAGAATAGATAGAATATATAGTCTTGTATGAAATTTTAGTACACCTTATTGATCAGTATTGAACTCAAAAAAAATCCCATACTTCACAACCTCAATCTTCTTATTTAACAGAGGATCTTCTTTATAAGATTTCTTGATCTTCTCTAGTAATGATGGTGGAGAAATCATTTGGTTTAGTGTTGATAATTTCCATTCCTTTATTATTCCCATGTCCAGTTTTACTAGGTCATTGATCAAAGGATCTTTTTGAATCCTCATAATGGACAGAACAACTAAGTCTTTCCTGCTTAATGCATTAGTGACTTTTTTTGATCTTCCAGGATGACAATGAATTGAAAAATCATAGTCTTTAAGAAGTTCCAACCATTCCCATTGTCTCATGTTCAATTAAATTTTTTGTGAAAATATACATCAAACTTTGTTGGTCTATGTATATATTTCATTTCCCCCTATAATGATAGTGCCTCAATATAATCAGAGAAAAAACAACCACAGCCAGCTCAGGATCATGGGTAGGATAGTTATCCTCATGAGTCTTCAACTATCGAGATTCATAAGCAATGACCTTGTCATTTTTCATGAGGACACACCCATTCCCTTTCAGAGATGTAATAATAAAAATAAAAAATCCTTCTCCACTCGAGGGAATAGTTTTCACTTGTGAAGTAACAAATCCCCTCTTCAAATCATGGAATCATTTTTCACAGTCCTTTGTCCAAAAAATATTCACCCATTTTAGAGTTTAATTGGTTAATGGATTATAACAATGTGAATTTTTTTCAAAAACCATTTATAATGTCCCTCTAATCCCAAGAAACTACGAATCTGAGTTATTGTTGTCGGCTGATACCACTCTGCTACAACTTTTGTCTTTCCAGGGTCAATTGTGATTCCTTCATTAGTAAAACTGTTCCCCAAGAAGTCAACATGATATTACAAAAATTAATATTTAATAATCTTATTAGAAATACTCTCTTTCTGTAGTGTTTTCAAAATAAACATGAGATGATCCTCATGCTCTTCACGACATTCAAAATATATCAAAATATCATCAATTAAAACTACCACAATGTCATTAAGGTAGTCATTAAATTCTATATTCATAAAATCCATACAAAATTCTAGTGCATTAGTCAGTCAAAAAGGCATAACAAAAATCTCATAATGCCCATATCTTGATCAGAAGGTGGTTTTTCAATATCTTCTTTCTTCACCCTCAATTGATGATAACCAGATCGAAGATCAATCATAGAGAAGAAATGATCCCCATGAAGTTGGTCAATTAAGTCATCTATTCTTTGAAGAGGATATTTTTTTTACTTTGATCCTATTAAGTTCCCTATAATTAGAGAATAGCCAAATCAATCCAACCATATTCTTCACAAAGTGAAGAAGTTCTCCCTAAGAAGACACACTCAATCAGGTAAACCCCTTCTCCAAAACATCATGGAGTTGTTTCATTAATTCATCTAGCTCCACATTTTCCATACAATATGCGGTCTTTGATATTGGATGAGAACCATGTATGAGTTAAATAGATAACTCTACCTCTCATTATGGGGGAGGTCCAAGCAACTCCTTAGAAAATACATCAAAATATTCCTAGATGATGGGCACATTTTCTATCCTCAAACTCCAATACCCTTCTTCATCCTCACCGATCAATTCCATAATGAAAGATATAAGAGGTTCTTGTAGATAAATATCTAGTTGTGATATCTCTACATGGAAGAAAACTGTACATTTTCCATTCAAGATTACTGAGATTTCCTGAATTCGTCTTTTGATCATAGCATTATACTTTGAGCACCAGTCCATTCCTAGTATAATATCGAATTCCAGCATGGGAATTACTACAATATTTTTGGTACTATTGTTCTCATCAAACTACATATTAGAGTTTATTAAACACTGACGTTGCTTGGATAACCCCACCAAGAGTCTTGACTGATAACTCTACTTATAGCATATCGGGGTTGATTCCAAATTATTAGAAAACATTGAGGAACTAAAGGAATTCGTAGAACCAGAATCAAACAAAGTACATACAAAAATTGATATGAAAACTTGATTACATGATACCACATCATTTTAATCTTCAACATAACATGTCATGATAGTAAAAACATGAACTTTCTATCTTGGCCTTTGCTGAGGCTGATAGAGGTGCCCTTCCACTGCCCTCAGATTTGGATACTGATTGGAAAAGTGCCCAAGTTTTCTACACATCATTCACTGGATATCATGATGGGAATGCACCATCTTCCCCTTGTCATTAGTGCTTGGAAGTTGAGTTTCCCCTCACTAAGAAAATTCCTCACAATATGGCCATCTCTTACGCACTTTTAGCATTTCCCGATCCCATGCAGGCAGTTCCCCGAATTATTCTTCCCACATTTATTACACATGGGACATTACAGTTTCTTGCCACCACTTCCCTGATCAAAGGTCCTCCCAATGTTGGGTTCCATCGAACTATTTTTTTCATATTATTTATGAGACAACTACATCCCACCGAACTCCAGTATGACTTTCATTGCACTATGTATGATCTCCTTATAGCTATCATAGTCTCGGTTGGCTAGACTGTTTTGCAGATGAGGTCTCTGTCCACCCAAAAATATATCAACATTACCATTAGGATCCATGAAAATGCTTGGGGAATAATGGGAATGTCTTGTAATGTTCACCTTGTAGCTTCCCATAGATTCATTCTCATTCTCCTCCACCTCAAGAAACTCCCTCATTCGTCTTCTCATGGAACATGGGAAATAATTACTAAAGAAGATCCCTCTGAACTCTTCCCAATATATAGCTTCATCCTCCACTCATCGCCTTGTGCTTTTGATCAATTCCCACCATTGATCAACTTCTATCTCTAAGCGATAGATATCCAGGGTGGCCTTCTCTTGCTCCGAATAGCGGAGCACATAAAATGTATTTTCTATAGAGGTGATCCACTATTCATCAATCAATGGGTTGGTCGATCCACTAATGATTAGTGGACGTTGACGCATAATGGACTCAACATAATTTTGTTCCCCTCATGGTGAGATCAGTCTCTCATCTTGATTCAAGTTATTTCCCACAATATGAGTCAGTTGGTTCATTATTCTCATGAATGTTTTCCTTAAGGCTTCCATCAGAGGGTCGTTAGAGAATGGTCCATTGCAGTCACCATTTTCATAGTTATTCAAATAGCCATTCATTTATAAAAGAATAAAACCATAGTGAGAAAATTATTTCATTTTTGTTTCTTTTAAAATTTAAATATTTTATGAATTAAATATTCTTTAAAAATTTCCATTTCTCTATAAATCCATCATAATGACTTATAAAATGATTATGATTAACCAAACATATCCCCCGGGAGTGTCGTAACCAAGAGTGCAGCAATGCCCGTTGTTGTGTACCTGGATACCTCGGGTCAAGGACGAATCTCCTTGTTGGATTTTTCACTCCTAGGTACCTCTGTGATAGATCCACCTCTTCCGGATTGTATCCAGACATGGATGTATTTTCTTGATAAACCACTTATTAAATACTCACCAAAATACCATGATGTTTTCCTATATTTAAACTTTTTTATACGATTATTCCTAGAGTTTTCATAGACTAATTTCCATAAATATCTAAACTACCCTTTTAAACTAACTATGGCATCCCACCATTTTATTACATAACTTTTCATTACATTTTACAATTAGAAGATCATTAAAGTCTAGTGTCTTGGAAATGATGAACATAATACATGGAAACAACATAAAACACAATTTTAAACCACTCGTAAGGATTTATAATTGGTTCAACCTATGTTCAAATACTGGATCTCATATCCTGGAGAAAACATCAACAGAATGGGTTAGTAGAAGGCTCATTAAGTAAAACAAGTTAAACAGTTGACATGTGATCTTGAGAAATATTAATAAGAACATTATAAAAGTCATAAACTCATGGGAAATTGAAGAATAGGAATATCATAAAAAATTACTTGAATCATAACATGAATATCTGGTACAAAATTCCATTTAGACATTCATGAACATATCAACAACGGTTATCCCGAGCTGTCATAAAAATTACAATGGTTATTCAACAAGGTATCGTGAAACTTCTCATCTATAGAGATTAATTTATTTACCCAATGATTTGGAGCACTATTACACTGCACAATTAATTTTTCTTACATTCATTTGATCCACATCGATCATAATCAAAAATTTAAAAAATAACCCATAGAGAACAAAAGAAATGGGTTTCATTTCCAAATTGCGACTTTTTAAATCTTCTAAAAAAATATTATTATGTAATTTATAACCCCTGGAAAGGGAGTGAGGGGTGTATGTATGTCAATTAAAAAATAAAATATATCATTTTTCATATTTATGAACACACAATGAAAAGAAATTGTTCTGGGTATTAACATATATAAATCAATTGAATTTCTTGAGAGAATAAGAGAGGAATTCTGAGATAAAAATTATACAGCATAACAACAACATAAAATCCTTTTAGAAAAATATAAAAATAGATGGAAAAGGGTAAACCACTCTTAAATAGTTCATAATATATTATAAAGAATAATAACATGGAGATAATAACATTGTATGGATATTTGAATGTCATACAACATGAAAAAGAAACATGAAAGGAAATAGAAGATGCAATTTTTTTTAAAAAAATTTAGCAGGCTAACGACGTCACATAAAAATTCATAAATTCATTTGGTGAGAGTGGAAAGGGTGTCTAAACTTTAGTAAATGAAATTTACAGTAGTAAAGATACAGAATAAAAATCCCCCACATAATAAAATTGAACTATAATATATAAAAAAATGATGTCATGACTTAAAAGAGGAGAGTGAAAGGATCCCTTACCTTACAAAGTAACTTCGAAAGCATTATGGTCAAGAACTTGGGATTCTTTAGGGAACCATAGAAGGACTACATGGGAGGTAAGGAGACCAGAACAAAGTTGTGGAAGATTTTGGAATGAAATTAATGAGAGAAATGACTTGGTATTTATAGGAAAAGTGAAGGAATAAATTATTTATTTCTAAGGGACACCTCAACAGTGGTATTTTCAAAACCATGGGCTTACCAATGGTATTATACCATGGTATTGGCCACATGGTAATCATCATAAAATATATCACTATTCATAAGTCGAACAGAATGATTATGTAATTATTAAATCATTAATAATTTCATTAAACACCCAAAACTCGTAACTTTATTTTTACTATTCACTGAAAATTCAAATATTTTAGAAAAATCCCAAAAATTCACCCAAACCTAATATATATTCTCTTTATACTAAAATGATCTCCATTTTATGAAACTAATCTTCTAAATATTTTTAATTTAATTTTAAAATAAAATCATTACTTTTTCTAAAAATAAAACATTAAAACCATAACTCATTTTGTAACATCTTAAAAAATTAATCAAGGTCCCATAAAATTATCTTATAACCATAATACAAAAAAGTAACAATTTTTTAGTACATTTTATGAAAATATATTTCCATTTTAAATTACTAAATAAGTTTTAAAATTGTAAATAAAATATTTATGCCATACAAAAACACCAAAAATTATACTATGATCGTTTTTTAACATTTAAGATATTTAAAATGTATTTAAAAATTAATAGGTGATGTTTCTATTTTTTTTGAACAATTTACTATTCATTAATATTAATTTATAATCATATAGGTATGTTAATATTTACACTTTACTATTCACTATAAATAATGTTGATCTTATTAGACTATAAATTTCTCATTGATCACAACTATAGAAGACCGTTTTTTTAAAAATCATATCAATTTATTAATTATTTGATTAATACAAAAATATTTTAAAATATCATTTTTAACCTAAATTCATCAATAATACACATCCTATATTTATCCAAATATTTGGAACTCACAAAAATTTCCATAATAATAAATAACAATTGTATTTATATAAATGGATTACACATAGTAGATAAGGTCTCGTAAAATAGCCCCATATAACACTAGAATAAGACCTAAATGTAAGGAGTGATATGGTGATAGATTCTTGGATTGGTTCAAAAAACAATGCCCGAGTAGTGATTTATATCATCTTGAACTTTTCCCTAAGGTTATTCCATTCATGATTCATTTGTTGAAGTTTGGCTTGGGCATGGTCTAGAGCAAAGCCCGGTGATGCTACCTACTTCCCAAGCTCCAACAGATGGGCTTCATATGGCCCTATTCAAATAGATAAGGCCATTCAGTCTTCATTCTATATAAATTATCCATGATAACTGTATTGATAAAAAAACAACGTTAAGATTATTGTTTCCAACTGTCATATTGACCAATAGTAATATAACTGTCGAAACCCAATGGTCTCATTTTAATTATACCCACTTCATTAATTAAATTATATAGTTTTGTTGAGTATAAAATAAAATAACACACATATTTAAGACACAAATCTAATTAGAAATTTTGGCTCATTACACCCTAAGACTTTATTATTTTTTACCCCCATTACCTGTTTGCGCCTTTTCCCCTATCCCATACTAATAAAAAAATTACTAAAATTTGATGGATATCATTAGATAGTTCTCTGAATTTTTCTTATTCACATACTATAGTTATATTAAATGTAATGGAGATTCTCTAAATAACTACTCTGAATATTGTAAACTCGCACTCTGAGCGACGAATTGTTTTTCGTATAAAATCAATGCTTTCAATATATCACTGCCTTTTTAAATCCATAAGATAACCTATTATTTATAATCATCAAACATGAAGTTAAAAAAACATAAAACCTAATTATCATAAAAAATATTCTTACTTTTTTAATTTTATGTGACAACCAAAAACATTTAACTTCTCTCTAAAAATAGAAACTCCCACATACTGCATGGCTAGCATAACATTTTTTTCATATTCTTCACAAACTCAACCTCAAAATATATATTATTTTTTTCATGGAAAATTACTAATTTCATGATAATAATTACATTACCACATAGAATTTTATATTCCTTTCTTCATATGGAATGTTATTTCAAGGCCACATACTTAATTTTTATCAAAAATCCATTATAAAATTAGTATTCACATCCACATACAAAACCCAAGGATTTTTTAAAAAACTATAATTTCATGTAAGGCTCATTGATAAGAAATATTTATAACATACTATCCTTCACATAGAATAACCACATATCACCCTCTCAATATAGTTTTCATACTTTGAAATAATCATGCTAGAACTACTTCCACATCACATGATAGCTTGATCGTATGGAATTTCTGAAAACTAAAGCATCGTAAACGGGTATTCTATTCCACATATAGCTCTTCATAATTCACATATTCTAAAAAATAATCCCCAAAAACTCAACTTCATAATGAATTTCTATTATTTGTTGAAATTCATATATATCCAATTATCCAAGTCCCGTGATTCTTCGGTTGGTCATTCATGGTATTTGATCTCATAATGTTCTCTTCAAGAAAAATATATGTTCAGAGGGAAATTAATATGAGTGAGTTTGATAAGACACTCACTTCTTTGATTTAATGTCATATATCAGCCACATTATGTAGCTCTTGAAATTTACATGACAATATTATTGGAGGAACAATGTTCCATAATGGATTCAACCCACATTGATTCTCCCATGCAGTATGGCTCCACTTTATAATAAAAAACTCCAATCATTAGTATATATGTGAGAAGGGGATCCGCTCCTATAGACTATTCCTTTACATGATTCCACCCTGAGGTAAAACCCAATTCACCATTGTGGTCTCGCAGTGCACGCTCATGAATGCTCCCACATAGCCCACTCTCATATTCCACCTCTTAGGATACTTATCTGGATCCATTATTCCAGTGTTATACAAGCCCCCCAGAAATATTAGTTGAGATGGATAAGGTTTTATTTGTGGCTGAACTCTTTTTTATTAAAGACACATTATCATAATATATTCTTTTGTATAGAATATATTATTAATTCATGTCCCACCAAATTCCAAACCACTTACATTTCTCCACCTCTGTACAATACCTTCAAATAATTCTTATGTAAATGATAATTTTCATAGCCTTAAATTATATGCCCTTCTTCTCTCATCCTCCTCCTCGAATTATCGTACTAAAAATATAATACATTTTACTAAGATTTTTTATCTTCTTATTTCAAATAAATATATATATTGTGTTATTTTGTTCATCTTCACGCAAAAAAGGGATTTTCAGTTGTTCTAGCATTATGAACTCCTTAAAAAAGACTCAAACACGGAAGAATGGTTAAAAAAGCATCACATTTATATAGAGATAATTTCACTGACATTAAATCCTTTTCCATCAACTGAATCAAATAAAAAGTATCCAAGTATCACCAATTCCCTGACACATATTGTCTACCTCATTGAAAAAACTATAATACAAAATTTCAAAAAAATCATAACTAGGTTTCAATGTTAGTTTTTCCTCCATAACTGAAAATGGTTCTAAAAACATGACACATTATTTGGACAATTAAACTCAGGAAGGTATTTTTAGAGTTTTAAAATTAAATGAAAAAATCCCAAATTAATAATATAACAAAGTGTAATATAAATAAATGAACACCTGGGGTTGAACCACTGGGAATGATGGGGATATTATACCATATAACCGTTTATGGTTATTGTTATAATTTAATGGGTGAAATAAAACCAATGGGGACACAATGTTTTAATAAAAGTGATGGTAATCAACTATGGGTTGGAAAATCATGTGGGGATAGGTGGAGATGATGGATAATTTGAAGAGGGTTATTTTTTAAGAATAATAAATAAATTTTCTAGTAAATTAAAAAGGGTGACTAATTAAAAGAATACATAGATAAATTTTCCATGTATGTTTGGAAAAAACTAGTGAGACCTAAATCGTGTAATTCTTATGGTAAAGAAAGTCTAAAAACACCTAGGAATGTTGGGTTCCACATCGAGGAAAACGTTGATTCAAGTATTATCTTTCCCTCTCACACTTCTATACCAAATTGGAAATCATTCTTTTGCAACCATTACTCTCACTAGATAATAAATTGAAAAATTTGAAAGATAAAGATGAAGATTTTAGTCTTCCATAACTTATTTAACATATATTCAATCATTCAAATCATGGAATCATCCCTCTAAGTCATAATATAATTTTCCTTAAGAGACTACTCAGTCATGAAAAAATGTTTTTTATTCTGGAGGGGAATAAAATAATTAAATGGTGGAAAATTCATACTAGATAGAGATAAAATAATATACATTAGATAATGTAAAAAGGATAAATTCATTAGAAAAAAATACTCAAGTATCAATCAAACAAGAATCAAATGATCACATTCATTGAATGAAAGTGTTTATCTACCCCTAGATATTATCACCCCTAGTTACATTGAGTCCTCGTTACACTTCTGTCCCATATTATTTCAAAATTCCTGACTCCACTTTCTAGTCATTAGTCATTGATTTAAATAGGCCAGTGGTTCCAAGATGCAACCAACACAGTTGTTGTGCCGTAAAACAAATCTGAGTTTTTTAGATTGTGTTTGACTAGGAGCATTGGGAAATAATATTTCTTAAAACATGGAATCATATATATAATTTTCAAAATCAACATCCCTCCTATAATTAAAAAATATCACAAATTAATTTTCACCCATGGTTTTACCAGAAAAAACTATACCTATGAATGCGTTGTAATGTGAAAGTGTCAAAGTGGGATAAGGCTGAAATGAATGTCTCCAAACATTAAACTACTTGAGGTCCCTCCACACCATAGATTAATCAATTTCAAAATTAATGAGATCTCTTATTGTACATAATGTTCCATTTTAAGGTATATAACCTTTTCGAAATTTCTATTTTCCCCAAATTACATAATTGTTTGTGCACTATGTCTTGATAAAACTCTCCCCAACTACAAGTGATCCTCGAAATTATACACCTCTCATTACATAATAGTTTATTTAATATCATGGTAATTATATTTTCAATAATTATCGGTGAAAATAATAGTCTTGGAACCCCTATTCTATGGTTTGGAATTATACAATGTGTCATAAAAACTCCATGTCCCATATCAGTCCTCCTGTCCATCACTGACCCACACCAAGATTTTCATTTATCATGAAATATAATTTATTAAACATACACTAGTAAAATGGTTTACTATCAGACTTCTATCACCCACATTAATTTTAGGGGTTTAGCCTTGCCAGCTCCCCTTTTAGGGTGGGCTAACTACCCCTCTAGCCTGCTAAGAGTTGGCCAATATTTTACAACACCGCAACATATTCTATAATAATGTTCATTTGATATGATGTAAATACTATTATTTATCATATAAAAAATATTTTTCAATATTATAAACATGAAATTATGGTTTCATGGCTATGTCAAGGTTTCCTTTCAACTTATAGTCTTAAACATCTAGTTTACTAGGACTACGCTATTGAAATTGGTTACTAATTGGTTTGACTCCATTTATATTTAATGATTCCAAAACCTCTACATTATTATTAAAACCTATAATTTGGACATAAATAATTAAATATACAAGGAAAATTACTTATTTGATTCATTGAAATTACCAAAAGAGTGGCCAATTAATCTAAAAATTTTAGACTCATTAAAAGGAAAGTAATCTTGAATATCTAAAACATGTACACATATGCACCCATACATATGAGTATATGTGTACAAAAGAAGTTAGGGATTGAGTGACCCATACTAGTGGAAAAAAAATAAATCCTAACCTATTATAATAATCTTAAATCCAATCCTAGAAAATAGGAAAATGGGTTTAACAATTCAGGGAATTGAAAGCCTATACCAAACCATTATTCCATATAAATACTGAAAACCTAGAACCCATCCTGTTTTTTCAACCTATACACCATCATAGGGATACCCTGTTAAGATAATATTTAATAATGTATTCATATTCTCAAAATCCAAAATATCCAATGATTTAAGTAAAATCCAGCATCAATAAACATGAAAATATAGCATAAGTTACAATTATAAATACCCTTTAGTCAATAGTGGATAATATCCAAGGAAAGAGAACCATAAATGATGATATTTAATAATTTAATTAAATTAATATACCTGTTATGAATTCATAAAATCGAAATAACATAAAAATATATATATTACATTTAATTATAATAATCTAAATAAAACCAATATTAGAAAAATAATTTCCTTTTTTCAATATAAGGAATCTATGAAAAAAATTTAAATTTAAAATCTAATTTTTAATTAGGTTTACTCAAACCGAAGAAATTTCTAGGATAATTTTCTATTATGAATAATAATGGAATAAGGGTTACACCCACAAAAATTATATGCAGGAGCTTTATTTTATTCCAACAAGAGAAGAGACTGCACCAAATGACTGATCCGAACCACCTTTGAGAGAAAATCATAAGGGATTTAGCGTATTGGGTTACATTTATATGAAGGAGGCGAATAAAAAAAAGAAAAACCATATTATTACATTAAATTTCTTTTAGATAATTCCCCAAAATATCAATACTAGTAAAAATATGGGTGATTTGGTGAGTTTTGTGAAACATATTTTAAGAATTCATGGGGTTACACATGTTGTAACAACGAAACCAACAAAAAATGTGACATTAAACAAAATTATAATCCTTACCTTATATATGATAGAATCTAATAAGAAAATAGAGTTTATTGAACCAATTATTACTGAATATTTGGCTTCAGATTAAAGAGATAGAGGGAAAAGCTTTTGAGATAAGTTTCATGGATAAAATGAGGGTAAGAAATAATCTATGGTGTTAAACAGTTGCATTTATGTTTTCTATTTTTAATGAATAATTTTATTTCTATTAAAATATATATAATTTCCCTACTATAACTCTGATGAAACCCTACTAGATTTTTGGTGGCATAGGATGTTTCCTCTTTTAGGTTTACAAGAAGTCTAATGGGATTTTTCGTCCTTTCGATGATATTTTTACTACAAGAATACCCACACTTCTTCATCAACACCTTCTTGAAATAATTCTCAACCCATGTAGAACCCATTGAATCCACTATTATCCTAAAAAATAAATTAAGAGTTGAATCTACAATCAAAATTGGAATATAGGACTTACCAATTCAGTTTATCGTCATTACAACCACTATATGATTGAGTTTATCATCCTCACGAATATTTAATATTCTTTTCAAGGGAAAACACCTATGAATTACATATTCATATAAATTTCTTATTTTCAAGCCTTATTTGGATACATCCATGATTTAAATTTACTATAATAAAATATATACCCTTTCCCCGTAACAAACCTTAACTTCATTCGACAATGCATATAAGCCACTCTATAAAGGAAGCACTGGCCTCTAGCTTAACACTATTATACAAAATAATATGTTAGGGTCCGGACATACTTAATTTGTTGAGATATATAAAAATTTATATGTATGTATGAAAATATAGGTTCCACCTCCCCAACATTGTCTAAAATATCTTATGTCCTAAAATATATATGGGTTCTCCTTCCCTGCTTACTCATACATTGGTGACTCAATGTTTTCTAAACACAAAAGAATATGTGATTACTAAACTTGAATTTCCAAGGACATCTTTGACGATATTCATAAGATTTTTTGATACTTTGAGAGGTTATAACCCATATTTATATTTTTTTCAGAGTCTTAGTAATCTCTTAGATGGTACTAAAATTTATTGAAAAGGATTCACCTATCTCCATCCAATACAATATGTATAGAGACAGTCTCATATATAACACTTAAAAGGGAACCATTTTTATATATCACTAATATCTATTACTACATGATGATTCCAATAATGTGAGGTGAATCTGGTAGGATCCATTTAAATAATGTATACATTCCTCAAGAATATCATCCAGAATATGAAAGGTCCACTCTAACTAACTATCATTCTATTGGTGGAAAGTAGTACTCAACATTACCTATGAATCTAGTTCCCATTAGACTCATTTTTTAAAATTAGAACATTAATCTAGGAGACATATCAAAATATATTCTAGTAGGTTCACTATGAGGTTTCATAATCTCTATAATGTATTGATTAATAATCTAATTTATAAAATAATATATTTAGTTGATAGTAATTGAACCATGTTGGATAGATGACCCATAATCACCCATACTGAATTCCAACCAGTTAGTGTTATCTGAATTTATATTCTAATAATTAAGGTAAATAGAAATAAACCATGTGATTGTCCTTTTCATTTCAGGATACCTGTATTGGTTATGAACTCAATGATATGTCTTCATGATTCCACGAATCATAGCCTACTAACAAGTATGATAATATTTTTTCATAATTTCTCTTGTACTAATATGGACAATTATTCTTCTGTGGATATATAAAAAGAATGATTATTTTGAGAACCATCCTTCTAGGATATATCAATATTCAATTATATATCAAATAATGGTACACTCATGATCTGAAATATTTTAGTACTTAACATAGTCAATATGATAATTCGAATTGTTGATAAGGAATAATTTCATTCTAGTATGATCCATAACTAAATTCTGATGGAGTTCAATCATTAGAACATCAATATACTCTCTTACTTAGCTTCCATCATGTATACAATGTGAACCTTTATACCATGATAATTTGAAATGATGTTTCCATTACATTGAGCTTATTATATCACATGTTTAAATGAGTATAGGAATTCCACACAATGAAATTTCCTAATTTTCATGTATCATTTAGGAAATATATAATTTGTACATGTTTTTCCATAAATACAAAAAATGATCCCACTATATAGGTAGTGTCTCCATCATTTCATGGAATGTGAAATAATTGTAAATTATATATCATTGGTAGTTTAGTTCCATTCAAGAGGATGCAGGTGTATGGAACTATATTCCACTACCCAATAATCGTATATAAGGATAAACATATGTACTATAGAAAGAGAAATCATAATATACAACAAAGACACATTGAGAAAAAGTTAGAATAAAAATTTGATATGATGTCATATGATCATTTAAATCTTAAAAATATGACTCACATTAGTTTTGAGAAAAAAAAATATAGCTCCATTCTTTCTTAAGGTGTTCATATGAGTACAAATCATGGATAAATCATTGATGAAATGATGATAATAATTCATAAATCTATGAAAACAATTAACTAAAAAGATATTTGTTGGAAATTTCCAGGATCACACTATCACCTCTCTCTCAATATTTACTAAAATACTAGATTTAGATATATAGTACACATGTAAGTAGAAAATCTAAAATATATGAGGAACACTTATATATAATTAAATAGTCTTGATGTTCCCTTATAGTATATATAATAATACAGAGATACTAAACATGATCATCATAAGGCTTACAGTAAATGGAGATATCATCCATAAACATTACGATATAGGTGTCTAGAAAAAGATAAATAATATTTTTCATTGACACCATAAACACAGTAACACATTTATTTTGAAAAAAATGATTGAATAAATTGTTAATATGCTCGAACATTCTTTAGAAATCCATGTTAGGAATATCCTCTAAAAAAACTCAAAGATGATGATAACACACAAAAATTTAAATTTTGAGAACCAATTCACCCAAAACCACATTAATAAATTAATTTAAAATTTTATTATTGTAAAATGGTGGTTGTTCATGATTTTAATTTATTTTAATTTTATATAGTCCGCACATAAGAACAAACTCCCATAAAATTACTTAGAAAAATTGACTCGAGTAAACCATGGAAAATTACCCTTTGTAGTAAATACTTTGACTAAATGTATAGAAATTCGTACCTCTTATTTTAGAATTATATATTTATTTATTCCTATAATATTTATTAGGATTTATTCCCTCAATTTAAATGGGGAATTGTGATATAATGGAATTGAGATGTTTTTTTCTAGGCACCAAGTTGATTTTAAATTCCACAACCCACTTGGGAATAAATCATATGAACTCATAAAGTAAAAAAAATCAACATATAATTTCACAATAAGAGATAGTAATTAGCACTCCTTGACATCATTTACCCCAATTCAAATATATTCCATCTCTAATATGATTAATCTTACCTATCCCTAATATGAACCCACTCGACTAGACTAGAACATACAATACCTACAAAGTGTGTATTGAATGCTAAAAAGATATGAGAAAGATACTATTATATTATTATAGTATATATAGGATTAAAATTATAATATATAATACACTACAATACTGAAATTAAATTTTTCTATAAAAATAACTATGATATCTGAGAGATGCTCGAACGATGCTACTACTAATGCTTTGGTTAGAAATTTTGTGGTTTTTTATGTCCTCTTTCATAAAAGGTTTTCATAGATTCTATAAGAATGTATGGTTTCCACATTATCCCCATGAATAAATCGAAATTTATTATAAATATGATAATTTGAATCAAATATATCATAAATATTACATTGAAAAGGAGATGATAGATGCATTGTGCTCCAACAATGGAAGACTTACCTTCAACATCACTTATAAGATATAATTGTAGCTTACATAATATTGAAATACTAACAATAAATATAATAAATGAATTCATTATCAAAATATTTTACATAAACTAACAATATCTAAGTAACACATCAGCCTCCTATTCAAGAACATCTATATTGTGGTCAATATTCGCCAGTGGACTATACAACTAACTATGTTTGAGATGAATTAGTCTACAGAGATCACTATCAAATAATCACATATATATATATATATCATTGAAAAAACATATGTATGTGGTTGTAATTACCATATCATTATCAATTATTTTCTTTAAATTCATAATTATTCTTTATGTTTCTAGGTTATACATACTGGTAATTCTAAAATATGGATCTTCTAGAGCTATATAAAGTAGGTATACCACCACCTTGTATCACTCATTGAAATCCACCTTTTATTAATTCATCTATGAATAACTTTTAACTTATAGAAGATATTTTAAATATGGATTTACAATATATTGAATCTCCCACTCCTAAAATACCTTTAGAACTAGTCTATATATGAATAACACTATTGAACACTTATAATAGTCTATGTAGATTAATGGTCATAACTGGGGTTTATAGAGGCTCCTTTAGCTCTATTTAAAAATTATATTCATTTTATTCATCATCTCCACATTGATATGGCGGGAAGTAGAAATAGTTTTTAATTTTGGTTTAATTTGTATTATTAACATCAAACATTGTTATAAGATGATGAACTCTTTCTTCTTCAGAAGAACATGATATGCCAGTAAAATTTGACCAAGAAAACATACGGACACCCTACTCAATTAAGGTCCTAATCATTATTAGAATTTAGCATCATGTACAACCATCAATGTATAACCCCTTCCAATATGAAATTTCCTATCCTAAATTCGTATTGATCATTAATTAATATTATGTTTAAGATATGATGGTAATTATTATCTAGCCTCTCGGCCTCTTGAGGAGATACCTCACTATGTTACATGAGAGGATAGTGGAACTGGAAGTGCCTGATTTTATATGAGCCCATGGGATCCTTTCAAGGATATCCCATTCAATACACTAGAAATAATTGTAAAATAACATCAAAATATATTAGTCAACTAGAGGTTCAATAGGTGCAGTATGATCATATTAACCTTCCTGCTCAACAAAAAAGTGGATTTGTATGTGGAATTCTCTACAATGTGGGAGGGATAAATATCAATACCCACTTCCCTAATAGAAATAATTCTAATGATATATATTCAGTATTTAGGACGAATATAACCGTATTATTCTCTCCCTTAATTTACTCTATCCAAAAAATAAAAATTTAAATATATTTTATATACAATTTTTAATAAGATTTACAAGAACATTAAATCATATAAAAGAGTAAATAATGATTCATGTTTAAAAAAATGAGCCTCGCTATAATGAATATATAAAGAAGATATCATTCAAACTTATAAATTGTTAACTCATGTTGACCTAATCATTAGTATCAAATATACATGAAAACATAATTTCATTATTATTAGTGCTTTAGTTGATATGACCTAGAAACTAGTTACAATAGTATTATTATAAAAATGGGGAGAATGAACACAAAATGAAATCATACGATATTCATGGACACAAATCAATATCAAATATATTTCTGGAGACATGAGTTTTAGAGACTATATCAGTTGAAAAAGTAAAGGATATCCCAAAGAACCCCTACAAAATCTATTTTATTCCATAATTATACAATCCATGCATATTTATGGGTTACATACTGAGTCCTAAAAAAATTATTATCCTTTATACTCAAAATTTACATACCCTATAGGCCTAATTGAAGGATATAATACCACTTTAGAATTTTTTTGACCTAAAAACCTTATCAATACCCAATCCACATCGTTATAGCACCTCAGATACACCTTTTAGTTTTCATAGACATAGGATAAAATTAGTGGTCACATATAACTCATGTGATAGATGTTTTCCACCATTTAATATAAGTAATAAATGGTATAAGATACACACATAAATATACATGGAATATCCTAAAATAGAGTGATATAAGAAATAGTATATATAAGAAATAGATGTGGATAGGTGGATAAGTCAACAAAAGTATGTGTCATATTCTTTGTACAAGTATTCCCATAAAAAATCTGTATAATAATATCAAAAAAGATACAAAAAATAAGTGAAAATAAAAAAAACTATTTATAATGTTAATGTCACTAAAAATGTCCTAGGAGCCTATAGAAATTATCCCAAATGTATAAACCCTGTAATAGTGTCACAAAAAACTCACAAGACGTCCATCAGACTAGCTCTAGAGTTCCAAAAAAATACTCTCAAAAACTCTACACACATTATGCAACTAGCCATATGTTTCATGAATTTTTCTATTTCCTAAATCATAAATAATTTTCATTATATGCATCCCAGTAGGGCTCTTCATGATGTTTGTATGACAATAAGAAGGTATTTTCCACCCCACCCTTAACAACCTAACATTATCTATACATTAAAATCAGAAGAATAATAAAATAATAAGTACATGTAACAATGAATATACATATTATTATTAACATTTAAAAGTAACTCTCTATGAGGGTATGGTCATCCATCCCAGGTTAAGTTCCAATCTGATATCCCATGGCTATTCCCTATGAGAGTGAAAAAATGATGGATATGAATATATCACACAAATATACATATGCAGCCAAAAATATGTGTATATGATTCTAAAAAAGGTCATTGTGCGAATAACCCATACCAATGGAAACCAATCAGGAATATTCAATTGAAACAATCATGTAGCATGTATCATGTAAGGGGGGTGAGTATCTCGTGTCATGGCATTAAGAGTCAATCTGAAGACACTAATCCATATAAGTTGTTAGATCCTTGGGGCCACCCCATGTGTTTTACTTATATAAATTTTGGGGGTACCTATATATGTTCATGTATAATTTCATATACATATTTTATAAATCCAACATGAATGATAATGAAATTAGAAACAAACAACAACAATCATAGAAAATATAGAATATGATACTATAATAAAAGCAATTTTGTCAAAATATGATAACAAAAAATGATATGGATCTACCCCTATCATATTTTATTATTTCAAATAAAGTAATATAACTACTAATAATTCATAAACTAGAAAAAAATAACCATGGAATAACATGAAATAATAATAAACTTAATACAACAAAGTGTATAATATTAATTCCATTTTCCATTTAAGGTTTTCAGAAAACATTTATTAATTAAAACATTTTGGTTATAATTTGATTCACATATCCCTAACCTATTTTCAATAAAAACCTATATAAAATAGAATTAAATAAGTTGTTTCTATATATAAATTATACACATGATATTATTTATATTCCAATAACATAGGAGATTATAACAATTGATTGACCTAGTACACCATTGTGAGTAAAGCATATGGGATTTAGGGTTTTAGTTCACTCCCATATGAATGATAAAAATCCTAAGATAAAAACTTTATGTATTTAATTTATTTTCCAAGTCATTGACCCTATATTCTCTAGATTAGAAGAAATATGATAGGTTTGATGAGTTATGGGTGCCATGGATTTTATATTCATGGGGGTTACACCTTCTATTAAAATTAAAATTCAAAAAATGGGAATAAATGAAGCCATGACCCATACTAGTTCCAATATATTCTCCCATGAATAATAAAATGATATATGATAGGTTTGATGAGTTATGGGTGCCTTTGAATTTATATTCATGGGGGTTACACCTTCTATTAAAATGAAAATTCAAAAAATGGGATTAAACGATGCCATGACATATACTAGTTCCAATATAGCTTCCAATGACCATTAAAATTTTTTTTGACCAAGTATTGAAGAATTCATTGAATGAAATAAAGGATATAATAAAGACGGTTGGTCAGAAAAATATCATCACAAAAATAATTGGAATTAATCTGTCTAGGGGTTTAGTTGTAACATCCCAAGTAAGTAATGAATAATAAATATTTTTTATCTATGTCTATTAATGATTAAGATAGTGTTTTAGAGGCTTAAAATGAAAATAAATACAATCTTAAGCATGGAATACACTAATATTCTTAAAAGATTGTTTTACTGCCTTTTGATGGAAAACCCTTTTTAAATCAAACTTTTGACAATTTTATAATATATATTTGTCAAAATACACATATTTATTATGATTGGGACATTGAAATTTACATTGGATAAATTTTTGGTATTTTTCTGACAATGTTCATTTTTTAATGAATAGTGAAAAATACTGCATTTTACATCAAAACTAATTTTTAATATTCTTTAATTATATGATTAGATTATCTTTTAAATTGTCCTTAAAGTGTAATATGAATATATTTTTACCATTTAATCCAATTGTGGTCATTATAATTAATTTCACTTTGAAACCGGACTTAAACTAGTGTCAATCTTTTGATAATTATTATTTCATAAAAACACGCTATTTTATCTGACAACGGGAAATAATTATTAAATTAATTAATGTGACTTATATGTTTTGAATTTTTTAAAATGGACATCATTTTTGAATTCGTAATATCAAATATATCTTAGGGTGAAGTTTTGGTATCTTTCTGAAAAACATCAATTTTTGATGAATAGTGAAACCACTAAGTGGTAGTTAAAGAAACTGATTTTTCGTTTAAATGAATCTTTGCCACTTCTGTGATTTGATTTTCAAAAATATGACATACATGGTTTTCCTTCAGAAGTAAAATTTGGTTCAATGAGATTAAAATTATTTTTTGGTGAATAGTAACTTTTAAGTTCTTAATCGCGATTAGTGGTAATTAGTGTAGTTTAATGTAAAAATAAGGTTTTAATAATATGAGATGATCTTGACACATGTCCTACCCTCATTGGATGTGTCCTGGCCGACCAAGACAATCCATGGGTCAACTTGGGGACCCCAGGGAGCCACTTTGGTTTGGAAATGAGATAAATAACTTTTGATATAATGTTAAAGTAAAAATGACACAAACATGAGATGTTTTACTAAAACAATTTTTACATGGGGTTATACATGTCAGATTTTTTATTATAAATAGTCATTGGAAAGACAAAACGATTTCTTACATCATGATATTTTTTTTTTATAATTTTGAGACATTAACTTTATTGTATTATTGATGACATCATGATGATGCAGCGATGACCTCATTATTTAACGATTTAAATAAAATGGAAAGATAATGTAAAATCTTAGAACTACACATGTCCAAAACCTATTGGATGGGTGGATTTCGAACCCTTATCACCTTATCCTCGAATTATTTCTATTTGGGACCTCTTAAATCCGAATACCTTTTTAAAATAAAGTGACTTTTCTTTACTTTCCAAGAGTGCCCCTCCTCTCCTCTTATATAAGGCCCCCACCTCCACCTCCTTACCCACACACTCAAAGCCTTTGGCTCGGCCAACCCCTACCCATTTTGTCTCTAAAAATCCCTATCTTACTCCTTGAAGCCTCAATTTGAGATGAAGTCTTCCCAAGGAAGCCTTTGAGCTCAAACCAAAGGGAGTTACCCGATTTTAAGGTAATGTCTTCACTTGAGTCCTTTTGTTTTATTTTGCTTCTCCAACCCCATAAACTCTTTTTATTCATTTCATTTGTAACGACTCCAGTATATTAAATATACTAGGTTGTTGTTATAAGAGGGATTCGAGCTACACTTACACACACCTACATGTAATGGTTAAAGGACATATTGTTTCCGTGGATGATGAATTTATGCCTCCCGAAACAATGATTGTTCAACATTCTTTTAACACCTTCAAAGGTGACCATTAAGATGTCACTATATTTATATATGATATATAATATTTTTATGTTTTCCTTAAGCTTCTGTATTTTTCATTTTGGGCATACCTTTATGGTTTCCATTATGGGTAAACACGATATCTTCATTTAAGGAAGTGTGGACTACCGCCCCTCAAAGTGATTTGATTCGTTAAATACCATATGTGGGACGTATAAAGGATAGAACTATGATATTATATATGATATTATACTGAAATTATAATATACCTTTATATAATTATTATTCCATTCTAGAAATTACGAAATATAAATGAAAGTAGTGTTTATGCGTACGTACGACTTACCGTCTCCATGAACGGTGCATTTCATTTCTTACCTCTAAATGATTATGTAATATTATAAATGCATGCATGTACTGGATATATATTAAATATATGATATCTACATCATGAATACCATTCTGAATATAATGGATACATGAACAAATTGTAATTATAAAGGGCTTATTTTTGACCCAAGTACCAATGATCGTTAAAACGACCGTTATTAACATAAATAATTACATGGTGTTCATGACGTGGAAATAAGTGATATAAAAGGAATAATGAACTTGAGAAAGGTTATTAAAAAAGTATAAATTAACTCAAGTTTTTTATTCAGGAGATTAAAGAACGACCAAGACATGTCGGACCCGAGGTATGGGACTTCGACTCAATCTCCTTTCATTGAGGCATATTTTGTTTTATACACAACCTTCTTTTTTATAGTGTATAAACCCCTTTGACTTTTACGTTTATTCAAAAGGAATATTTTTATACGAAGAGTTTACTAAATGACAAAAGGGAATGTTTTTGTCGTACGTATGCGTCGACAACGACTTCTCCACCGCCCTGACCATTATTTGAGTTTCGGCTTCTTCTAAAAGCCATATTTTTTTATAAAAAAAGAAAAATAAATACCATGTTTTAATTTTATTTTATTTTGGTTTTGAAAATTGTTTTCATAATGTTTTTATATCAATGTGTTGTATTGATATCTTGTGATTGAAAGGTGGAAATGTTATGTTTCCTTTATGCATGTTTTATGTGATATGATTATGTTGATGTTCTTGGGCATTATTATGAAGATGGTTGGTTCCATGATAGACTAAGGGCGGGTGAGCCCGATATAGCTCTCCAATGCATTGGGTACCATGAAGGAATGAAAATTTAAGGTTTCTCTGAAGAGATTTAGGGAATATACTATGATGGGTATTCCAAACATAACCAAGAGGGTTACTCCCTACGTAAGAATGTTATGAATGCCTCAAGTTACCTTTATGTATTATTATTTTTATGATTTATTCATGATTTGATGAGGTATGTTAAAGTGCTTATGTTTTATGGGTAAAGTATTATTTCATTCTTATGTATATATGTACTCATGTTTCTTTTCCATATTTTTATATCCCTTAATGAGCTTTTTATGCTCATCCCAAGTTTCATTGAAATGTTTTCACAGGTCAAGGGAAAGGTACATTATATGATGATAGTGTCAAGGAAGTGTCAAGAAAGAATCCATGTTTTATTTTAAATATGTTACCATTGATGTGAAATAAGAATACTATCTTTATGTGACCACTTTGTTTATATGTGGAATGTAATGCATGTTTTATGATCTAATTCTCTAAAACTATAAACCTGAAAAGATCCTCAATGTGCAGTCTTGTAATAACTCAAGATTAAGTAAGGTTTAAGGCTGGGGCCTTATAGATGGTATCAAAGGTAGGTTTAGATAACTTTAGTAGTTAGAATTCTATTAAATGATTATCCAAAAATATTTTTTTTTGAAATGATATAGAATTTGATGATTACCATGTTGCTTCATCTAAGACATGTTTGTTCAGAATGGTTTTCCGCAGAGGAAATAGGGAAGCAGTGCTAGGAAGGCATGCAGAAGGAAATAACCTTCCGAATCAGAATCCCAAGATGGTCGGAATTGGAACTGAATAGTTTGTTACAGTAATGGCATAGTTGACGCAAGTGATAAATGGTGGTGGTATCCATGCACGAGATTAGCTAGATCAACCGCAGAGGAACATGTCAGTGGTTGAACATTTCATGAGGCAACATCCCCCATCATTCCGAGGATCATCTGACCCTGTGTTAGCTGAAGGGTGGATTAATGCACTGGAGAAGATTTTCGATGTCATGGGGTGTTCAAACAATCCTAATTTTATTCTCTCTATTTACCGTTTGGAGGGTGTGGTAGATCAGTGGTGGTTTATGGTTAAAAATATCAGGGACGCTGATGAGATTGATGCTCTTGATTGGGATGAATTCAAAGGTATGTTTCTTGATAAGTATTTTCCTAAGGCTGTTCGACATAGGATGGAAAGGAAATTCTTGGAATTGAGGGAAGAGGAAGACTCAATGGCTACCTATGAAGAAAGGATCACTCGATTGGCAAGGTATGCTCCAAATTTTATCTGAGACCTTGATAGTAAAATCAATCGTTTTTACTGAGGATTAAAGCCAAAATATCGAAGGGAATTAGCTTCTCGTGTGTTTAAAAGTTATGAAAAGCTTGTTCGATGTGATGAGAAGGTGGAAATGGACTTTGCCGATGACCAAGTGTTCTATAACAGCCAACAGATGAAGAGACCGTGGTGGTAGTAGAAAGGTAAGAATTCTTCAAAAAATTCTGATGGTAAGAAATCTATGATTCCAGTTTGTGATAAATGTGGCAAAAGGCATGCTGGGTAATGTCTTCTGAATTCTGGAAAGTGCTATTGATGTGGTAAGATGGGACATAAGGCTCGTGATTACACTGAAAAGGATCAAGTTGAAGGTAAGACCAAATTTGATTTACAGTTAGTGAAATGTAATAAGTGCAATGAGATGGGTCACTATGCAAACTAGTGTTCGACAAAGAGATTGAGTGATGGGAAACAGATAGACTATAAGCAGAAAGGGGTGGTGAAATCCTTTGCAACTACATCAGAAGATGTCGGGCCATCAAATGAAGTTGTATCAGGTACTTTGTTTGTTTTTTCATATTATGCCAGTGTGTTGTTTGATTCGGGGTCTACACATTCTTTCATCTCTGAAAACTTTTCTAGTAAAATGGGAATACCATCTGAAGAAATTACTCTTGAACTTGTGGTAAAGACACCTGTGGAAAATGTTGAGGCAAAAAGAATTTATAAGAATATTACTATCCTTATCTGTGGAAAGAACCTACTTGGAAACCTTATTGTTCTACCTCTAGTAGAGTTTGATGTTATCCTGGGTATGGATTGTCTCTCTATTTACCATGCTAAGACTGACTGTAGAGCTAAAGAAGTTTCTTTTCAGAAAGTCATTCAGTTTTTTTACAAGAATGAACCCTTACTATTGATAACATATCAAGAGGCCGAGAAACTTTTAAAAGATGGAAATGAATGTTACCTTACACACATCATTGAAAATAAAATAACTGTTCAGATTAATGATGTGCCAGTGGTAAATGAGTATCCTGATGTTTTTCCTGATGAGTTGCCTGGAATAATACCAGATCGGGAAGTTGAGTTTACTGTTGACTTAGTTCCTGATGCTAAGCCAATTTCAAAACCCCTTTATCTAATGGCTCAAATTGAAATTTTAGAGTTGAAGGAGAAATTGCAAGATTTATTAGAGAAAAGTTTCATTTGACCTAGCACATCACCATTGGGTTCTCCTGTTTTATTTGTTAAAAAGAAATATGGTTCTATGAGACTATGCATTGATTATAGAGCCTTGAATAATATCACTGTTAAGAACAAATATCCTTTGCCTCATATCGATGATTTGTTTGATCAGCTCCAGGGAGCTCAGTATTTTTCAAAGATTGACCTGAGATCGGGGTACCATTAGCTGAAGGTAAAGGAAGCAGATGTTCCGAAGACCGCGTTCCATACAAGATATGGCCATTATTAATTTGTAGTAACGCCTTTTGGGATAACCAATGCAACTGCTGTATTCATGGACTTAATGAATAGAATTTTCCATGAGTTCCTGGATAAGTTTGTGGTGGTTTTCATTGATGATATTTTGGTGTTTTCTAAACGTAAAGAGGAGCATGAAAGACATTTTAGGGTTATCATGCAAAACATAAAAGAAAAGAAACTGTATGGGAAATTCAGCAAGTGTGAGTTTTGGTTGCAACAAATTTCTTTCCTTGGACATATTGTTTCTAAATATGGGATAACGGTTCATCCAGCAAAAACAAAGGTTGTTGAAGAATGGCCAAGACCCACAAATGTAACCGAGATTCGTAGTTTCCTTGGTTTGGCAAGCTATTACCGAAGGTTTGTTAGAAATTTTTCACGGTTATCTATTTCAATGACTAAGCTAACTCAGAAGGGTGTTAAGTTTATCTGGACAAAAGAATGTGATGATTATTTTTAGGAAATCAAAACAAGATTGGTGAATGCTCCAGTTTTGGCTCTAACTTCCAGGAATGGTGAGCTTGTTATATACAGTGATGCTTCATTAAAAGGAAATGGTTGTGTCCTAATTCAGAATGATCAGGTAATTTCTTATGCTTCACGACAGTTGAAAACTCATGAGATAAATTACCCTACACATGATTTGGAATTAGCTGCTGTTGTTTTTGCATTAAAAATTTGGAGGCATCATTTGTATGCAGTAAATTGTGAAATATATACGGATCACAAAAGTTTAAAGTATATATTCACTCAGAAAGAGTTGAACATGAGACAAAGGATATTGCTAGAATTAATCAAGGATTATGATTGTACAATTCATTACCATCCAGGAAAAGCAAATAAAGTGGATGATGCTTTAAGTCGAAAAAGAAATTCTTCATTAGCAATGTTGCGTTTGGAATGAGATCCTTTGGTTAAGGATTTGATGACCTTTGGCATAGAAGTTGTTGGTGCAGGATGTTCTTCTGTTTTGTTTCAAGTATCAGTGAAATCTTCTCTATCAGAAAGAATCAAGCAAGCACAGAAGCAAGACAGTGAGTTGCAGAAAAAGGTAGAGATGGTTCAGAAGGGTAAGTTGCCTGAATTCAACATTGATAATGATTGCGTTTTGAGATTTGGGAAGAGATTTTCTGTGCCTTGTGATTCACAGTTGAGGAGAGAGTTATTATGTGAAGCTCATAGTTCTCCATTTTCAGTTCATCCTAGTAGTAATAAGATGTACAGAGATCTGCGGGAGTATTACTGGTGGGATGGAATGAAAAGAGATATTGCAGATTTTACTGTGAAGTGTTTGACATGTCAACAGGTTAAAGCAGAGCGGCAGTTACCGAAAGGGATTCTTCGGCCTTTTCCAGTTCCAAAGTGGAAATGGGAAAATATATCCATGGACTTTGTTGTGGGATTACCGAAGACATCTCGAGGTAATAATGAAATCTGGGTTATTGTTGATCGCTTGACTAAATCTGCTCATTTCCTTGCTATATGAGATACTTTTTCCCTAGATCAACTTTCCTATTTGTATATTAATGTTATAGTCAGGTTACAAGGAGTTCTCCTCTCCATTGTATCTGATCGTGATCCCAGGTTCACTTCTAACTTTTTGAAAGGCCTTCAGAAGTCGTTGGGTACTGAATTAAATTTTAGTACAACATTTCATCCTCAATCAGATGGGTAGTCATAACGAACAATTCAAACCATGGAGGATATGCTACGAGCTTGTTCGATGGATTATCAGGGAAGTTGGGACCAACATTTTTCAATGGTTGAATATTCATATAATAATAGTTTTCATTCCAGTATACAGATGGCTCCATTTCAGGCATTATATGGGAAGCGGTGTCGAACACCAGCTTTCTGGGATGAAGTGGGTGAAAGGAAGTTGATGAGACCAGAATTGGTAGAAGAGATGGTAGAAAAAGTTCAGCTGATTCATAAACACATGAGAATAGCTCAGAGTAGGCAGAAGAGGTATGCGGACTACAGGAGGAAGGATCTATCATTTGAGGCAGGTGATCATGTTTTTCTCAAAGTATCACCATTGAAAAGTGTGATGCGATTTGGTAAGAAAGGAATGTTGAGTCCAAGGTTCATTGGGCAATATGAAATTCTGGAGAGAGATGGATCAATTGCATACCAGGTGGCTTTACCTCCGAGATTATCTCAGGTACACAATGTTTTTCACGTTTCGATGTTGAGAAAGTATATGTGAGATCCATCTCATGTTTTGAGTCCAGAGGTAGTTCAGCTGGACGAGAACCTATCTTATGAGGAACAACCGGTCCAGATTCTTGACCACAGGGAGAATGTGTTACGAAATAAGGTGATTAATCAGGTAAAGGTTTTGTGGAAAAACCACATGATGGAAGAGGCAACATGGGAATCTGAAAATGCAATGAGGGATAAGTTCCCCCATTTATTCGATAATTAAATAAATTGCAGGGACACAATTTTCTAAACGGGGGAAGGATGTAACATCCCAATTAAGTAATGAATAAAAAATATTTTTTATCTATGTTTATTAATGATTAAGATAGTGTTTTAGAGGCTTAAAATGAAAATAAATACAATCTTAAGCATGGAATACACTAGTATTCTTAAAAGATTGTTTTAATGTCTTTTGATGGAAAACCCTTTTTAAATCAATCTTTTGACAATTTTATAATATATATTTGTCAAAATAAACATATTTATTATGATTGGGACATTGAAATTTAAATTGGATAAATGTTTGGTATTTTTCAGACAATGTTCATTTTTTAATGAATAGTGAAAAATACTGCATTTTACATCAAAACTGCTTTTTAATCTACTTTATTTATATGATAATATTATCTTTTGAATTGGTCTTAAAGTGTATTCTGAATATATTTTTACCATTTAATCCAATGGTGGTCATTAGAATTCATTTCACTTTGAAATCGGACTTAAACTAGTGTCAATCTTTTGATACTTATTGTTTCATAAAAACACGCTATTTTCTATGACAGCGGGAATTAATTGTTAAATTAATTAATGTGACTTATATGTTTTGAATTTTGTAAAATAGACTTCATTTTTGAATTCGGAATATCAAATATAGCTTAGGGTGATGTTTTGGTATCTTTCTGAAAAACATCAATTTTTGATGAATAGTGAAACAACTAAGTGGTAGTTAAAGAAACTGATTTTTCGTTTAAATGAAACTTTGACACTTCTGTGATTTGATTTTCAAAAATCCTACATAAATGGTTGTCATTAAGAAGTAAAATGTGCTTCAATGAGATTAAAATAATTTTTTGGTAAATAGTAACTTTTAAGTTCTTAATCGCGATTAGTGGTAATTAGTGTAGTTTAAGGTAAAAATAATGTTTTAGTAATATGAGATGAGCTTGAAGCATATCCTACCCTCATTGGATATGTCATGGCCGACCAAGAAAATCCATGGGTCAACTTGGGGACCCCATGGAGCCACTTTGGTTGGGAAATGACATAGATAACTTTTTATTTAATGTTAAAGTAAAAATGACACAAACAAGAGATGTTTTACTAAAACAATTTTTACATGGGGTTATACAATTCAGATTTTTTATTATAAATAGTCATTGGAAAGATAAAACTATTTCCTACATCATTATATTATTTTTATAATTTTAAGACATTAAATATATTTAATTATTTATGACATCATTATGATGCAGCGATTACCTCATTATTTAACGATTTAAAGAAAATGGAAAGATAATGTAACATCTAAGACATAAACATGTCCAAAACCTATTGGATGTGTGTATTTCGAACCTTTATCACCTTATCCTCGAATTATATCAATGTGGGACCTCTTAAACCCGAATACCATTTTAAAATAATGTGACTTTTCGTTACATTCCAAGAGTGCCCCTCCTCTCCTCTTATAAAAGGCCCTCACCTCTACCTCCTTACCCACACTCCCAAAGCCTTTGGCTCGGCCAAACCCTTTCCATTTTGTCTCTCCACATCCCTCTATTACTCCTTGAAACCTCACTTTGGGAAGAAGTTTTCCCAAGGAAGCCTTTGAGCTCAAACCAAAGGGAGTTACCTGATTTTAATGTAATGTCTTCACTTGAGTCCAATTGTTTTATTTTGCTTCTCCAACCCCCTAAAATCTTTTTATTCATTTCTTTTGTAAAAACTCAAGTATCTTCAATATTCTAGGTTGTTTTTATAAGAAGTATTCGATCTACACTTACACACACCTAAATCTAATGGTTAAAGGACATACTGTTTCCGTGGATGGTGAATTTATGCCTCCTGAAAAGATGATTGTTCAACATTATTTTAACACCTTCAAAGGTGGCCATTAAGATGTCACTATATTTATATATGATATATAATATCTTTATGTTTTCCTTAAGCTTTTGTATTTTTCATTTTGGGCATACCTTTATGGTTTCCATTATGGGTAAACGCGATATCTTCATTTAAGGAAGTGCGGACTACCGCCCCCTCAAAGTGATTTGATTCGTTAAATACCATATGTGGGATGTATAAAGGATGGAACTATGATATTATATATGATATTATACTGGAATTATAATATACCTTTATATCATTATGATTCCATTCTATAAAATATGAAATAGAAATGAAAGTAGCGTTCGTGCGTACGTACGGCTTACCATCTCCAGGAACGGTGAATTTAATTTCTTACCTCTAAATAATTATTTAATATTATAAATTCATGCATGTACTGGATATATATTACATATATGATATCTACATCATTAATACCATTCAGGATATAATGTATACATGAAAAACTTGTAATTATAAAGGGCTTATTTTTTACTCAAGTACCAATGATCATTAAAACGACCGTTATTAACTTAAATAATTACATGGTGTTCATGGAATGGAAATAAGTGATATAAATGGAATAATGAACTTGAAAAAGGTTCTTAAACAATTATAAATTAACTCAAGTTTATTATTCAATAGATTAATGAATGACCGAGTCAAGTCGGACCCGAGGTATGGGACTTCGCCTCAATCTCCTTTCATTGAGGCATATTTTGTTTTATACACAACCTTCTTTTATACGGTGTATAAACCCCTTTGACTTTTACGTTTATTCAAAAGGAATATTTTTATATGAAGCGATTACTAAACGACAAAAGGGAATGTTTTTTTCGTACGTATGCGGCGACAATGACTTCTCCGCCGCCGTGACCATTATTTGAGATTCGGCTTCCTCTACATGGCATATTTAAAAAAAAGAAAATTAAATACCATGTTTTACTTTTCTTTTATTTTGGTATTGAAATTTTTTTTCATAATGTTTTTATATCAATGTGTTGTATTGATGTCTTGTGATTGAACGGTGGAAATGTTATGTTTCCTTTATGCATGTTTTATGTGATACGATTATGTTGAGGTTCTTGGGAATTATTATGAAGATGGGTGGTTCTGTGATAGACTAAGGGTGGTTGAGCCCTATATAGCTCTCCAATGGATTGGGTAACGCGAATGAGTGAAACATTAATGTTTCTCCAAAGAGATTTAGGGAATATACTGTGATGGGTATTCCAAACGTAACCACGAGGGTTACTCCCTATGTAAGAATGTTATGAATGCCTCAAGTTACCTTTATGTCTTATGATTTCTATGATTTATTCATTATTTGATAAGGTTTGTTAAAGTTCTTATGTTTTATGGGTAAAGTATGATTTCATTATTATGTATATATGTACCCATGTTTCCTTTCCATATTTTTATATCCCTTACTGAGCTCTTTATTCTCATCCCATGTTTTTTTGAAATGTTTTTCACAGGTCAAGGGAAAGGTACATGATATGATGATAGTGTCAAGGAAGTGTCAAGAAAGAATCCATGTTTTATTTTAAATATGTTTCCATTGATGGTAAATAAGAATACTATCTTTATGTAACCACTTTGATTATATGTGGAATGTAATGCAAGTTCTATGATCTAATTATCTAAAACTCTAAACCTGAAAAGATCCTCATTGTGTCATCTTGTAATAACTCAATATTAAGTAAGGTTTAAGGCTGGGGCCTTATATTACTGGTTTTATTTTTATGTTTTTTTTAATTTCATTTATTTTTTTAAACACATGTGCATTGGGTATATACCAAAACTCTGATTTAACACCACTGTAGTTCTCATAGTAGTGGGATGGTCTTCATTAAGCTTTATGAGAAGTTTGGTAGACATCCACTGACCTTCCAATATGATTTCTATTTCATAAAGACTCTCCCTTGTAGGACCATTCTTTGCAAAATGATCTCTAATACCTATCAAAACCATTTGAAACTCTAAAACACTCAAAAAAACATTACTAATTAAATGTAAATTCCCTATTTTATGGTAATAATCACATGTTTGGGATACATTATTTACTAGGTATGTGTGAATTTATAACCAATCAAAATTCATTGAATACAGTAGGTAATTGGTTTGATAATTTTTTAGATTAATAATATTTAGAGCTTCAAGTCCACTCATGTTTTTACAGGGACAAAGATATAATCAAATAGCTTTTACCAGTATATTTCAGTCATTGTATATTGATTTATAACATTAGAATAAGAAATAATTGCTTATTAAAATGGGAATAATTAAATAATATTATAAACACATATCCTATAAATTTCTCATGATAATTTCTGATTTATATAAATTCAATCCAATTTAAATAATCACTATTTTAAATGGTCATATTTTTTCTATTATAGGGGTGATACAAAAACATGTAAAACACACCCAAAGTTTCATAAAAGTAGAGTTTTCGGTTTGTGAAAAACATTATTTTAAAATATAAAATACTTGATTTATCAATGGTTTAATTTGAATCATTAATGATATAAGAAAAAGTAAATATCCCCATGCTGAATTGGAAAATTTTCATGATATGGGGTCTAGTGATAAGTTATAATGGCTTTATAAATGATTATGCTAGTTCATTTTGAGTTTTATGATGAGATATATGTTATTCAACACTTATTCAGATTGATGTGAAATGATTATTAAAATTATGTGAGGAATATCCTCAAACATTATAAAGGGGAATATACTTGATTTAACATTCTAGTAATTATTACCTTAAACATACTTAAGAAAGAATCATCACAAATTATTGGTTGTGGTAGGTAGAAATCACACATGAAACCATATAAAAGACACGTAATTCAATATCATAAAATATTTCAATGACACAAACGGTGGAACAATTAACACATATATGATATTAAATTTTTATTTTGAAAATATGGGGGATTCAGTAACTGTTTTCAAAGGTGGGGGTCTAATAATCAAATAAACTTGTGAACATCTAGTGCCGAAAAAATTATTAGGGGTATGAACATTATTATTAAAAAATGGATGAAAAATGTGTACATTTAATTTTTTTCATCATTATTGAGCCTAGATGACCCCAATATTCATGTCATACAGTAAATATATCATTAATGATATACTTATTATTTTGCCATATTTGATTTGATTATACAAAGATTAAGATAGTAAAATATTTGGGGAATTCTTTAAAGTTTTAGTCGAATCATATTATTATCATTATGAATGGGTTTTATGTAGAGGTATTTATAACATCATTTAATAATAGTCTTAAGGTGATATCCATTTTCATTAATATCATTCAATTTTTAAAAGATTTATCCTAACATAGGAGAAAACTAATCATTATTAATTAAATTCATTATACTTTCATGTAATAAATATTTTATCCTCCATATCTTTATATTAATTTGATAAAATTGTGTACATTCCCAGTTCTGAAAGCCACCTTGATTCATCCTGTACGTGGATGGTTACATGGAGGCAAGCACATTTCCCTAAACACCAGAGGTTGGCGACTTGCAACTAGGGCCTTGGGTGTGATATTGGGGAAACAATTCCCTCATGGGTAGAGTAACATAGAGGAAGAATGAAATAGAAAAAGTGGAAGCAAGAATAATCCATACAAAAGAAAACTGCATAGCAGTAGAAAATAATAAACTAGAGAACACACACATATATATGAATTATGCATGATACATAATTCTAGGAAAATAGCCAAACAGATCACAATACTAGAATACAAGAGTATTAAACCCAAGTACAAAAGAAATCAAAGTAAACAACTCCTCAGCATTGCAATCCATAGCTTGGTCCTTTGCACTCCATCTCCACATCAAATCATGTACTTGGAGTAAAAGGGTGTCTGCCCTTATATATACCTACTTCAATATAATCTGTTTGGGCCCAAAAATATGTCCCAAATAGGGCGTGAGACTAGATCCCAGTAGGCAACCACCACGAGATCAATGCCTAACAGTCATTGAATACAAGGCAGGCAGTAAGCAAATAAATGAAGTAAACAAGGAAGTACCCAAGGTAAAAAATTCACACTTTCAATGCACTCAAAATCATATAACATGCAATAGCTAAACAAAGGTGGTAATCAAAAACAGGTAACCCTCTAGGAAGTACTCAAAGCCTATCACCTCTAGTCCTACCTAGATACACAAGCAATCCTCTGAGCACTACACTCAGTCTAACACCTCTGGTTCAGCTTAAGCATAGACTCCCTAAGAAATAACTCACCATGAATTCCTCTTATAGACATGTATCATTAACTAAAGGCACTCTGGGGAAGCCCTCAATGTCTATTCCCCCTGTGACCCATGTCAAGGAACTACAAACACTATGAGGAATCACTTACGTCAATTCCCCCTAGGGTCTCACATCGTAATCTAAACATACACTCTATAAAATCCCTTACATCTATTCTCCATATGGTATACTATACCAGGTTATCACGTCCTAGTGTATGTCATGTAGGTATAGAAACGCGTATCGGCCAATGTAAACCGCAATAACTACTTGGATAGTAGTCTACCATATATCATCATATCAGAACAATCACACCATCCTATAATGAGTCATGGGAAAGTAAACACCAGCATAATAGAAAAACTAGACCCAATGGTCAAAACATGTAATCATGCATGTGAAAAAACATCCAAATCATTGAAATTTACCATATTCAGATTCAATCAACCTCTACTCAAGCATACATGCATAGAAGGAAAATGATAAATCTAAAACGTTAAATGTGCAACACCCCATTCATGGGTATTGAAAAAAATTGCACATATAATTGAAATACATTTAGCAGAAAGGAAAAAACCACCTACCTCAGCATTGGGAGATCAATATACATGAGTCTCAAGGATTAAATTACTTTATAATGTTGAAGATCTACAATAATGTCTAAAATATTCAATGGAGGATAACATGAGAAAGAAGAGGAATCATGAAATGAACCTCAACCAGAATAGGGAGCATACTGATGTGATTTCAATGCAATATACGTTGGTCGAATTAGAGTTAAGATTCTTGTTCGGGGCATGGATGATGATCACAGCTTTACGGGAGCTCTCTGGTGAATGAATCCTAGAAGAAGACCTTTCTAGCAAATAAATGCGCCCGTGGTGAATTTAGTGTAAAAAAGATTGTACCTGAAGTGTCTTTTTTAAGTACACGGCTTGTACTTCCTTTTCCGTACACCACTATAGGTGGCCTCAAGGTCACCCCCATATGGTCGTGTGCATGGCCACTACACGGCCAACACATGGATAACTGTGGTAACTGAGTACACGGTGTGTACTAAAAAAGTACACGGTGTGTACTTCAATAATTTCCAGAAATTCCAATTTTTCTCAAAAATGACCAAGATATGGAAAACATACCATAAAAGAAGATCTGTGTTATTACAAACATCCCACCTTAAAGAAATTCGACCACAAATTTCCCAAACAAGGCGAAATAGAAGAAGAAACCCCGAATATCTCCGACCGTTGTGCTCGTACAACGGCCTCCCTCTCCCATGTATCATATTGAACTCGCCCGTGCTGCCATAGCACTCATACCAGAGGAACAGACCGGGCATGGAGAACCTTCATACATCAATCAAAAATCTGGATAGGATGCTCCTCATAAGATGCTCCCCTTCCAACTCATCCTCCTCAGGTTGAAAGACATGAGATGGGTCTGAGAAGTAATGTTTAAGCTGAGAAACATAGAAGACGTCGTGCATAGCCCGATACCTTTTAGGTAACTGCAAATGATAGCCAACTGGACCAACTCTCTCCAACACCTCAATCGGCCCGACTTACCTCGGTGAAATCTTAATCTGTCTCATAATCCTCTTGTGTCCCAACCTCGGTGTGACACGCAGGGAAACCTAATCCCTAACCTCAATCTTATGTGGTTGTCTCTATTGATCATCATAATACTTCTATCAAGACTGCACATTAGCCATCCTTTTTTGAATCAACTCAATCTTCTCTACAGTCTCTTGCACTCGACGAGGTCCCAGCATAGCTGCCTCTCCTACCTCTAGAAAACATATGGGTGATTGGCATGGCCTACTGTATAATTCCTCATTAAGTGCCATCTGAATAGTTACTTGAAAACTATTGTTTTAGGAAAACTCCACATGAGGTATGTTCTTCTCCCAAGAACCTCCAAAATCCAGAATACATGCTCGATGCATATTCTCATGAACCTAAATCATACGCTCGGACTGACCATCTGTCTAGGGGTGGTATGTTATACTCAAGAGTACCTGTGTACCCAAAGACTTCTGAAGACCATGTCAGACCCGAGAATGAAAACATGCATCTCTGACTGAAACAATGTAGTGTGGAACTCAATGTAAGTTCACAATATCACAGATGTACAACCTTCCCAGCTCATTAACACTAAAGGTCTCCTCGATCAGCATGATGTGAGTAACCTTCATGAGTTTTTCAATGACAACCCAAAAAGAATCATTCCCTTAAGGTGACCTAGGGAAACTTATCATGAAATCTATTGCGACATCATTCCCCATTTAATCAGGAATGGGTAACTGTTGTAAAACTCATGTTGTTCACTTATGCTCCACCTTCACCTACTGGCAGTTTGGACAAATGATGACAAAACTAGAAACTTCTCTCTTCAAACATGGCCACCAATACTACCTGTGTAGATCATGATGCATCTTGGTGATACCAGGATGAACTTCCCAGTATGTGGAATTAATTTCCCACATCAACTCCTCGCATATGTCTGCAGGCACCCATACACGCCCTTGAAAACACTATATCTCATCCTCACCTATGGTCCATCCAGGAAAAAGGTCCTCTCATGAAACCATTTCTCATAGGACTAGGCATTCAAAATTTGATAGCTTCCTCATTCTCACTCAATCAAGCAAAGTAGAGGTAACAACTATAAAAGATATAAAATTATTCCCTTGTCTGTCGTGTACCACCAAATGTATCTTAGAGAATAGAGCCATTTGTTTCCACTCACTACTAGCCTCATGAAATGCCAGTATCTGAGTCCTCCAGCTTAGTTCATTAGCCACAACATTGACTTACCCCCGCGTGTAGGTAAACTCGAAGTCAAAAACTGAAGGTACTCAACCAACCATCGCTATCTCAAATTCAGATCATGCTAAGTGAAGCTATTCTTGAGCCTCTTGTGGTTGGTGAAAACCAAAAAATTCTCCCCTAAAAGGTAATGTCTCCAACAGTGAAATGCATGAACAATTGTAGACAACTTGAGATCGTGCGTCAGGTAATTCCTCTCATGTGGTTTCAACTTTTGAGACCTATACACAATGCCTCCATCTCCCTACATAAGCACAACTATTAGCCCAATACCTGAAGCATCACAATACAATGTATAGCTCATGCCTAGCCCTGGAAAGACTAGTATCAGTGCTGATGTGAACCTCCCTTTTATCTCCTGAAAGACTGACATAGAAGAATCTGACCACAAAAACATCTCACCCTTCTTAGTCAAACCCATCAGTGGTGATGATAAGCATGAAATGTTTTGAATGAAACATATGTAGTATCCAACTATCCCTTGAATACTCTGTACCTCATAGACATTCTTCAGATACTCCCAAGAAACTTCTACACTCAATCTTTTTGGGTTCACTGATATTCTTGTCTCTGAGATAACATGACCCCAAAAAGGAATTTTATACATCAAAAGGTTGAATTTTGAGAGCTTAGAATATAATTGACTCCCTCACAATTTTAATCAAAACAATCTCAAGATGTGTGGAATGGTGGCTTCTAGTGTGAGAGTACACCAAGATATCATCCACGAAAAATACCACAAAGGAACCCATGTTTGGATGGAACACACTGCATGGCCATTAATGAGATTGAACGGCGTATCCATATACTCATGTAGAATATACCTTCTCCAGAAGGCTTGATAGGTTTATCAGATGTTCTAGTGCAAAACTGATGATAACTGGATATTAATTCAATCATCAAGAACACCCAGGCTCCTCGAACTTGATCAAAGAGATCATCAATACTTGGAAGGGGATATCGGTTCTTGACCGTCAACTGGTTCAACATCCGATATGCCACACAATGTCTAATTGTACCATCTAACTTCTATGAAAATAGAATAGGTGAACCCCATGGAGAAGTACTAGGTCAGATGAAACCCTTTTCCTGAAACTCTTCTAACTGCCTCTTAAACACCTATAACTCTTGTGTAGCCTACCTGTATGGAGGAATGGAAACTGGTGCTTCCCCTAGCACAAGCTCAACAGATAAGTTGGCCTCATGTTCTAGAGGCAAACCTGAAAAGTCCTCTGGAATGAATACTATGAAACAATCCACCACTAGTGGAATGTTCATCTATGAAATCTGATGGTCATCCAGATATAGACTAGAAATTTGGGATGTAACACCTCCTATCCCATGATGCTTGGGTCCCGCTTTGGTATCCTAGAAATATAATTCGCCCTTATGAAGAAAAGATTCACCCTCTAGTGATATGAAACTCACCCTACTGTGATAACAGTGGATGACTTCATAGAAGGGAACTAACCAGTCCATTCCAAAAATGACATCATAGCCTATCATCTCTAGTACATAGAGGTCCAATAAAAAGTGATACCTAATAACCTATACAGGGAACTCCTTGAACTAACGTACACTTGCCGTTTAATCCCCAATAGAGTGTCTACTGTCAAGATATCAGCAAAAAATTTGATGTAGAGCCCAAGTCTCTCCACAACAGCAACAAATATAAAACTATAGAAAGCCCCTGTACCGAAAAGAGAAGTTTCTTAAACTGAGGCAACTATGATCGTACCTTGAACTGTAGAGGGTTTGGGATCCTACTCCTATTGGGTCTTCTCCACTACAAAATCCTGACCTGCACCACAGCCCTGTGACCATGCATGACAACTCTGAGCTGATCCGCCATATTGTCACTGGATTCCAAGCGACTGACTACTATAACCACAACTTCCTCCTTAGCCTAATGGCTAGAAGAACTCTAACTCCCAGACTGGTGAGAAACTGGTTGCACAGCTCTTGAATGAGGGGTCATAGAAAATTCTCTTTCACCATCTGCAGCCGAAAATATCTAACAGAAACGCTGAAGATGGCCCATCTTGCTGCATGATCGGCACTCCAATGGGTATCTCAGGCAATGTGTCCATGTATTCCCGCTCTTTCCACAGTATTACCACACCACATAGAAACAATAAGAAGTGTCTCACCTCCTTGGATCACCACACGAAGACCCCCTGTGGTGCTTCCTACTGTTAGTAGGAGGGATACTAACTTTTGATGTTGAACCGCCCTGGATCACAACTCCATAATCCATCAAATTGTGCTACATGATCCACACCTGGTTGATGATAGAAGTGATGGAATTCAGTATGAATATTTTCACCTGTGATCGGATGTCAATCCTTGGAAAATCCTCAAACATCCCTGCCAAAAGTAACTCATCACCTCCTAGAATAGGTGTGAAGTTCTACAGCTCTTGGAATTGAGAAGAATACTCAATAACAGAAAGAGTACCCTGCTCCAGACTCATGAACTCTCGGGTTCGACAGTCCCTCAAATTCTCTAAGTAGACGTAGTCCTAGAAGGTATGCTGGAACTCATCCCATGCCATAACATGCTAGAATACCAACTGTGAGATCATATCCAACCACCTCTTGTTGGAATCCTGAAGCATGTACGTATGGAGATTCTCCTCTTATCTGAAGGCGTCCACAGATGCTCGATGATAGAAATCATGGATTCTAACGATGACTCTACAGCCAAAGGTCCTCCTTCCACTTTAAATGTGGGATGATACTGCTACTTGAATACCTGAATCAGCTCTTCCATAAGAGGTGTAGAATGTAGTACTCCTCAGAAAGTCTGAATGAACCTTATAAATCCCTCTCAGAACTATGCATTAGCACCTGAGTCTGGAATGCCTACAGGTTCCATGACTGGAACAACTGGAGGATCTGCAGGTAGTCCCTAATCAGTCATGTCTGGCGTCTGGTTATTGACCTGTAACTGGCATACAACTGGAGGACTTCTCGGTGGAATGAATCTCCATTTTCAAACAGAAACCTTAGATCAATATTAACAAGGACCAAAAAATAAAAATTTAATAAGGGAACAATAGAAGGAAAGCAATCAATTTTTACAAAACACGAATACATGGCATGTAGAACACCTAAATAGTGTGTTCCCTTCAGTCATTCAAATGGTCATGTACTCCTGCCATAAATGGTCATGTAACACCCCATAAACACAGTTTGTTCACAAAACACGCTGCGTGTACTTGAATCCTTTTCCCCTGCCTGAGTCCTTTTACACGGCTAAGCCATACGCTTCTCCATATAATGATACCACATGGAGTGTTAGTTCCATACACAACATGTACTAGATAAACCTCACAAACCTGTGTTTTTAGATACACAACGGCTTAAATAGCTCACACTACATGGCGTGTTCATGGAGGACACAACGTGAACTAAAAAGATTTTTATGAGTCATGTGGATTGTGACACGACTGATTACACGGTTCTATAACATGTCATGTACATCATCTACACGACCCGTCTTACCATAGATTCAAAACCCCATGTCCCCATGTAACATCACAAGTTTGTAATGAATAATAGATATTTTTATCTATGTCTATTATTGAATTAGATAGTGTTTTAGAGGCTTAAAATGAGAATAAATCCAATCTTAAGCATGGAATACACTAATATTTTTTAAAGATTGTTTTACTTCCTTTTGATGGAAAACCACTTTTAAATATATCTTTTGACAATTTTATACGCTATGATTGTCAAAATATACATATTATTTATTATTGGGACATCAAAATTTACTTTGTGTGAATTTTTTGTATTTTTCCGATAAAGTTCATTTTTTAATAAATAGTGAAAAATGTTGTATTTTAATTCAAAACCTCTTTTTAATCTAATTTATTTATATGATTAGATAATATTTTGAATTGGTTTTGAGGTTAAATTATAATATATTTTTACCATTTAATCCAATGGTGGCCATTGGAATCAATTTCACTTTGAAATTGGACTTATACTGGTGTCAATCTTTTGATACTTATTGTTTCATAAAAACACGCTATTTGTCATGACAGCGGGAATTAATTATTAAATTAATTAATGTAACTCATATTATTTTAATTTTTTAAAATAGACATCATTATTTAATTCAGAATATCAAATATAGCTTAGGGTGAGGTTTTGGTATTTTTCGGAAAAACTTCAATTTTTGATGAATAGTGAAACCACTAAGTGGTAGTTAAAGAAACTGATTTTTCGTTTGAATGAAACTTTTCCACTTCTGTGATTTGATTTTTAAAAATAAAACATACATGGTTGTCATTAAGATTTAAATTTTTTTTCAATGTGATTAAAATGTTTTTTGTTGAATAGTAACTTTTAAGTATTTAATCGCGATTAGAGGTAATTAGTGCAATTTAAAGAAAACATGATATTATAATAAAATGAAAATACCTGGACAATGTCTTACCCTTATTTTATGTGTCATGGACGACCAAGACAATCCATGGGTCAACTTGTGGACCCCATGGAGCCACATTGGTAGGAAAATGACATTAATATCTTTTTATTTAATGTTAAAATTAAAATGACACAAACATGAGTTGTTTTACTAAAAAAAATTTAAATGTGGTTATACAAGTCATATTTTTGACTATAAATTTTCATTAGAAAGATAAAAAGATATTATACATCATGATATTTTTTTATAATTTTTATACATTAAATAAATTAAATTATTTATGACATCATGATGATGAAGCGATTACCTCATTAATAAAGGATTTAAATAAAATTAAACGATAATGTAAAATCTATGACCTAAACATGTCCTAAACCAATTGGATGGGTGGAGTTAGAACTCTTATCACCTTACCCTAGAATTATATCAATTTGGGGCCTTTTAAATTCTAAACTCATTTTAAAATAAAGTAACCTTTCTTTACTTTCCAAGAGTGCCCCGCCTCTCCTCTTATAAAAGGCCCCCACCTCTACCTCCATACCCTCACTTCCAAAGCTTTTGAATCGGCCAAACCCTGACCATTGTTTCTCTCCACTTCCATATATTACTCCTTGAAGCCTCAAGTTTGGCATAAGTCTTCCCAAGGAAGCCTTTGAGCTCAAACCAAAGGGAGTTACCCGATTTTAAGGTAATGTCTTCACTTGTGTTCTTTTGTTTTATTTTGCTTCTCCAACCCCCTAAAATATTTTTATTAATTTCTTTTGAAACAACACCAGTATCTTCAATATACTAGGATGTTGATATAAGAAGGATTCGAGCTACACATACACACACCTACATCTAATGGTTAATGAACATACTGTTTCTGTGGATTGCGAATTTCTGCCTCCCGAAACGATGATTGTTCAACATTCATTTAACACCTTAAAAGGTGGCCATTAAGATGAAACTATATTTATATATGTTATATAATATGTTTATTGTTTCCTTAATCTTCTGTATTTTTCATTTTGGGAATAACTTTATGGTTTCCATTATGGGTAAACGCGATATATTTATTTCAGGAAGTGCGGACTACCGCCCCTCAAAGTGATTTGATTCGTTAATGCCATATGTGTGACGTATAATGGATGTAATTAATGATTTTATATATGATATTATACTGGAATTATAATATACCATTATATCATTATGATTCCATTTCATAAAATACGAAATATAAATGAAAGTAGCGTTTATGCGTACGTACAGCTTACCGTCTCCATGAACGATGCATTTCATTTCATACCTCTAAACGTTATGTAATATTATAAATGCATGTATATACTAGATATATGTGATATACATGATATCTACATCATGAGTATAACTCTGGATATAATGGATACATGAACAACTTGTAATTATAAGGAGTTTATTTTTGACACAAGTACCAATGATCATCAAAACAACCATTAATAACTTAAATAATTACATAGTGTTCATGAAATGGTAATAAGTGATATAAAAGGAATAATGAACTTGAAAAAGGTTCTTAAGCAAGTAGAAATTAAATCAAGTTTATTATTCAAGAGATTAAAGAACGATCGAGTCAAGTCGGACCCAAGGTATGGGACTTCGTCTCAATATCCTTTCATTAAGGCATATTTTATTTTATACACACCCTTCTTTATATAGTGTATGAACCCATTTGAATTTTACGTTTATCCAAAAGGAATCTTTTTTATATGAAGCGTTTTACTAAATTACAAAAGGGAATGTTTTTGTCGTACGTATGCGGCGACAACGACTTCTCTGCCATCGTGACCATTATTTCAGATTCGACTTCCTCTACAAGCCATACCTTTTTTAAAAGAAAAATAAATACCATGTTTTACTTTTCTTTTATTTTGGTATTGAAAATGGTTTTCATAATGTTTTTATATCAATGTGTTGTATTGATATCTTGTGATTGAAAGGTGGAAGTGTTATGATTCCTTCATGCATGTTTTATGTGATACGATTATGTTGTGGTTCTTGGGCATTATTATGAAGACGGGTGGTTCCGTGATAAAATAAGGGCGGGTGAGCCTGATATAGCTCTCCAATGCATTGGGTAACGCGAAGAGGTTAAACATTGAGGTTTCTCCGAAGAGATTTAGGGAATATACTGTGATGGGTATTCCAAACGTAACCAAGAGGGTTACTCCCTACGTAAGAATGTTATGAATGCCTCAAGTTACCTTTATGTCTTAAGATTTCTATGATTTATTCGTGATTTGATGAGGTATGTTAATGTGCTTATGTTTTATGGGTAAAGTACAATTTCATGCTTATTTATATATGTACCCATGCTTCCTTTCCATATTTTTATATCCCTTATTGAGATTTTTATGCTCATCCCAAGTTTTTGAAATGTTTTTAACAGGTCAAGGGAATGGTACATGATATGATGATAGTGTCAAGGTAGTGTGAAGAAAGAATCCATGTTTTATTTTAAGTATGTTTCCATTGATGGGAAAATGAATACTGTCTTTTATGTAACCACTTTGCTTAAATGTAGAATGTAATACATGTTTTATGATCTAATTCTCTAAAACACTAAACCTGAAAATATCCTGAAGGTGTAATCTTGTAATAACTAATGATTAAGTAATGTTAAGGCTGGGGCCTTATAGTTGGTATCAAAGGTTGATTTAGATTACTTTAGGAGTTATAATTCTATTAAATTATTATCCAAAAATATTTTTTTTTGAAATGATATAGAATTCGAAGATTACCATGTTTCTTCATCTAAGACATGTTTGTTCAGAATGGTTTTCCGCAGAGAAAATAGGGAAGTAGTGCTAGGAAGGCATATAGAAGTAAATAACATTCCGAATCAGCATCCTGAGATGGTCGGAATTGGAACTGAATAGTTTGTTGTAGTAATGGCGCAGTTGACTCAAGCGATAAATGGTGGCGGTATCCATGCATGAGATCAGCCAGATCAACCTCAGAGGAACATGTAAGTGGTGGAACATTTCCTGAGGCAACATCCCCCATCATTCAGAGGATCATCTGACCCTGTGTTGGCTGAAGGGTGGATTAAAGCACTGGAGAAGATTTTCGATGACATGGGGTATTCAGACAATCAAAAGGTTAGTCTTTCTATTTAACGTAAGGATGGTGAGGCAGATCAGTGGAGGTCGATGGTTAATAATATCCAGGATGCTGATGAGATTGATTCCTTTGAATAGGATGAATTCAAAGGTATGTTTCTTGAGAAGTATTTTCCTAAGGATGTTCGACCTAGGATGGAAAAAAAATTCTTGGAATTGAGGCAAGAGGAAGACACAGTGGCTACCGATGAAGAGAGGTTCACTCGATTGGCAAGGTATGCTCCAACATTTATCTGAGACCAAGATAGTAAAATCAATCATTTTTACTCAGGATTAAAGCCAAAATATCGAATATCATTAGCTTCTTGTGAGTTCAAAAGTTATGAAAGGATTGTTTGATGTGATTATAAGGTGTAAATGGTGTTTTCCAATGATCAAGTGTTCTATAACAACCAGCAGAAGAAGAGACCGAGGTGACAGGAGAAAGGGAAGAATTCATCAAAAAATTCTGATGGTAAGAAAACTATGGTTCCAGTTTGTGATAAATGTGGTAAAAGGCATGCTGGGGAATGTCTTCTGAATTCTGTAAAGTGCTACCGATGTGGTAAGATGGGACATAAGGCTTGTGATTGCACTGAAAAAGATCAAGGTGATGGTAAGTCCAAATTTGATTTATAGTTAGTGAAATGTTTTAAGTGCAATGAGATGGGTCACTATGAAAACGAGTGTCTGAAAAATAGTTTGAGTGATGGGAAGCAGTTATACTACAAGCAGAAAGGGGTGGTGAAATCCTTTGCAACTACTTCAGCAGATGTCGGGCCATGAAATGAAGTTGTATCAGGTACTTTGTTTGTTTTTTCAGATTATGCCAGTGTGTTGTTTGATTTGGGGTCCACACATTCTTTCATATCTGAAACATTTTCTAGTAAAATGGGAATACCATCTCAAGAAATCACTCCTGATCTTGTGTTAAAAAAATATGGGTGAAATGATGAGGCAAAAAGAATTTATAAGAATCTTCATATCCTTATCTGTGGAAAGAACCTACTTGCAAACCTTATTGTTCTACCTCTAGTAGAGTCTATTGTTATCCTGGGTATGGATTGGCTCTCTATTTACCAAGATAAGATTGACTGTAGAGATAAAGAAGTTTATTTTCAGAAATACTTTTAGTTTGTGTACAAGAATGAACCCTTACTGTTGATAACTTATCAAGAGGCCGAGAAAATTGTAAAAGATGGAAATGAATGTTACCTTGAACATATTGTTGAAAACCAGGGAACTGTTCAGATTAATGATGTGCCAGTGGTAAATGAGTATCCTGATGTTTTTCTTGATGAGTTTCCTGGAATAATACCAGATCGGGAAGTTGAATTTACTGTTGACTTAGTTCTTGATGCTAACCCAATTTCAAAACCCCCTTATCAAATGGCTCAAATTGAACTTTTAGATTTGAAGGAGTAATTGCAAGATTTATTAGAGAAAGGTTTCATTCGACCTAGCACATTACCATTGGTGCTCCTATTTTATTTGTTAAAAAGAAAGATGGTTCTATGAGACTTTCCATTGATTATAGATCCTTGAATAACATCACTATTAAGAACAAATATCCTTTGCCTCATATCGATGATTTGTTTGATCAGCTCGAGGGAGCTTAGTTTTTTTTTCAATGATTGACCTGAGATCGAGGTACCATCAGTTGAAGGTAAAGGAAGCAGATGTTCCGAAGACTGCGTTTCGTACAAGATATGGCAATTATGAATTTTTAGTAATGCCTCTTGGGATAACCAATGCACCTGATGTGTTCATGGAATTAATGAATAGAATTTACCATGAGTTCATGGATATGTTTGTGGTGGTTTTCATTGATGATATTTCGGTGTTTTCTAAAAGTAAAGAGGAGCATGAAATACATTTAAGGGTTATTTTTCAATCCTTAATAGAAAAGAAATTGTTTGGGAAATTTATCAAGTGTGAGTTTTGTTTGCAACAAATTTATTTCCTTGGTCACATTGTTTCTAAAGATGGGATAACCGTTGATCCTACAAAAACAAAGGTTTTTGAAGAATGGCCAAGACCCACAAATGTAACAGAGATTCGTAGTTTCCTTGGTTTGGTAGGATATTACCGAAGGTTTGTTAGAAATTTTTCACGGTTATCTAGTTCAATGACTAAGCTAACTCGGAAGGGTGTTAAGTTTATCTAGACAAAAGAATGTGATGATTGTTTTCAGGAATTGAAAAGAAGATTTGTGAATGATCCAGTTTTGGCACTACCTTCAAGGAATAGGAAGTTTTTTATCTATATTGATGCTTCATTGAAAGGAATTGGTTGTGTCCTAATGTAGAATGATCAGGTAATTGCTTATGCTTTATGACAGTTGAATACTCATGAGGTAAATTACCCTACACATGATTTGGAATTAGCTTCTGTTGTTTTCGCTTTAAAATTTTGGAGGCATCATTTGTATGGAGTAAAGTGTGAAATATATACCGATCACAAAAGTTTAAAGTATATATTCAGTCAGAAATAATTGAACATGAGACAGAGGAGATGGCTAGAATTAATCAAGCATTATGATTGTACAATTCATTACCATCCGGGAAAAGCAAATAAAGTGGCTGATGCTTTGAGTCGAAAAAGTAATGCTTCATTAGCGATGTTGCGTTTCGAACATGATACTTTGGTTAAGGATTTGATGAAATTTTTAATAGTAGTTGTTGTTGCAGGATTTTCTTCTATTTTGTTTCATGTATTAGTGAAATCTTCTCTATCAGAAAGAATCAAGCAAGAACAGAAGCAAGATAGTGATTTGCAGAAAAATATAGAGCTGGTTCAGAAAGGTAAGTTGTCTGAATTCAACATTGATAATGATTGCGTTTTGAGATTTGGGAAGAGATTTTGTGTGCCTTGTGATTCACAATTGAAGGGAGAGTTGTTATGTGAAGCTCATAGTTCTCCATTTTCAGTTCATCCTGGAAGTACAAAGATATACAGAGATCTGCGAGAGTATTACTAGTGGGATGGAATGAAAATAGATATTGCTGATTTTACTGTGAAGTGTTTGCCATGTCAACAGGATAAAGCAGAGCGGAAGTTATCGAAAGGGATGCTGCAGCCTTTACCAGTTCCAGAGTGGAAATGGGAGAATATATCCATGGACTTCGTTGTGGGATTGCCGAAGACCCCTCGAGGTAATAATGCAATCTGGGTTATTGTTGATCGCTTGACTAAATCTGCTCATTTCCTTTCTATATGAGATACTTTTTCCCTAGATAAACTTTCCCTTTTGTATCATAAAGAGATATTCTGGTTACATGGAGTTCCCATCTCCATTGTATCTGACCGTGATCCCAGGATCACTTCTAACTTTTGGAAAGACCTTCAAAAGATGTTGGGTACTGAATTAAATTTTAGTACAGCTTTTCTTCCTCAATCAGATGGGCAGTCAGAACGAACAAATCAGACAATGGAAGATATGCTACATGATTTTTCGATGGATTATCAGTGATGTTGGGACAAACATATTTCTTTGGTTGAGTTTTCTTATAATAACAGATTTCATTCTAGTATACAAATGACACCATTTGAGGCGTTATATGGGATGCAGTGTCAAACTCCATCTTTCTGGGATGAATTGGGTGAAAGGAAGTTGAAGGGACCATAATTGGTAGAAGAGTTGGCAGAAAAAGTTCAGCTGATACAGAAACACATGATAACAGCTCAGAGCAGGCAGAAGAGTTATGCGGACAACAAGAGGAAGGAACTATCTTTTCAGGTAGGTGATCACGTTTTTTTCAAATTCTCACCCTGGAAAAGTGTGATGAAATTTTGTAAGAAAGGAAAGCTAAGTCCAAGTTTCATTGGACCATATCAAATTCTGGAGAGAGTTGGATCAGTTTCATACTGGGTGGATTTACCTCTGAGTTTATCTCAGGTACACAATGTTTTTCATGTTTCGATGCTGAGAAAGTACATGCCAGATCCATCTCATGTTTTGAGTCCAGAGGTAGTTAAGTTGGAAGAGAACCTATCTTATGAGGAACAACCGGTCCATATTCTTTACCACAAGGAGAAAGTGTTACAGAATAAGGTGATTAATCAGGTAAAGTTTTTGTGGAAAAACCACATGATGGAAGAGGCAACATGGGAATCTGAAAATGCAATGGGGGAAAAGTACCCCCATTTATTCGATAAGTAAATAAATTACGGGGACACAATTTTCTAAATGGGGGAAGGATGTAACATCCCAAGTAAGTAATGAATAATAGATATTTTTATCTATGTCTATTAGTGTATTAGATAGTGTTTTAGAGTCTTAAAATGAAAATAAATCCAATCTTAAGCATGGAATAAACTAATATTTTTAAAAGATTGTTTTACTACCTTTTGATGGAAAAACATTTTTAAATCTATCTTTTGACTATTTTTTAAGATATGTTTGTCAAAATAAACTTATTATTTATGATTGGGACATCAAAATTTACTTTGTGTGAATTTTTTGTATTTTTCCGATAAAGTTCATTTTTTAATGAATAGTGAAAACTGTTGTATTTTAATTCAAAACCTCTTTTTAATATAATATATTTATATGATTAGATTATCTTTTGAATTGTTTTCCAAGTTAAATTAGAATATATTTTAACCATTTAATCCAATGGTGGTCATTGGAATCAATTTCACTTTGAAATTGGACTTAAACTGGTGTTAATTTTTTATACTTATTGTTTCATAAAAACACGCTATTTATCATGACTGCGAGAATTAATTATTAAATTATTTAATGTAACTTATATGATTTGAATTTGGTAAAATAGACATCATTTTTGAATTCAGAATATCAACTATAGCTTAGGGTGACGTTTTGGTATTTTTCTGAAAAACTTCAATTTTTGATGAATAGTGAAACCACTATGTGGTAGTTAAAGAAACTGATTTTTCGTTTAAATGAAATTTTGCCACATCTGTGATTTTATTTTCAAAAATGAAACATACCTGGTTGTCATTAAGAAGTAAAATGTGGTTCAATGAGATTAAAATAATTTTTTTGTGAATAGTAACTTTTAAGTTTTTAATCGTGATTAGAGGTAATTAGTGCAATTTAAGGCAAATATGATATTATAATAAAATGAAAACACCTAGACACATGTCATGCCCTTATTGGATGTGTCATGGCCGACCAATACAAGCCATGAGTCAACTTGGGGACCCCATGGATCCACTTTGGTAGGAAAATGACATTAATATCTTTTTATTTAATGTTAAAATTAAAATGACACAAACATGAGTTGTTTTACTAAAACAATTTTTAAATGGAGTCATAAAAGTCCAATTTTTGACTATAAATATTAATTATAAAGCAAGAAAGATTTACTACATCATGATATATTTTTTTAATTTTTAGACATTAAATAAATTAAATTATTTATGACATCATGATAATGCAACGATTACTTCATTAATAAAGGATTTAAATAAAATGAAAATATAATGTAAAATCAATGACCAAAAAATGAAAACATAAATTTAAAATCATTAAAATTATTCAATAATAATTATGGAATATTAATTTTTGTAATCGCTGAAGTCCAATAAATTACTAAATTTATACATCATCTAGAGAGGAAAAAATTTTATGACCTTCAGAGTCATACATGAAATGTCTCATGTAATGTAAAAGTCATATGATCTTGTAATAAAATTTTATAAGATCATTAAAAATATGTATAAATTAATAATTAAATAAATTTTAAAAAAATCAAATGTATCACACTAAACTGAAAGACATACGCATGAAAAAAAATCAATTCAACCTTCTTAAAAAGACTTATAAGATATGATATAACTATTTATCAGTATACAACATATATTCCAATATAATAAAAAGTTTTCACATAATGAATTTAAATCGACTTAGGGATATTAAAATTTCCTAACAACAATCAATTTATCTCCAAAAATATATCCACTCCCTCTAATGATTCATCATTAAATATTGAAAAAAATACTACCCTTCAACAATTCCATAGGGAACATCAGTATCCCCCTTTAGATTTGATATAAAGCTCATTAAAAATGTTTTGAACTTCACCCATATAATCTCATAATTCATAAACATCCATCAAAATCATAGTATCATAGCCTATCATATTTTTGAATTATCCTGAGACAACACTACAAGATAATGTATTTATTTATATAATTCAACCCCTGGTAATCAAAAAATGTGACCAAGTGACATATTTGAACTCCCCCTCAATTCATACATCCATTTATGACATCAATATATCTCCCCCATTTATCAATATCAATATGTTTAGAGTAAATAGTTTCATAAGTACTACACTCTACCTTTGATAATGAAACACTCGTGGATCAATGTTGAGTGCTTTCTCTTCCCCTTTAACAACATAATCGTAGGCCTTATGGGGGAATTTTCTAGACTTCCTCAATTGATTAGAGATGGATAAATAATATTTTTAGCCTAAATACATAAATCCTCTCACATTAAATTTCATTTGTAATAATTTTTAAAATTTTAACTATGGTGAAAATATATTATTGTATCAAATTACTATTTTCCAATTTTTCTTCGATAAACTGCAACCCAATTTTAATGTTCTTTTATTGACAGTGCCGAAATGGATTATTTGAACTATTAATGGAACTATTATATTGATAATAAATTCATTGTGGCCTATCAATAAAAATTATCCAATTTTTTAGCAATACTTATATACATGAAAACTATGTAATCTAAGTCTAGCTTTTATATACTTATCCTGAACTGTGATCAATGAAACAGAATTTTGTTTTTACCTATTAAAACATAAAAACCCTCACATTAAAAAAATAGAAACATGAATTAAAAGTCCTATATGTACATTATCCATCTCAAAATATATCTATAAATACATGAAATAATAAATCTGAACTATTTTTATATAGTATTCCAAAATTTAGAGAGATTTGGATCAATGTTAAGATTATTTTAGTTGTAATCATATGAGAATCCTTTGGATTAATTTGAAACCTATCAAAAATATTCATAAACAGAACTAATTATTTTCTTCAATTTATCATGCATATTAGGCTCGAAATGACTTTGATAAACTATTTTCAACTAATATTAATTACATCCTCATTCTTTTACAATTTTGTTCCATTATATATTCGATTGAAGACTACAATGAAATCTTCCATTACATACCTATTCAGAAATACATTGGAATATTTTTATTGGGATGGAATGATGTTTTTACTCTTTTTATAATATGTAGTAGCAAAAAAAGTAATATCACCCGACATAGAAATATACATATTTATTTTCATCTTCATAGTAAAATATTTACAATGAAAATTTTTTTTACCTTTAAAAATAAAGTCAGTAATATAAATCAATATCTATAATATTTCATGTCAAAATCACCTCAACATAGTGGTTTTTTTAACCTTTACCTTGTGGAATTAAATTTCTCTTATGTAACCATCTATCCTAGAATACTAGGAATTAGGGATGTTTTTCAAGCTATATAATAATTTATTAATCCTACACATCACCATTCCATTTTTATCCAGGAAAAAACCATTATGATGCTTAACAAAGCTTCCATTTATATTTCACAATCCAATAAGGTGTATTTTAATTCTATTTGATACATATTGTATTGTAAACAGGATTCGACTTCTAAGAACATAATGATGGTCAAAATTCAAGTTAACAGAGAATTTTTCTTTTTCAAAATAAACTCATTCCATTTTGGAGTATCCTTGAAAACCATCATTTCTGTGTTTCTTATCTCCTCACACTTTTCATTGATTTTGTTTCTAAAAAATAACTTATTTCTTGTCACATTATTGTATTTATGTGTTAGAAAAAAAATCTTATGTAGATTAATTCAAAATTTTAACATGGTCTTTATTCATAACATTTATTCATTCCTCATGCTTTACTACCTGAGAAATAATTTATTTTTCATCTTGTGAGATGAGTACAGCTTAGTTTCCCAATATCAACCACTTTATTATTTAGAAATTTTTATCTTGATAACAATTTTTTTTAAAATACATATCTTTATTAGATATCCAAATTCCCTATCTTTGATTCTCACCAGTCACATCTTCATAATTATTAATATCTAAATAAACTGAAATTGAATTCCAATCATTTTGATCTTCGTCCACAACCTTTTTTTAAACCTCACAAGGATAATTTTAATATTATAGTTATCTGCATATATTATCACATCTAATTTTATATAATTTTAAATAATTCTTTCATAAAACATTAAACAACTCTTTTTATAATTTTTTATAATTTGATTCTACTTTCATTGAAAATGTATCCTATAAATATACCATTATCAATTTTTTCATAAATATACCATGATTTGGGACCTTAATATTTATAAACAAGATTTTAAAAAATGGTTTAATGTTCTTCTTAGTGATATTTATCTTACAACACTTCTCATATAGTGTCATATGAGTTTTAAGTATCAATAAACAACTTTTTTGAATGAAATCATTGGTACAAAATGCTTTTCTCCACAAAAATTAATAAACCTTTTTCTCAAGTTACATAGTCCTCTATATATCCACTATGCATATATTTTCACTTAAATCCCATTTTTTTTGTAGTATATGGTCTGATATAGCGATGTTTGATCCCATATTTTTTCAATTTAATCTCAAAATAATTTCATGTATATTCATTCCGATTATTTTATATCACCATTTTGATGAAGTCAAAAACCTCCATTTCCACCCATTTATTAAAAAATTAAATATTTGAACAACTTATACTAATTAATCATAAATAAATAGTTTGTAGTTTGAGTTAATTATTCAATGAATTTAATGAAACAAAGGTCTTATATGGTTGACTTATGTCTCATGGGAATACACACATCTGAATGATTAATCTCAACAGGTCTTGTTGGTTGAATTTACACATTCTTATGTGCCCCTTGAACCATATTACCGTTTTTATATGTGTCAGAAACTTATTAAATTTATATATATATATATATATATATATAATTATTTGTTAATGCTCTCTCCAAAAATACATTTTTAGAGATATTACCCATGTTCCTTTAGCTAATATTGGTTAGTCACATATGCATTATATTATTCTCATATGAGGAACTCAAGTAGCATAAATTGGAAGGGTAACACATTTGAAATAAAGTTACATGTGTTATTTATCATTGGATAAGGATCAGTAAATATTTTTTACTTCATGGTGTATGGATTTTTCTAATTTAAATTTCAGTCCCATCAGAGATAATTTTATCAATCTATGAAGATTGTATTTTATCCATTCCAAAAAATGCACTTCCATTAATTTGAGATTATTTGAATAAATTTTAGTAGTTTCAACAATTATTATTTTAAAGGAACTATCATTTCAAAATTTTATAACTCCTCCCTCATTCCCATCTATGTCATTACATATTTTAAGGTTTAGATTAATGTGTTGAACAACCACTATCAAAGATCTATAGCTTTGGCCATTTTCTAGATTTCAAATAAACTTACATATTAATAGACTTCTCTTTTTGATTTTTCATAAGGAATATTTTTTCCTTTTTATGTTTATAAAATTTTTCTAGAAAAAAATTTCATAAAATTCTCAACATAATGTTTCTATTTTTCACATCTTCTATCAATATATTTGATGCATTCATTTCTATTTTTGGTGGACACATATAATGATTTCATATTTTTAGTAATAATTTATTAAGATTCATTATTTTTCATCACAATGCTAATTCCCCTTTATTCATACCTTCTTAAAGGTAAGGTAATGTTATACCCAAAAGTGGAGTCTTTATGGTCGACCAACCCATTACACCAGTATTAACCAATGAATTATAATATTTTAAAAGAATTTATTTTTCATCCAAAAAGTACTTTCCCGAATTAATATATTTTTTTTTGTATGGATTTTCCTTCAAAAAAATTTTGTTGGGATGTTGATGTTGTTTTGGCCTTTATATTTTCTTTCATTGATATTGGTTTATTCACTTATCTTGACCTAAAAATTTATACATTTAGAACTGAGTCCTAAAATATTTTTAACAATATAATTACAATTAAGTGCTTTTATGTACATATTTAACATTATTACTGATGATGGTTTACACAAATTCTATAGATGTTCTATACTATACTTGAATATATTTTTTCAATATATATTTGTTCTTATTTAGTTTATTCTCATCTGGAAGATGATTCAATTCTAGAATTTCCATTTAATGTTATTTCAAAACTAGTTTTTCTTTAAGGTCATTAGTGTTCTTCAAATAAAAAGTAGATTTTAGAATGGATTTTTTTTGAATTATCCAATGAGATCAGTTTCCCATCTGATAAACTATTCCCCAACGTCAAACTTCTTTCCACCCTTCTTCAAAAATAATTTAATTCCCTTCTAGTTTTTTTGTCATTTCTCTAAAGGAATACCTCCAATTAATATTTCTAAATGTGTTCCATATAAGGAATTTAAACTTCTTATCCCTCATTACTTGACAAAATATCAGGCTGCATAATATATACTCTAAAATTAGTGAATTTATCTAGAGTTTCATTATCTATTTAGTTTCTAGTACTAGTAACTTTTTATAATATTTATTAATAAAAATATTCTATTTTTATTGTCACTATATTTATTAACTATCATTGAGAACATAATCCATTTATTTTATGGTTTTTATAATCATGTTAATCGACCTCAAATTAAACACTTTTCTTCTTTCTATAGTTTTTTGTAGTGTTTCAAATTCCACCACACTTGAATTATTCAAAGATAAGTTTAACATTGCAATTAACATTTATTTATTTTAACGTTTTTTAAGATAAGAGACATGATTATCTAAAAATCATTATCTATATCATCATCATAATCATCATATTCACTAAATGATTCAAGGTCATCTTCATTCATCATTAGCTTCCCCATGGATTCAAAATCAATATATTCCTTCAATAAATTTTTTAGTTTAGGTGTCTTCCTCATCTAAAATTAAATTAGTATATTGTAAAAATAATATTTAATAATATCCACTCTATCCTTTAAATTTTATATTTTCAGATCAAACCTATTAGTGAAATTTGTCACGAGTTTCTTCACAATAGTTTAGTCTTCAATATTTATTCCATAGCCTTTAATATGTCACTCTAATTTCATTAACACTAGTGTAGTAATCATCAATTGTTACCTAAAAACCATTTTGACACAAACATGAATTCGTATCCATATTTTTTTCTTAGCTTATTTATCTTTAAAATATCTATTATAACTGCTCAAATTTTTTTCAAAGATGTCATTAGCATCATGTTGAAAGACAATTTTAGTAAAAAAATTATAAATAGATATAAGAATTAAATTTATTACATTTTAATCAAATTAAAAAATTATGTAATTTTTAATTGGAAATTTTTTCCTATTTTGAGAGGTGGAACCCCAAATTTAATTTCATCATTCAATTCATGAATAAGAGTTGAAAGATATGGAAGAATCCAGTTTTCAAGACATCAAATTTCTTTCCATCAATGCTAGGTACACCTAAACTCTTAAATGATTTGAGATTGTTAAATTACCAATAATAGATCATCTAAAAGAGGGAACCAGGTTATTTGATACAAATTTGAAACATCTTACCTGTGTGCCACTAAACTGATTCCCCATGCTTGAGTGCCATGTGATTCTAGACGCACCTCCCCATATGCGAGAGGATCCCAATAAGTAACACATGTCTATAAAGATACATTAAAGAGACTATAAATTTTTATTAGAGAAAAATAAAAATATAATTAATACTAACTTGTAAAATAGGCACCTCATCCAGTAACCATTGAATATAACATCCAATACCTATTAAAATGGAATGTAATACAATGATGATATGTGTAATATATATTTCAAGAAATCATGACATAAAAATAAAAATACAAAAAAACATGACTTCTTAAAAACATGATTCCATGTACAACCTAGCCTCGAAATCCCACAATCTAACCCTTGATCCCATTCATAATCCAGAAAAATTCTCCAAATCATGGACCAATGAAAGGAAACAGGTAGCATCTTCTAGATTACTGACGTACCATAGCAGCCTGAGTAGGGTATGAGTACAACTCAGAAGTCCAGAGCCAATAGTTTATGACGAAATATCCATTTTATACAATATTGTATATTGATAATAAAATATTACATAAATAAATTAGTATCAAAGAAAATGTTTTTTACTAATCATTTATTAATTACACAAATAAATCCTTATGTTCAGACATACCATCACCATGGGAATTGACCATTTTAATACATACAATTATTCATTCATAAATCAAATCATTCTATTATACCATATTCCATTAGTCTATGTACCCGTACCATATATCATTGGGGTCACACATGGTAAATCAAGGAACCTTATCCAAAAATCTAATCAGGATCTAGTACGTCATGCATGACCATCCCAACCACTAGGTCACAAGTCTGATAGCATGAAGCATCAATCCATAAATCTCTTCGGTACATAGAATTCCATTTTTGTCAATCCCAACCAAGAGATGGAATCCCATTCCCATACCCATTGGTTTAGGAGAATCATTCATTTAATAGAAAAAATATGGTACAATTAGGCACCTTGAGCATTAGTTTGTCCCACCCAAAACTTGGGACTGAATCATCATTCTAACATCCCAAAACCATTATTCATTTTGTGGAAAACATGGGTCATCAGTTAGTGAATCAAACCAGTGATTTTCACATTATATATGGCCATCCACAAACATTCCAATATCAATAATTTCTATAATTATCATTTCATTTACCGAAAACACATTACCATTAATCATTCATTATTTACTAAGGTCCCAAAAGACATTTAAAATCAAACACATCACGACAAGACTCGAAAACATTTTCACAATTCGATAAAAACAAGCTAAAAATTTATAGGGAATTCACAAAACCCCACACTTCAGTAAAAATATATAAATTTTCCTCCAACAAGGTTCTTTCACTTTAAAAATAAAAACATGTTCAAAGTCCAACCCTTCCCATCAATTACATAAAATAAGGGATAATGGAATTATCACGAATGTAAGACCACACACTCAAAATTCAAAGAACATATTTAAATGTTATAAAAACACTTTGTTTAATCACATTGAAGTCAACACCATCCATATAAAATAGTACCAAATTTCAAAATGTCATTTTCCTTTATTCAAAACCATAACCACATAAAAATCAATTTCAAAGCCTCTTTGGCACTCAAAACAGATAGCATATAAAAATTTCAGTTAAAAATTTAACCATTTATGTATACCAAATTTAAAATACAATAATATTCCTTTTCCTAATATCCCTATATCTACTTTTTATCATTAATCTTACTGTTTGACTATTTTTTCCATACCTCATGGGTATCCCTATATATATTGCCTAATCAATAATGGACCAATTGGGGCCTGTAGAGGGTATCACATCACGAATTAGTTACAAAATTACCTTCATTATCCAATGAAATGGAAATTCATCAAGTAATAAACTTGTAACAACCACATAAACTCAGTAAAACATCAAGACTATGGTGAAAATCTTATAGACCAATAACCTTATGTTTATTGGTAATTACATTCCCAAACAAAATCCTTTATTCGAACTAAAATGACCTCAAGTAGAAGGATTAATAAGCCCTAAATTTTAAGCGTTTATATATGTATATGTTAAGGAAATAACAAACCCAGACTCCTCTAGGAAATTGATGCAAAAAGATTTGAAGACTTATATGGAGAATTTATTTTCACTAAACAACACACAAAAATCATCAAAAATGAGTACTTTCATATTTTTGGTGAATAGTGAAAAGTACTATATTTTAACTAAAAACATCTTTTTTAATCAAAATAATATTTAGTGTTAAATTATAAATTTTCATATATTTGAATTATAAATAGGTTAAATTTTTATCATTTAATCCAATTATGGTCATTTTATGTATTTTCTCGTTGAAATTGGACATAAACAATTGTCAATCTTTGATATTTATTATTTCATAAAAACACACTTTCGGTTTTGACAACGTGAATTAATTTTAAATTATTTTCTACCACTTCTGTGATTTTAATTTGGAAAAATTGATTCCATATTTGGATTAAATAGGTCTATATTATTTAAATAGGTAGCTTTTATTTTTAAACATTAGGAATATTTACTTCAGTAAATATTTTATTAAACCTGGTTAAAAGGGTAAATACAATAAATTTGGTTAAACAATAATATTATAACAATTTTAAATTACATTAATATGTGTCCTAACCATATTTTATGATACATTTCCATCCATTTTCATCCTTTTGGAGATTTTGGGACCCCGTGGAGCCATTTTTGAGTGATAATAACATTTTATATTAAATAATCTAATGTGAAGAAAAAATTAACAAAAGAAAATATCTTTTAGTAAACAATTTTTATATGAGGATATATAACTGATTAATTCAACTATATGTATCCATTATAATGATAAAATATTTCCAACCTCATGATATTTTATTTATAAATTTTAGAAAGAATATAAATATTTTTATATATGACACAATAATGATGCAGTATTATCCATATTAATGAAACGATCCAATAAATGATATTCTAAATACTACAATAAAATAAAAAATAAAGGTTTTTATTCCATACCCAAATTTAATAGGTTACTATTCCATGTTATTTTTTATTAAATGTATTTATTTCGATGTAATAAAGTTGTCAGGACTTTAAAAAAATAAATTATTAAATAAAGTCAAAATTGACATAAATGTGTTTTTAAAACAAATACAATATTATCGGTTGATATAATAGTCCTAAAATTCTAATGTTCAGATTAAAGACTTATATAATGATAGTTGTATCATTAATGACCCACTTGGGGTTCTCTTGGAAGTTTATAGTATTTTTATTAACCATATAATATAAAAATACAAAGAGACATAGTAAATGTCAAACTATTTATATTAGAGTTAAATCTAAAAGATAAGGTTAATATATTTACCAAAACCTGTGTAAAACCTATTGGTTGAGAGGTTTTAGACCCATCCCCACCTTAACCTTTATCAAATTAATTTTGGAACCATTATAAACTGAAAATTATTTTATTACAAAATAATATTTTTAACTTTTCCTAAGGTTCCCCTACCCACTCTTATAAAAGGAAACTTCCCCTTCCCTCTAATTCACACCTTCAATTCCTTTTGGGGCCGCCAATCCCTACCCAACTATCCTCTAAACAATTATAAATTCAGACTAAATTCCTTAATTTTATTATAACTCCAACCTATGGGGCCCTTTTGATCAAATCAAGAGGAAGAACCAAAAAAAGGTAAATATAACACCTCCTCATTCAAGTTATTTTCCACTTACACTTCCTCTTTCTTTGATGTTTCCATTATAAAATAATAACCAAAATATCATCTATATACTGTGATATTATTATAAAAATGGTACAACCATATTCATTATGTTATACATCTTATAAATAACATGTCACCATATGTGCGTACGTAAAGCTTCAGTCTCCACGTCATGGTGTAGTTGTAATTCAATACATTATTATTTTGATGGGTATAATAATGATATATAATTGATGTAAATAATAAATTTATCAAGATAATTATTCATTATATATGATACAACATTCAATTATCTATTATTTTAATATCAAAAAATGATATTGTCGCTCGTGCGTACGTACAGATTACTGTCTCTATAAACCCGATTAGATTCATTCCCCATCGTATCGATTCGAAACTAATGTTCATTTGATGATTAAAAAAATGTTTAAAGACTTCATATCAGTATTAATATGAATACGATACAACATATCCATTACAAAAATTACTTATATAACAAACATATAATGTAAAACGAATCAGTTAACAACAGAAACGATGATACTACTAAAATATCATTAATAAATCAATGTTGGAAGATAATATTTGATATCATATTAATGTATATGGTTTTTTATAATTTATTTACATTTATTTAACCATTATACAGGAGTTTAACCTATCCTTGACCACATAAAGGAACAAGGTATGGGGTTTCTTATCTCACACTGAATTCCGTGATATTTACATTGTTCGCCACTTATTTATTTCATGTGGTGTTTTGTGTACTGACATTTGATATATATTATCATTATTACCTTTATATTCATAGTATTATACGAATGAATTGGTGGTTATTAACTTTTAGACATATGACTCGATTGATTGCAACATGGTAAATGGATTTCATTGCACTTGTTATTCCTGTGAGATTCACGTTGTATTGCCACTATTTTATTTTTGTGTTGTATGTACTGGACATGATTTTTTTCCTTGTTTAATATAATATAATCTATGGGTATTTATAACATTATTGAATAATTGTTCTTTCATGGCATGTATGTTTCATGAGTTACAACTCGGTAAGGTTTAATTTCACAATCTCTTCATTATCCGAGGTTGTTTATACGTAATTATCTATTGAGACCTTATTATCAACCACATCCAAGATTCTTATAAATTTATTTCAAAACATTTTTAATATTTACTTCACAATGGGTTAAATTCATTTATACCCTTATTTGACCTTATATGTTTTTAAATGAATCTTTTCGTCGTTTTCAAAACAAGGTAGTTTATGACCTTTTCGACAAAAATAAGGTAAGAATGTTTTTTTTAACTTATATGGTAGAAGCAGATACTTTCCGCCGTTATAACATCATCAAAGAGTCCCTTACAATCATATAAAAATATTTCCAAAAATTAATGTTTTCTTTTAATATAATATTAATTTTAAATTTTTTCAAAATATAAAGAGATATTTATTTAAAAAAATTTATTTATTCTATGTCAACATCCATTGATGGATTTTGGGATTATTTGTAGTTTATTTATTATAATACAAAATTTCCATATTGTATTGAAGGTTTTTTATATGTTTTACTATGGATGTGTTATTTTTACACCATTAATAGTTTATGGTTAAAGTAGTGACATTTTGTATGCTAATCTTAATACGAATTTTTATGTTATATTTCATCCTTTTCCTATGATAAATGTATTAGACTAGTATGTTCCTCGTTGGGGACATGTAAAAGTAATCCCTCTAGGTTGGGGTCCAATTACAATAGACTCTTGGGGTTGGAGTCTGGTAACCGAGGCTCTCGGGTTGGGGTCCAGTTACAGGTAGCCCCTAGGTCAGGGTATGAGGCCTTGACACAGGAATTAAATAATTGTACTATACATTACATCATTTTGAAATTAGTTATTGTATGTGATTATTTATGTATTAAAATATAAATTTGAATGTTTATATATTAATGGTTGATTTGAATTTTCCATATTATTTTCAAGTTTATGTTTAAATGCCTATTGTTTTTATTACACATCTTTCCATAAATGATTATCTCTTCCGCTAAATTATTTACCATTACTGAGTATCTGAGCTCACCCCATTCTTATATTTTTATATTCGGAGGATCCCGAGACGTGTTTTATGTTCGAGATGCAGTGTTAATCTAGGGAACAATGTAATTATCATTGGATTGTTTTTTTGTTGTATTTTATAAATTGTAATGTAACTTTTATGTATGTAATCTACTTCCCAAGACTGCTAAACTGATCGGTCATTCGGAACTTGATTCCATGTAATCATACCAATATATTAAATTAATGCACCGACTTTGGGAATATAAGGCCAGAGAATTATAGTTGGTATTAGAGGAAGATTAGTAATAAAAATTGAAACTTGATTTAGATAAACTCTGATTAGAGGACATTACCCTAGGATAAACTTTGATGATTAGTATATAATAACTTCCTAGAATATTGGTAATGTAGAGATTTTGTTAGTTTTCCAAGCAAATACATCCATGACTAGATACGAACAGGTAGAGGTGGCTCTCGCACAGATCTACCTAGGGGTAAAACCCAAAAAACACCACTTTGAGCTAGACTCGAACGGGAACTGGTGCACGACAATGGGCATTTGTGCACTCTTGGTTATGAAACTCCTAGGGGATATTCTTAGGATAATTCTCATTTTCATTACAAATCATTATGAAGGATTTATGAATATATACCACCTCAAATAAAATATTTTTATGATTACGCATTAAATCCATAAACTGTTCAATGTACCTTAGGTATTTTACATATTTCGAAATATTTATTGCAATTTATAAACTGACCTAGTGTATTTAATTGTATAGAAATGGCGTCCAGTAGATGGAATGAGAACTCAATCAATATGTATGAACCAAAGAGTAAGAAAGATCATATAATTCATGGTATTAATCCAACATTTAGAAGGTATATAGTCTCCAATGTATTCTTAACATATGATGAAATAAAATCATGTGTTAATAAGATAAGTAAATAATTGTTTGAGTCCTATGGCTTTGAAGGGAAGCAAGAGAAGAAAATGATGGTAGAGAGAATGCTGGATAAAGGGAAGAGGGTAAAGAAGGACTTTACCATATGTGATAAATGTGTTAATAATCACATTCGTAAATGCTTGATGGGAATGGGAATTTGTTATAAATGTGAAGAAAAAGGACACCAATTATGTGATTTAAGGGGTAATAAAAAGGTTTCAAATGTAAAATTCTTCATCTGCAAGTCGTTGAGACACTACATGAATCAATGTCCCAATCATCCGAGTATACCGCAAATGATGTTATTGGATAATAATCATGTTATGGTACTACCTCAGATTAAGAATAATGACTAGTGTTCTTATGTTGTTATTATATAATTATTTCATTTAAATGATGTATCAATAATATACTGGTTATATGAATTATGGAGATGAATAAGGATTGTACTTCAGTACAATTTTATTGAGGATTTGAGAATATATGTTTATAAGAAAAGTGAACTAATATTAAGATACACTTTTTGAAAAAATACATTGTTGATGAAAATATAATCCTTAATATGGACCTGATAATGATGTAGTGATTTTGGAAGAAGTTATGGTCGATTTGGATAAATTATATAGGATAATGTTGACATCCTTAGAAGTGATTAACAGTTTTGTTATTTCATTATTATTGGAATATTCAAAATATATGGATATAAATAATATATCCAGGGTAATATAATGAATAAGTGGTCATGAATGTAATCAATATGTTTTTATTGTAATTCAGGGTGTTAACATGTTTTAAAATAATAAACGATGAATGTGTTCATATTTTATTACTTGCAAAGAGGATCTTCATTTTTTTGAACATTGTTATAAATATTAGATTGTGAGTTTGGATAGAAGTATTTTGGATACGTCAAATGGTTGGAATTTTTTATGTTTTAAATTGGATACTATTGTTAAGGTTATATTTGTATTGTTATAAAAAGAACAACACACAGACTGTGTGAAAACTCGTCGCGTCAGACAAATCTACGGGAATCAAATCCACAACAATAGTGCGATTGGGATTTATCACCTACCACTGGGCAACGTGAAGTCCATAGATTGTATCATGTAGTTTTTTAATGGTTCGGATAGGTGAATTATATATTCATTATTTTTGGAACCCTATACGATTAGGATAAATAGAATTTTTTTTGGAAATCTTTTTGGAGTGAATGATTAGTTTGTGGTAGTAATTAGTTGAAAATGAAACTCTACTTGTCAGGAATATATATATATAAATATTTATTTATTTATTTTCCTCCTATTCTATGGGTAAATTAATTGTTAAACATTAGTTAATGGATTAAAAAACCAAATGTCTGTTATCCTAATAGTTTATGTTTTTTTGAACCGATGGTATTTTAAATCATCATAGATTGATGGATCTGTGTCCCTCAATTTTACACTTGTTTGTAATTGATGACCTCAATATCTCCGTATAAATATTTACGTTTTTTCTCCAATTCTGTGACTCTAATTTCCACTAATGTTCTCCAAATCGAGATCTTAATTTGGTGGTGACCCATTTATTTCCTTTTCCTCTTATTAAGCCTAAATTTTATTAATGCAATTTTAGGTGTGGGTTTCCCCACAAAGGTATTTTATATTTTCATCTTTTTATTTTCAAAGAACAATTTTAAATTTCGAGTACGCAATTTATTTAATGATGGAAGAATGTAACACCCCGGGATTTCATAGTACATTATTTCTTCAATATAATTAAATAACTTCAACTACACACAACACTGAGATCAAGTGCACCACGACATAACAAACTAGCTATTTAAAAGATGTTAGGAATAATATTAACTGAATTTTTACATTTATATAGTCCTTTTAATTTTAGAATTATTATTTTGAGTTTCATAGACATAATGTAAGAACAAATTCATTTTTTCAGATAAAAGAAGTATTATTTCAAAAATGTAATTTTAACACCTTTTATTAGAGAGCCCTCTCTAAATCCAATATTTGAAACATATACATATTAAATTTGAGAAAATAAATTTTTTCTTTAGAAGTGGGACAGAAGAATTTAATTTCAATAAATTTTTTGTGTTTTTCTGATAACTTTAATGTTTGGGTGAATAGTAAAAAATACTATATTTTAACTCAAAACAACTTTTTAATCAAAAACAATTATAGTGATAAATTATGAATTTTCATGGTTTGGAAGTATAAATAGATTATATTCTTACAATTTAATTCAATTCTGGTCATTTTATGTAATATGACTTTGAAATTGGATAAAAACAAGTTTCAATCTTGTAATAGTTATTATATCATAAAAACACGTTTTTTGTTTTGACAACGGGAATTAATTTTAAATAAACATTGCCACATATGTGTTTTGAACATGGAAAAATGGATTTAGTATTTTGAATTATTATGACCAAATAGTGTAAAAAGTTATCTTTTATTTTTACACATTAGGAATATTTACTTCAGTAAATATTTTATTTACCGTGGTTAAATGGATATTTCCAGTAAATATGGTTAAAAAAATAAAATTATAATAAAATTAAATTATCCTAACACATGTCCAAACCATATTGTATAATACATGTCCGACTATGGGCATCCTTGGGGGGATTTCGGGACCCCATGGAGCCACGTGGAAGTGATAATGACTTTTTATATTAAAAAATATAAAGTAAAGACAAAAATAACCAAAGAAAATATCATTTAGTAAAATAATTTTTATATGAGGTTATATAAATGTTATATTTAAAAATAAATATTAATTAGAAGTATAAAATGATTTTATATCTTAGGATATTTTATTTTTAATTTTTAGACATAAATTATATATTTTTATATATGACATAATAATGATGCAATATTTTCCATATTAATGATTCAATCAAATAATTGGTATTATAAATACTAAAATAAATATAAATTAGAAGTATTTATGTCATAAAAAAATTTATATGATTCTATGACATGTTAGGGTTGATTAAATGTATATAATGTTGAAGTAATAAAGTTGTTAGGACTTTTACAAAATTAAATTATTAAATAATGTTAAAATTTACCTAAATGAGTTTTTAAAATAAATACAATATTATTAGTTGATATAATAATCCTATAAATATGAGGTTCATCCAAAATAATTATATAATGATAGGTGTATCATTAATGAACCACTTTTTGTTTTCTTGGAAGTTTATAGTATGTTTATTAACCACATAATATAAAAATACAAAGAGACATTGTAAATATCAAACTATTTAACTATGAGTTAAATAAAAAAGATAAGGTTAATATAGTGACACAACCCTATCTAAAACCTACTGGTTGAGAGGTTCTCGACCCATCACCAGATTATCATTTACATAACTATTTTTTGATCCATTAGAGAAAAAAAATAATTTGATTATAAAATAATATTTCTAGCTTTTCTTTAGGTTCCCCTCACTCCTCTTATAAAAGGGCACTTCCCCTTCCCTATAATTCACACATTAAAAGCTTTTTTTCTCAGCCAAATTCATCCCAAATATCCTTCCAACTATCCTCCCATCATCCTAGAGGCCGTATTTTGATCATAAATCCAACCAAAGGATTCGTTTTGATCAAATCAAAATGATGAACCTGAAGAAGAGGTAAATATCTCACCAGGTCTTTCAAGTTATTTTCTTCTTCCAGTTCCCCCTTCATTGTTATTTCCATTATAAAATAATAACTCCAGTATCATATATATACTTTTATGTTATTATAAAAATGTTATGACCATATTCATTATGTTATCCATCCTATGAATAACATGTCACCATACGTGTGTACGTATGGCTTACTGTCTCCATGTCATGGTTTAGTTGTTATTCAATACAGTATTATTTGAATGGATATAATAATGATTTATAAATGGAGTAAATAAAAAATATAACCTGATTATGATTATGTATATATTTATGATATACTATCCAATTATATATTAATTTATTATCAAAAGAATGATATTGTCGTTTGTGCATACGTACGGATTACCGTCTCCACGAACATGATGAGATTCATTCCCCATCGTATCCATTCAAGACTAATTTTCATTTGGTGAATAAAAATAATGTTTACGGACTTAATATCATTCTGAATATTAATTATATACATCATACCCACAAAAAACATTACCTATGAAACAATGTATATAAAGGAAAACGAACCAGTTAACAACTAAAACAATGATACTACTAAAATATCATTAACAAATCAACATTGGAAGATATTATATGATATCATATTAATGTATATATATATTTTTTAATTTAATATCAATTATTTCACCATTATAAAATAGGTTAAACTACCCTCGACCAAGTAAAGGTACAAGGTAATGGTTTCTTATATCACTTTTAATTCTGTGAGATTTCCACTGTTCACCACTTATTTATTACATGTGGTGTATTGTTTACTTACATTTGATATATATTATCATGATTCTATAAATATTAATAGTATTATATGAATTTTTTGGTTCTAATTAACTTCTATTCATAAGTCTTGATTGATTACAATGCGGTAAGTGGATTTCGTCTCACTTATTATTCTCATGAGATTCATGTTTTACTGCCACTATTTCCTTTTGTGTGGTGTATCTATAGGCCTTGATTGTATTCCATCTACAGTAAAATTTAATTTCTAGGTATTTAGATCTTAATTTAATAATACTCTATTCATGGGGTGTATGTTTCATGAGTTACCAAATCGGTAAGGGTTAATTTCACAATCTCTTCATTATCCGAGGTTGTTTATACGTAATTATCTACTGGGACCTCATTATCATCCACATCCATGTTTATTAAAATTGCATTTCAAAACATTTTTCCTATTTACTAGACAATGGGTTAAATTTATTTATACCCTTATTTTACCTTATATGTTTTGAAAATAATCTTTCCATCATTTTCTAAACAAGGTACTTTATAACCCTTTTGACAAAATTAAGGTATGTATGTTTTTTTAACTTATATGGCAGATGCGAATATTTTACACCATAATAACATCATAAAATATTCCCATAGAATCATAAAAATATTTCCAAAATAATGTTTTTCATTTATAATTATATAAATTTAATATGATTTCAAAATAGAAAGATATATTTATCTAAAAAAGCTTTTGATTTAATCTATGTTAACATCCTTTGATTGATTTAAAGTTTATTTGATGTTTATTTATTATGATAAAAAATTCCATACATTAATGATGGTTTTGTGATATTTTGATTGTGGATTTGATTTTTTACACCATTCATGTTTTATGGTTAATGTATTGACCTTTCATATGCTAGTTTTTATACAAATGTTTATGGTATATTTCAACCTTTTCTAAAGATAACTATATCGAACTAGTATGTTCCGTGTTTGGGACTGGTTAAAGTAAGCTCCTCGGAATGGGGTCTGGTTACAGTAGACTCTCCATGTTAGAGTACGGTTACAGAGGCTCTTCGTGATAGTTATAAGGCCCTGGCCTTAAACATTACTTAATATTGAATTAAATGAATAATTCACATTGAGGATCTTTTCAGGTTTAGAGATTTATAGAATTAGATCATAAATCATGAATTACATTCCACATTTAAATAATGTGCTATTATAAAAGATATTCTTTGTTTTTCCACATCAACGGAAACATATTTAAAATAAAACATGGATTATTTCATGACACTTCCTTGACACTATTAACATAACATGCACCTTTCCCTTGACATGTGAAAAACATTTCAAAAACATGGGATGAGCATAAAAAGCGTAGTAAGGGATATAAAAGTACCAAAATAAAACATTATTCCATGTATGAAATCATAATTTACTAATAAAAAAAATCATTTTGACATACCTCATCAATTCATGAATAAATCATAGAAATTATAAGGCATAAAGGTAACTTGAGGCATTCATAACATTCTTATGTAGGGAGTAACCCTCTTGGTTACATTTGGAATACTCATCATAGTATATTCACTAAATCTCTTCGAAGAAACCTTAACGTTTAACACTTTAGCGTTACCCAATGCATTGGAGATCTATATTGGGCTCACCCACCCTTAGTTTATCACAGAACCACCCGTCTTCATAATAATGCCCCATAACCATAACATAATCGTATCACATAAAACATGAATAAAGGAAACATAACATTTCCACTTTTCAATCACAAGATATCAATACAATGCATTAATAAAAAAACATTATGAAAACCATTTTCAATACCAAAATAAAAGAAAAGTAAAACATGGTATTTATTTTTCATTTTAAAAAAAGGTATGGCTTGTAGAGGAAGCCGAAACTCAAATAATGGTCATGGTGGCGGAGAAGTCGTTGTCGCCGTATACGTACGACAAAAACATTCGCTTTTGTCATTTAGTAAAACGTTTTGTATAAATAATATTCCTTTCAGATAAACGTAAATTTCAAAGGGGTTTATACACCGTATAAAAGAATGTTGTGTATAAAAAAAATTATGCCTCAATGAATGGAGATCGAGACGAAGTCCCATACAAAGACGGTATCCTTGGATTAAGGAAAAATCAGTTACATAATTATGTGTGACAAACGAATACACCTAATATAATTGGATATTAAGTGTAAAACAATCAGAGGTCATTCACGCATATTCATAGAACCACATATTCATTGAGTACATGTTTATCCCAAAGAATCAAAATTGGGTTTAGAAGTTCCCTTGCAAAAATTCGACAGCCCAACGACGTTACTTCAAAATTTAGAAAATGAATTGATGAGAGATAAAAAGGGTATCTCATCACTTGGACATAAAATTTAAATCAATAAAAATTTAGAAAAACATATCCCAAAATTACAATATGTAAATTAAAAGACCCAACAAAAGAAGTCTTTTAAAAACAGGAGGGTTAAAAGTTCCCTTACCAACTTGGGTATCATTCAAAACATACACACCATGAAATAAGGACAATGCAACATTGATGTAAATACTCATAAACAAAATTATATTACAAAAAGTGTAGAATAATGGGTAGTACATATACCACTAAGAGGAAATGGTGGTAAAAGTATCATAAATCTCACGGGAATAAAAGTGAGATGAAAAATCCCTTACAAAAACTCAGCAGCCGAACGACGTCACTTAAAACTTCCAAAAAAGGATTGATGAGATCAAATAAGGTCTCTCATCATATTAACATAAAATTTACAGCATTATTAATATAAAAGAACAGCCCAATAATAATAAATATTAGCTTAAAAGGAATGACATAAAATAGTGTACTTAAAAAAAGAAATAGAGGGGTAGGTTCCCTTACCTCGGGTCCGACTTGACTCGATCGTTCTTTAACCTCATGAATAATAAACTTGAGTTAATTTATACTTTATTAAGAACATTTTTCAATTTCATTATTCTTTTATATCACTTACTACCATGCTATGAACAATATGTAATTATTTAAGTTAATAATGGTTGATTTGTAAATCAGTTCTACTTGAGTCAAAAATAAACTCTTTATAATTACAAGTTGTTCATGTGGTAAAATATATATTATATCCAGAATTATATTCATTATGTATATATCATATATAACATATATATTCATTATATACATTAATTTATAATATTACATTACATTTAGAGGTAAGAAATGAAATGCACCGTTCATGGAGACGGTAAGCCGTACGTACGCATGAACGCTACTTCCACTTCTATTTCTTATTCAGTGGATTTATAACATAATGATACATAATAGTATTATAATTCCAGTATGTTATCATATTTAATATAATTAAATCTATCCTTTATACGTAACACATATGGTATTAACGAATCAAATCACTTTGAGGGGGTGGTAGTCCGCACTTCCTAAAATGAAGATATCACGTTTAACCATAATGGAAACCAAAAAGTTATGACATAAATGAAAAATACAGAATCGTAAGTAAAACATAAAAATATTATATATAATATATAAATATAGTTACATCTTAATGGCCACCTTTGAGGGTGTTAAAGGAATATTGAACAATCATCGTTTCGTGAGATAGAAATTCACCATCCATAGAAACGGTATGTTCTTTAACCATTAGATGTAGGTGTGTGTAAGTGTAGCTCGAATACATCTTATAAAAACAACCTAGTATATTTAAGATACTAGAGTTTCTACAAAATAAATGAATAAAGAGAGTGTAGGGGGTTGGAGAAGCAAATTAAAACAAAAGAACACAAGTGAAGACATTACATTAAAATCAGGTATCTCTATTTGATTTGAGCTCAAAGGCGTCCTTGGGAAGACTTCTGACAAAAGTGAGGCTTCTAAGATTAATAGAGAGATGTGTAGAGACAAAATAAGCAGGGGTTGTCTAAGACAAAGACTTGAGAGGTGTGGGTACGGTGGTAGAGGTGGGGGCCTTTTATAAGAGAAGAGGAGGGGCACTCTTTGAAAGTTACAAAATATTACTTTATTTTCAAATGAGTTTCGGATTTTAAAGGTCCCAAATTTATGTATTTCTAGGATAAGGTGGTAAGGGTCCTAAATATACTCTTACAATAGGTTTTTGACAAGTGTATGTTATAGTTGTAACATTATATTTTCATTTTATTTAAATCCTTTATAAATGAGGTAATCGCTGCATCATCATGATGTCATAAATAATTTAATTTATTTAATGTATAAAAATTATTAAATAAATATCATGATGTAGGAAATCTTTTTAGTTTTCTAATGAATATTTATAGTCAAACATATGACTTTCATAACCCCATTTAAAAAGTGTTTTAGTAAAACAACTCATGCTTGTGACATTTTTATTTTAACTTTAAATAAAAAGTTATTTATGTCATTTTCCAACCAAAGTAGCTCCATGGGGTCCCCAAGTTTACCCATGGATTTTCTTGGTCGGCCATGACACATCCAATGATAGTAGGACATGTTTCTAGGTCATTTCATATTATTAAAACATTATTTTTACCTTAAATTACACTAATTACCTTTAATCACGATTAAAAACTTAAAAGTTACTATACACCAAAAAAATTATTTTAATCCCATTGAACCACATTTTACATCCTAATGACAACCATGTATGTCATATTTCTGAAATTAAAATCACTGAAGTGGTGAATTTTTATTTAAATGAAAAAACAGTTTATAAACTACCACTTAGTGGTTTCACTATTCATCAAAAATTGATGTTTTTCAGAAAAATACCAAAAATTCACCCTAAGCTGTATTTGAAATTCTGAATTCAAAAATGATGTCTATTTTACAAAATTAAACAAATATAAGTTGAATTAATTAATTTAATAATTAATTCCCGCTCTCAAAATAAATAGCGTGTTTTTAAGAAACAGTATCTATTAAAATATTGACACTAGTTTAAGTCCAATTTCAATGTGAAATTAATTCCAATGACCACTATTGGATTAAATGGTAAAAATATATTGTAATTTCAATTTAAAATAAATTCAAAACATAATATAATCATATAAATAAATTATATTAAATAGAGGTTTTGAATTAAAATACATCATTTTTCACTATTCATTAAAAAAATGAACTTTATCGGAAAAATACCAAATATTTACAAAAAGTTAATTTGAGGTCCCGATTCTAATGAAGAATATTATTTTGTCAAATATAACACATAAAATCGTCATAAAGTGGATTTAAAATAGGTTCTCCATCAAAAGGCGGTTAATCGACCTTTTAAATAATATAAGAATGTTTACGCTTAAAATTGGATTCATTCGCCTTTTTAATCCTCTAACATTTATTGTAAAAAGTATAAATATTTGAAAAACATATATAATCATTTTGTGGTTAGTTTTGTTCATTCCTGCCATTACAACGGCTATGCGTTAACTACCATTTAAAATAATATTATTTTTTATTAGAGTTCAACGTAAGATTCCCAGGAAACTCGTTGTTGCGTATTGGGTACGCCATCGAGCATACCGTCCCCTTTAAAGTAATATTAATATTTTATTCACAAATATGGATAAATATGAAAATTTTATATTCTTTATTTACCTGGGGTGTTACATCCTTCCACCCTTTTGGGAATTGCGTCCTCGCAATTTTAAAATTGGGCTAGCAAGCTTCTTTGAAAATACCACATCGGAACAAGAGTCAGTAAAAATATCACTTTAAAAGAATGGGAGAGAAGTACAAATGTCACCCGAGTTAACCCATACTAGGATTCCAAGTATGAAAATATGGATATGCAGGAAAAAAAGGGTCATGTTCTGATGGAGAGTGATATTAAACATGTCTAGGAGGAAGTTAACATCAAGAAAATCACAAACATGTGATGGGTTAAACGGTATTTGATTCACCAGTAGGAAAAATTAACAGACAACATTTTTATTTTATGTTACTTTTCATTGAGGAAATTATTTATGAGCATAACTAAAACATAAGGAAGCATACTTAATTATCATGTTCACTTTCAACTTTTACTATATTTCTTACATGAACTCATATTTTCTCCAAAAGATGAGTATTTGGGATGACTTTTTCACATTAAGAGAGCTACAATCAACTTCTAGAGAATCACATAATCCGCAAAAGATAACTATATACTTCCCATGTCTTTAGATCTTAACCAAAACTAAAACAAAAAAGGTTAGTATGAGGTCAGATAATACCCCAAAAGGATAATCCTTTATAAAAAAATTTATTCTTAATCTCAAAAAATTGTCAAACAAAACCGAAAGTACAAAAAATTCCATTCAATAAACATCTATACATAAAATTATACAAATTAAACCAAACTAAGATTGAAACCCAATTCTCCGAAGGATTTAATCACATAGTCTCCTTAGATAAATTTTATCATTTTTCTCCAAAATAACATTAGTTACTCTTACAGTCTCATACTGAAAAGTAATTAACCTAATCACATATCCTCTATGATAGGTTCTTTATTTCCATTGATAACCAAAAATCAACTTAATCTTAATTCATAAAATCATCTAACTAAAAAGAATCATTTAAACTAACCAGGGACTTCACGTAGTCCAGTGGTAGGTGATAAATACCAGTTGCACATTGGTTGTGGGTTTGATTCCCGTAGCTTCGTCTGACGCGACGGGTTGTCACACGGTCTGCGTGTTGTCCCTTTTCAAAAACTATATAATTTTATAACATTCCTAAAAAAGAGATGAATTCATCAAAAATAACCATAACATATTTTAACCACAATGGTTATCTGATCACTTCCATTTTGCAACCCAAAATGTATTTACCAGTAATTGCCTCATATTCAAGGATCATATAAACCCAAATGGTTCTTTATAACTATATCCACAAAAGAAAGGATAATTATTCATTGAATAAAATTTTGGTATACCAAACATCAGGGTTACTATAAAAAGTCTTCTAATGTAACCCCATCATCAAAAAAGACTTAATACATCTAAGAATTTTACCATCCTAAAACCTACCATAACTCTTGAATCCCTTATATGATGACTTCTTACTCATTCAACATTCTTCATGATCCATTAGCCATTCCTTTTCAACTTATTCTGAAATACTTCTTTCCTACAAACAAAATCATGAATCATATCCTAGGATTACAATAATAGGAAAACATATGTTAAAGAATAATCCATACCATTCATTCTTCATTCTCAGTTTCTTCATCCTCAATCGGAATGACATTAGGTATTGGTAAACGAATATTTGTATGATCTTGGTGACCCCATTCCCGAAACTTCTTCGTAGGAAATTTGTTTACATAATGACCATGCACACCACATTTAAAACATTCAATTGATCCTTCAAAAAGAACTTCTTTCCCTTTCCTAGAGTCAACTAGATGCTTCATTTTTCCATGGCAGGTTCTTGCTTTATAACCTTCATTTCCACATCTATAGCATCTTTCTGTCCCTTTGAAACATTTTCTTATTTGTTTCTTTCCACATATTTGACACATAGGTTTTGGAACATACTTACAATTATGATTATTACCTGAACATCCGTAGGGATTTGTTTCTCGTATATACGATGCCTTGTAAAAATCACTAAGGTTCAGGTGGTAAATAATGACTCCGGATATTTGGTAGAGGATAACCACAATAGTTCTCATCGCAGCTCCCATATCATTCAGTTGTTCTTTCATAAAATTGTCAATGTTTTCTTCAAATCCATTATTACTTTGGTTCCTACTAGATACAGCCATTTACTAAAACTAAAAAGGTCAGTGTGAGTATATCAGTAAAATCATCAAATAGAAAAGAGGAAGATAAACACCAAGATATACTTATCCATGTTATCTCAAACTCATTATAAATTAAAAAAACGATGACTCCATCTAATATACTAACCATTTTTTTTATACACAACCTGTCACATTTTCTTAAAAAAACACTCTAACCTCTAAAGTTATCTAAACCGACCACTGATACCAACTATAAGTCCTCATCCTTAAACCTTAATTAATATAGAATTAAATGAATTATTTAGATTGAGAGTCTTTTCAGGTTTAGAGTTTTAGAGAATTAGATCATAAGTCATGAATTACATTCCACATTTAAACAAATTGGTTACATAAAAGATAGTATTCATTTTTCCCCATCAACGAAAGCATATTTAAAATAAAACATGGATTCTTTCATGACACTTCCTTGACACTATAATCATAACATGCACCTTTCCCCTGACCTGTGGAAAACACTTCAAAAACGTGGGATGAGCATAAAAAGCTCAGTAATGGATATAAAAGTACGAAAAGAAAACATAAGTCAATGTATGAAATCATACTTTACTCATAAAACATAAGAATTTTAACATACCTCATCAAATCCTGAATAAATCATAGAAATTATAAGGCATAAACGTAACTTCATTCATTCATAACATTCTTACGTAGGGAGTAACCCTCTTGGTTACATTTGGAATACCCTTCACAATATATTCCCTAAATCTCTTCGGAGAAACCTTAACAGTTAACTCCTTTTCATTACCCAATGCATTGGAGAGCTATTTCAGGCTCACCCGCCCTTAGTTTATCACGGAAATACCCGTCTTCATAATAATTCCCAAGAACCATAACATAATCGTATCACATAAAACATGCATAAAGGAAACATAACATTTCCACTTTTCAATCACAAGATATCAATAAAACGCATTGATATAAAAAAATTATGAAAAATATTTTCAATACCAATATAAAAGAAAAGTAAAACATTGTATTTATTTTTTATTTTAAAAAAGGAATGGCTTGTAGAGGATGCTGAAACTCAAATAATGGTTATGGCGGCGGAGAAGTCGTTGTCGCCGCATACGTACAACAAAAACATTCCCTTTTGTTGTTTAGTAAAACGCTTTGTATAAATAAGATTCTTTTCAAATAAACATAAAATTCAAAGGGGTTTATACACCTTATAAAAGAAAGTTGTGTATAAATCAAATTATGCCTCAATGAATGGAGATTGAGAGGAAGTCCCATACAAAGACGGTATCCTTTGATTAAGGATAAAACAATTACATAATTATGTGTGTCAAACAAAAAAACCTAATATAAGTGGATATTAAGTGTAAAACAATCAGAGCTCATTCACACATACTCATAGAACCACATATTCGAGGAGTAAAAGGTTATCCCAAATAATTAAAATTGGGTTAAGAAGTTCCCTTGCAAAAATTCAACAGCCTAACGACGTCACTTCAAACATCAGAAAATGAGTTAATGAGAGATAAAAAAAGGTATCTCATCACATGGACATAAAATTTAAATCAATAATGATATAGAAGAACATATCCCAAATTACAATATGTATATTGAAAGACCCAACAAAATAAGTCTTTTAAAAAGAGGAGGGCGAAAAGTTCCCTTACCGACTTGGGTATCTTTCAAAACATACACCCCAAGAAAGAAAAACAATACAACATTGATGTAAATACTCATAAACAAAAATATATTAAACAAAATGTATAATAATGGGTATTACATATACCACTCAAAGGAAATGGTGGTAAAAGTAGCATAAATCTCACGAGAATAAAAGTGAGATGAAAAATCCCTTACAAAAACTCGGCGACTGAACGGCGCCACTTAAAACATCCAAAAATGGATTGATGAGTTCAAATATTTTCTCTCATCATATTAAGTTAAAATTTAAATCAAGAGGAATATAAAAGAAAATCCCAATCATAAGAAATATTATCTTAAAAGTAATGGCATAAAAGAGTGTAGTTAAAAAAGAAAGAGAGGGGTAGGTTCCCTTACCTCAGGTCCGACTTGACCCGATCGTTCTTTAAACTCCTGAATAATAAACTTCAGTTAATTTATTATTTCTTAAGAACCTTTTTCATGTTCATTATTCCTTTTATATCACTTAATAAAATGCTATGAACACTATGTAATTATTTATGTTAATAATGGTCGTTTTGTAGATCATTGCTACATGAGTCAAAAAATAAACTCTTTATAATTACAAGTTGTTCATGTGGTAAAATATATATTATATCCAGATTTATATTCATTATTTAGATATCATATATATAATATATATACATTATATACATGCATTTATAATATTACATAACATTTAGAGGTACGAAATGAAATGCACCGTTCATGGAGACGGTAAGCCGTACGTACGCATGAATGATACTTCAATTTCTATTTCTTATTTAATGGAATTAAAACATAATTATACATAATAGTATTATAATTCCAGTGTGGTATCATATATAATATCATTAAATCTATCCTTTATATGTACCACATATGGTATTAATGAATCAAATCACACTGAGGGGGCAGTAGTCCGCAGTTCCTAAAATGAAGATATCGCGTTTAACCATAATGGAAACCATAAAGTTATGCCATAAATTATAAATACAGAAGATTAAGTAAAACATAAACATATTATATATAATATATAGATATAGTCACAACTTAATGGCCACCTTTGAGGGTGTTAAAAGAATATTGAACAATCATCATTTCGTGAGGCAGAAATTCACCATCCACAGAAACAGTATGTTCTTTAACCTTTAGATGTAGTTGTGTGTAAGTGTAGCTCGAATACTTCTTATGAAAACATCCTAGTATTTTTATGATACTGTAGTTATTTCAAAAGAAATGAATAAAATGATTTTAGGGGGTTGGAGAAGAAAAATAAAACAAAAGAACACAAGTGAAGACATTACCTTAAAATCAGGTATCTTTCTTTGATTTGAGCTCAAAGGCTTCCTTGGGATGAATTCAGCCCAATGTTAGGATTCTAGGATTAAGAGAGGGATATGGAGAGACAAAATGAGCAGGGTTTGGCCGAGACAGAGGCCTGAGAGGTGTGGGTAAGGTGGTAGATGTTGGGGCCTTTTATAAGAGGATAGGAGGGGCACTCTTGGAAAGTTACAAAATGTTACATTATTTTCAAATGAGTTTTGGATTTTAAAGGTCCCACATTGATGTAATTATAGGATATGGTGGTAAGCGTTCTAAATATACTCATCCAATAGGTTTTTGACAAGTGTAAGTTATATTTTTAACATTATCATTTCATTTTGTTTAAATCCTTTATAAATGATGTAATCGATGCATCATCATAATTTCATAAATAATTTTATTTATTTAATGTCTAAAAATTATAAAAAAAATATCATGGTGTAATAAATATTTTTATATTTATAATGAATTTTTATAGTCAAAAATATGACTTGTATAACCGCATTTAAAAATTGTTTTAGTAAAACAACTTATGCTTGTGACATTTTTTTTAACTTTAAATAAATAGTTATTTATGTCATTTTCCAACCAAAGTGGCTCCATGAGGTCCCCAAGTTGACCCATGGATTTTCTTGGTCGGACATGACACATCCAATGAGGGTAAGACATGTGTATAGGTCATTTAATATTATTAAAACATTAATTTTACTTTATATTACACTAATTACCTCTAATCACCGCTAAAAACTTAAATGTTACTATTCACCAAAAAATTATTTTCATCCCATTGAACCAAATTTTACAACCTAATGACTACCATGTATGTCGGATTTTTGAAATTCAAATCACAGAAGTGTTGAAGTTTCATTTAAACGAAAAATCATTTTTTAAACTACCACTCAGTGGTTTCACTATTCATCAAAAATTGAAGTTTTTCAGAAAAAATACAAAAAATTAACCCCAAGCTATATTCGATATTCCGAATTAAAAAATGATGTCTATTTTACAAAATTAAAAACATATAAGTTACATTAATTAATTTAATAATTAATTCCCGCTGTCAAAACAAATAGCGTGTTTTTAAGAAACAATATCTATTAAAAGATTGACACTAGTTTAAGTCCAATTTCAATGTGAAATTAATTCCAATGACCACTATTGGATTAAATGGTAAAAATATATTCTAATTTCACATTAAAAACAATTCAAAAGATAATCAAGTCATATAACTAAATTATATTAAAAAGAGGTTTTGAATTAAAATACAACATTTTTCACTATTCATTAAAAATTGAACTTTATCGGAAAAATACCAAAAATTTACACAAAGTTAATTTTGAGGTCCTGATTATAAAGGAGAATTTTATTTTGTCAAATATAACACATAAAATTTTAAAAAAGTGGATTTAAAAGAGGTTTTCCATCAAAAGGCTGTTAATCGACCTTTTAAAGAATATTAGAATGTTTACGCTTAAAATTGGATTCATTCGAATTTTTAATCATCTAAAATTTATTGTAAAAAGTAAAAATATTTGAAAACATATATAATCATTTTGTGGTTAGTTCTGTTCATTCCCACCATTACAACGGCTAGGCGTTAACTACCATTTAAAATAATATTATTTTGTTATTAGAGTGCAACGTAAGATTCCCAAGAAACTCGTTGTTGCGTATTTGGTACGCCATCGAGCTTTGCGTCCCCTTTAAATTAATATTAATATTTTATTCACAAATATTGATAAATATGAAAATGTCATATTCTTTATTTACCTGGGGTGTTACAATAGTGTCCGGTTACAGAGGCTCTCTAGGTTGGGTCCAGTTATAGTTAGCCCCTAGGTCATGGCACGAGGCCTTGACACATAAATTAATGTCTGGTACTATACATTCCATCATTATGAAATTAGTTATTACATGTGATTATTCGACTACTAGAATATCCATTTCCATGTTTATATAGAAATTTTTGATTTGTTTTGGCCATATTATGTCCATGTTTATGTTTTAAAGGCTATTGTTTTTATTACGAATCTTGCCTTAAAAGTTTAAAGCTTCCACTAAATTATTTACCTATAACGACCCATACTTTACATACATTTTTAATATTTAAAAATTGAAGCATACTTATTACAAAATATAACAAAACCAAGAAAGGACCGTATAGGTATAATGTCTTTAGAAATCGGGAAACATAAACAACTGGTTCATAAAGAATCTACTTTGCCTCCCATTTATTTCATCATATCTAGAGTCCCGTTTTGGAATATTCTACTTAATAAACTTCTTCCTGACCTGGGGAAATAAAACATACAAAAGGGTGATCTCAAATGCTCAGTAAGGGTAAACAAAAGAAATATCAATCACATCATATACATAAGCACATAACTTTTGGAAATTGTAACCTGCAAAAGAGATCATAATTTCATATCATGGGATAAATCATAGAAGTGAAATGTAATCCCAATAATAATAACACAAAACATTAAACTTTTTGGAATACACACATAATCATAGAGAATCATTTCTTATTAGTCAAGACTCAATGCCAAGACTATCTTAGTGGAAAAAGTCCATTTCTGAACCGAGTTCACTCCTCATTTCAGTCCTGTTTCACTTAACCGGTATAACCTACCGTTCCAGCCAAGTCTATCTCATGAGATATAAAATATTTACCCAATGCACTGGAGGGAGATATAGGTCCCACCCATCTCATAATGATACCATTCTTATGTGTGTCACAAAATCATAAACCATACATCATAGCATAACCCATGTAATTAAAATGGGATTCATAAACAACATGACATCATAAAATAATTAATATAAGATAAAGGAATTCATAAAAATATTTCCATCACAACATAATCAAATCCATGTAATAATAGGGATAGAAATAGAACCCTTTATTATCTTAGATGGAAAATAATTTTGATAAAACACTTGAACTCCATTCTTAAGGAAAATATCCTTTCTACTTCAAAAACATTTTCCTTTCATAACATGTCTTAAAATTTTAAACTAAAAGAATTTCATTAAAAAAAAAATTGAAAACTTGTAAAGGAAGCTTCTTGGAAATAAAATTTTAAAAAATCCATTCATGCTGTATAAGTTAAAAGAAAACATTCTTCTCGTACTTTTGTCGGAAAAGTCAAAAAGTACATCGTACGAAAAATGAAAAAAGATTCCTTTCATATCTTTTACTAAATACTCACCAAAGGGTAAAATTGGATATAAACTATTGTATAATTATGTAAATATTACATATTAAAGAAACATGTATGTGGATGATAAAATGCACCCCAGTAAATTCCAAAATATAAACAATCGCGGATAAAAATGAAATTGTGATATTTCCCTTACCTTAGGTCTGATATGCTTCATAAGTGTCCAAACCTCCTGTATAATGATTTAAATAATGTTATTGACTTATTAAAGAATCATACTTATTGTTATGATATCATATATGGCATATTCTTAGCTTCATATTAGTAATATTTCATTAGTACTTGTTATTCGGGTGTTTATAACTTTATGTTCTTATGCGTGTTTTGTCGAATAAATTTTTATTCTTCTCTTTAGGTTATAGATACCTTATTTTCATAATGTTATTAGTGTAATATATATCATATTAATTCATTAAATTCATTTATATAATCATTATGAAATGAAGATCATCTAGAACGAGTCGCATCACATCGTGGAGACGATATTCCGTACGTACGCACGAGTGATGATATCGTTCCTATCATTTTAGAATTGTATTGGAGTGTTTGTATACTATATCATAATCAATACCACTTTATAATAGTCATATATAGTCATTACTTAAACCATTATACCCATCCAAGTAAGGTGGTGGTGGAAAATAGATTACACCACGGCGTGGGGACGGTATTCCGTACGTACGTACGCGCGGTAATTTATTTTTCCGTAGGATGGATAGATGGTGAAATAGGGTTGTTTCATACTTATAATAACATATCCGTATATGAGGGATCCTGATTTTATTACTTCATAATGAAACAACTAATGAAGAAGAAGTGGAAGAAGAAATAAAGATGAAAGAATCGGTAACAGACATTACCTCTTCTGTGAAGTGCTTCTTTGAGACCTTCTTTTAGGGCACTAAAATTGGTCCTTAAAGAAGACCAGGACCTCTAGAATGTCTCTAGGGATGTGGAGATGAGTAATTGGCAGGGGTTGTCCGAGCTTGAAGGCTCAATGTGGTGTGATCAAGAGGGGGAGGAGGTTCCCTTTTATAAGGGAGGAGAAGGGCACCTTTGGGAAAACTAAAAATATTATTTTATTATAAAGTCATTTTCGGTTTTAAATAGCTCCAAATTGATATATTTCGAAGATAAGGTGGGTATGGGTCTAAATCCTCTCATCCAATAGAATTTAGACAAGTTTAGGTTCCTATTTTAACCTTATAATTTAGATTTAACATTAAGTTAAATAAGATTACCTTTACCGTGTCTTGTTGTGTTCTAATACTATATGGTTAATAAACTTACTATAAGCAGATAAAAGAACCCATAGTTGTTTATTATTAATATATATAACCTTATCTAAGTCATTTTTCCGAACTTTAGATTTTTAGGAATAAAATATACATTACTAATATAACATTTGTTTTAAAAACTATTTTATGTCAATTTTAACACTATTTAGTAATTGATTTTTGTGAAAATCATACGCGAATTATTAGTTCTAACCAAGTTCATTAAATCAATAATAACATGTAATATTAATCTATAAAATTATTGTAATTCATAAAAAGTCTCAAATTACATTTATCTTGGTGTTTATAAAATCAATTATGTCAATATTTCATTAATAAGATAATTACTGCATCATCATTGTGTCATAAATAAATTAAATTATTTAATGTCTAAAAATTAAAAATAAAAGACCATTATGTAGGACATATTTTTAGATTTCTAATGAATATTTATAGTCGAATTTATCTTATGTATAACACCATATTAAAAATGATTTACTTATTAAACTTTGATTTTAACTATTTAACCCTTCTTTAAATAAATTAATAATAAATATCCTAATCTAATCCAAGTGGGCCTAAATGGTCATATTTTATTCCTATGTTTGTTTCTGGTCAAATTACACTTATCCAATAGAATTAGGACATGTGTTATGGTAATAATAATATCATCTTTACCCGTAATTACCCTATTTACTTTTAATCTTGGTAAAAAAAAGTAAAATGTTTCTATTCACCAAAAAATTATTTTCATCTCATTGAACCACATTTTACTTACTGACATCAACCGTGTCTCTCGGAGTTTCGAAATTCCACTCACAGAAGTGGTAAAATTATGTTTTATGAAAAATTCAGTTTTTTAACTACCAGTTAATGGTTTCACTATTCATCAAAAATTGAATGTTTTTAGAAAAATACCAAAATTTCACCCTAGGATAATTTCGATATTCCGAATCAAAAAATGAAGTCCATTTTGAAAAATAAAATTTATAAATTTCAAAAAGTGGTTATTACTATTCATAACAGCTAGTTTTAATAATATTTTAATAGAATATCGTTGTTTAGTGAAACTCGGTATTGCGTACGACGCAAGCAATCCAGGAAGGTCACGATTTCGTGTAAAGCAAGCCAAGCAAGTGTTGTGTAGAAAAAGATTCCTTTGATGATTTATAAAACATAAATGTCTCGGGTGTTACATTCTACCCCCCTTAAAATGAATTTCTCCCTCGAAATTCGTCACTTTGTAACAAACAGATGAGGATACCTCCCCTCATCATATCCTCAAGCTCCCATGTAGCTTCTTCTAATTGGTGGTTCCTCCATAACACATTCACCAATCGAGTGGTCTTGTTTCGTAGGACATTTTCGCTACGATCCAGAATCTCTATCGGTTGTTCTTCATAAGAAAGATCTTGATCTAGTGGTACAACTTCTGAGCTAAGTACATGTGAAGGATCATGTATGTGCTTTCTCAGGAGAGATACATGGAACACATCGTGAACTTGAGAGAGATTCGGTGGAAGCACCAATTGGTAAGCTACCTTCCCAACACGATCCAGTATTTCGAAAGGACCGATATATCTAGGGCTCAACTTCCCCTTATTTCCAAATCTCATGACTCTCTTCCAAGGAGATATTCGTAAGAACACATTATCACCCACTTCAAACTCTAGGTATTTTCTTCAGTTGTCGGCATAACTTTTCTGTCGACTCTGAGATGCTCTTATGTGTTGTTGAATAGATCTGACCTTTTCTGCCATTTCATCAACGAGATCGGGTCCTAATAGCTTTCTTTCCCCATCTTCATCCCAGCAAGTTGGATTCCTACATTTCATTCCATAAAGAGCTTCATAAGGAGCCATCTAAATACTGGAGTGAAAGCTATTATTATAACAAAATTCCACCAATGGTAGGTGTTGATCCCAACCACCTTTGAAATCCATAGAGCATGCTCTCAACATATCTTCTAAGGTTTGAATTGTTCTCTCAGACTGACCGTTTTTCTGAGGATGATAAGCAGTGCAGAAACTCAACTCTGTATCCAGAGTATGCTGAAGACTTCTCTAGAACATCGAGGTAAATCTCGGATCCCGATCAGATATAATAGAAAGTGGTACTCCATGAAATCTTACCACTTCCTTTACATATATCCTGGCAAGCTGATCCAGAGAGAAATCCTCTCTAATAGCAATGAAGTGTGAAGACTTGGTAAGACGATCAACTATGACCCATATAGCATTATTGCCTTTGGTTGTTTTAGGAAGTCCTGTGACAAAGTCCATAGTGATGTTTCCCCATTTCCATTCGAGTATGGGTAATGGTTGTAACATCCCCTTAGACTTCTGTCTCTCAGATTTAACATGTTAACAAACCAAGCATCGAGAGACATATTCAGCAACATCTCTTTTCATTCCATCCCACCAGAAGTACTCTTTCAGGTCCCTATACATCTTTGTGCTTCCAGGATGAATAGAGAATGAAGAACTATGAGCCTCATCCAGCAGCTCCTTCTTTATTTCGGGGATGGGAGGAACACAAACCCAATTCCTGAACTTTATTATCCCATCATAATCAAGGTTGAATTCAGGAACATTTCTCACCTTCTTTTGTAACTCGACATCTTCTTTATGTGCCTCTTTAATCTTCACATGTATAGATGGTTGAAGATTCATTTGAGAAAGATACGATTTTTCCCCTTCCATTATAATTCCAAGATCCATCCTTTGTAAATCCATAAATATTGGATCTTTTGTGATCCTCATCATGGATAAATTGTCATGGTCTTGTCGACTTAATGCATCTACCACCTTGTTTGCTTTCCCAGGGTGGTAATGGATTAAGCAGTCGTAATCCTTAATCAGCTCCAACCATCTTCTTTGATGCATATTCAGCTCATTTTGTGTAAAAATATTCTTTAACCTTTTATGATCAGTATAAATATCACACCTTTCACCATAAAGATAATGCCTCCAAATCTTTAATGCAAAGATTACCGCAGCTAACTCCAAATCATGTGTTGGGTAATTTTGCTCATGGATTTTCAACTGTCATGAGGCATAAGCTATCACCATATCATTTTGCATAAGAACACACCCCAATCCCTTCTTGTATGCATCACTGTAGATCACAAACCTTTCTCCACTACATGGCAGTGTGAGCACAGGTGCATTGGATAACATTCTTTTTAACTCCTTGAAATTCTCTTCACATTCTTCCGTCCAAACAAACTTAACTCCTTTCCGAGTCAACTTGGTGAGTGGATTAGATAATCGTGAAAAATCGTTCACAAAACGTCGATAATATCCAGCCAAACCAAGAAAATTTCAGATCTCAGTTACTGTTGTTGGTCTCGACCATCTTTCGATAACCTTTGTTTTTGCTGGATCCACAGATATCCCCTCTTTTGAGATTATGTGACCCAAATGCAACTTTTTGAAGCCAAAATTCAAACTTGGTAAATTTGGCATAAATCTTATCCTTTCTCAGGGTCTTCAAAATAATTCTCAAGTGATCTTCATGTTCTTCCTTGGTCTTTGAATAGATAAGAATATCGTCTATAAAGACTAACAAAAATTGATCAAGATAGTCTCTAAAGACTCTATTCATCAGATCCATGAAGATAGCAGGGGCATTAGTAAGACCAAATGGCATCACTATAAATTCATAGTGTCCATACCTTGTACGGAAAGCCGTCTTTGGTATATCCTCCCTTTTGACCCTTAATTGATGATTCCCTGAATGAAGATCAATCTTGGAAAAGTATTGAGCTCCACATAGTTGGTCAAATAAGTCATCAATGTGTGGGAGAGGATATTTGTTCTTGATATTGATCTAGTTAAGTTCTCGATAATAAATGTAGAGTCTCATTGATCCATCTTTCTTCTTAAAAAAATAAAACAGGTGCTCCCCAAGGTGACACACTAGGGTGTATGAATACCTTATCAAGATTCTCTTGGAGTTTCTTCTTCAATTTCTGCAACTCAATTGGGGCGATTCTATAAGGTGTCTTTGAAATAGGAAAATCACCCGGTACAAGTTCTATTGAAAACTCAACTTCACGATTTGGTGGAAGACCCAGTAATTCCTTCGGAAAGACATCATCAAACTATCATACAATGGGAATATTCTTAATCGTGAGTTTCTCAACAACCATTTGAGATAAATAACATTTATTTAGTGGAATCAAGACCCATAAGGTAGAAGGAATTTCCACTGGAAGGTTATGTTCATACTTGCATCGATTGACGGTCATAGATTGATCTGGAATATGAAATGTGACATCCCTTCTTTGGAAATTGATATGAGCTCCATGCAGAGAAAGCCAATTCATGCCAAGAATCACATCAAATTCCACTATAGGAAGGATCACAAGATTTGTAGGAAAAACTTTCCCACAAACTTCAATCGGAGAAGAATTATAAACTTTTGATGCGACTGTTGTGCCATTAGGTGTTGTCACAGCTAAATAAACATCTAATTGTTGAGGTAATACGGTGATACCCTTAGAAAATTCTTCAGAAATAAAAGAGTGGGTGGATCCAGAATCAAATAAAACATTTGCTACTTTAGAGTGGGTGGTATGTTTACCTTTCACCACATCGTTATCGTACTCCCCATCGCTAATAGAAATTTCATGTGACTTTCCTTTGCCATTATCCTTAAGAGTTTGTTGACGTCGACCATCATCATCAACCCTTGTATAAGGGCATTTATTGGCATAATTCCCCATCTCCTTGCACTTGAAACATTTATGTGTAGTAGGTTCATTATGTGTATCCCTTCCTTTGTTTGCATCATTAGACATCTTCTTCCCATCATCCCGACATTCAAATTCCCGATGACCTTCCTTTCCACATTTGTAACATTTACTTGTCCCTTTAATAAAACTCCCTCCATGTTTATTTCCACACTTTGAGCATAAGGGAATGCTCATCTTCTTTTCAGTGTTCTCTTTAGATTTTCTTTTGAATTCCATTTTCCTATTCTTATCAAACCCATATGACTGATGGGTTACTCCAATCTCCATCTCAACATTGAGAGCACATCGAACAATTTCCTCATAGCTATGGAAGTCCCTTACGGCTAAGTCCCTTTGAATACTTGGTTTTAAGCCACTAATGAATCGATCGATCTTACTCCCAGGTTGGATAATAATACCAGAAGCGTACCTTGCAAGTCTTGTAAAATGTGCTTCATAGGTACCAACAGATTCATCATCTTTTTGCTTCAGTTCAAGAAACTCATTCTACATATCTTTTTGGATAATACGAGGGAAGTACTTACTGAAAAATAAGTTCTTGAACTCGTCCCATTCCTTGGACTCAATTTCATCCCTTTGCCACATATTCTTAATAAGATTCCACCATTGATCAGCATCACCTTCCAAATGATACACTGCTAAGATGACTTTATCATGCTCAGAACATTGAAGAACTGAAAATATCTATTCAGTAGTACTAATCCATTGTTCAGCAACTACTGGATTAGTATACCCGTTGAAAGAAGGTGGACGTTGTCTCATGAAGGATTCAACAGAATGTTTCTCCATCCTTTGCTCATTTGGAAGTCCTGCATGATTCATATCTTGAGAAGGTTGTGTGAGCATGGCTACAAGATTTTGTATTCCAGCTCCGATAACATTTGGTTGCTCAGGGGGAAAATCATTGCATTTCTCGTCGCATTCCGCATTAACACAGTTCCTTCGGGTTCCATCCATTTACTAAAACCAAGAAGAATAGTGTGAGAAACAGTAATTATAATAGGAAAACCACATAATCAAGAATAATATTTCACACTTAAGGTCTTATCCTAGGTTATTCATGTCCATTTCTAAAATACTAAGATTTTGTTCTATGCTTAGATTTATCCTTAGGGTTCGTACTAAGGCTTTCACATCATAGTTTCCAAAGGTTGACTATACCTTTCCTCTGATACCAACTATAACGACCCATACTTTACATACATTGTTAATACTTCAAAATTGAAGCATAATTATTTCAACATATAACAAAACCACGAAAGGACCATATAGGTATAGTTTCTTTAGAACCTAGGAAACATAAACAACTGGTTCATAAAGAATCTACTTTTCCTCTCATTTATTTCATCATATCTAGAGTCCATTTTTGGCATATTCTAATTAATAACATTCTTCTTGACCTAGGGAAATAAAACATACACAAGGGTGAGCTCAAATGATAAGTAAGGGTAAACAAAAGAAATATCAATCACATCATATACATAAGCACATAACTTTTGGAAATCGTAACCTGTAAAAGAGATCATAATTTCATATCATGGGATAAATCATAGTAGTGAAATGTAATCCCAATAATCATAACATAAAACATGAAACACTGTGTAATACACACATAATCAAAGAGAAACATTTCTTATTAGTCAAGACTCATTGCTAAGCCTATCTTAGTGGACAAAGTCCATTTCTGAACCGAGTTCACTCCTCGTTTCAGTCCTGTTTCACTGAACCTGTATAACCTACCATCCCAGCCATGTCTATCTCATGAGATATAAAATATTTACCCAATGCATTGGAGTGAGATATAGGTCCCACCCATCTCATAATGATACCATTCTTATGTGTGCCACAAAATCATAATCCATACATCATACCATAACCCATGTAATAAAAATGGGATTCTTAAACAACATGGCATCATAAAACAATTCATATAAGAAAAAGGAATTAATAAAATTATTTCCATCACAACATAATCAAATACATGTAATAATAGGGATAGAAATATAACCCTTTATTATCTTAGATGGAAAAGAATTTTGATAAAACACTTGAACTCCATTCTTGAGGAAAATATCCTTTCTACTTCAAAAACATTTTCCTTTCTTAACATGTCTTACAGTTTTAAACTAAAAGTTGTTTATTAAAAATAAACTTGAAAACTTGTAAAGTAAGCTTCTTGTAAATAATGTTTTAAAAAATCCATTCATGCCGTATAAGTTAAAATAAAACATTCTTCTCGAACTTTTGTAGGAAAAGTCAAAAATTACCTCGTACGAAAAACGACAAAAGATTCCTTTCATATCTTTTAATAAAAACTCAAAAAAGGGTAAAATTGGATATAAACTATTTTATAATGATGTAAATATTACATATTGAGGAAACATGGATGTGGATGATAAAATTCACCCCTGTATATTCCAAAATATAAACAATCTCAGATAAAAATGAGATTGTGATATTTCCCTGACCTTAGGTCTGATATGCTTCGTAAGTGTACGAACCTCCTGTATAATTATTTAAATAATGTTATTGACTTATTCCAGAATCATACATATTGTTATGATATCATATATGGTCATATTCTTAGCTTCTTATTAGTAATATTTTATTACTACTTGTTATTCGGGTGTTTATTACTTTTTGTTCTTATGCGTGTTTTGTCGAATAAATTCTTATTATTCTCTTAAGGTTATAGATACCTAATTTTCATAATGTTATTATTGTAATATAAATAATATTCATTCATTCAATTCATTTATATAATCATTATGAAATGAAGATCATGTAGAACGAGTAGCATCACATCGTGGAGACGGTATTCTGTACGTACGCACGAGTGATGATATCGTTCCTATGATTGTGGAATTGTATTGGAGTGTTTGTATACTATTTAAGAATCAATATCATTTTATAATATTCATATATAGTCATTACTTACACCATTATACCCATCAAAGTAAGGTGGTTGTGGAAAATATATTACACCACGGTGTGGAGACGGTATTCCGTACGTACGCACGCGCGGTGATTTCTTTTTCCGTAGGATGGATAGATGGTGAAATAGGGTTGCTTCATACTTATAATAACATATCAGTATATGAGTGATAATTATGTTATTACTTCATAATGAAACAACTAAAGAAGAAGAAGTGGAAGAAGAAATAAAGATGAAAGAATCGGTAACAGACATTACCTCTTCTTTGAAGTGCTTCCTTGAGACCTTCTTTTAGGGCACTAAAATTGGCCTTTGAAGAAGACCAGGACCTCTAAAATGTCTCTAGGGAAGTGGAGAAGAGGAATTGGCAGGGGTTGGCCGAGATTGAAGGCTAAAATTGTTGTGAGCAAGAGGGGAAGGAGGTGCCCTTTTATAAGGGAGGAGAGGGGCACCTTTGGGAAAACTAAAAATATTATTTTATTATAAAGTCATGTTCGGTTTTAAATAGCTCCAAATTGATATATTTAGAAGCTAAGGTGGGGATGGGTCAAAATCCTCTCATCCAATAGAATTTAGACAAGTTTAGGTTCCTATTTTAACCTTATCATTTATATTTAACATTAAGTTAAATAAGAATACTTTTACCGTGTCTTCTTGTGTTCTTATACTATAAGGTTAATAAACATACTATAAGCAGACAAAAGAACCCCAAGTTGTTTATTATTAATATATATAACCTTATCTAAGTCATTTGTCCGATCCTTATATTTTTAGGAATAAAATAACAATTACTAATATAATATTTGTTTTAAAAACTATTTTATGTCAATTTTGACACTATTTAGTAATTGATTTTTGTGAAAATTATAACAGAATTATTAGTTAGAATAAAGTTAATTAAATCAATACTAAAATGTCATATAAATCTATAAAATTAATGGAATTCATAAAAAGTCGCAAATTACATTTATTTTTGTTTTTATAACATCAATTATGTCAACATTTCATTAATAAGATAATTACTGCATCATCTTTGTGTCATAAATAAATTAAATATTTAATGACTAAATATTACAAATAAAATACCATTATATAGGAAATCTTTTTAGCTTTCTAATTAATATTTATAGTAGAATTTATCTTATGTATAACCCCATATAAAAAATTCTTTACTTATTAAACTTTGATTTTAACTATTTAACTCTTCTTTAAATAAATTAATAATAAATGTCCTAATCTAATCCAAGTGGGACTAAATGGTCATATTTTATTCCTAAGGTTGTTCTTGGTCGAATTACACTTATCCAATAGAATTAAGAGATGTGTTAGGGTAATAATAATATCATCTTCACCCTTAATTACCCTATTTACTTTTAACCGAGGTAAGAAAAAGTAAAAAGTTACTATTCACCAAAAAAATTATTTTCATCTCATTGAACCACATTTTACTTACTGACATCAACCATGTCTCTCGGATTTTCGAAATTCCACTCACAGAAGTGGTAAAATTATGTTTTATGAAAAATTCAGTTTTTTAACTACCACTTAGTGGTTTCACTATTCATCAAAAATTTAAAGTTTTCAGAAAAATACCAAAATTTCAACCTAGGTTAATTTTGATATTCCGAATCCAAAAATGAAGACCATTTTGAAAAATAAAATTTATAAATTTCAGAAAGTGGTTATTACTATTCAAAACGGCTAGTTTTAGTAATATTTTAATAGCATATCGTTGTTTAGTGAAACTCAGTATTGCGTACGATTCAAGCTATCGAGGAAGGTCGCGATTTCGTGTAAAGAAAGCCAAGCAAGTGTTGTGTAGAAAAAGATTCCTTTGATGATTTATATAACATAAAAGTCTCGGGTGTTACATTACTGTTACTGAGTATCTGAGCTCACACCTTTCATACGTTTTGTTTTCCCAGGATCCCAAGAAGTGTTGTATGTTTGAGATGATGGGTTAATCTAATGGAACAATGGCTTTCTCAAAGGATTGTTTTTTTGTTGTATGTTTGAATGTGTAATGTTACATTCATTTATGTAATATCTTTTCCAAGACTGCTAAACTGATCGGTCTTTCATGACATTTTTCAATGAAATCATTCCAATATATTAAATTAATGTACCGACTCTTGGAATCTAGGGTCAGGGCATTATAGTTAGACTATTTTGTGATGAGTGATATTGATGGTCATTCTATTGTGGAATGAATCCAAAAAGGCCCTATATTTCTTTTACAACGTGTCTTTCTAGGAGTTTCGTGGTCAAGGATCACGAGTCACTATTTTATCTGAGGGGAATGATACCATTAACCTTATGAGGTTGTACGGATTGGGAATTTTCTATTATTTCATAGGGACCAGTCCCTGTTGATCAGATTTATTTACAAATATGAATCTACTTTAATATCTAAAGATACTATTGGGATTGATAGTGTCATTTCTAGACCTACAATGTGACCTTAATATTCTACCTCATTGTTAATACAACCTTCTAAAAATAACAAGAAGTAATTATAATTTGCCTTATTTGGAGAGAAGAGTAAGAGTCAAATCCTTAGTTTTTTGAACTTGGGGTCTTATATTCTCATACCTATTGGGATTATAGATTTTCCATTAAAACACATCTCCCATGACTAGTGGTTTTACAGAATAGATAATATGCCTCCATCTGAAAATTCAGTATTTAATGACGTTTTTTCTAAAGATGGATATTCTTCAACAAAATTATCCAAATCCTGGCCTTTTAATGATTTATAATGTGAAAAAAGTATATAAAAATAGTATAAAAAATATACACACCATATCGAATATCCTATACACATATGAAGGATGAGGATATATTTGTCCATATTGTAATTGTAAACTGAATATATCTCATGCTATAACATGTACAATATCAGTTTCTAAACCATAAAGAATAACACTTGGCAGCTCTTCTCGATATCTGAATAATGATTATAGGTGTCTATCATGGCAAAAATGATATTATAATGTATTTTTTCTTCCCTATAATCATTCCATGCGAGGAATAATCCTAGTGATAACTCTAGGGATTTCAGATATATAATGAGCATGTTTCCCTCAACATCACACACTATAACTAGGGGAATTATGATATATTTCTTGTGGTTTTGAAATGCCTACTGGTAGTCATCAGTATACAGATATAATACCACATTATTAATAAATTTAATGATGGGAAAACACATTCATATATGGTTGGATATTAAATGTCAGATGTTATCCATGTGTCCTTGAAGTCCTCTCAACTCATCAATGTTTTAAGCAGGTCACATCATTCCGATAGCCTTTGTTTTTTCAGGGTTGATTTTTATGCCACGATGGTGTATGATAAATATGAATTTTTTTTCAAGGATTAGATAAAGGAACATTATTGTTATTCATATTTGGGATATTATTGTGTAGATTTTTTAAGAATATCTCAAGACCATCCAGATGTATAGAATGATGATAGGACATAACCAAAAGATCGTCAACGTAGAATTAAAAAAACAGTCCCCATAAGGGATTTAATATGTGATTCATGACATTTTTTATGTGATTTCATTATTATTCATGAGAAAGGGAATTACCTGACCGAAAATATTCTAGTGAGGACTATGAAGGTGGTTGATTCAACATCTCCTAGGGCCAAATGAATTTCCTTGTTCCCTGAAATGAAATCCAGAAAGGATACATTCTGGTAACCATCCGTTTTATCAAGAAATAGATATATGATTGGGACTGAGGTCTAATATTTTGGATGATGTCAGCACAGATATTTTAAGACGACTCAGACCATGATATTTCAATACTTTTTCTTTACCAGGATAATGTTTTATTTCCACATTGGATACTAAACATCTTTGATGAAATTTGTATTTATGATATTCTATAATTCACCCTCAATTTTAGATGTGTGAGTCAATTGTGTACTTCTAGATTCATGTTTGAATCCTTAGTGTTCTTCTCAAAATCCCAAGTGATGTTTGGGCACCTTGGGATAATAGACGTGAATATATATGTAATTATAGGTGGACACATCTCATATTTTACCTTGGAAGTAGGTATATAACTCTTGTTATACAAATGTAATGGACATAATCATGATTTTGGGTCAAGTATTTTATATTATAACAAGATATATTTCTCTATTTTCATTAATAGTGGTATAAACACCTTCCTTAACTATTATAGGGGATCCTTCAAAATTTTGACTCTTCCTCTGCATCATGATTTATGTCTTCCACCCCATTGTATAAATTAGATAATGAATTTAATTTATCATAATTAGAGGAGGTGTCAATATTTTGAAATTCAAATGCTGAAACAACTAATCCTAATGTGAATGATAACACAAGTACTAATTTATATTCTAAGGGTGGAGTGATGACATCATCTCCTACAATTTTTCCATCGTCTGGTGATCCAAAAACATCTATCCACCTAAATATAATTTCATTAAATAAGTTACTCAAACACACATTTTTTTACATCATATATATCATTTGTTGCATCACTTATATGGCATATGAAATGTCTCTTTATAACCATTTATCAAATCATGTAACTAAAATATTTTAGTGAGATATGTATATGAAGAAAATATATTTAGATAGTGGTGAGACTAAGATTCCAAATAGTTTTGTTTGACACTTGAATATTCTATCCAAAAAAAATTCATTATATTCCCAACCTTTTTTCATGATTTCAACCTTATTTTCTCATTGGGATCACATTTATGCACAATTCATTGATTTTTAAATTTTTATGGATTTTCTGAATATCATTTATACTTTATTAATATATTTTTATATTTAATTCCTTTTATGAAACTAGATTCTATTTGTAAATTTTTTTAATTTATTAGTTATCATTAATCTCATCTTGAAATATTGTTTCATGCACATTAGAAATGTGAGTTGTTATAGTAAAAAATATCCCCCATGAATTGTGTCAAAATGTTTCATCCAACATAGAATTCCTTATAATAATTTTTCACATAAATTAATTCACTAACAATTTTCTAATAAACTGATTTTCTATATATTTTGTCACATATATAAACCATTGGATCCTAATTATGATCACAACATTTTATTATCATAGTTTGTAATATCATTTTGAGATAATTGAGTGAAAACATCATTTAATGGATGATTAATGAAAGATGTAATTGAGGTTGAGGAATACATTCTAAATTATTCATCCTGGATGATGGATAATAGATACCAAATTCATCAACCCACTACATTATATAACTCAATAATTCATGATTCCATAGTAAATATCACATGCTGGGGCTATAATTTGTAATGGGATCTTCAACCTGAAGGAAATTTCTCTAAAGAATTACCATGGGCCTATTGGGTACATTATAGATGTAAATAACTCATTGTATAATTACTTACATTTGATATATATCACATACTTTGTGTTTCATATATAACATTTTATTTAAAAAATAACCCCTTTATAGAGATGGTAATCCATTGGGGTTTGTAGATGGCTAATTATCATCGTAAATTTTATATAATTGGGATTTATCATGTGGATATATGTCACATTATATTCATACCATCCTTTGGTGATATGTAATATTATTTTTTACTAGTGTCGAATGTCTGGGATGAAATCGAATAAACACATTGTTTGGTGTAAGATTTATTTTTTAAAATATAGGTCCAATTGAGGGGAGAGACTCTAACACCACTTTTTTGGATTTATTTAATAAACTAACACCTTTCATATTCTTTCTGAGTCAAAGACAAAGGCATTGATGAAAAATAAATTCGCATCTCAATGTAGATGTAACATATTATTTTTTTATCAGTCCATTCTGGGGTAGGTACATTATACCACATATGTTAACTAAACAAATCCTAGGGAACCATTATGTCATAAACCTGTGATTTTCATAGATATTTTTCCTAGGGGTGACTATTATCACATAAATATACCCATTAATGATTCATAGTAAACAACTTTATGATGGCTGCTCAGTTATCGTGAGGTCGGACAATCAATATTGTGGTTCCATCCTTGGGTTGAATTTACAAGATGTTTGACCATATTTGATATTTGGGATATCATATATCATATTTTAATCCCAATTAATTTCATATATGGTTGGATGGATGATCAATATTTTTGTTACATAACCCATAGATTGATTCATGATTATCCTTCTCCATCCACATATAATTTCCCAAAAATTTCATTACTCGTTCGATACATTTAGATGAATTTGTTTTTTAAATGTGATGAGACACCCTTATCTTTTTGTGCCATACCTTACTACACATCAGTTATAAAGACGATGGATAATTCCAAAAATTCATATGATGATCATAGATATGTTGTCCCCCTTTAAAAAATAGTACTTAAAAACCAAATTGATTGGTTATTTATTTGTAAACACTATATTATATATAGTCCAATGATGTATTTAATTTTTTTATAAATGGTTTCCCCGGTACCCTCTATTCAATTTTGGGATGATTAGTATCAGATTTTATTGCCCCAATTTATTATAGGTATATGATCATGAGGATAGAAACACTCATGTAGTTTTATATCCCATTTATTTACTAACAAATATATTTATAAAATACACATGGAATAAATATGGTGTTATAATGATGTAATAATATGGGGGAATTTTTTAAAATTACTTTAGCTACACATTTCATATATATTTTAGTTATGATTCTTTTAAAATTAGGTTCTAATGGAGGAACTCCCATATAATAGGTTTAATAAACATAACAGTTATACTGGAACTATATTATTTTAAAAAGGTCATAACTCAAAGTAAGTTCCTTCATTAGAATAAATATCTATGGTTGGAGAATCCATGGTTAATAAATATTCATTATTATAATTTCCAATATTTGAAATGGGTGGTTCTACTATGGGAATCATCCGTGAATACATGTTTTTGAGTGAGAATTTTTCATACATTTCCACTCCATAGAAAAATCATATTTAACTAGTTGGGTATATCATAGATTAAATGCTATAATCAATGATAACCAAATTATGTTTATTGGTAGTAAAATTAAAATCATACTAAATAAATTTATGTATTTGAAACTAGAGGATTCCAAATAATTGTGGCGATACATTGTGTTATCGTTCAATTATGTAATTCCCTTAGAACCACAAGTGGATACAATGATTATAAGATATTTATATGGAATGAATGAGTAGTAATTTAAACATAAGAGAATAAGGATAAATTTCATTCATGTTAAAATTATAGAAATGCTAACATAGATCACCTAGAGATCCAGTATCATTCATTATAGAAAATTTTATATTTGTGACTTCTACAATTGACAAATCTATAAATGATTAAGATATAGTGACATTAGAGATTATATAATTTTTATAAAATAATAGATTCAAATACATCCCTTATGCCTTAAAAAAATATGTTGATTCTTTTATCCAGTCATTAGCTGATTTAAGTATTTTGATAGATCAAATATTATCACTTTAAAGAGTTTTTAATGCTCTGGGTACTATATATGTATATATTTCATGAAATATAAATAATTATATATGCCTAATTTATCCCATTCTTTATGAATACACACACACTCTCTCCCAAAAGCATTGTAAGTTTTCTATAAGAAACCGTATATGATGTTAGATTCCCTATAAAAATTTGTTCTGTATTGAAAATATTCCATGATGTAATGTAAAAATTACCAATGAATAATCTTAATGATAAGTGAAATTATATGTTAATTAATGAAAAAAGTTTTCATAAAAATTATATTTTAATTTACATGTATAATTATCAAAAAAATTGTGAGATTTATTACAATTTACAAATGTATACTCCAATGGGGTTTGGAATGTCATCTAGGTTTATTCTATCACCACGAACAAATTATAATTCATTATCCTCTCAGATATGTGAACTTGGATGGGTATTAAAATTTCATGGGATCATATTTCATTATTATATGCCAAGAATGATATATTGCATGAATTATGAGGTGGATACCTTAAGGTTGTGTGTAATGAGACATTTATTTTCTAATCATGTCTTATTACAATATCAATATATGTCCTGGTTAATCAGATTGGGTATAATTATGTTTTGTATGTCAAGTATATTAATATCATAATGTGTTTATTAATTGATGGTTTGATTTTCTAAATTTTTGATCAAGAATACTAGGGGTAATGTTATCCTCTCTTTACGAGGATACTAAGATATAATCATATAATTTTATATAAAACTTCTTTAATTTTTTCATAGTTCTATAGACCTAGAGAGTATATAATAAATCATTTAGAAACCCAATTTTTTACCCATAGGTATTATGAAACTTTATTTCATTTAACATTATTTTTACTAAAACAGATAATTATTTTGGCTTAGTGGGATAAGAGTTTAGTTTTCTAAAACACTCTTTAAAATCTTTTTATTAAAATTTTTTGAAAATCTTTTTGAATTTCTAGTCTTGAAATATGGACAAGGTGTTGGGAGTTTAGGAATATATATATTATATCAAAATATATTAGTATCTTTAGGACATATGTGTTTGAAAAACAGTTTTTGGGAGTTTAATGTCACATATATTTTAATAAAATATTCTTGAATATGATGATTATATAGCATTAAATATATATATTTTAGGATTACATGGCCATACAACATATTCTAAAAGAATATAGTATATATATAAATAAGGTAATGACTATAATGAAATGAATGGTGATCCTAAATCATTTATAGATATCCTATATGTTAAAATACAAATAGTTTATGTTCATAATGCTCTTATAAAAATATTATTATTTCTAAACACTCATCATAACGGGTACTAACCTGACATGAGTGAAGATGTAACACTAGGGAGAGTGTACTTGATTATGGTAACTCATATTATAGATGAAATACACTATGATTATATAAAATATTGTTATCTATAATTGTATACTATTTTAATTTATTGTTTCCTTATAAAAATCACAATATAAATTATATAACATAATAATTCACTTAATATGTTAATATTTCAAAACATAAATAGTTGATAAAATTATATGAATCAATTGGTGTGGGTAAATTATTGATAAGAGAGATCTTAAACTATCCATTTCTGAATTATAGGCCTATTTATATACCGTGGGATAAAAATATTAAGGAAGGAAATTAACCTCAATAATGGATGGGTTATACATTAATACTATCTATGTTGTATGGTGTTAGAAAATATTTTCATCTAATAAAATTTATTCCCTTAGATAGGCATTGGTGAGTGAAATATCTTGTACAAGTTCCACCTCCATTACAACAGTGCATCACGATAGATCATATATTCTCATTGAAAATAATAATTATAGATTTAGAGTGATTAAAATATTAATTATATAAATCATAGAAAGGAGAAGATATATATTCAATGAAAATAATAATTCCCCATAGTTTAGATTATAATACACTGTTAACAAATGCTATTGGATAGTAATAAATGTTAGTTTAAATGTATTCATGGATATGAAAAGCATAGGGGATTTGGGAATCACTACATATCATGTGATACTTTGACTCAACCCATTCATAATTCAATGGTAAGGGATGTTTTGATCTATGTGAAATGTAATTATTGGCTACACAACATGAATTGGGGAAGTCTCAAACACTAGGATGTAGTTGGAGATTTATGTTTATGGGGGGCCTATGATAAGTGATTTGTGCATCAATCTATAACAACAGGTAATATGAATCTATCAACATGTATTTTAAGAAAAATTTACATTATTCAAATATTTTTTATTAATATAAGGAGATATAATTATTTATCCATATAGAAGGTCTATTAGATGGGGCCCAGTGTGAATAGGTGATATTTTAAACACTAATATAGTCAGGAGGATTAAAAGGGAAGAAATTTCATCAAATGGATTAAAATAAGAGACTCATATGTCACTAAATAAGAAGTGATAATAGGTATTATGAAATTTATAGTTCATGAAAAATGTTTTCCCTATAATCATCTTGATTATGAATTGATATTGTGATGCATCTCCAATTTTTAACATTTTACTATTTATGTAAGGAGTAACATAGTTTATGCCTCATAAAAATGACTAAATACCATATATTTTGTGTTAAAATTTATAGGACATTATAAAATATAAATTGTGTCCATAATGTGTTAAAATTATGTAATGTAATTTAATGAATTCTATCAAAGGCCTTAAGGTCATGCATTTTATTGTCTTAGCAAAATGAGAAAAATATGATGATAATTTATGAGAAATATTTTTTAAATGATATAAAATTTTTTGGGGTGTGATATTCTCTCTATGAATTATTATTTTAGAGTGTGGTTTATTAGAGTATACACACTTTATGATACAGGGACGCACCCATATGAGATCCAATTTTGAACTCTTATTTCTAAGAATAATTATCATCTTTGTAGATAACACAAAAAAGTGTTAACAAATGATAATAGTACAAAATTCTTGTTAATTACTCAATAAATTATATTTTATGTATCTAATGTTTCTAATGATCCGTAAACCACATTTTATTTGGGAAATAAAACACATTTAGTTGGAATGGGGACAACCGTATTACAAAAACTGTGGATAGTCATTTTTCATTAGTGAGGATAGTTCAACCTTATATAGTGTGATAAATTCCTTGACATACATAATGTAATATGGGGTCTCCTATGTAGTTTTGTTTATAGTGGTGTGATAAGACCAAAATCCATTCAGAATATTATTTGGACTTGTATTCTTATTTTTATTTAGTTTATACTATAATATTTTTGATAGGGTCTTTTAGAATTCATATATCTTTATTTGTGAAAATGTTAGATAGTGATATAAGTGATTAGAGTGGTGCTTTTTGTTTATATAAAACCTATTTAACTTCTAAATACATTTCTTCTAATCATTATCCATGATTATGGTATACATAAAAATCATTTTAATGATTTTTTTTTATAATCCCAATCATAGGATTAGTATTTAGCTCCCTCAATGGTATGAAATTATCCCACATGTAGTGGAAGATAGTGGTGATGAGAATTAACATACATTGTATTGATATCATAAATGTTTATAGTCACATGAAATCTAAATCTCTTGTGGTGAATATTTAGGATTAAAAGGTAACATGTTGACATAATAGATGTTAATGTATGAATATATCCTAAATTTAGAAGGATTTAAATTTTTTGTGAATTATATAAAATCCAATGTCACTAAATATAATTAGAATCCAAGCCTTCTAACTTGGTTTATGAGTTTGGATACCATCTATCAGGTTCTTCATTTACTTGAATGGATTTCTATCATTACATTTTTTAATTTTCATTGTTCAACACACAATTAGAGGATGCCATTTAATCTCTAATTATAAAATGTTTTCATCTAATTTGAGACATGAAGAATGATAATAGTTATAAATTATCTGAATATACATTTTACTATAAATCAATATTGTGGATGTCTCCCAAATATAAGATTGTCTACTATTTTTGAAGCCTAATTAATAGTTTGGGATACTAGAGGATAGAATTATTAGTCATCAATTGGTCCAAATTTCATCATCCTACTCTACATCATGATAAGATAATGATGATTCCATTATCTAATGATATTAATATATTATAATGTCATTTTAATATAAATCTGTAATGGAAAAATATATATTATATAATGTATCTGTATTGTGGTTTATATTACCATGGGATATTGAAATATAATGTTTTTATAGAAAAATACCCCATTAACTCTTATGAATTATAGATAACTAGATTAGTATCCTATTTATTCATGTCACATTATCCATTAATTTGATAAATAACATAATGTAATCCACCTTTCACATTGAGTTATTCGATAACGTCTTGAATGGAAAGATAAAAATTCATGATTAAATATTATTATTTAGTTTCATTATTAAGGAATTACTTTGTGATAAAGAATGAATATTATAGAAGTGACATTATTTGGAAAATGAAATCATCCCCTTGGCCAACTCTATTAAATATAGTGTGCTTTATATTTTATTATATGGACTTTTAGAACTGATATTATGTTATATTTCACATTATCTGATAGTTTTCATTGATTCTGAAAACTTATTATCTAGATTAATCCATATTGAGGAATAAATTCATTAGATTAGGGTGGGTGGCAAATAAATCAACGATTGTTGCATCAAGAATTTCATTATAATAGAAAAAATAGAGACATATAAATATTATAATATTACAGATAGACAATCTAGAAACCAAATCTTATAAGATAGTATAACATGTATTTTAATTGATTAATTTAGGAGACCATATATACTCTATGCTACTAAATTTAGGGGCACATATTTTTTTTATTTTAGACATTTGGTATTTTTTTTATTTTTGGGTTATATATGATAATAGTGTATTGTATGGCTCAACTAAGGTAAAATTTAACATTTTATTTTTCATTATAATTTCTATGGGATAAAATAACACCGAGGGACTTGTCCAATACTACCACATAATGGATGATACGCTTTCCCTCCATGTGTTTCATCCTTATTTTTATGTGATAGTTATTGATTTATTATATCAAATAGAATTTTTCATACATTTCCCTAGGATTAGGTTGGAACATTCTACATAAATTTTTAAATAAAATTTTCTTTCTAGAAATATTTTTGATGAAGCACCTAATGTAAACATGGAAAACTTGATGAATTCCTAATACCATTATGGTTTGAAGAAGGTTCATAATATGGATTTCAACTCTCTAATCAAGATTAACAAAAATCCATCAGTGAAATACTATGAATACAATCCATTTCCATGTATTCATCTTACTGCAAACATGTCCCAATAGATATGTGAAGGGTGTGGAAGATATACCAATTAGGGTTCAACCACATAACCACTACCAAAATCCCATAAAATCAATTATAAAAAATATCCAAAATTGAAGGAAGATAATAATTTTATAACATACACCATTTATCATATAAATCCTATAAATAAAATAAATATTTAAACCCTAGAAGTTAATTTCCATATGCGAACTAGACAATAATTTAAACTAAACATAACTTTATTTAGCATATATTGGAATGAATGAAATAATTTATACATCTTGGGTGAATTAATAATGAATAAATAGTAAAATATTTTCATCATTTATATATTGGAAATAACCACACATACACACACATGTCCTTACATAGGTGGGAGAACACCTCATATACCATATGTATATCAATGTGTCCTATACATATAAGATTTTATTTTATAAATAGTGTTAAACTCAAGGATAATGGTATCTATAACTCACTATACGTACATAAAAATTTTATGATTTTGTTTTTCTGTAAACATAGATAATTAGAGAAGTGCATACATGCTTAAGAGAAAATAAATTATTTTATGTAGAATAAATAAATTTAAAGAATACAAAATCATGAAACAACTCATAACATGTATGATAAATAACAATTAATATTGATAATAAATAATTAAAAATAATCAATATAATTTCGTTTTATAAATCTAATAAAATCCCTTAAGAAAATCAAAGATAGAAATAATAAATTTAGTTGAACTAGTATTGAAATAAAAGACTTAAAGAACATTAATTTAAAATAAAAACCTATTTGTGTTTAAATCCCATAATACCCCATGTTGATGATTGCAATTAAACTCTCATAATATTTATTATAGGAAGGGTTAACTATATAATAATAAGAAAATGGTATTAAAATTGGAGTAGGTTGACGGAATCACTATCAATTGATCAAAACATATAATAATAGAATATACATAATGATTTTTTATATAAGGATTTTATTTTTTATATAATGATATAAATAAAATAAAATGATAAATCCCAAAATTTTATTTTTCCATTTAATGTTACTATAGATTATTCAAGAATATAGTCTCAATATTAAAGAAAGTGATGACATATATTAAGATATAAATAATGGATGAGAGTCTGGGAGATTTATTAGGAGGTTTTGTATTGAAAATCCTAAATCGCCTACATTTAAAATCAAAAAATATTTTCCAAAATATAAATTTTTAGGTAATAATCATAGCATTGTTGAATCTATTGAGTAGCTAGTAAGGGATCATTGTCCACTAGATAAAAAATTATTACATAATACATTTTTGTCAAACATCTATTGAAAATTATCATTAATCTTCAATATTGATAATATATGACCGGTTACCTAAAAAACTATCATGAAGTACTCAATCCCCATACTTCACAAATACTCAATACCTTCATCTATTAAGTACATTCCTTTTATATATTCACCCACCCCCTTTAACATCATATTTATAATTTAAATTTATTAATAATTGAAAAATAAATAACAAATATATCAAAAAACGCATGGTTAATTTGTGTTCATAAAAATGCACTAGGAAGATTAGATTCTCAGATAGGAATGGATTCCTGAGGAGTCTAATTTGATATTCCTGATATTGAACCACCACCACTAGTTAAAATGTAGATAGTTATCGGGGATTTATTCAATTTATATAGATGATTAAAAAATTACTATAGACTCATATTGAACCATATTTACATGGTTAAATTTATATCTCAACTCACTCAGGATATAAACATATAATGATACGCTTTGTATCATTATGGGAAAATTTTACGATCAAGGATTAGAGATATAAGAATTTATAAACGTTTATACTATTTTATAGTAACTATTTTAGTTAATGGTTATTTCATCATGATATTTTTTGAATTTCAAATAAATTTGTATAATAATTAAGGAACATTGAATGATATATGAAGAGTTATATCTAGTATAAAATAACAATAGGATGAGATTCCATATCCCATTTCTCTTATCACACATGCTCTAATATTTTATACATAAACAATAATAATAAGAAATTAACGAATTAATAAATGACCTTTTATTAATTTCACATCCAAACTAAAATTTATTTTTTTTGTATATTATCATAAATAAGAAATCATAAAAATAATTACAAATCATTTGAGTTAAATAAAATCACCCTTTTGGTATTATTTGTGTATTTATATCTGAATTATAAAATGTTGTTCAGAATATAAGCAATGTTTTTAACCTTGTGGTTAAAAATCATAACACATAAATTTTATCAAATAACGGTAATATTCTCAGAAAGGGTGGGAAATTGGATATATATTATGTCTAAGATAATATAAAAAGACGGTTAATGTTTTGTTGAAATATTAAACATTTTTTATAAAACAAATATATTTATTTCCTTCAATACCTTGAGTGGAGAGTTTAATATTCCTAAGATGACGCATAAATTAAAGGAGAATGTAAAAAAAATAGATATGTTAACAAAATAATTAATGATGTTCTTTATAATGAATGGATTAAATTTAAAGGATTATTGTACAAGGATATAATACATTACATACTTGAATAGTATATATAGTTCATTTCTTATTAGATTTACTGTAAATGTAACATCTAGATCAAACTTTTATTTTTTTGGGGGTATAAATTAAGAATTAAATTATATATCATGATCAATCCATATAAATTCTATTCCTCTCATACATAAAAATCATTATGTACTATAAATGAAAATTTTAAATTTAATTTTTCTTATATAGGATTCTCGTTGAGATCTAATGATTCTGGCCCTCTTACTAAGGTAGAATCATGAGTGTTATAAAATTGAGGATTCATCTGTAATTTTTATCAATATTTTCATATGAAAAGTAATTACACGATGTTCAATAATATAATATTATTTTAAAAAAATATTATTCATGATATTTTTTTATTAGTTATTTTATACAAATTTTTTATTTCTCATGAATTATTTATATTTTAATCTACATTTTAATTAAGTGTTATATATTCACCCACCGAATAGTATTTGCATTGTCATTATAAGAAATACACCTTGTAGAATTCTATGATATACATTGATACTCACCTCCACCCTCTTATTTATAAAGATGATATTCTTTTAATCCACTCAAAAGGGAAATGTAAATTCTATAACAAAAAATTCGTATTATCTATAACTTATGTTATATACATTTTATATCATGTTCTTATATTTATAACTAATTTTTTATCTATTAAAAATCATGTTCTGCGATATATCGATAACTTAATATACCTTATCCTTAATGGCCTATGGAAAATTATTTCATGATATATTTTATATAAACTATTTTATTTACTCAATTATTTATTTATCTTATTTTATATATTGAATACATTATTTATAGAGCACTATGACTTGTAATTTAATATCACTATCATATAAAATTTGTTTAACAATCCATGTATATGGTTTTTATCCCATGTTATGTGATTCCAATATATAAGGACATCAAGTTTATTATAATAATCCCAACGAACCATAAAAAGAAGTTAATTACGTGCTAACCAATTTGAATTAATTTTCACTCTAAACTTTTAACCCTCACTCATTATCAGCTATTATTTACCTAATAGGAGGACCAATGATTAATCGATAATTACATTAATTTTTCACTTAAAAAATATCAAAAACATTTGAAAAAAATTATTAATGTGATACAATTTATATTTTCCCAAGTTCACATGAACTTGGGTATGTGCAAGGTGCATAGAAAGGGTGATATTTTTATACAAAATAATCCATTAATATGTATTTTTTCAAAATATAAAATATTTTTATTGTGAGAAGTACACATATTAGATAAAAACACAAAGAATATATTAATGTATGGTGCACTTTCATTAAGAGAATCCCTAATGTTCCTCTGTGCAGTACTATTGGTAAGTCATCCTCAGTTTATAAATATTACAGTCTCTCTATTGTCGATACAAAAAAGTGGCCCTCCATGAATTTAAAACTATATATTCTATTTTATTATATTCTATAATTTTATATATTCTTCAAATTATCTATTTTATATTTACTTATTAAGTAGGTAGTTGAATCAGTAATCACAAAGTTATCATTACTATTATTAAAAAAATCCACCATATTAGGATAATTCCATAATGGAATTACGTTCATTATGATATATATTATTCAATATTATCAAAATATAATCCAAATAAATTCTTAAAAAATGAGCGGCAGATACCAGGAACCACATATATCAATGAATATTTTTAGTGATCTCTCATGTCTCTATGAATACGAAATATGTTAATGTCATTCTTTCCTCCACATTCTCTAGAAATTTATAAAATTATTTAAAAATAATTTAATATATTCACGACCTTCAATGAATGGGTTGTATCAATTTATATTATCTTCATAATACAATACCACTTAATTTGTACCACATGTTTTAAAGTTGTCATTTAAATCTATTTTTATTGAGTTCAACTCCAAAACACAATCTATATAATCCTTATTTTATTTGAAATTAAATATTTACTTTTTCAAAATCAACTACCACAATGGTGTGTTAGGTCTTGTATCTCACCATTGTATTATCTAGTGAACACTCCACTCTATGAACCATGAATTTAAAATGTTTATATTATAATTGATAAACACATTTCTATATCCCATATTTTAAAATTTCATTATATTAAAATGTGGAATTTTTATATTGTGTATAATCACCATCACTTCATATTTTTTTATCCATTATAGACACTCTAAATACCTACCTAATTATATTTCTTTTATAAAATTGACACTCTTCTAGGTCATCCACTATAGTGTGGTTGAACAAATTATCCCTATTTTCTCATTTTATTTTTAACAACAAAACTAACAAAATATCAATAAATTATTATCCACATTTAGATGGGAAATTTTAAAACATCTATATCATGATCTATAATTATTCCAACAAAATAACTCAATTATTAGTACATCAGTTGTGATAAAAATCTCCATTATATTAATCCCTATGGATAACATCTTGTTTCTATATAATTTATCAGTCCCGGATCATAACACTCCTCCAACCAAGAAATATTCATCATTTTCTTTCCAATCAGGGCCTCCACCAAGATATAAATAAACATCTTATGTCCAAAAATGAGTTCAATAACTCAATATTCATGATAGAAAAATAGAAATATCAATCACCACCAGAAATCTGAATTTTAAATTCTCCATTATATAGTTCATCCAATACCATATTGTTATTGGATTATCATTCTTTAATAATATTTTATACTTACCTTTATGATTCTGTAAAATATTTCCCTCTATATAATGACTCAATAAGCCATAATTTACCTGGTTTACAAAATATAACACCCTTCCAATTGAAAAAAACCATTATTTAAACTTAAAATTCCATAACCTTGATATATAGAAATACATACTCATTACTATACCAACTATCCCCAACAATTATTGATAATAATTATATTTAAATCAATGCCTCCTCTCGTATTATTTCATTCTAATCGTTTTTCATTAAAGGAATTTATATATATATGTTATGAATATTTCACATGTTACAGTTTCAATAAAAGATAACCATCTTCAACTTCCTCCTTGACTCTTCATATTGACATCTTATTAATTACAACCTACATCATTCTACATGGATTTTTGATCTCTAATTTTTTGGGTTTCAAAATTTCTTAATCATTATATTATAATCTAATTACCACTATGATCAAATTCATATGTATATCCACTAAATAAGTTTTAATGTAGATTTTAAATTACTAAATAGTGATATTCAACCATCATTTCTAAAAAAATCCATTATTAACTACCAAAATTATAAAATAGAACCTCTTAGGTAACAAATTATCCCACATTGATTTATTTTTCAAACTCCTTATTTAAATCCAAAATTATGAAACCACATAAAAAGATTTAAGATTCCTCCATTATATCAAAATAAAATGATCTAAATAAGATAATGTTTTTATAGATCTCTCCCACATTTTAAATAAAATATAAATACAAATTTTACAAAAAATTTCTATTTGGTCTCATATTTTTTCATTGAAATAAAAATGAGTCATTTCATCTTATAAAAACCCGTTTAATATTTTATTAATAATCCATGAACATTTATCATTATATCCAATAATAATATATAAATTGCATGACCAATCCTTTTTTATATATAACTCATACAAAATAATTTTCATTATCTTATAATTGTTTTCTATATCTTTTACTCCTTAGCTTGTCCTCCCTATCCAATTCTGTATATCACCATTTTAATTAATGATTAAATATAAAATAAATATTACCAAGGTATCTATCATCAATTTTTTTTATAAAAAGTAACAATAAAAATTTCACTATAAATCCTTTGAAACAGTTCCGACAATAGTTACACCCTAAATGATTATTCGATAATAATAATTATTGAATTGAATTTTTTTTTATAAAATCCTCTAAGACCATGTCAGTAAAATATTGGGGTAGGATAGAATAGAATATGTTAACAAACCATATTATTGTCTATTTTACTCACTTGCTTATGTAAAAATATATGACATGGACCCTTAATTTCTTATATAATCTCATTATGTTCTTAATGATACATATAAAATATTTCATAAATAAAATTAACATCATGAAAAATTTGATTTATACAATATATTAAACCAATTGATACCATAAATTTCATTTATTATATCCCTAGTATTCTATAGTCATTAATCTACCATATAGTGTTCCTCCTACTCAATAATAATCATGTAGCCTTTAATTCATCAACACAATATCCACTAAAATAATTTTAGAAGCTGAACCAATTATGATGTTAATATTATTGTTGTCTAAATCCTTTACGAAACATTTATTATACCAAATTTCAAGATGATAGAAATTTTTAATTAAAAAAATAAATTTAGAATACATTATTGATTATTATTGATCCTTTAGTATATTTCAATTTTCATCTTATTTCATCATGTACGAAAGAAAATTAGTATATTTCTAACAGAAATTATTTTATTTAATATCATATAGGATATTAATTTAAATTATTTATCATAATTTAACACTATTTTCATTTTATATCAGGCTTAACACAACTTGAAATTATGTGCCACATCTTTTAATCTAATATAGAGCTTTAATTCCACTTATATTTATTCAATGATATGTAATTATATCACCCCATATATCATATATATCTATATGATTGAATCTCTCTAATAGAAATTATTATTATTAAATTAGCAGAATATAAGTTCTTCCTGAACTACTAAAATAGATGAATTCTGTTGGTCGTAGTAAATAAGCCCCTCACTTCTTATTTTATTAATTAATAGTGGTTTTATTTTGAATTATACTTTTTTCACAACAATTATTATGGATATTTTAATGTAAATAACTTGTCCTATATGGGTTAGAATATAACTCTATAGTAAATGTAATCAATATCATGAATTTTTCACCCTATGATGCATAATTATTTCACAAAACATCAAATTTCTTCAATTATATGTGGTAATTTTCAATAATAAATATCTATTTTCTTGTATTTGTTTTTTTATTTGACATGGGAAATATTCACGCTTCAATACTTCAATGGCCATTAATAATACCACAAGTATCTATATTTATCATGATAATTTCTCCACATTTCCATCCAACATTTATGTAACATGGGTATCTTCATTATTTGGCATCTATATTTATATCCTTTCATTCCATAATATATTTTTGAAATAATATACCATTTTTTATTAGTGCTCATATCTCATCGAACCATCATTTTAATCATCTTGTACCAAGAATATCTTATTTAAAGGAAAATATTTGTATTCTGTATATACTTATCTGATCCATTATATGATAATGGGGATTTAACTCGTGGAATATCCATCATATTTTATGATAAAATACATCACCATATATACATGGTTTTTTATATAATTAATTTCATAAAAATGATAAATAATTTATCATTATGATTATTGATATGTTATTTCTTTTTTCCAATGTTGGACTATTTGGAATCAAAAAATGAATCCATGGTTTTTCTTGTAACTCCTCATTCTTGAAAATTCATTCCAACCATCCATTGATAAATAATTGTTATATATTTTTCAAGAAACATATTTATTAAAAAAAATTAAATTTAATACATTGTGAGATCCATATAATGAGAATTCCATGGGATAGTTCTCCATATTTACATATCATAATTTCAAATTCATTCTATGATTTATATTTTTAAATTAACTATTCTTCATTTCAAATGCCATATCTTCATGTATATAATATGTTTAGTCTAATGATTTTATCATCTCATTTTTTTCATCATTGAATTGGATATTATTATATTTAATTTACATCTCCTTAGACAAATGACTATATTTTTTCTATAAAAATCAACTATGTAGATCTCTTTAACCGTTCATATTTTCACTCATCCATTCAATTGATATATTCATGTAAAATTCAAATTACTTCAAAATCATTTTTTTAAAATATTATAGGAATTCATAATCTACTCCATGGATGATTTCTAATTGATCTACATTTACTTGTAAGACCATGATATTTTCAAGATAGTTGCATAAATATTATCTAGATTTACAAATAAATGACATATATACATATTACATGGAATCAAAATTATATTTAATCTATATGGGGGAATATAGTTGAAATTTATATGGAACTTAAATAATAATGTAATAATCATATTTAGCAAAACTGATAATCACTGTCACCTCAGTGGGTGTTCCAAAAATTATAGGACACTTTTTCTCTTCACCGTGAAATTTGAAAAAAGTAAATTTTCTATCAATTAAAAATAAATAATTCATCATTAATTTTTTTATTAATGGAGGGATTTATACCCCACTTTTCTTCTAGGTGTTTTTTATAATTCTTTTTATCATTTTTATATTACATGAAATAATTATTTTAAATAATAAGTTATTCAATAAAATATTACTAATGTATGTAATTTTTTATACCTATCATAAAAAGATTCATTATGGTTCTTCAATTAAACATTAATATGAACATAAAATTGAAATCACAATCATGGGAACATAAATAATAATGAATCTATGTTTCTGACCATCAATGTTAGAACCATTAAAAAAATGAGGCATTTCTAATTATTTAATGTGTTAAAAACATCCAAAAATAAATTTGATATATTCATATCCAATTTTGATTCCATGGTAACCAATACCAATTTATAGGATCATTATGTTAATTGTTGACACCCAAAGAACCCTTAAGATTTTGAGAAAAAAAAATTCATACCAATAAAAAATTATGTTGAATATATCTTATTAACAATTTCTAGTCATCAAATCATTTTACCTTGTACGAGAGAATAATATCCAATCTGTTAATATGATAACCTTTCTAAAAAAAATCGCATTCACATAAATTAGTGTGAAATACAACATAAAGATTTTATATTTTCCACCCAGAATAGTCTATATTCAAGGAGTATATACATGATTAATGTTAAATATTTCATATTCAACTAATATATAATATTTTATTGTAAAAAAGTTCTAATTTTTGGTCACTACACACCTATGATCCCTGCCCTTATATGATATTTACAGATGGTAAACTAAATCCCATGTTTGACTCTGTCATCTCCCTCTCCTTTTTACATCATCATGTAAGTATTTGTAATTTTATTGACATTATGGTTTCTCCAGGGTTAGAATATGAGTCTAATAATCCATATAACCTCAAATATATAATTTTTGTACCAATGATCTAATCATTTTCACCTTCTCCTCTAATTCAAAATTAGATCAACTGCCTAATAATTGAGTTTAATCATTTTTCATAAAATACTATTAAATATAGTAATAAAAACCTCACCCTATTTAGATAATTCCTTAATGTAATTACCTTCATCATGATCCTTATTCTTATTTCATAATCCCTATATAATCAATGTAATTATATTAATTAAAATTATATTATCCCAGTAAACATATATATCCAAGAATAAACTCAATGAGATAACTTATCTCTATGAAAATTTTTCATTTGAACATTTTTATCTTCTCTATAATTCTTTAAATATTCAATAAAATAATTTATATAACTTTACCAATAATTACTTATTTTAATCCACTATTTTCTAATTTCTGTTATTTCATTAATCTAGGATCATTCTATGTGTACAACATGTTTTAGTATGATTAAATACATAAATTAATGTCATGGTAACCAAATAAAACATAATTTATATCTTCTAATTTATAATTTTAATTGAATAATATATTTTTTAAATTTCCATAAACTAGGTAATGCTATTGATTGCACCATATAATGGTCCTTTCATATAAACATACAAAAAAAATATATGAAATTGAAATATCAATATCTTGATTGGTTTAGTCATTATATATATCATATATTTAGATATTGATATATTATAAAAATTCATTCTCTAAATCATGGAATAGTAAAAATTGGAATAATGTTCCATGCCTCATAATTGTCACATTGAATAATATCAAATTTTTAGATTATTATAGAAAAAATATAATCTACTATTTCATTCATTATGTTGTTGCATAGATTCAAATCCTTCTTTCCATTAATCACTAAATACTATGACTATAACAAATCCAATAATTATCAAATTTTAAATTGATTTTTTCAAACCACTTTAGAATGATAGATAGTGTGTCTCATATTATCTCAATGTTTTTAGTTCATCATATGATTCAATGATCATTAATAAATAAATATACATATATACCATCTAATTACCCTTCACGAATGAATCCATGATCCCAGATCCAACGTAACCACACATAATTTCATATTTTATATCTGACTATGGAATAAATCAACATCTTATTGATATTAGATATTCCACTATATTCATCATCAAACTATAAGATCAAAAAAATATTTTAAAATTATTATTTATTTATTTTTCATTAACAGCATTGGGGTCTTGAAACTTCCATGATTTAGATAACTTCACCTTATATAAATATATTCAATACTTATCGAAATTATTCCACGAAATCACAAACTCCTATTAATGCAAGTATAAGATATATTAGAAAATGGTAATCCCAAATAACATCCTTAAACATTAAACATACAAATATACAATATTTTAATTAAATAAATGTGATATATATAACGAGAATCTATTCTTTCATCATAATTTTCCATTGATTTCATGTAGTCATTGAGTTGAATTTAACAGTTTTATTAATTTTTTTTATAAAAAACGGTAGGCCCCAATAATATTTATTTTATTATTATCCCTATTTCAATAACTATGATTTCAATGAATGACTACAATCAACATCATCCATGTTGACTATACATATCAGCATTTACATGGTTTAAAAATTATCTATTCTATATAGATTTCAAATAATATAAAAATTTGTATGCAACTTCCACCTTCCCCATTATATTGTTTTTATATAACTACCACATTTAAATTTACATTTTAGTAGAGAATCTACTAGATAAATTTTATATTTAATCTCATCATTTTTTATATTTATCCATAGTTATTAATAAATAAGTAATTAATTTTTAAAAATATTATATAAAACCTATTGGTTGTATCACAATATTATAAATTGTGTAAAATAATTTATGTTTTGTTATGAATATATAATATTTTTTGTAATATTATTATCATTTTTTTCCTAAGGTATCATGATTTGTGTTCAATAAAACATGTTTTTATGTTTTATAATCACTAATAGTTAATATTATACATTCCTCCCAATATATATTATATATAAGGATTTATGAAATTTGTTCTCTATAGATAAATTATATATTACTAATTTATGTTTTGTTAAAAAATTATAGTTATTTACAGGTGTATGTTTTATTGTTCGTAACTCTGTTCAGAATTTTGATGGTAAAAAAATTATTATCATGGAGAATAATTTTCTCATTATTTTATTTATTTATTTATATTTTTTTTAAATCCATATTTTAATTTTTTGTGATTACTTGTGTATGTTTTTATGATTTTATAATAATTATTTTGTTATCATTGGAGTAATATGTAATAAAATGTTAACATTAAAAATTTGAATATTGTTATGATAAAGTATTTATTTATTTATTTCAATTATTTTAATTATTTTAAATCAAAATTATTATATGTTTTATGATTTTCCTTTTGATGAAATAAAATTTTATTTATATTTTTAAAATGATTGATTTTTTTATTAGATCAATATTTAATATAAAGATGTATCATAAATTGTCAAAAATATATAAGTGATTATGAAATTAATGATGTAACAGTCTTGTTCATGTAAGCAATTATGATTATACACTAATGTTTTTTATTATCTATATAAAAATAAATTTCTAAATGATATAATTAATCATCATTTTCAAAGAATTGATCATTATTTCTTCCATTTGTTTCATTGAACTGTTATCCTATTTTGTCAGGATGTGTATATCTAAATGGATTGGATGGAAGGTCGCATAATCTAAATACGGATCTTATTTCATTATCTTGTAATCTATTATCAATTCAAAAATACTTTCATGATATACATGAAAATAAAAATATCAGGATGGTTTTTTTAAATTATTACCCACCTTAGTGGAATAAACTCCCATTATGAATGTAATTTATTAACATATATTTTGGATGGAAAATGAAATTATGATGAATCATCCTTTTGTAATGGCATAATTATTTTTATGCACATAATACAATGGTATGCACATGTGTAATGGGTCTATAACCTTAATCTATAAATTTTTTAACTCTTGAATTTAATTCCATCCATGGAGGCATTCAATCGTATTTATCATCACAAACAAAATGGCTCAAATTTACTATCTCATCACTAGTTTATTAATATAAAATATAATTTTAAATAAGTGGATATGGATTTATTGTATCATCACCAATGAATATATAAAATTATTGGATCTTCATCAATGGAACAATCTATTGTCTCATCAGTATTCGAAGTATGTGTTTTCTGGCTCATCAAAAAATTAGGTATGAGTTTACTATCTCATCAATAATTGATGAATATATTGGATCCTAAAAAAATAATATATTCGGGCTTACTAGTTCATTACTAGTAGATAATATTATTTGATCATCACTAATAGAATTATATGCTTACTATCTTATCATCCATGGATTACTAAATCATGCTTCACTAATATATGTATGGTTATACTAGCTCATCACCAATTGATAGATAAACTAGGTCATTACCAAATAAATATGTCCTTAATTTTTCAAATAAATTGTATCATCCAATTGGTTTTTCACTCATAATAATCCTTCAATGTGTTGTCTAGTTGGGAGTCTACCAGATACTAAATGTATGTTGTAGTTTCGTATCATCTATGTTAGCTTTAAGTTTTAATAAGGGTTTATTTTTTTTGAGATAATGATTTTTTTTATAATTTTATGGAAATTATTGACCATATTAAATAATTAATGAAATAAATAATTAGATTTGGAAATGGTTGAATTCGATATGGTTATTTTTTTTCTTTTATGGAAAAATCATAAATCACATTCCATCCACATGAAATTATTTTTAATATGTAATGTTAAGAAATTAGTAAATTTATAATCTATTTTGTAATTTTTTTGAATAATACATGGATGATTATACTAATGCTATGTATTTATATAACGAATATTTTATTTTTGAGTGAATACAAAAAATTGGTACATCAATTTTCATATGAAATTGATAATACCCTATGAATTCACCCAAGTATAGTAATTTGTGATAGATTTCATAGTATATCATAACAAAATGTATTTATCCATGTTGTTCAAATGAACTCACATGTCATATGAAAAATCAATTGGCATGGAAATTTGGAAAACAATTGAAAACATATGTCTTTCTTCATCTAGAATATATTACTGCAATTGGTTTTTTTGGATTTTCAGTCCATATAAAATGGTTTTATAGCATTACCATATAAAATTACACATAGAATAATTATTAATTAAACTAAATAATGAAAATTAATACATTTACCAAATAATGTACTATGAATAAATGAGATGTATTTAAGAGTAATAAATTATTAATAAAAGTACAATTAATTCAAGTGACTCAATGTAAGATATCTTTTATCCAAATAAATATCCTAAAAATTCATTATTTTTCAATCTATCATTATATTATTTAATCATAAAAGGGGATCTAATATATCATGATATGTATCAATATCCTGAATACATGGCTGTTATTGGATGAAGAAAATTTCTTGGAATTAGTATAAATAGAAAAAATTGATGAAATTAAAAATGCACTATTTTGGAATAAAGATTATAAATTATGAACTGGATATATGGGAGATCATGGATTATGAGTATTAAAGATATTTAAAATCAATTATTTTGTAGCATTTTTACTACACGGATGCATATATATTGAAAAATGGTTCTACAGGTTGTATCATAATTCATGTTATACTAGTGAATATTTATTCAATGAAGAAGATAAATAATTAAGTTAGTGGGGTAAGATGTGTGTAATAATTACTTATTTAATATTATATATAACATGTTTTATGAATAATTGGTTATTCATTGGTGTTTTGAAAATAGATAGGGGGAGTGAATGTTCTTAATTTTATATGGCTTAAATAACCTCACACGTGATTAAGATACAAAAGTAATGTGTTTTGTTTTTTGGTTATTAATTAAAGGTAAATACTTGTTACATGTTATTATAAATTATGTAGATGAATTAAAAACACATGAAAAACTAAAAATGTTTTATAAAAGTAATTCATGTAATTTTTTACTAAAAAAATGATCATAGCATTCATTTGGGATGTAGTAAAATAGTATTGAGAGACATCAAAACACAACTTTCCTGGTTATACATTACACATGTTTAGATATAATATGTTTGTTTTGGGTAGTTTTACTTCAAAGGAGTATATTTATCAATAAATATTATCCTTATCACATTGAGATTTGAATCTTGAAAATATATTATCATCTTTTATGTTGGTGTTCTTTTATGTGTGTGAAATTGAAAATAACTCTTATAAATAAGATGTGTTGTGAAATTTTAATGAAATAAAAAATCAATAAGATCACCTATTCAAAGACCAATCATAGTGATCTCCAAAATATCCAATAGGTAGTTCAATAATTGGATCATCGCCTGTGGGATTAAGGAATTATTATCTCATTCCCAATGGATATATTTAGGGAGAATGTACGATTTTCAGAAAATATAAAATATGAACACTGTGTTGGAGTTTTCAATTCCTATGGAATTCATAAATGTTGAACTAAGTATTATCATTTTTGATATGTACATTGATAGTGAATATGTTGAAGTCTGGGTAGAGTTATGATTGTGCACATTAGAAGGGATTGCAATGTATATCGATAAAATTAATCGAGATCCACAATGTTTGAGGTCATATCATGAGTCACATTATCACTTTTAACAACATGTGATGAAGACCATAGTGGTGAAATTTAACTTCCTCAATCCATGACTAGGGTGGTGCCATATTATGACATTAAGTCAAAAGAATTGTATCCTTCACTTTATGGTATTGTGAATAGAACCATGGTTTAATTTAGATTATGATTATATGAATTGGAATATTGGGTGACTAAATCATCAAATACATTTGTTTGGTAATTTTAATAATGTAGACTATTTATGATATAACCTAATAGATTAGTATTATAATGTTATGTGTTTTACACTATGTTAAAAAACATGAAGGATTTATTCAACATGTAAATTTATGTATAGTGGATTGGGTAAAAATTATAATGTCATACAATATGTGTTATCCACCATTATATTGGTAAGGATTTTGAGGCAAGGATGATTATACACATGAGTAGTGGGACAAATTTTAAAAAAATTATTCTAATGTTGAACATGTCCCTAGTACAATGGATGGTTATAAAGTGTTGGTAGTTCCACAAAGTGTTGGAAGATAACAAATATAATGGAACATGTGTGAGAAAAATATAGTAACTAATCATTATGAGTTAAATAACATGTAGGAAGAGGCTATTATTAATCTCCTAGGCTGTTTTATGAGACCATGTATCCAAAGTAATGATTATGATAAAGAAACACTATGTGAGGGGCTTGTTGTTGATCTTAGGAGGACTTGAGTATTTTTAATATAATTCACCCGGATTGATCCTTATTCAAAAGGTGATAGAAATGGGTAATAGAAAAAACATGAGATATTTCTCATCCCTTGGATAAAGGGGCACATGTGACTGTGTATTATTTTGTCTACAATGTAAATTTAATGTAACCTCTTCTAAAAAGAGTTATTTTTGTTTTATACATAAAAACATGTTGATAGAGGATGATGGATTATTTTTTCAAATTTATGATTATAACATGTTTTAGAACTTGTAAAAAAATTATATATGTTTTTAGTTTGAATTAATTGTTAGAGGAGTTACATATTTGTAATTAATGCCTAAGTACATTGATCATTATATCATTTGGTTCCATGAGTGATAATGGAATAATTCATTCTTGATTGAGCTTTGTGACCAAGACCCATGTTTTAGGATCATAAAAATGGTTTGTTTAATGTTTATTCATTTTTTTATTGTCTAGCTATATTTATAGATTAGAGTTAGATGAATTTATAATTAGGTTTCACGATATGTGTGTTGTAGATATTTAGGAAAAAAATTCAAATATAAAAACATCAAGAGTATTATACATTATATTAGTGGATCGAGATAGTAAAACCTACCAAAAATATAATATTCATAGATATTTATAAGTAGGAGGTGAATGAGTGTGGAAATCAGGATCTTGGACCAATAATTATTCATGGATTGGAATTATTGAAGGTTGTGTGGAATTGGAAAAATCATGAAATGAATTCAATGATATCTAAATTCAATGATGTGTAAAGATATAGTTTTTTTATGTTCTATAAATACAAAGAACATACATATTACATTATTATACTTTTAAATTATACAACTTCTATGGTACTTTGAGCTATTTGTGTAGAATAATTTCTGAATTCGGAAACATTTTCAGTGCCTCTGTGTAAGGGTGAAAAAGTGACCTTGGTGCATAAATGTTTACATTTATATAAGAAACTAAATTTTAATTAAAATATTTTTCATCATCAATCTAAATTATTAATTTATTTTTCATAATTTTTTTTACACCTTTATATATTTCTGAAAAAAGTATTATATATATATTTTTTTGAATTATTATCTTAATAAAAAAATAGATAAAATTAATATATGATTATAATGTAATAATACATGGTATAAACAAATAATTTAACATCCATTACATTATTACAAATTATTAGTGAAAAATATTAAATTTTTGTATACATAGATATATATTTCTCAAAGAACTGTATTATATTCATTAAAAATTATGATATTAAAGTTAAATATTATATATTGATAAAATGAATTAAGTAATGTATTTCATATTTTATATCTTCATTTAAAAATTAGGAATTAAATTCAATATCATTTTTAGGCATAAAAATAACATACTGAGATAAAATATTTGTATGTTTCCAATGGTAAAGTGTTATTTTTTCAAGAAAAAATTTTAATGTGTTGTGTATTTATAAATTATTAAATTATGTCCGTAACTTTTAAATGATGAATACATGGTAATGATTCACTATATTGAAAAAATGACTAATTCTTATTTAATTGGTAGTTGATATGAAATAAGAATAAGGACACTAAAGGATTGAAATTTTACTTTTCTACAATTATAGTTTCTCTGATTTAATTTTATGTTTTTATTTAACATTTAAATTTCACATTCATATTAGGTAGGATGGGTTTTTTTTTTATTTTTAGTAAAAAATTATCTGCAATTTTAAATATCTAAAGAAGGAAAAAATGGTTTAATTAATGTGTCTTCTGTATTTCATAATCAATATGATATAAACTAATTATAAAAGTCATTTGTTTGGTATGTGAGGAAAAAATTCATGTATAATTAATAGTTTCTCACCCAAATAACAAATATCTCATTTTATTCTATAATTTACCATCCCTAAACTTATATTTATGTTGTTGTTTCCCTTATATACCACTATAAAAGGAGTCATCATATACCCCCAGAAAAGAACTATGTCTTTTTAATTCCTATTGAATGGAATCCAATTATTCATCTACTAAATCATTCTTATAAATTTGAAATCCTATGGTCACAAAATGGAATCATGGTTCTCTCATTCTATAGGAATTCATCATGAGAATACGTGACATAATCGAATAAGGTAATGAATTATTCTTCATTATTTTAATTTACATTCATACATAAATACTTCATAAATTCCATTATCTATTATAATTTTGTTATATTGAAAATAAAATTCTTATAATAATATTATAATTCAATTATATAAATATATACTATTTCTTATTCATTAGTATAACATGTTCTTGTTTGGTTCAGTTTAACCACCTATATGAGAGATGATATACTATGTTAATTGTCACCAAAATAAATTATTTTAAAGGAATTTATATGCATAATATATGAAATTTTTATGAAAACAATGTTTTTATGGTTCTGTAATAGTAATATTAATTTTTAACTCGATATTAATGTATTAGTTTTTGTTCCTTATAAATTACCAAATAGAATTTTGTGGATTGTATCTTGGAGAAACACACCTAAAAATACCATGAAATTAACATATAATTTATTAAATAATTGAAAAAATTATATTATAGAGCCATGAATATTATGGAGATGATAAAATAATAACTTGGAATGATGACCAAAATCATTATCTTGAAACTGACATGGAATATTTGAATCTACTAACAAATGATGACCATCATTAAATATAACTAAACAATAAATATTTAATAATGAAAATATAATATTAATTAAAATGAAAATAAAAATGGATAAGGAAATAAAATATATCATTAAGGATTATTATATTATTGTATAAGATGTTATAGTGTATCCAAAAAATATGTAATGGAAGGTAAGGGCTACTCATTGAAAATTCTTCTTTGATTTATATTCCATATTCACCAATTGTTTTCTTTTTATAAAGTGTATATATTTCCATATAGATGTTTTTTATCACAACTATAAAAAAAATTCATGGTATTTGTAAATAAATTTAATAGTCCTTAAACATGTTTCTATTGAATAAGTTGTTACCAAAGCATTAAGGTTTTTTCTTATTTAAATATTCTTTATTTGAGTCATAATCTTTCCACATTGACTGTGAACTTCATAGATTTGATTTATTATACACTATTTTTAAATATATTATATGTCATATAAATATTTTTGTATTTACTTTTCACTCACATTAAGTCATCAAAAATTTTCATAACCTAGTGAATTGTGATGTTTATGAGGGTTTAGTTCACTCAATTTTTATATCAGTCAGTTATATTATTTCCCTTATGTGTATGTTATTTAAATATTCTTATACTTATGAAATTTTAATATTTCAAAATGTATTCAATTTTTTTCTCTATGAAAATAATAATTTTTTATTTCAAATCCTCTTCTAGGATGTATTTATTTCTTCATAAAATTAAAATGTTGTTAATAATTATTCACATATTTAATAAGGGATCTTTCTCCTTAAATCCCATATTATTTCATTGAAAAAAATGTTTTCCCTTATTATTTTTAAATATAAATCTATGTTGTCACCTATGATTTTAATATTTCAATTTAGATCTTTTCAAAATGAATTATTATGATTCTTTTATGTAATGTGTATTTCATTAAAAATGTTTTAGACAGTTAAAATAGATCATCCCCCCACATCCATGTATTTCTATTTATTTCACTAATTGTTTTATCTTATTTACATTAATTTTTTTTTTCGGGACCATAATTATGATTTTTTTTTTGAGATAATGTTTAAAAAATTATTATTTTCGGTTCCGTTAAAATTAAGTCTGGAATTGACATCTGACTTCTTTTTGATTCACCAAACATTCAATAAAATAAATTATAAAATAAAATAATTTTATAATGATTTCCACATGATCATCTTTTATCACTAGCCAAATTAATTTTCTTTTTAATTATTCCATATCGTGATATCATGGTTTTCCATAAGTTTTTATAATCCTCCATATTTTATAAAATATTTACTTTTACCCAAATTTTATCAAAAGGTAATGGATATTTCTTTTAATTTTTAAAATCAAAATTTCTAGTGCTGAAAAGGTTATTTTCCAACTATTTCAACTTTAATTAATGTCTTTTTTATGTTTAAATGAGGATATTATCTAAGGTCTTATATTGTTTTTCTGTTTGTATTATCATCATGTTTTATGATTTTCATTACAAGACCCATTCAATTATCATGGGTTGACTTATCTATGTTGGAATTAAAAATTTTTAAATTTATTATAACACCCTTATATATGGTTTAGCGTTATGTTAAATTTCGTTCATATATATCCTTTCAATTTATTATGTGAAATTGAAGTGTCAAAAGATCTCATGGTGTGTGGGTTGTTATCCCAAGACAAAAGAGTTGCACTAGATGTTATACTAATCCTTTAAAGGTACGTGGGTTATTATCCAAAGCCCGATGTGGTACATGGGTTAGTAGCTCAATCCTAAATAGATATTTGGGTTACTATCCCATGTCTATATGTGTACATTTGATATTATCCCAATAAATAAGGTTTACATAGGGTTTCCTACCAAGAACAAAGAGGTAAATGAGTTGTCAATATAAGCCTAAATAGGTACAAAATTATTTAGCTAAAGCCAAAATAGGCACATGAGTTTCACGAAAAATTCTAAAGTGGTAAATTTATTGTACACCAACCCTAAAGAGGTTTAATGTTGGTATCTGAGAAGCTAACATGGTTGATGATGGCCTTGTGAATTAGGGGGTTAATTGAGATAATACATTGCGAGATGAGCTTCCCACTGATCGAATCCCCTATCATTACAAAGATTGTAATATGTTTCCATATTTTAGACTCATGTATACATTTTCTTTATAATATTTATACCATGGTATTCTGTCCAGATGACACTTTCATAAAAAATGTATAAAGTTGGTATCACAATCCTGATGTGGTACATGGTTTTCTTACCCAATCATAAAGTAATACATGTGTTTTCATCCAAACCATAATGTGTTAAATGGGTTTTTATTCCAAACCCAAAGAGGTAAATGGTCCATTATCCATTGATTAAATATATACATGGGTTATAGGTCCAAACTAAGTATAATTTGGTTACATGGTTAGTGTATTCCATTATGTGATGATTGTAATTATGGATAACATTTATTCATGTTATAAGTTCTATTCATATTTTTGTTCCATATTTTTATCTTATGATTCATGGCAATATCATGTTTCAATATTATTGACATGTGATTCTAAAATCTTATTACCAATGTCTTATGTTACTCCATAATCTTTATCACATGACATATAATATATGATCTATGTTTTATTTTCTATGATCTTATTATGTTATAACCATTTACATTGTCTTTGTACTCATACAAAGATAATCCTCTTATGCGCTCTTTTGATCTTAAATTGATATCTAATATGTTTTCAATTAACTAATCATGATATATCACCCACACCTTATATTTTCATTCCCCAGGTTATGATGATGAATATTATAGATTATTTTCCAACAAAGGGAGTTTATTGTGTTCTGTGTATATAATAATCTGAAAATTATGTGAAATAATATGTTTTTTTATCTAATATCTAATGACACTAAATATTTTAATTCTAATATTATGTCGTTATTTGTGAGGTAAAATGTTTAAATAATATAAATAATGTAAAATATATTCATCTTTATCTTAGGTCATCTTAGTTTGTATCAATTTCAGTATGTAAAGTATATTTTTTCAACAATCAATCCCAAAGTTTTTGTCTGGTGTTCTTGAGTTAGTATCATTTTTTAGTTTAATTTTTTTATTTATAAAATGTATAATATAACCCAACATAACATATTCTTTTCAAAAAAAATTACTATAGGTGAAATGTTGGAGTCAAGGATTCTAAAATCATGAGTTTGACTTATTATATAATTATTTACATTAATTTTACTATGATGTAATTATTTATCACTCAAGTTATCAATTTTATATTTAATATTGTCTGGATATTGGGAGAAATCAGTTAAAAATGGGAGTGATGGAAAATATGGTTCTTTTACCAATGAGAAAGCAAATGGAATGAGATGTAGTATTGAAAATCATGTGATTTTCTCAATTACATATATCTAGTTATAAATAAAAACATAATCCTTTCCACAGTCCAATCCTCACCAAATAAGAGAAAATTTGAATTTTATGGATTTTCAGGTGATAATGAGTATGGTGATATGATAATTTAACTTAAATCATGTAAAACACAAGGGAAAATAAATTCGGAAATATAGTTAAAAGAATGAAAAAAAATCATGTATGGAAGGGTTGACCATCAAGTGTGTCAATGATAAAGTTATATAAATAGGTTGTCTATTCAAATATAGTGATTAGAAGTGTAACCCAATGCACCAACGTCATTTTTAGTCTTTAACAGAAATTAATTTGGGAATTAGGAAAATTAATTCCAAAATATAATGGATAATGTTGATAATATACATCAAATTTAAATTTTAATGGGAAAAATGAAGATCAAATGAAATGTCTTCGACTAAAATGGATCATGATAATTAAAAAGTTAATAGTAAACATATCCTCCAATGAAATTTTAGTTATTTATTATTTAAATATAGTTCTACCAAACCCTTTGTATCTTGGATGTTATCTAATATTATTAATTCACTAATAAAATGATACATATTAAATTCTAAATTAAATTATTAGTGGTAAAATGAATATACTTTTTGAATATACATTTGGGAATCCATTTATACTTGGGTTTCAATATTTTCATAATTCATCAATTTAAATGTATATTAATGACATGAAATTCCTTGATATTTTTTTTAATTGATTTCATTTTTTTAAAATGTTAACCACGTGAGGTACCCCATATGAACCACCCCTTCAGGTTTTTAATGGGGTAGTTTCGAGGATTTATATATGTTCTATCCTCTATCAAATTTCCCACATTTTCCTATCATTCCTCTTGAGATTTCTAAAGTCACAATGAAATTTTGTGATCCCTAACAACATTTTATCTTCTGTATTCATCAATGAATTTCAAATATTTCATATTTTATATTTTGGGTGAATTATTCTTCTCTTTCTCTCTAAACACTCCCTTATTTATTTTTGGTTTCAATAAAGATATATTATTTGTAGTTGGTGATTTTTAGGGCTATGATTTTGATGATATGTCACTTTATTTTGAATTAATTCATGGATTCCTTAGGTGATTGTTGACCCACTGGTCATCATCTATTCCACTATCTTTGAGAATCAAATCAAAAATATTCTTTTTAGATATTGGTTTTGAGTTATATCCATTTTGGGTGAATTTGATGGATTATCATGATTTATTATTTCAAATGCATTAGTTTTACTAATTTATGTGATAGGGATATTAAATCCGACCAGTGAAATTGAAAGGGAACGATGTGATGTTCATATAGTTACTAGTTATAAATATTTTTTTATATTGATTCATGATGTATTCTTATGATAGGATAATTCCTTATTGTGATGGTTTTATTTTTAAATAAAATTTATATGGTAAAATACATGTAGACATTATATGAAAATAATAAGTTAAATCTACATTTTCTAGGAGTTAATCAAACTGTGGGGCTTGGTAGTCTTGATTGTTTGTGGCTTGGTGGCCTTATTTGTTTCGGTCTTGGAGGAAATAATTGTGATACAAAAGTTTGATGTGGTGTTTCCTTAAGATAATTTATTTGGTAATTTAATAATTATATTGACATACATAAATTTAGTTGGAGATAAATAATTCATTGTGCAAAATTTAAAACAATAAAAAAATAAATACATCTTCAAATATGATTATTGAATTAAAAATTGGAAATAAAACTATAGTTATATCCCGTATGTGATTCTTATGGGTGGTTAGTTTTTCATTATAGGTAGTACATGGTGGCCTCAATATCATCAGTGTCCCTATAGTGGGTTTAGAGGTTTTTTATGAAAACACAGTGGTGTGATCATATGGGAATAATATATACCTTTTTTTATTTTATTATACTCCCACCAATGTCAGGTAGCATAGGATTTCTGGTAGAGAGGAAGCACCGGTCGAGCTTGTTCAACACAGTTTTTTGTTGTAATTAGTGATTAATCCAACAAGACAATAGATAAAGAATAGAGTGAACAAAAAAATTGAATCAAATATTAATTTACATCATAACTAGAACCAAACTTATTTTTATCAAATAATAATTTATAATTAATTTAAGAATTTAAATAATTACCTAGTGATGAATTATTTATTTTATAATAAAAATGAAAATGTATCTATATTATATAATCAGATCATCTGATGAATCAAGTGTATATTTCATCTGGTGGTAATCCAAAAGTTAACAAGATCCTTTTAGTGTCATTATGAGAATCTTAAAGTACTAGTGTGGAATATCATAATTCTTGCAACATTATAATTTGTTCCCATTGACAATCCATTCGAAGAAGGATTCTCTTTAATCTCTATAGTGTTAAGAAATATGGAATAATAGGATCATAATCCATTTTGAGAGCATTATTATAGAGGACCTCTCAATATCTTGAGAGGATTCTCTATAGTCATTGTGTATAACCAATAATTTCAAGTCCTATTGTCTGAAAAAATATAATTGGGGTTAAATAGTGCTACCGTTAGAAAATAATAATTTTTCATACAACCATATTATTTCTATAATAACCATATAATCATATATTAATAACAATAGTATCATTATAATTATTAATATTTCATGAAATGTGAAAAACTGGTGTATTAATTAAATTTTATTTCAGGAATAAAATGTTTTAGATTTATTCAAATAATATTATGTACAAATTATATCCCATAATACTTTTGATATAAATCTAATATTTCTCCTAAATATACATTAAGCCTCCAAATATACAGATTTATGTAATAAATAAATATCAAAACATTAATTATAAAATAAATAAATAAATATTTCATTCACTAAATAGGAATTAAATATTTATTAAATATTCTTCTCAAATTATACTCGATGTAATAACTAGTGATACAATATATATGATAATGAAAACATGAATAATTATTAAACCATGTATGGGAATTATAATTATCTTACATGTTAAAAAACAAATCTATTTAATATTAATGTCAGGTACTATATATACTATATATGTCTTGTTATCTAGGCTTCTATCATACTGGAATTAGGAAGAGCTTCCCAATGACCAAGGATGACATCTAGAATCTCACCAAAGATCTCGTAGAGAAATAATTAAGAGTTTAAGTTACATAAAACCTCATATGAACACTTATTATGTAATATAATCCCTTTACCATGACATCTCTAATCATGTAGATTGTATATTGGCGTCATCAATCAATGTGCTTGATGTAACATTCTTTGACATTCCAGAAATGAACCCATCGACCTAACACCATGGAAATAGATTTTTTTAGGATATATAATTCCTATAAAAGGGCATGTGATTCAATGTATGTTAAATAATAGAAGGGATAAATCATTTCTTTCGTTATTCCTTAATGTAATATTACTTGTGATGCACACAATATATCATACTTCTCTGTGAACATATTTCATCACAATTTTCATCAATACACAAAAATATTTGAATAATAATGTCCAATAATAATAATCATAAATTCTACGGATCAAAACACTTGTCCAAATATATGAAAATTCAAAGACACATATAAATGTGGATTTCATAACTGCAAGTCGTGTTCTAATAATCTTCAATACTAGAAACTAAACAGGGCATATACTATAATAAGGTCCCTAAAAGTCCTAATAGTGACCACACATGATATATAATATCAGTTGTGTCCCTTAAAGTGATATAAATCTACTACAGAACATATATTTAAAAATAATTTCATGTCACTACTTTATTCTTATTTTATCAGGGAACTAATATGACCTTTCACTGTGACATTTACTCAAAGGACATTATCACATATTATGTCATGTAGGATAAAAATCATAATATTATAGAATGTTTATTAATATATAAAACAATAAATAAATGTAATCCTAATGTACATATATATTGGTTCTAAGGTACTAACTCAAACAGACTCCCACATTCTCTTTGTTAACCTCAAACAACCCATGGTCCACCAAATCTCTCATAGTACACATGTTTCTAATAATAATAGGATTTATCCATGGCGTCCACTATATTTTATTATATATATATATTATGCTCTTAGACTATTTATCCCTATCAGAAAAATCATTCATGAGGTGATACATTCAATGTATTTTCAATTTTTCGGTGAGATATAAATTCCATTAAAATAGAAAATACTGCAGTATTATCTAAATATAATATGATAGAGTCTCTACTTCTAGGTTCCATATCGTGATGTTGGAAAAAAATATTCTGTATATAAAATGGTTTTTTGGATACATGATAAAATATTATATAATTGGAATCCTCTAATGAATAAGCGACCAATGTCTTCTTTGAACTCATACAGCTTAAGACCTCTATTGAGACTAAATACATATCCAAACTAAGACATTAGATCATTATAATTTTTTTGAAATATAATATCAGTACAACCCATGAGGCCCAGCTCATATACTCCTTAATATACTAGGAATATAACCTTATATTTTCTTAGTTACTTACAGATAGCTTGAATAGTATACCATTATTATTCACTGAGATCATGTTGAAATCGTCCTACCATTATCAAGGAATATTCAGTATTAAACCTACTATATAACAAGGAATACATTAACGATACTATCACATAATCATATGGGATATTACTCATTTTACCTTCATTCTATTGTGTATTATGAAAAAAATTCATTGAATTATTTATACCCCGTGTCACTAGAATCAGTCCTCTATTTGATTTTTTAATACCGAATATCCATATCCTATGTTCAATAATTTTATCATTAATTAATATAAGAAGTCTCTTGGATTTGTCATGAATTTTCTTAGAATATATGCTACTACACCTAATTCCCTCATGGAGAATCACTTGTTATACCAACCCTTATCAAACAATGAGAGTTGTATATCATTTCTAATAAGTAATATGTAATCAACATAAAATACTAAAATAATTATTGAACTCCCGCTAATCAATTTCTAGACAAACTAATCAAATTCAGTGATTATGAAACTAAATAACATTTTAGATTCATCAAACATAATGTTCCATGACCTAGTTACTTATATCAATCCATAAATTCATCTCTATAACATTACTATCTTTTTTAGAGATGGATTTGGTAACAACCCCTTCTCGTTATGTTATATGATACTTTTCCTAAAGGTTCCACATAGGTTAATTTATATTTAAATCCATATGAAAAAATTCATAGTCACTGTATGATACTAGAGAATTTAAAATTATGGTCGAATGAAAAAAACCCAAACATAGTTCTAATACATAGATTCTATTTCAAATTTTTTGTATTATTTCGATATTATAAATTATAATCCCATTGCATTGCCTTTGTAGTAGAGTTGTTCATTATTTTCAATCACTAATTAGTCACCCTCTTTAGGGACTGGAAACTCATATCTTTCATGTTGTCTTAAATCTTTGGTACTATTACATAGTACAAGATTTTATATGAGAAACAACTTCTACGGGGACCTATAAAATCTATTCATGTACTAACTCTTTTGTATTTTGAGTATCAACTTTTTCAATTCCAATCTATTGTCCCATTGTCATTCTTGAGGTTGTGATGACTCTTAAGAAATATGGTATGTCTTCCAATAATAGTTTTATCCGCTGAGTTATTATATTGACAATCGCCCCCTATTTTCTTGGGATACCATATAAAGAAACAATTAATTCTTAAAGGTGAAATTTGTTGCATGATATAGACTTAAATAATAACTCACATTCCCATTTCAGTGTTTATGAAATCATATATGTATTTCCATACATTAACTCATGTGGACTTCTTTTTTTCACCTATTTTGGTTCTAGATTTAGAATTTGGGTTGTAGCATGTAATTAATATCTAAAAAGGGATAATGGATGATATACATGACTCATCACCATCCTTACCTTTACAATAAAGGTAGAGTTACTCTATTTACTAACACCATTCCACTATAGTGTATAAATTTTACTATGTTGGGATAGAATCCCAAAATACTAATGAAATTAAATAAACATTTTTTTAATATATTTACCACCTAAATTAGTTCAAAGACACTTTATCTTTATAACAAGTTGAATCTAAACAATATTCTTTAATTCTAATAATTTCTAAAAGGACATGGACATATACAACAATATGAAGTCAAAGATTCATATTCTCAGGTCATCTGTATAAATTATGGATTAAGAATATCAAAATGTATATTCTAATCGAAATAGAATGCACATATTTGTTTGTATCTATCCACGTATATTTTTGGACCTTTCATCCTTTCCAATTAATGGTGGTTTTTTCTATTCAATAATAATGAAATCATTTAAGTCATTTTAGCTCAAGAGATTCTATATAATCATCCCAATAGTTATTTTTTTAAATGATTATAATCTATATGAACTGTATGGAAATTTCATATTTGGGTGTTATGTGATTCATGGAAACATGATTCATCTTCAATTTGAAATACTTTGTTTTTCAGAATTAAAACATACATACCGTTATTTAGTTTTTCCAAATAAAAATGAATACTATATTTGAAAAATATGAATTCTTTATTTAGATATATGAAAAAAATACATCCATTTCTAGGAAAAAATAGATATGATGTTCTTAGTAACACATGGCACTAAATTATAGTTATGTAGAAAATAATCATTTGAATTTGATACTTAAGGTTGTAGCTGCCTATAAAAAACAAGATTGTCAACCTCCTTTGGTTTCTCGAATATCCTCATCTCCTAGGGATATCTTTTCAAATATACTTGGTGTTTTTATTTTGATATATATGTGATCACCATAACCTCTTCTAATACCCAATCTATAGATATACAAATATTACACTCAATAACTAATAAACCATTATCTACCCTATTCTTATGGTTATAACTCTTCTTCTAGCTTCCTACATTTCCATATATAAAACAAATTGCACCATTATCCATCAACTGTATTTGGATATTCTTCTTCATAGAAGGAAATTTCATGTGGCATATATACTTTGTATCAGTCTTAGTCCTCTATTCATTGTTCTTCCTTTTCAAGTTCACCACAGGTACTATGGGGCTTTAACTTCGCCAGTCCTTATCAACTTGGCTAATGAGGGTAATATGTTCTCATAGATACATATCTTTATTGCTAATGTTTTAATTCAAAACGAATCCATAAATAATTTAGGTTGTGAGTAAAAGATGTAATTTAGGAAAATCTAATTAGTGATTTTAATTCTCAACATATAGAAGTTACCTTTATAGGAAATTATTTGGACTACATGATTCCCAGATGGAACTAAATCTCTAATATTACAGTTCAAAAGCTCATTAGATATCCCATATCTCTTATATCTTAACTTCTCCTGATATATATCATAAAGGTGAGTAATCAGATTATACATATCCACATCACAATCTTTCATTTTAAGCCCATTTTATAAAAAAAACTTGAAACATTAGATTGTTGTTGAATAATCCTAATATTTTTAATACATATATAATTATTCCATGCTAGAATCATCTCCATGAATTTTAAAATATCGGTTTTCTAGCACATATACCTTCATTTTAGGAATTATAATGACACACAAAAACCTTTTACATTCTTTTAAATAATTTCTAGTGAGAATGTTATCATTATTAACAATGGATAACAGTGATATGAGTGATGTCATGTGGATTCTAATTTCTATAAATAATTTAATTATAATTTTAGTACTGTCTATTATTTATAAAATAAGATAATATGTTTTAAATTTATTAATATCTCAATATTTTATCAAAAAACTAATAGACCTCACAATTAGATTTGGATTATCTTTTTTTGATATACTAGTAAAAATGATCAATACCCACCCCTTCTCCTAACATCAAAAGACATCTATCATGATATTCAACAGTATTTAGGTATTCATAACTATCTAAATGCATTATCTTGAAGTTAATTTAACTGTTGAGTGTCATCCCTAGTATTGAAATGATAAATTATAACTTCTTGAACACATTTCCTACGTGTTTTACTAAGTCCCGCATCAGAAATCAAACCTTACTTTTAACTAGGTTATTTTTGACCCAAAACAAAAGATAGAAATTCTAATATATTTTAAATCACCACAAAAGATGTTGGTTTTGAAGGTTGAACAATTTTTTATTTCATACCAATGTAGTAGTAGGCTATAACAACATAATGTGTGTATATATATAATTGAGGGATTTATATCTTTACTCGTCAATATCCTATTTTATCATTGTTACATTATTTATACTATAATAGATATTTAATAATGTGGTTAAACATATCTTAGATAAATTTTATGAATAATCCAATTTATTTTAGTTCTATATTTTGTGATTTTTAAATGATTATTTCATGTGATTGTGAAAAACATCCATAAATTATTCAGTCATGAAACTTTTCTAAAATAAAATAATAATATAGGTATGATCCTAAAATTTTCGCTAATGGTTAATTTATATAGTCGATAGAAAACTAACCATCTACCAAGCGGAATATGCATAGTACTATGATTTGCTTCATGTAACAGCATTCCACCTATCCTACTATGTACCCTTTATATTGGTTTCCAATTTAATCAAAATTTTAATAGCCTCCCTTCACCAAGGATATCAATCCATTACATAAGTGTTAAATAAAATGAACATGTGGGAACCAAATTATTAGTTAATGGGGTTTACTTAAAAGGAATCTGTGGGTATATATGCCCTTCCCTAATTAGTGAAGGAATGACACAGAAGCCATAAATTTATTTTAATAATAAATTAACATGAAACTCATCGTGTACAAAGGTCTAGACTACAAATAAGATCATAAAGATCCATGAAACAAATTATTCATTTAAAAAACAAGAACTTAGTCATATTCATTATTTTTTAAGATAAACATCATTGAAGTCAATAAATTATCTTCTCTTACTAATCAATACATTTACCTTAATTCTCAACAAAAATTTATTTAGATTATAATCTATCATTATTTTTAATAGATAATAATTTGTTTAAATTCGAATAAGTAAAAAACATATACCATAGAAGAAACATAGAGAGTACATACCTGAACTACAAATTGTATATGATATTTGTATATGATTTACTCATATGAACAGAATATTACACATATTATAACATAACATCATGTTCTTCATTGTCCAATGAAAGAACCAATGACAAATGTTATTAATGTGGAATGTTCTATTTTACTGCTCTTTGAGTAATCACAATATCATGAATTGTACATAATATGATGTTCTAAATATTATTGTTAAATTAATTAGATAATATATATATATCCCATCACATTGTGGGTACAGTAAAAATAAATAAAAATGGAACACATGTTGATAAGTATTAAATATTGGAATAAAATTATTTTATATAACCTATAATTAGGTTATATATACAACTTGTACATTCTTGCTACAATTCATGCGTAGTTTTTATCCTACAATAGATGACACGAACCTAGGTATTGGGAATTGTTTCTTGCTATAGACATTAATGGAGTATATGACATGTATTATGGATATTATTTTTTTGGTCTCTGAGTTATATGGTTACCAATCACACGTGCTGTGTAAAAATATAGGGATCAACTTTGAAAAATAGAATACACATCATGTATGATGATTACATGTTGTATAGACTAGATAACCATGCTTCAAATTGGCTCTGTAAATTTATAGTGTATTAAATACAGATTGAATGTAATAAATGAAAAAACTTTAAATTAATTTATGAGCAGTTTGGTGGATTAAACAGTGTTACACATCATGTACCTATGGGCTATATGGCATGATCACTTTCACTAATGGGTTAGAATCCTTAGAACCTTCAAAGGAGATCATTGATTCATCCTCATACCAAACTTATCAATTTATTAATTATAACTATTTGAATTAAGTGAAAGAAGATAAGATCTAACATTTTATATTAAAGAAGGATTTAACAAGAATTGAAAAATAACGATAACTGTGTGAATAAATTAATGATATTTATATAATTATAAATTATGATATAGTCCCTCTGATACTACTTGACAATACTTTGAATAGTAGAAGCATCATTGTGGACTGCCCAATTTTTTCCATAATCAATAATTTATTCGATATGTACATCGATGAAAAATGGAGTGATAATAATAATTGAATCAAAAGTAAATTTACAAGAGAATTATGAAACTAAATATAGGATTATCACATAAATATTAATAATTAATATAAGTTGTTAAATAAATATGTTGTGATTAATTCTATCTACATTGAGGAATATTAAAATGACTCTACATTATACCATCATTTTTTATAGGAATCCTATATAGATTCCATCGAGCAGTTATCCATATGTGTAGCATGAACCTCTAATATTTTCTATAAAAATATCTTAGTGATATCATGGAACATCCAAATTCTTGTAATTTTTCATGTCTAATTTCCCTGATAATCACTTCCAAGAAGGATTTTTCTAGATCTATATAGATTGAATATGTGCAATGGAGGTGGATAACTATCCATTATTAAGATAATGCTTATAAAGGATCTCCCAATGTCTTGAGAGGATTTTCCAGAGTCATTTTCATAAATAGAAAAGACTATCCATATGGACAGAACTAATATAATTGGGCTTAAATTGATTTATGATTAAAAATAAATAAATTTATATATGACCATTTTAGTTCTTTAATACATAGGGAACCACAAATCTATAATAACAAATTAATTATTATTATTGCATATTCTCTTGTGAAAAACCATTGAAATAATAAAATATTATCTCTTAATTGAATTGTTTAAAATTTATTCTAGTAATATTTAAAAGATATAATTTCTCACCAAACCACTATAGTGGGTCTGAAAATTCTACATAATTTTTATTGGGAGCCTAATGATCTATATTTATTTAATAAATAATCATCACGATATTTTTTCCAATAAATAAATAAATAAAATATTCTTTTAACATTTTTCTCACCGAATACTTACTCAAGTAACATGTAATGGATTATATGCAATTAATATAATATTAATAATAATTTACCTATATTTGAGAGTAATATTTATTCAAAAAGATATATAATAAATAATATATCATATTTAATTGAGGTTCTGGAAACACATATTGTGGGACACTCGAGGCCTATTTCATAGTGGAATTAGGCTGGGATTCCAAAATTCCAAGGTTAGATTCTAGGAACACACTAAGGAACCCAGAGAGAACAATGTTATTCTATCTATGATATAAAACCTCATATGAATTCCTAATTTGAAATATAGTCCAATTACTAGGATATAAATAATCAAGAAAGCTTCATGTTGATCTCATAAACCTATGTTCTCAATATCTACTTATTTTTATTTATCAAAATAAAAATGTCCAGAAAACATCATAGACATGGAATTAATTATGCCATTTTATTCCAATTAAATTGATTGATATATACACTTCCATTTGAGAACATATACCAAAAATAATTTCCAAATTTTTTCAAAAATGTGATATTACTTATGATGCCTCCAACATATTCTACATCATCATGAACAAATATCATAATAATTTTTATAAATAAATTACATGAATAATAATATCCATTAATAATAATATTAATGTATAAGGATCAAAACACATGTCTCTAGACAGTAATATCTAATGAAACATATAAAAATGGATTTTATACTAGAATTTTTTCTTTTAATTATTTCTTATACTAGAAATTACCAAGGATTTACACTAATAGAAGCTTTTAAAAAGTCTAATTACACTCCACCCAACACATTCTCTATGATTTATTTCCATTGAAATGATATCTTCTATGTATTAGAACTAATATTTAATAATAATTTATTTGATCATATGGATTATCAATCTTGTAGGATAATATTATGACCTTTTTTGTGGTAGTTACTGGTATTACATTATCACATACTATATCATATAGATGAAAAATCATGATGTGATACGAATTTAATTAAAAATAAAAATAAATAATACAATTCCTCATAAATTACATAGATGTGTGTTCTAGAGAACCAACACAAACATTAACCTAACCAACAACTAGAGTCCATAGTGTGTGTATTTCTATAATATATTTGATATGGTGGATACTGATAGTAGACCACTCTTCTCTCCAAATATGCCTAATACATTACAGTCTTATGATGTTGGTGGTGGATAATGAGATATATGGTAGGGGTCATTCATGGTAGGATGATGTCATGTGGCTTATTTTATAATCATTCATGATATCCCAATACCTGTGTTATATAATATGAGTTTCTTAGTTGGTGTCATGAGATTTGATATGTGGTTTGTTCCACATGATATGATAAATTTCATGTCATTATTAGAGGATATAAAAGAGATGATAGAAATTGATTATTTCATATTAGGTGGAAGAAAAATATCATTGTATAAGTGTTTTCATGGTACCTTTATCTACATTCTTTTGATATAAAATTTCCGTTCCTGGATGTGTTACTACATTAGGTATCCTTGGTGAGGACATAGTGGAATCTTGGGGACCTATGTTGGTGATGTTTAGTTTTCTTGTTTGTTCACTAGGAAATTAGTATGTTAATTTTAATTTTTTTTGAGATATGTTATGTATCATCTAATTAAGTATATGTTTTAGGGTCACACTATGTATATATGAACTATTTTTTTCATTTTATAGGAGGGATTAAGTGACTAATTTAGCAAATAGTAACTGAGAAATTGTTTTTTTTGGTTGTTGCACATGATTTGCATTTATTAACGATTTAACTTTTAATAATTTTGAATCTATATTATTTTCATTTATTTTAGATACCAATTTTATAGGATTGTTTTATTTTATTACAAATGATTTAATTTTTTGATGTTTGTTCATGTTATGTCATTATATTTTTATTATATTGAGTAAAATGCCCCTCATTTTGGTGTTTTCTACTCTCAGGGATAATTTCCAACTTATGGCCTATTAGAGGTTGAACTCTAGGTTCACTACTTCACATCAGTATAATCTTAAGAGGGTAACCATTTGATGGGGGGTCATTATTTTCAACTCATAAAATATATATTAGGTTCTATTCCTTATGTAAAAGAACATGATCTATCAAAATATAGTGTTTAATTTTAATGATTTTACATTATTTTTCCAAGAAATATTTCAAGATGATGAGTCCCATGAACAATTGTTTGAGGTGTTTTTTATCCCCATCCTCTACTCAAAATTCATCCTATTATTTTTATCCTATATATTTTGAGGTGTATAGAAAGTAAGGGGGTGATAGAAAGGTGTATTAGTGGGATGGATCAACCATACATGAGAGTTATAATGGTCCTCCGAGGAGTATGTCATTATATGTATGGTCTCGAATAGTTAGAAAATTGAGATTCTGATTGGTGGGGAGGGAACCTCAATAATAAGACTCAAATTCCTCAAGGGATGGTAGTTCTCATGAGTATATTCTGAGTACTTCCATTTTTTATTTGGTTGTGGAGTTCATGATCACGATTTGTTGTATTGTACTTCATCCCTGGAGGTTTACTATGTTTTGGGTTGTCGGCCCCCCTTTCATAAATAGAATAAGTTTCCCCTGAAGTACTTTTAGTATCATAAAGCATGTTTAGTAGAATGATTATTAGCCAAGAGGATCTGTAGTTAATGAAGTGAATCCCCAGGATGTCCCTCACAATCAATAATTCGTCTGGTTCATGGATTTTTAGTTTATCCATAGCTTGTAAGATGATCTATTTGATACAAGATGCATGTAATAGGGGTTCTTGTTCCAGAGGCCATAAAGGTTTTTATATGGATGATTAGTTTATTTTATTCAGCAGTTTCTTCTTTTGATATTTAGGAGACTTACAATCCATTGTTTTTACCACCATTTATAATCACTTGCTAAACATGTAAGGGATTTCTAAGCCCTTAGTGTTATCTAAGCTAGTCATAGGGAAGGTTATAATATTTTACATCTCATGGAAATAAATATTGATGATGGGTTAGAAATATTTGATAGGATATTTCATTATAATGCTGTTAAAACCAAATAGTGTCATTCATTCCATGTAATTTCTGTACTACATTAATTTAGTGGAGTATTATTTTCATAGTAGAGTTTAGTTTTATAATTTTTGGAGAACTTTCGGTGTTTTATGAGGAGTGAGGTTTCTGGATTGGTGGTAGGATATCATAAGCCTTCTTTTCTTGATGTCTATGTCATCAATAAAGCTAGTGAGAGATAATATGGTGGGATCCCAAGTGGTTTTATGAGGTTTTAGTCACATTCCTTCGGGAGGATGTGACAACACCCCCTTGATGTGATATTTAGTTTGGGATAGATTTATATCTAGGTGTGAAAACAAGATCAATGATTCATTATCAGATGGACCCCTAGGAGATATAGTAATTGAGGAAACAAATTAATGACATGATGTTGATATTATTTATTAGGTATAGTGTATCACCATGGGATGTTCCAGTTTTGTTCGCTAAGAAAGAGGATAGTAGTTTGAGGTTTTTTACAATCTACCAGGGGCTGAATCTGGTGTTGATCTGGAATTATTACCCAATTTTAAGAATATAAGATATATGTTAACTTTTTATGGGAGCTATCTAGTTTTATGATATTAATCTATGATTTATATAATATTATTTATGAGTGTAGTAGGAAAATATTCCAAATAATTCATTCTCATGATGCTATGGAAAATTTTATTTTTTTAGTAATGTTAGTTGATGTCATCAATAGACCAGTAATTTTAACTGGAATCATCAAATCTATGATTCCTGAGTTCTCGAACAAGTTCATTTCCATGTTCATTTATGACATTATCAATTACACTAGGTGAGAGTATGAGTATTCTAAAACCATTGGATCATTGTATGCACACTATGACATAATAATTTTTATGGGAAACTATCCAAGTACATGTTATGGATAATAAATGTAAATTTTATTGGATATGTGGTTTCATAGTATATAATACTGATGGATATATCAAATGGTGAAGTTGTTTATTGTTTGGAATTACCCATGAACATGGAATTGGTTAATCAAATTATTGCTCTTATAAGTTATTATTAGATATTTATATCTAGTTTCTCTAAGATGTCATCCCAATTGACCATACTCACCCGGATGGAATAATAATTCATTTACATTGATCATTTCACGATATAATTTGACTACATAGAGATTTAATTTAATCACCACTTTAATTATTATATTTCTCACTGGGTGATGGAGGAGTTAGTTGATTTTTATTTCAGAATAGAGGAAGTTGTTATAAATTGATACCTATTCCAAATATATATAGATCCTACTTAGTTATTACTGGTGGAGGATTATCAGTTGAGAGATTAATAGGTTATAGTGATACATAACAAGATCATTCATAGTGATTACATTATCGTATTTTCATAGGATGGTCAACATTGGGTTATATTCTTGGAAAATATACTCATCATATTGGTAAATCATTAGATATTCCACCATGATTTTTCTTTTTATCCTCTAATGGGGTACCCATATGTGTCTCATATTTAATATGGGTTGAGGATTATGTTTTGGTTTCTAGTAATGAAGTTTTCTATGGTGTAATTCATGGTGTGACGTCCAGTCTAAAATTAGGTGAAGGTATAAAATCATGTCCTGGGTGGATTAAAGAATCCTTTATATTCCCCCATATGGATGTCGGATGACATATTAATCGATATTTTCCCCAAAATCCCTTGGATCCATAGTTGATATGGTTCTATCTAGGTGACTTTGTACCATCTGAAAATGTATGCTCACTATTCATAGATCTAGGAATTAGTTATAGTATGTTTTTTAGGAAAACAATACATGGATGATTTATAGAGGATTCGTAGAGCTTTGATGACAGTTGTTTATATCTATTACCCTTAATTTACATCATGTTTCTGAAGATGATCACATCCCATCATTATTTACCAGTTATGCCATATCATTACATTCATCCCACAAATGAATGGGAAGATGAAGTGGAATATCCAAATATGGAAGGATATATTGCATTCATGTGTATTGGATTTAGAAGGATCATGGGTGAAACATCTACCGTGGGTTAATATTTCTTATAATAATAGCTACCAATCATCCAACAACAGGATCCCCTTTTATTGGCTTTAGGGGAGACCATGTTTATCCCTTTTGGGATGAAAAATGATTATAGAGGTAGCAGGTCCTAGTCTCTATGAGGTGCAGAGAACAAAAATCAAGTTTCATGTAGTTTTTGTGAATTTGTAGTATGTGTAAGACCACTAGAAGGATTTTATCAATCAAAATAGGTTTGCTTAATATCATGATGTTATAGACCATATCTCCTTGAAGCTTTCCCCTTATTGTACTTTGTATAATTTTCGTTAGAGAATCATGGTCACACCCTAGTTTATTAAACCTTTCAAGAAATTAGAGAATCTTAGAGAGGTTGTATATGATTTTGTGATGCTTTCATAGTCATATTATGTTCATGATTTCATCCACATGTAGTCTCTCTTTCGGTATCCTCAATATTATTCCCATGGTATATACTGGGAAGATATCGATATTGAGGAAGATGAAATGTTTGTGGAATGCTTGATCGAGATTCATGACCCTCAGGAGAAGGTACTTTAAGAGTATTGAATTCCCCTTGTTTTAGCCATATAGAGGTATGGTGGACTATAGGAGATAATTGGGAAATGTAATGATCAATTTAGCACCCAATCCCATAATATTTTCATTCCCCAATCCCTAAATTTTTCCATTCCCATTTGTTTTGTCTATATTGAGGTTAATATTTTTTAAATGTTGTAACGTATTTTTATTCTATGTTTTCATATATTGTTTCATCCTTATTTTAGGGATATTACCGATGAATAATGTTTTTTAGTTTTTGGAAGATAGTGTTTTTTATTCCTTTTTTTTATTCTATGGGATGAGAATAATTTTAGAAGTATGTATTATAAAATCCCATAACCTTGTAGACAATTGATTTTATAGTTTTTGGTGGTGGGGGCCTTAAGGTGGGATAAATTAATGGAGATGAGGAAATTGATTTTATTCTATCAAAAAAGGTGGTTATTAATGTCATCATATACTAGATTCTGATTGGAATAATCATTTGTAGCTTAGGGGACCTAGTTTGTAGAATTTCAATCTAAGAGTAGTTCTAGACTTGAATTTGTAATCTTTTTATGAATGTTAATGGTGATGTTTTTGGGGGTTCATTATTTTCATTATTTCTGAAAATAAATCTATTCTCATTTAGTGAATTTTCTTGGGTTTTTTAGATCACATTCCTTATTTTTTAGTTTATATGAACTGTGTGTGGTTCACATCATAAACTAGCCATTCATGTTTTGAATGGGGATGTTTCTAGGATGTATATAATTTTCTACATCCACATAATTTTTATCATTCTCCTAAAATTACTATCAAAATTAAATCAGCCCCTTTATGATTTTGGTAGTCCAAAAAACAACTGATACATGGTGTTTATCCTTGGTTTTAGAGATTTGTCATCGATAATTACATGTGAGTCCCTAATCTCTTTCTCACTATGTCATTTCCTTTTTTCTTTAGGGACCTCATAGTGGTTTTTTTTAAAATGTTTGGGGATTTTGGATGTGATTTTTAGGAGTCACCACTATATTTTAGATTGATTTGAGGAATGCATTTATGTTTGTGGCCCTGCAGTTCATCGTCTATTACTTTGGATTTAGAATTGAATGTCATTTCTTTGTTTGAGATATAGAAATCATGATATCTGTATCTTGGGTTTATTTATTGGATTAACAAAGTTTTTCATTAAATTGGGTGAGTGGTATATATTTTCATAATAATTTTAATATATCAAACATATGATGTTTAAAGGGAATAGTGTGATTCACATGTGGTTACTGTATTTCATGATATTTTTAATATTATTTCATGTTATATGCTTGTTATATGATTATGAATTGTAGTGATAAATTTATTGGAGAATAAAAATTAAATGGTTTAATACTAAAATTCCAAAAATGAAAATAATAAGTGGAATATAATTATTTTGTTCTTGAATTGATGTGTGGGTCTTGGATTCCTTGGTCATGTATGGCTTGGTGGCCGTGGTTGTTTGTAGCTTGGTGGAATTTATATTCATTAAATGGTTTTATGTGGAGGATTCTTAATATTAGTTTGGTACTAATTATATAACAATATTTCAATATATATAAATATTATTGTGAATAAATAAATCAGTGACATGAATTTAAACAAATAAATAAATGAATAGATTTTAGTGGTTGATAATTGCATAAAAAATGTAAAATAGAACCTAGGTATTGGCCCTTATGTGATGATGATGGGTTGATTATTAAACATTAGTAATAGTGATTGGTGGTGAAATATAAGTAGTTTTCTAGGGGTGGTTACAGAAGTGTTTCTTGTGTGAACCATAGGTGTGAACATTTCTGAGTAGTATAAAACTACATTTTCTTGTGTTGTCTTACATAGTCCACCAGATTAGGGTTACCACAGTAACACCCAGAGGCCCTACATGTTTTCCAAAACATCTAGGATGGGATGGATATAAATGGTTATCTAAAACCTATCCACAACTCTCACTTCATCATCATATTCATATAATGATGGTTGTTGATGATGAGTTGTGTGGTGCGGGTTATGTGTTGTTGGACGAGGGAACAAGGTTGATATCATATGTGTTTATGATACCACAATAATTAATTGTGAGATATATACTATAAATTTAGTACCATGAGATGTGATATGTAAATAATGTCATTGGATATGATATGGTTGGTTCTATAATTGGTGGATATGGAAGGGATAATAGAAAAGGATGTCATCACATTCAGTGGGAGTGGAAACTCAATTCAGAATTGGTTGTGGGGCACCTTTATCTAAATTTTTATGATATTAGTTTACTAATATAAGATTCATTATTTTGTGGTTTATTCTTGGTGAGGCTAGGGGAAACTAGTTTTTAGTGTATTTTCTTGTGAGTTCTATTATCTCTTCCCCTGGTATTGGTATACTCTTTTAATTTTTTTCGTGACAATCCTTTGGTATGATCCTATTGAGTATAAATTTCGTGCTCAAACTATATATATACAAACCTATTTTTGTGTTTCTATGGAGGATTTAGTGATTAAGATAGATAGTACTATCTTATATCATGGGACATTATGTTCACTACAATAGTATTTTCTATTAGTATATTATTATCTTTAGAAATGTTTGTATCTAATATTTTATATTCTTGTATATAGTATATCACTTGTATAGGATTTTCGATTATTTTGTTTTTTAGGATGTAGTTATTTGGGATTTTATCATATATAATTATATTATTATCACATTGATGTTACTTCCTCTGATTTGAGTGCCTCATACCTTTGGATCTAGTTTTCAACCAAGGGATGAATGGAAGCAGGACTTGTGGGTTACTCATTCTCTCCATTTTCATTCAAGAAGGGGTACCAGGGAGGTGGGATCCTGATTGTTAAAGATACGGTCATTGGAAATATGGTAGTTGGATTTACTAGTATTGAATAAAAATATCATATTTGTGTATTTTTTATTAACAAACATCAAATAATATAATTGAAAAATTATAAAAATAGTAAAAAATAAAAAATATTAAAAAATATTAAAAAAGAAGCGTATTTTTATATGTTACATATTATTATTATTAATGAATGAATTTAATAATAAAATATTTTTAGATAAATATTTGATGATTCATGGAAATATTAGTAATATAAAATAATGACATCTAATAAGTAATTACTAATTATAAGAAATATTAATTTAATTATCCTTGGATAAATTATTTTATTTGAATTTTTTTAATATGTTTCTAAATGATAAATTTATCATATCTAAAGAATAAAATTTAATATAATGCATTTCTATAGTACTATAAATTTAAATAAATATTCATTTAATGATTTTTAATTGTATATATGTAAATATAAATCATTTAATGTTAAAGATAAATATTTTCTAATGAATTAAATTTTTTCTATATTTGGAAATTTTCTATTGATAAACTAAATTGATCAATTTTAAAATATGATTATAATATAATGTTTCAATGTATGATAAAATAATTTCACCTCAATTAGATAATTATTACTTGTAATTGAATAATATTAAATCCATTTTTATATTTAAAATACATTTCTCTGAAAATTATTTTTTGTACTTGTTATGAGTTTTTATATTAAAATTAATGTTTACACTTTTAGTTGTTTAAAATATTGAAAAAATGTATTATATTTTATATCATATTTTAAAAATCACTTAATGAGTTAAATTTCATTTTTAGTCATATAAACATAATGAGGTTAAATTGTTTTACCACAGTAATAGTCAAAATGGTTTTTTTCAGATAAATTCTCCATTTAAAACATTGAAATATTATTATTTTAATAAATTATATTGATCACATTTAAATTATTAATCCACTATAATTTTAAAACTTATATTAAAATTTATTTTCATATATTTATTTGGAGATAATAGGGGTTGAGATGTTTTTATGAGGAGTTTGTTATAGATGTTATAGTGGATGTGATTCATTCTATTGGTTTCTATTGTCAATACATAAATCATATCCAAAATCACATTTATTGTACGGTGGAGGTGTTTGGACACCTATTTAGATGATTATTAATCTGGTTTGGAGTGTATATATATAGTGAAAATAGTCAATTAAAAATATTTATTGACGGAAGAACAACTATTATTTGAAGTATTATAGTTCCAAAGATATTGATTTTCCACCATAAATATTATGTGAAGAAGAAGGATTCTTTAAAAAGTTGTTTTTATAGAATATTTTTTGTGGGGTCAATGTTTAGTGGCCCTATAAATTTATCGACCTACATACCGTAAGACAATGTTATATAGAAAAAAAGAATATTTTTATTTTTTATGGCTATATATTTTTATTTTTTTCAACATTGTTATATATATCAATATGTAAAATTATTTTTTGATTATTTTTTGTCGTCCTATAAATTTTATGACCTCTATATAATAGGAATTTTCAATTAGCTAATGTATGTTGATCTGTTTTTTATGGCCTTGTAAAAATTGAGACAACTACACCTAAGAGATTCGTCGTTCATTAAAGTTTTTTTAAAATAAATAAATAGATTTTTTGAACTAAAATGTTATGAAACATATGATGAGTTTAAACCATAATGGTGGAATTTATAGTTGTTCAACCAGTCTTAATGGCTTAGCCTCATCTAAGTCATTTGGTGGTCATTTCAATTTATTATTACTACCAACTAGAGTTATTTGGTCAATATTTAATGAAATATAATGGAAGGGATATTCTTGAAGAAGATAATTTGAATTTAAAATTAAAATTTTAATTTTAATTACATGTCAAATATGGATTTTTTTGAAGATTTATGTTGTTTATAGTGTATTAGAATGGTATATAGTTGAAGAAGAAGAATAAGAAGAAGTGATGCATATATGAAAAACATAGAATAATTTTTTCTTATCAAAATTTTAAAAAATTATAAAGTAGGAGAAAATTGAAGTTGTTGTGTGCAGGTTTTATGGATAAAATGTAAAGCAGTAACCTTTTTGTTCATTTTAAAGAATAATTTCTACTTATTCTATGTTGTGTAAATAGAAAATATGTGGAATTAATCATCACACTCAAAGAGAGAAGAATTTAATTTATTTTATTACTTTTAAATTGTTTACAAACTATTAAAATTTCATTTTTACTAGATCCGCTAATTGTGGAGATGTAAATAAAATATTTGAGAGAATTGTAAGATAATTATAAGGATTTTACCTACTTATAATTATTCAATATATTCAATTAATTGACCATAACATCGAAGTTTTTACTAGATCATGCAAAAGACTAGCAACCCACATTAGGTAGTTATCCTCATCAATCATATTTTCCTTGTATATTTTTTATTTTGTATGATAACACAGAAATCAAATTTGTTTATGAAGTTAAAATTGCTTTTTTAAATGGGGTCAAACAAAAAAACATTAATTCACTCCCAATATAATAAAATCTATATCATGAACATTATTCATATATTGTGTATTTTGGTGTTATATATTTTTTGGTTTATGTTTCATAAGTTTTTAGATGGTTCATTATTTTTTGGAAGTGTTTATAGAGATGTACGGTTTTTGTAAGGTTATTATAAATTATACAAGCTAATGTTGGGATTCATTGGGTGGGCACCTAATTATTGCATGGTTTTTCCAAACTATGTGAGTGGAAATTAAAACCCATTAATGTATAGACATTGGGGAAACCATATTTGAAACATAATTTTTAAACCAGATAATTCAACCATGAAAGGGGTTGGCCATGATATAAGAGCAGTTTATGGTTGGAACATGGTTCGCCAAACCATACAAGATACCTGGACGATGTTCAGTAGAATGGAATTTTTTGGTGAATAGTTTGTTAAAATGGTTGACCTGACCATGTTATATACATTAAATCCTTTTTAAATTAGTTCATATTTCGATTAAGGTCTTAGAACGCTCTTTTTTATCATCTGATTCTTGGTTCATGAACCCCTCTTACCCTCTAGAGTACCTTGGTGATTTCCATTGATCTAAATTTTTTTGGGTGAATATAAATGTACTGTAGATTCATAATCAATGGTAGTTCTTTTATCACCATTATTATTAATATATATACTCTTCTCCAAAATCTCAATTATATATATCTATTCCTTCCTAGATTTATCAGTGTGTTATGATGCACATATAGGGGTGATATTTCTATATCTATTAAAGAGAAGGAAATTTAATCCCAAATAAAATAAATTATTAGTGCCATTATTCATTTTTATCATTGATTTAGAGGTAAGTGTACTCTCTCTCTTTTAATATTATTCTTGAACATAATGGTCTAGTTTTATTTAAATTTTTTTCTTGAATTTTTATTTCAAATTACAAATTAACACTAAATTTGAACACTTTGGTTTACAATTTGGGAATTTGGAATCATAAGGGATTTTTGGAAAATCCTCTATTTATAATTTCAAATTTTTATTTTATGAATATCGTTAGTTTGGTGAAAGATATATGCTTTTTGAAATTATTTAGAGGAAGGAAATTATTTATGTATAATCAATTGATATGATATATGTTCTTGGAATAAATGGTCAATGTGAGTTATATTAAAAAGTATGCATGTGTATGTGTGTGTACAAGTGTGTCTAAGTAACATGGTTGGGTATTACAGGAATTAATGTATGAGTGGAAAAATTTATTTAGTTTTATTTCTTTCAGAAATTGTTTTTCTTATGATAAAATATTTGGAATTTCTCACATTAGGTTTTTTACACACTTTTTTGGGAAATTATGATTTATTTTGTTACATAATCGGTACTTTCTCTAGTGGAATGTGTTGGAAAGTATTTATGGCTTTAAAAATATTCAATATAATCACCTCTTCCTTTGTAACTTTAGTTCATTTATAGATTTTCTTACTAGGATACAAGAATGTGAAAGGTTTCTCACCTCAACCCTGAAGGCCTCATATATTTGTTTATATTTGGATAACCCATATTTTAAAATATCGTTAGGTGTGATATCTTATATGAACTATTTTCCTAGAGGTAGAACCCATTTTACATAACCCTATGTCTCATGGTCTATATTTATATAAGCACCCCTCCCTAGTTCTGGTATTTTTTCCATTGATCATAGGATTAAACATTTCATACCTGAACGTCAAGAATTTGTCCTTACAGAACTGTACAGTTCCTGGTACGGAGGGTTAAATCGATAAACTCTCCGCAATAGAAATCTAGTTATCTATATAGATGGTTTCCTCAAGCATTAAATTTCATCATATGTGTATGTATGTATGTATTTGGTTCACTTATAGATTCACCAATGTGACCCGCACCAATAGCTCATCGTGGGCAATTGTCGCACCCTAGCACCTCCACGAGAATCAATAAATGCTATGTCACTATAAGGGACTATCATTGATATGTCTACCATTCTTTTATCCTCGCACCACACATCATTTATCAGATTCTATCATCCCACTACCTCTAAGGATTTGTCCAATCACATATCCCCTCCATCATTCCAACAACCTCGGTCCGGCTATTACTTGAGGACACTGATATTGATGGCTCTACATTTACTGTATTCCAGAATCCCTCCATCAATAAATGTGGCATACCTTATACCACTATTGGGTACTCTGACACTCCATCTAATTTTGTGTACCACCTCATATCCAATAATGAATGAAACCACAAATTTTTTTGGGTGGTAGGATTTTATAATGCAATTGATCTTGCATTACAAGGTACCATTTCCACCAGGATTGACCAAAACTAAAGGGAAATGTATCATAAATTACTAATGTTTCATCTTGATATAATGGTAGAGCCATGGTGAGTTTGAGGATGGACATAGTTTGAGTGATTCTTCGGATGATTCCACAATGGCCTTATTCAGTAATGTTTTATTTTTGGAATTTTTTTTGCATCCTCTCATTTATGTTGTTACAATTATTTTTTATTGGCTTTATCTTTAAGAGAGTATTATTTTTCACTCATTCATTTTAGAGATAATTTTTATGTTTATATTTTTTTCAAGTGATTTTACCCATTTAGTTAATATTTTCATCTAATAGTTTCTTAAACCCGTGGAATTTGTTTCCATAGTTTGTTTCTTAAGAAAATAATCTATAGTTTGTGGCACATAGTCTTTTTTCAAGATAGTTAGTTGGGGAGGGATGTTATAAATAATATTTTATTGGTTAGCCTATATGTATCTTGGGATTTTTGAAAAGAGATTGTAATGTTGGCACAAGAAATGTATAGCTCAAAAATAAGTATTTAACATTATTATGTTGAACATCAATTTACCATTGTAGTTCAGGTATGAAAGACATTCTAAGATATTTTTATGATTTGTATTATCTCATAATCATGGGTTCAGAGGATAAACATTTCAAATATTTCATTATTATTAAGGATTCTAACTGGAAGTGTATTATTCATTTTTAGTTTAATGATTTATTCAATTAGTTTAAAATAGATGATTTTTGGAAATTATAGTTATAGGTTTTGTTAGTGATAGTGATTTATACTTTTCTATGCAATCGGTTTCAAGGAATTGAAGATAAAATGGTTTTTTTGTTATATATATACAATGAAACCAGTTATATGATGTATAAACCATTAATAATATGGGATGAAATTTTTTTTTTCCCCTAGGCTAGACGTTAACCAATTACAAGTTAAAATAATTATTCAATAATTTCAAGCTATTGAGTCTAGACTATGAGTGGATACACATTATATTTTATTTTTCCTATAAATTAAAAATAACATATTGTTGGTTAATAAACTAATATTGGTGAAAAAATATACCACTTGAAATAAAATTTGGACGGAGTTTTTTGTCTCTATATGACTGACGGGAATGCTAACACAAATAAAAAATGAAGCAAGTTTTTTATTCTCAAGAGCTATAGAGCCCCATAATTAGACCATGAGATCAATTAAATTTTATCCCCAAACAAATATAAAACCTTATTATTTCTAATTAGCTTTTACTTATCAATATAAATGAAATTAAATAGGAATACCTTGATAATGTCACACCTATAATCAGATGGGACTTATTGTGCATTATTATCATAGCTCCCTAAAGTCTAGTGCAGGAGAATATCTCATTTATCATTGAAATCAAAACCATCAACTAAAATTCCATTCCAAAATAAGTCGCGTCCATACAATCAAGATATCTAAGGTGATTCTATGAATACCATCACTCTTTTGTCTATGAAATCTCAACAAGGAAGGAAAGATCAAGAATGAGTAAGGAAGAAATTTGATGGTGCTGAGTAGATGGTCATAGAGGATCAATCTGTTCCTTCAATAGTTTGATGTACTATTTTTCTTAATTATACCCTTATTTAAGACATTTGATATGGATTCATCCAACTCATTCATTTTTTATCATGTTTTTTATCATATTAGTTTACAGGTTCAGATGGTTCCAACTCTCCTGAAACATAAAACACCTCTCAGCCAATGAGGATATTAATATTTTACGTTCAAATCATGTTCTATAACAATTTATGGAGGTAATCTAGTTTGGGATGTCACTATTCTTGATATGGATAACTATGATCTGATTTTCAGAATGGGTTGGTTGATGACCTTCAATTCACACATCAACTATTATGATCGGGAAGTATGTTTTACATATTATAATGTTGTAAAAAGTATATTAATAGGATTTTGGGATGTGAATATAAGAATATAAGTATATTTAGTATAAGTGTTTGGGAATATCTCTTAATGATTCGTAATTGTTTCTTTTTCATCTGCAGATAAAATTCGATATTGTTATTTTCTAAACAGTAGTAAACACTTTTCTAATATCATTCCCAAATTTTATATTGGATTCCACCTATATGATAAGTTGAATTTATAATATATATCATAATACGGAACATTTTTTTTTTCACTTCCATCTTCGAGGATGGAACCGATTAATTTTTTAAAACTAAAATTTCATTTATGATCTTGGAAAGAAAAGTGTTCATTAGACCTATAACAACTCTATGAGAATCACTAGTTATTTTTATCAATAAAGTAAATAGAACTCTTTTAATTTGTATAGATTATCATAAACTCAACCATGTTATAGTAAATAATCTATATCCTCTTCCATTAGTTAACAATATTTTTAATCAATTTAGGGGATCAACATGGTTCTCTATGATTGATTCACTATAAGGGTATTACGAACATCGAGTTCAGAATTATGGTATTCTGAAAACATCTTTATGGATTAATTATGATACTTATGTATATGTAGTTAAACCCATTGGTCTTATACATGAACCAACATTATTTATAGAATTGATGAATCAAATTTTCAAATAGATATATTTAATAGTTTATTGTTGTGTTCATTGATGATATTAAAGAGTATTCTAGGACTAAAGATGATCATGGACAGGACATGGAAAAAAATTGGGTATTTTAAATAACATAATCATTATTAGATTCATTCAATGTGTGATTTGATGTTAATATAGGTAAATTTTCATTTTCATTTCATCATATAAATAAGATTTTTTATGGATCTTAAAACTTATTTGTTGTAATCCCTTGGAAACCACTGGAGAATGTTTTTTAGATACATGGTTTTTTGGATTAGAAGGGTATTTCAAATTATTATTTCATTATTTTTCATGACTTGACCAATTATGAGAATTATGAAAATTAAAGGTGTTCCTTTCTAATGACATGATGATTTCTAAAAATATTCTCAACAGCTTAAGGATTTGATTACACCATAACTCATCCATATGTTTCTGGAGTTAGGACATGGGTATGTTTTCATGACTCGTCCCCCAGGGCCCGTTTCGTGACATACCCCAAGCCTGCCATCAGATGTCTAGGGGATGTTGACTAGAGTCGATGGCCTCAACCTGATAGTAGGAGGAATTTTTCAGATTACCTAAACGCGCGCAAACGTATCCACATCATAAAGCTGGAAAATTAAACAAGCCTGACACAAAACAACCACTATGTACAAGTACAAATTAATTTTAAATGGGGTATAATAAAAACCCAACGAAAGACTAGATTGAAAACAATAATGTACAAAATAACTCTATACAACCATCCACTGTAAATTCCACCTGATGGGTATGTGAAGAGTCACTACTAGAAGCTATCGTAAAATTTCTCTTCTACATAGTCTCATTGGGAACAACCATGTCATGGGTCCCCAAGTTCTCTATCAAGGCATCGATCATCTGCACCAAACAAAACACTTGCGGGGGAAGCCTGTGCAGGGGTGAGTAAAAAAATACTCAGTAGGGTACCTAAAACAAAAAATTAAATAAAAAAAATATAACCACAAACAACCACAAATAATGATCACGAATCATGATCCTAAAGCAATAAATCTCACACAAGTTATGGTCTAGAGATGTATAGTATAACCATTAGTCTCGTCGTCAAACACTTCAGCAACTAGAGAAATCATCCTCAATGAGTACAGTGGGCCTGCTGGGTCATACTGAATATTCATCCCACTGTCCTTAGGCCTTTTTTGGTTCTCATCCCTGATGAGTACCAAGGATATTCTGGGTGACAATGAAGCTGCTCCCAACTATGGGTATTTCAGGACACACAGAAGCTTCTTCCCACTAGTCCTTGGCTAATGTTAGGTACTCCTCTTGTTGAGTATCATTGTTATACCGAGTCATAAAGAAGTTTCTCCCCACCATGGGCATACCAGGTCCCACAGATGTCACTTCCCATCGGGTAATAGTATCTGATCCACACAGGGTCGCTCATCAGAAGACTTTAGGTCATAGTCAACAGCAAGGTTTCCACTAATTTCACACTTGTTCATTCATGAACCTTTCCCCATGCCATTCGTTGAATTTATACATCCTTTAAATCAAACATAGAGAATTTAAATAGATTATTTCCATCGTGAATGTCCCAACTCCACAAATGGATCATCAATGAAACACAAATTATTCATGTTATTGATGTTTTTCCAAAAAGGGTTGTGTTGGGTCTAGGTCCAGTCCGACCTGGCCTAGGGTCACCCGACTCGACATGGGTCTGCTGACCCAACCAGGGTATGCCAACCAAACATGGGCTCATTACCCAGCCTATACTGAGACCGGCATGGGTCAAGTCCATAGGGTTACGGGCCCGTTGATTCGTGGGTCCGTCCTGCTAACCTACATGGTCTACTATATGTAGACCAGTTCACTTTCCAGTCGGGACATAATAGGCTATCGTGTCTAGCTCGTCATCTCTCCTCCTGGCCGACACAGGGTTGTTCAGTCCATCTCGAACACATGACACATCAAGTGTTGGCACTACATGGATGCATAGTACAGTCAGAGAAACATTCGCACGCAGTTGAAGACTGCATGCCTCTAAAGAATGAGGCTCGTAGATGTGGTGCACTCCACCAAAATAGCCTCCCGGCTATGTCCAACTCCACCAGCTGTAGTTCTCCTCCTGGTTCTATGTACTGGTACACCGACGGAACACTCCGCAGACCAATAGGTCCGCTATGGGGGTCCGTTATTCGCGGTGAATGCACCTATGACCTCTGTTGCATATCTCTTTCACTAAGAAAACCTAGATCATGCATTTCCACCATCTTTAGAATTCCTCCACCAAGAATGAACATGGTGTAGGAATTTTGGGCCTTGTTCGTGTCGGCCTGGGCCCCCCTTATAAGAAGTTTATAACATGGGAGGGTAGGGTATACTGTTCCATCATCAATAATTTAATTTCGAAAAGAAAACTCATGATACATAACCCTCCTGAAAGAATGGACGATCCAAGAATAAACATGTTCATGGGTAGACCTTCATTCATTGTTTAAAATAATTATGGGGAAAACATAAACCAAAACAACCCCTACCATGATATACATTAGATTTTGAATTGTTCCACCTAAAAATGTTCATGATGTTGAAGGTGTTTGTTGATTCCTGGTCTCATTCATCGTAAGGCATCGACATCACTGGCGATACTTCCAGTGTTCTACATTCACCTCTAGAGGTAAATTTTGTCTTATGTTCATTGGAGGAAATTCCATGATTTAATTCCCAACTCTCCACCACATTATTATAATAAAAATGAAACACATCTCAATGTTTAGGTTACAGTAAGATGTTCCGTCTTTACGCTGTATCATTTATGAAATAATGTAATGGTTACTCTTTCACAAAATGGATCATTAAGGTGATTCTTTTGAAGAACCTCTTCCCCGCACTGTAGTGTCATTGTCTACCTCCCAACTGTGAGAAAATTAAATAAAATAACTTTTGAAGTAATTTTATTATTTTCTAAAAAGTTTAAAATTAAATTTTCTTTCCAACCCTTCATGGTTTAATTACTGTCCATTTTAGGAACATCCCAGTATTTTGAGCTAAATGTTTCCCTAGATATTTGATCTGACCGGTTCAAAATTTTGAGAAATCCGCACATACCTTTAAGTAAGTGAAGTCAAAAAAAGTTCAAAATTCTATTACGAGCTCACCAGGACTCGAAACCATGTGCCATCTAAGCATGTGGTTTTGAAATAATTCTATATAATTGAAAAAAAATTATACAAAAAACCTAGAACATTAAATTCTCCCCACCATATGGATTTTCATTCCCAATGGCTGAAACTATGGCTAAACATTTAAATGGGGGTACTAATTATGAATATGATCCTCCTGCTATCATGTTCTTCCCTAGAGATTTCCATGCTAGAACTAAATTCGCACTAAACGAATATAGTATCCACAAAGGACCCACTCTTTTTGATCCTCTATCTCTACTAGGAACTCTGAAATTTTTCTCCATCATCAATTTGAAGGTCTCCCCAGTCGATAACGAGTGACGGATCATGCCCCTACCTCTTCAACTGCGACACGTGAAATAAACTAAGCACCCAATTCATCTATGGGGGAATATCTAGGTGGTATTCCACCTCACAAACTCTACTCAGTATATGAAAATTTCTAATGAAAATTAAAGATAACTTGTCGCACCTGCCAAATCATAATAATCCTCATTTGGGTGATCCCCAAAGGAAAAGATGGCCTCCCTCATCAAACTCCAAGGGTCTCTATCACCTGTCAGAAAACAATTTATGTCAGCTCTGTGCATTCCACATCTTCTCCTGGAGGATTTCAAACTTCTCAGGGGTAGCATGTACCAACACTAAACCCATGAGTGCTGACTCCCCTGTGTCTATCCATCACATAGGTGATCTGCATGGCCGCATGTACAAGGCCTCAAACGGTGTCATGCCAATGGTGGAGTTATTGCAATTGTTGTATGAAAACTCAACATATGTTATGTGGTCCTCCCAAAAAACCAAAATATAGGACACAATCACGAATAATTTTTTCCATGGTATGTATATTCTACTCTGTCTGACCATCAGTTTAGGGGTGAAAAGTTGTGATCAAGCGTCGTTTAGTCTCAAACACCTCCTGCAATCCATTCTACGACCTGGATTTAATGTGGGCATCACAGTCTGAGATGATCATCGAACTCACCGCATAAAGACTCACTATCTCCAAGATGTATAGGAGTCATAATCCCTATATTGATTCTAACTTCTACATGGGTACAAAGTAAGCCAACTTGGTGAATCGTTCAACGATCACCCAAGTAGAATCATGGCCCATAGATTTGTGTGGTAACCCCTTCATGAAGTTCTTCGAGATTTCATCCCATTTACACTATATTACTTAAAGTCTCAGTGCCAAGATTGTTGGGACCTAATTCTAGACCTTCATGTATTGATAAGTGAGGCATCATGAAACAAACTCTTCCACTTCTCTTTTATACCTGGCCACCTGTACTAACATTAGAGGTAATGGTACATCTTTTCCACACCAAGATGTACCACCAAAGGGGATATGTGGAGATCCATTAACACCTCCTCATATAACATCACTGCTACTATGGTGCGCCCACTGAAAATAATGACATGATCCCAACCTATCAAAAATCCATCTGAAGGCTTTCCTGAGGATATATGAGCACATCGGGCCTTGCAGTAAACATCCACAAGTAGTGCCTCCCTGAATCGCTTTATGAGTGGGAGAGTGATAGTCATTGAATAAATTAAAACTACTCCATCACCATCCATGAAAGATATATAAAATGAAGCTAGGTTCCCTATCGCCTCACTCAATAGCTATAATCCAGACCTCTTACTGAGCGCATCTTCCACCATGTTCCACTTCCAAAGTGTATAGACTATCTCAATGTAATAGTCCTAGAGGAACTCCAACCATCTCTATTGTACCATGTATAGGTCCTTTTGGGATAAGATATACATGAGACACCTATGGTAGGAGTAGATAGTAAACCACTCACCCATCAAGTAGTGCTGCCACATCTTTAATACAAGGACCACTGCTGCTAATTCCAGGTCATGGTTCACATAGTTTTTCTTATGTTTCCTCAAATATTATGGGATGTAGGTGATCACCTCTCACTCTTAAATAGGATACAACCCATTCTGGTCTCTAATGAGTCACATAACACTAAAAACGAACACCCTCTTTTGCAGTCTCAAGATGGGTGCACTCGTCAGTCTCTTACTCAGCTCCTAGAAACCTTATTGGGACTTCATCATCCACATGAAGGGTTATACCTTCCATGTCATGGTTAATAAAGGTGAATCTACTCACAAAAATATTGGAAAAAACCTCTGATAGTATCCCTCCAACCCTAGGAAACATCACACCTCAGTCATGCTTCTAGGTGGATCTCAAGCATGCACTACATCTATCTTTACCAGATACACTAAAACACTTTCCTCTGAGATTTTGTGTCCCATAAAAAGGACCTCCCAAATCTTGAAGTGGAACTTGGAGATCTAACTATACTTCTGGTGATCTCAGAGTGTATCCTAGACTCTCCGCAGGTGTGTAGTGTTCTCCTCCTCTGACACTGATTACACAATGATGTCGTTAATGAAATCAACCAATAAATGGTTGAGGTAAGTCTATATGATCATTTTCATGAGTCCCATGAACACTAATCGGGAATTGTTCATAGTGAATGGAATCACCAAGAACACATAGTGGTGATACCATCATCTAAATAATTTCATTGGTACATCCTAATTTCGTACCCAAAGATGATGATAGCCTAATCTGAGATCATTCTTTGAGAACCACCATGTTCTCTTCATCTGATACAAAAGGACATCAATCCTTGGAAGTGGATACATTTTCTTCACAGTCACCAGGATCAGGCACTGGCAGTCCACACATATCCTCAAGAACTGGTATGCCTTCTTGGCGTACAACACCGGGGCTACACATAGTGAAACGATGGGACTTATGAACCCATTCTCTTGCATGTCCTCTAGATGTACCCTCAACTCACACTTCACTATGAGAGCCATCTGATATGCCAGTGTGTATATAAGTTCCATCTCATGGTATAGATTTATTTATAAGTCTACCTTCTTAATAGGTGGTAGTCCCATAAAATCCTTAGGAAAAGAATCCTCATAATCATCCACCACTACAAGAATACTCTGATTCCACTCGTCCACCAAATCGAGGGTGTGGCTAGCCAACTGTTGTGTGATTGTCTTTACCCTCGTCTGAGAAATTCCAAACTATGCTAAAAAGGTTCACAAATCTCGAGTGGGGGAAAACCTATTCCCATCCTCATGGACACATAACACATTGCACCAAAATCAGCCTATATGAGCACATATAGTAGATAACCAGTCAATATCCATGATGGCATCGTAAGGCCTGAACGCAACAACATGGATATCCCCGCAAAATCTCTAGCCTCTTAAAGAACGATCACAATGTTGGAACTAGTGTATAATCATCTAATTCTCTCCCATTTGAGTTTATACTCTATATGATTGATCCAATGTGTCTATTGGAATCTTCGAGCCTCCAACGAGGTCCATGGAATAGAATGTGTGACTAGATCATGTGTCTATAAGAACTACAGATAAGGGGGAGATGATACAAATCATACCTATAATCATATCTAGAGATTCATGGTTGTCATACTTCATCGCTTGAAGTTTTAGTAGCCCCTGTTAACCGGCTCCCTGAGCCCGTGGGGAACCACTTGGGGTGGTGGATGTAGATCCCCGATCCGTCATCCACTGCCTGTCACTCAGCCTACTCCCCTACCACATCTGTTTCCCTACAGACCTCTTCACTCAATCCACAGACTCTACCTTGGTGGTACCTCAACTATATATTGATCATCTGTGCAGCGGGTTGGGCATTCATGAGCCATGTTTCCCTACCCGTCAGACATGAACCACAACCAGGTCCCCTACTAACTCCCTCTAATTTGGGATCCCCGCATTGCTGACCCTGTTTCCTGGGGTCACCCGCTAAAAAACATGGCCCATGTGTGTCCCATCGTATGCTTCCTGGTACTCACCATTGAAGATTCAGCAGCATGAGGTCAGCTGGTAGCTCCATCTATTAGTTCATACTTCTCAAAGAATCTCTCTAAAAATAGGGCTCGCTCCTACACTCCAACCTAATTGGGGATGCTAAGAGACGACATGAATGCCTTGATCTCCATTATGAGTCTCTGATCAAAGGTATGTTACTTAATTAAAGGTTCCCACACCATGTATGTGATGTAACAAATGTGGTCTGTAAACCTTGCAGAGTAATCAACCCCTAATAGGATGACCTGCTGTTTGTGAAGTATCCATTGTATTCGCACCGAGCACAAGGTAATGGGATAAAAACACTTTTGTGAGAAGATGCTGGATGACTTCCAAATTGAGGGTCGCCTCATCCTAATTCGGAATCTTTAGACTCTAATACCTCCCTACCAATCCCTGGATAAGGATCATTTCTAAGATCACCATTTGTTCAATAGGTGTCCTCACTAATCAGAAGAACTGCATCCCTTCCTCCATCCAGTTCTCAGTAACCATAGGATCTGTCTATCCCCTTATCCTACAAGGGATCTGTCTCTAAAACTCGTTAGAAGCTCTGATCTTGCACACATCATATATTGGTAATTCCGGTAGTAACTACTAACCAATGGGTTGTGGAAAGAAAAGTGCACCACCGAATGAGGCCATCTCTAGAACTAGTCCCAGAACTGATTTCTCATTGCTTTGTGGGTTATCCACTTGATCATGAATCAGAATCCTAGCTGGATATCTATGAGGTGGAATCCTGAAATAGATCATGTTGAACGATAATAAGATGGTTATACCTACTGAGATGAGTCTTATTCATGAAAATCATAAGAAGACACTTATCCAGCCAGTGTTTTCATGTATTGAGCCAAAAAGCAGAATTCAGGTTCCTGGTGTACGGATACAATGACTTCCTCACTAACACTGGACTCCCCAAATCTGAATGTCGAACTTGAAAAATTTAGCATTATTTATTTATAACAAAAATATATATATTATCAGTTTCTCAGGTAGAAATGAAAACCTTTGATTCCAATTTTTCATGACTCGTCCATCGAGGCTCATGTCGTGACATACCCCAAGCCAACCTCCCAATGTCCATGGTTTTGCGACTAGTGCTAAAGGCAGAAACCAACAAGTGGGAATAATTTTCCTGTGTACCTATATGCACGCAAGAAAACCACATTCCAATGTCGGAAAAAGTAAACAAGAATTATTCTATGTAACCACTGAGTACAAGTACAACATAAAGGTAAATGTTCTGGAATAGAAAACCAACGAAAGACTACCTAGAAAAAAAGAATGTACAAAAGAAATCTGGAAAAAAATCTAATGAAAACACCAGCATATGGGTAAGTGTATAGTCAGTGTTGGAAGCTGTAGAAGAATTTACCATTTTTCAACTCTCACTGGGAACCACATGGTCTTGGGACACAATTTCCTCCATCAAGGCGTTGGTCATCTGCACCAGACACAACACGTTCAGGCGATGCTGGTAAAGTGGTGAGATTAAAATTACTCAGTATTGACCACCAAAAAAACAAAGGAAACACCAAAAAGAAATCCAAAACATTACCAAAATGAAATCTTATGAAGCATGATCACAATGAAAAATAGTTTAGAATAGGTATATTCTATATTAGTATAATAGTTTCATTAGTCACATCATTGAACACCACAGATATTGTAAAACTTATCCTTAATGAGTATAGTGGGCCTCCCATGTCACACATGAAGGCACATCCCATTAACCTTTGGACTATATCGGTACTCATCCCTGATTAGTACCATGGGTATTCTGGGTCACATAGAAGCCTCTCCCCATTGTGAGATTTATGGGTCACACGGATACCGCTTCCCACTTGTCTATGACCAAGCTGAGGTACTCCTCCTGTCGAGTACTGTGGGTATGTTAGGTCATATAGAATTCACTCCCCACATTAGGCCTTCCTTGTTACACAGAGTTCACATCCCACTAAGCTATAGTATCTGATCCAAACAAGGTATATCATCTACAATCATTATATCTCACCCAACTATAGGGTTTCCGCATGTAGCATGCTTGATCTTGAGAGAATCACTACCCACGCCATTAATTAAATTTAAACATCCATTAAATCCACCATAGATTATTCTGAAATATCCAACTTGTCAATAAATTTCCAACACGACAAATGTATTCTCAATTGGATGCTCGGTTTTTATATTATTGACATTTTTTCAAAAAGAGGTTGGTTGGGTCTGGGTCTGGTCCAAACTGGTTAGGGTGAACTAACCCATACTGGGGTCCATCGAACCGACATGGGTCCACTGACCCAACCCAGACCTGGCATGAATTAGGTCTATTTCATTGGGACACGGGAGTAGCCCGCTACTCTTATTAGTCTGCCACTGGCAGGCCGGTCCGTCGCCTATCCAGGATGCGGGAGGCCACCACCTTCGGCTCCCTAGCTTGCCCTACAGTCAACACAATGTCATTCCCTCTAGACTGGATACACAGTGCTTCTGGGGTCGGTGTTATGTTGTCTGTCAGTCTATGAGGCCAAACATTTCCACGTGGTTGAAGACCACGTGCCTCCAATGAATGTGGCAAGAGTTTGTGGGCCACTCCCTTGATGTGGCCTCCTGGCCGCGTCCGTCTCCACTAGCCTCTGGCACATGAGGATGTACTTTACTCCAACGTGGCACGAGTTAGCCGTGGTGCTCCTCCTGGTGCATCATTGAGGCACACATCCACCCACCTCCAACCACTTCCACAATCCACCACCGCCACCATCAGTTACATGCTCCTGTTCATCGATATTACACTTTACAGAACACCGAGTCTGCTCCGGTGGTTATGTCTTCAAACTGACTATGCCTATGGCCTTCGAGGGATATGCCATTATTTTTAAAGGCCTCAAACATACCTTGTCTCCATTTCAAATACACATCCACCATGAAAGCAGAAGTAGGACAGGGGTCGAGCATTGTTTTTGTTGTCTTGCACCATCAGCGTTAGAAGTTTATGACTTGGGAGGCATGGGTATAATGTTCCATCAATAATAATTTAATATAAAAATGAAAACCCAAGAAACATAACCCTCCAGAAAAAATGGACGATCCACATATAAGCATGATCATGGGTTGATTCACATTTATTATTTAAAATGAATAATAGGGTAAACGTACACCATAACAACCCCTACCTCAATCGACATTCGATGTTGAAACGGTCTTCCCATGAATGTTCAAGAAGTTAAAGGCATTCTACGATTCCTAGTATCGTTCTTTGTAAGGCGTCGACATCTTGAGTTATCCTATTGGCGTTCATAGTTCTTCATCATAAAGGAATTTTGTCATAGGTTCTTTGGAAGATATTCCAATGTTTAATTCCCAACTCTCCATCACATTAGTTTAATTAAATGGAAACACATCACATCGTTTCTATTACATTGCAACATTGGATCATTAAGCTGTTTCATTTAGGAAACAACGTAGCAATTACACTTGCACAAAACAAGTCATTAAGGGGATTTCTTTAAAGTGCCACATCTCTGCACCACAACATCATCGTCTTCCACTCAACGTTATGAAAATAAGATAATGTTACTTTTAGGTTATTTTAATGTTTTCCAAAAACTCTGAAATTTAACATTTCCATTCGACCCATACCAATAAATGTTTTTTATTTTCTCTGTGAATCCCAACATTTTGAGTTCTATGGTTCCCTTGGATTTTCGATTCAAGGACCAGCTGAAATGTTTTAGAACACCACTCTCATGTTTACATAAGTGAACATAATAAAAGTTCAAAATTACATTCCAGGCGCACTGGGCCTCAGAATCACGTGTTTTCAATGCGTGTGGTCTCCAAATAATTCAGTGGAATAAAAAACAATTTTAAAAAAAATTATAGTGCATTACATATGGGGTCTATTTTGAGGCATCTTGATCTAGGTTTGGTTAACTTCTCATTAAGGGAGATCATGTTGTAGATTATGGATCATGAATATTGTTAGTTCATGATAAGGAATTAGTAAAACATGATCTATAATCAGTTTCTATCGTCCATCCCTTGAGAACATTGTTTTATTAAATTTTTTGTTATAAATCGACAATGCTCACAAATCAAAAAACATTAAAGAAACATTTCGCACATAGGGATTTGAATCTAAGGAAACATATATGGATGAAATATCTATAGATTATTGAATTCAAATTGATGTATACACTGGTTAAAGAGAGATATATGGATGATTCCTTGAGTGGGATGTTATATAAGCATTTGGGTAAAGATGATTTAGATTAGTGGTATATAATGACATTCGTAGATGATATGCATCTTGATTGTTTTGAGCAAGGTATTTTGGTTGTTTTATTTTGATCATTTTTTATTATTAATTTTGTTGAAATGGTTAAATATGTAGAGAAATCTAATCTTGAATATATAATAATGAGTTTAAAATGAAATAGTGGGGAGGAAACTAAGGGACACGTTCTAGATGAAATTTACATATAGTATTTTATTGATCGTACTATGGTTCTTTAAACAAATCAAGTACAACTTCTTTTTTCTACCTAAAATCATGATGGGTTATTAATCCTAGAATCTGGAAAATGTATAATTCTTTGAGAGAATGGTTTTGGTGTCCGAAAAAGAAGAAGAATGTAGTACAGTTTGTTTGTGGATGCCTCATCTATTAGAAGATTAAAGAGATGTAGCGATGAACAATAGGTATGTTGAAAACATTATCAATTACCTTATAAAAATAGTATTAAATATGTATTTATTTTCTCAAAAGACATCCAAAATGGTTAGGAAACATGATTCTATGAGGGTGATTATGGATCGGCTCTTGAATTCAGTAGACTTAACCACTATTAACATTTAAAAAATGGTGCATGATAAGTCAAAACACTATATTTAGGATGTTTTGAAGAAGTATAGAATTACAATATCTATTGTTTCTAACCAGGACCCAGTATTTAGATCTTTGGTTTTTAAGTACTTACAGCATTCCCTTGTATCATATTTGACCATGAGGATAGTGTATTATCATAAAATTAACAGATAATCTATGTGGAAGATCCAAATATTAGGATACATGATTCAAACATTTGTGATAGTTTTTGGAGGATCATGAGAGAGACATATACCTTTATTAGATTTATCCTAAAATAACCATTATTAGGACTCAATACATATATCTATTTTGAAGCATTGTATGAATAACCCATTCATTCTCCACATTGTTGGGTGGAAATATGTGAGACTTCACTTTTTGAAAATAGAATTGTGTAAGAGACATCAAGGAAGATTTATATGATCATAAAGTATATTCTAATATCTTACAGTTTTTTAAAATTATATTAGAATAATCATTTATTATCGTAATCATTTGATGTGGATGATAATGTTTTCTTCATAATCTCTCCAAGGTTAGGGAATCATCATTTTGGGGATAAAGGAATGTTGTATACTTGAAATATTGGCCCTTTTAATATACATTAATGTGTTGGTAATGTGGCTTCTCCGTTAGCTTTTTTGAAAAAAATTAAATTTTATAAAAAATGTGTTTCATGTATCTCAATTGATGAAGTTCCATCCTAATCATGACCTTGTGATCCGACAAGAACAATTTGATCATCAAAAGTATGCTTTGATTACCATGTGATGATATGAATTTTGGATACAAATGAGAAGCTCATGTGTGGTAAAAGTATCCATTTATTATGGGTTTTATGGAAGCATGGTTGTATTTAGGAAAAGATAATGAATCTTGAAAAGAAACTAATAGAGTTGTGGCCCAATCACTTTTAAAAAATGCATGTAAACCAGTTTCTTAGGATATAGAGACTAATGATTGGGAGACTTTAACACCACATGATTAATGTAGGTTACCTTTTCTTTTTTTCAAGTTATATAATTCTTATATTATATTTTTAGAGTTCACAAATGTTTGTGGAGTTTTTTTGAAATGTTTATGAAGGTACATGGTTTGGTATTGGATAGTAGAAAAAATTTATTATCTCCAAGATATCATGAAAGGTGACGTTGTGTGTCACTAGGGAGGGGTATGTTTTTGAAAACCCATGTCAGTATCTAGAAGAAACCATGAAAAATGATTCAATGGGGAAAACATAGTTATTGAATGTGGATTTAATCTATGTATACTAATCAATTGAGAGGTTGGACTTGTTATAGTGGATCTGTACACTTTGTGAATGGGTTTACAAAACATATCTAATAACAATGTGGCTTCTTGGGAAATGTTCAGTATTATTTTTATAGATCAGGAAGGGTTTTTAAACCATGTGACCCAACTATGTGTCCTACACTAAATTATTTCAAAATTAATTTTAATTTAGAATATGGCTTAGCAGGTTTTTTTAATCCACTACTATTCCAGGGTATCAAACTACACTATCTACCAATATTACATTAGTGAATAATTTTTATTGAGACTAAAATTTTGTGTGAATATATGTTCATTGGAGATCCAAAATCATTGGTAAGTCCCTGTTCAACATTATGATTCTTAGACATACTCTTTTCTTATCTCTCTCTCTCGAAGAACCCAAAAAAAAATCTATTATATATATATATATATCAGGTATTATGTTAATCCTCATGATATATTTTTTGGACGTATTTATTGGATTGTTTTTTATCGATAATCTAGAATACCTTTCGGTTGTTCATCATTTTTTTCCTCCGTTGAGTGGAAAGTGGCTTCACTTTCTTCTTCACATATTCTAGATCATTCACCCTTGGTTTAATATAATTGTTTATCATTTATTTTACAAATAAAATGATGAAAAAATTCATAAAGTAATATCTTTGGTTTAAAATTTAACAATTTTTAATTTGATTGGATTTTGGAAACTACATTTTTATAAAAATTTATTATGATATTAAAATTATGGATATGTTAAGAATAAGTGAGATGATTCAATCAATTTATATGAAATATGATTTTTTTAAGACATTGTTGTAATGAGTTCAATTTTTTTTGATGTAACCCTAAATAAGAGTCATGTACCTTTAGGGATCCTAGTGATTCGCCTCCTAGTGTTAACATTATGGGCGAGTGAGTAACTACTCTTGAGTATTGAACAATCACAAATAATGCATGTGTATGTTTGAATGTTTGTGTGAGTTACATGTTTTGGTATTCCATGTGGAAAAGGAAGGATGAAAATATTGATTTAGTTTTTTCTTAATCTTTTTTATTGTGATAAACTATTTTGAATTTCTCACCCTATGCTGTATTATTACTTTATTTATTATGAAATTATATTTTATACTATGATCAATTAGTTTTTTTATTAGTGCAACATGTTGGGATCTCTCTAGTGATTTTATATTTAGTGATATAATAACCCCCTTATTGGGAACATTAGTTCATTTAACGATTTAATTTACCAGGAAACATGAAAGAGAATGGAATATTACTTATATCGTGAACTTTATATCATGGATGAGGATTGTGGAGTTGGATTTTGGGATGGTTGGAGTGATTCATGGAATGATTTTACTTTGGTGTCAAAATTTTATGTTGTATTTTAGTCAATTTTGGATGTATCATTTCATTTTTTTTATCACTCTAATTTTTTACCCATTGTTTTCTCTTTGTGGATATATTATTTATAATCATGAATCATATCGAAAGTTTGTTTTCTAGTATTTATGTAGTCATGTTGATTTTTATATTTAGGTAAAATCATATAATAATGCTCCATCAATACCTTGTCATTTATTTGCATCATTTGGTTCCTAGGGGATGTCACCTAAGGTTAGTAGATCATTATCCCTTCCCAAGCCAATGAGTTAGGGAGGGATGTTACATCATTTCAATGATTCCACTGAACATTCATTACTAGAAGTGATATATGATCTCTAATGATCCTTAATTATTAGATTTAAATTCCAATTTGTAAGAATCCCCCACAATGAAGAAGGTGTCACATGATTTTTATTACATATATAATGGATAATTTAATTTGAAAAAATAGTAATTGGAGACCAGTATTTGATGAAATAGGGTATCACATTTACAATGAATTGGAGTTTACTTTTCTATTTTCTATCATTTTGGATTTTTTGGAAGTAGAAAAAATGGATTTTTCCCCACACTGATGGTTTCTTTCTGACAGAAGTTGATAATATGAATTTTGAAAATGATCACCATTAAAAGATTTATATCTTATCTTTTCTATTAGAGAATAATTTTTTAATTTTTAAATGTCTCAAAATTGATAAATATATATGGGATAAATATTATAATATCTATAACATGAAGGAGAAATTTATTTATGCTATGTTCTATGCTTTGTGATGTATGCGTGTATATATATGGATGAATTGTGATGGGACATTTGATTGTTTTTTCAATGGGTAAATGATGTTGTGAGTATTATGAGAGTGTGTGGTCAAAAGTTGGTAGATTATGATATTATTGAAAATATTTTACATATCCGACCAAATAATTTTGAAGTTAAATCCCTATGATTAGATGAAAAATACCCATGATATTTTCAACTTGATGATTTCTACAGTATTCTAAATTTTTATTTATTGTGGACTGATTATGTTGGTAAAAAATAGGTAATGTCTAAAAAGACACTATGTTTGAAATGATAAAATTATTATAATGGTCATATTATTTACTATTAATATAATTAATTTCGTTCTCATAATTCAAATTCTTATATAGATGTGAAATTCTGTAAAATAATTTCTCTTACTTCTAGAAATTTAATAATAAGAAAGGGAAAGTGCAAGGAGAACCTACAACCGAATTTTTTAATTGTTCAGTTATTTTAAATATTTTAGAATATATTTCTTCAATATAATATAATTACAATGATTCAATGATTAAAGTTACAAAATATTATGAATAAAGAGTGAATTTAGAACAAATTTCATTTCAAAAAGATAGGGAAATAAATTCTCAATGGGAAAAATTATCAATATATGAAGAAGGTAAATGTAATGATAAGGATGAAGTGGATTACATTGATAATGATAATTCTGAAATCCTACCCATTAATAATGTTAATGGTGATGATTTCATTAGTGATGGAAGAAATATTTATGAAAATAAATATAATAAGACTTAATATAAATTTATACTGAAGAGAGAAATTAGAAAATGTACCTCAAAAAAATTCAATTCATGAAAAGTATAATAGGAAATGGAGTAAATATGATCAATCTATATCGTGTGTAGTAGTGGATCATGAAGAATTTAAAACTAAGATGTTTGAGGTGATTAATTTTTAGAAAACATTCTATTATATTTAGACAAATTTTATTTTTAAGATACATTGGAAGCATAGAGAGTCATTGAAGAATCATGATATTACTCAACTGGTGTATGAATAATTTGATGAATAGAAGAACCTATATAGACACATAATTCAAAACATTTTTTGAGAACCATGATATTTATCAAACAGGTGTAATGTGAAATAAAATCAATATAATAAAATTCCTGGCTAATGTTAATGTCTAAACGGTTTAAAAAGTCTAATATGAAGATGAGATTAAAAAGAATCATGTTTGGGGATAAATACAATGATTTTAAAAAATATGAAAATTATATAAACTGAAACATTGGTTAAAAATTATATATTATAGATGACTCTAAACATATTATTTGGATGTGTGTTATGGAGAATTAAATGTTGGTACTTTATCAAAATAACCAATCCCTAAAATGATCTTGTATTAATAATCGAAATATGTATGAATGGAAGAAACATGTTTCTAAAAAACATGTAGTTTTCTATTGTAAATATGATTTTTAAATATATTTCTGGTATTTTATAAGATATAAAATATTAAAAAGGTTTTTTATTTAATTATGATCATCATTCTGACTCTAGATGAACTTCGAGGGAAGATTATGGGGAGATGTATCCCACTCAAAGGTAAAATATTCAGACACATTCTAAAAAAATTGTATAAATTTTGAGAATAGGCAATGACTATTCTTAGATAATTTTGAATGATTTGGTCAGCCATGACATCTTTATAAAATATGTTTCCCTATTTTACTATCTAAAAATGGAGGAATGTCTTAACATTTAGAGAATAATGGTAAAGAAAAACATGTTGTTGTAGAAGTTTCACTTAAACCCTCAATAAAGGAATGTTAATAGATTATGTTTATTGGGTAATAATTGTATATTAAAAGTTACTTGCTGTTTTGGAATGATGTTTAAAATTTTATATATGGCTCTATGACCTTTGGAATTGGTGGTTCACTGAAGATCAAATAGGTTTGTTATGATATTATAGTAAAAGAAAAATTAAAATCCAGGAACATTAATTATATTAAATAGCTGAAATACATCATGTTGAGTGTTCAATAGCATAGTGATAAATGAAATTAGGAGAATTTATGTAAATATGTGTTTTTAATGAAGATAACTAGTGATGAAAAGGATGTTAAAAGGGTAAATAAAACAAATGGTAACTTTTTTATGTGGTATATTCCTAAAATTCATTCAAGCCGAGCATGAAAGATGAAAAAGAACATTAGCTCAAAATTCTCAGACATAATTTCTAAATGAGTATGAGAATTATTTCTCAAAGAGAATATTTTCATGATATAACTAAGGTGATGAGATTTATATATTGGATTATATCAACAACATAGAATGGTAAAATTACTAATTCTTCACATATATAATGTTTAGATAAAAAAAACTAATTCTTTATAGTTAATTAATTTTGATATCATAGGGCCCATGAGAAACACATCAATGAATGGAGAAAATTATTTTCTTTCCTTTATATATTGAATATATTTCAATATATGTATTGGGTTTATGAAACATAAATCATACGCATTAAATAAGATCAATAGTTTAAGGATGTGTGCTAAAAAATAGTTTCGTTACTCTTTGAACTGATTCTAGATATATTGTGGTGTTTGCAACACTCCAAGATTTCATAGTACGTTACTTCTTCAAAGTAATTAAATAAAATGCACTATACGCAACACTGAGTTCATGTGCACTAGGAATTACCAAACTAGCCCTTCATATAGGGTTATGAATAGTATTAAATTAAATTTGAACATTATATAATCCATATAATTTTATAATTTATATTATATGCTTCTTAGACATAATGTGAGAAAAATTCATTTGTTTCAGATAAAAGAAGTATTTTATGAAAAATGAAATTTTACCACCTTTTAACAGAGAATGCTTTTTAAATCCAATGTTTGAAACTTTTATATATTAAATTTGACAAAATAAACTTCTTCTTTAGAATTGGGACATATGAATTTAGTTTCAATAAATTTTTGGTGTTTTTATGATAACTTTTATATTTGGTTGAATAGTGAGAAATACTATATTTTAACTGAAAACAAATTTTTTATTACAAATAATTTATAGTGTTAAATTATAAATTTTAATGGTTTGGATGTATAAATAGATTATATTTTTACAATTGAATCCAATACTGGTGATTTTATGTAATTTCACATTGAAACTGGACATAAACAAATGTCAATCATTTTATATATATTATTTTTTTTAAAATTACATATCTTGGTTTTGAAAATGGTAAATACTATTAAAAAATAAATGCATCTATATTTTTAAAATTGGGTAAAATAGACTTCAATTTTGAATTCAAAATTTTCATTGGGTGATTTTTTTATATGTTTCTGAAAACATTCAATTTTTAATAAATAGTGAAAAACACTACGTTATTGGTTAAAACCGACTGTTCATTTAAATAATTATTTATTTCATATAAATTTATTATAGGTAGAAATATATACATAATACCTATATATGTTCAATGTAATTCAATGGAGTCATTTTATAATTAGTTTGGATATATAGAAATTTAATTGAAATTTTACCGTCTTTTACCCACCTCCTAAGAGCATTTTCAAATTTGCATAAAAATTAATTTTTCAGCTTCTGTAAATTGAATTTAAAAAATCCCAGAGAGGCGATTGATATCAGTAAGTGAATTTTGGATCAATAAGATAAAAATAATTTTGTGTGAATAGTAACTTTTTTATTTTATTTACCACGGTAAAAAGTAAATATGACATTTGAGGGTAAAAATGAAATTATTATTAACCTAGTACATGTACTAATTCTATTGGATAAGTGTAAATCCATTAAAATAACTTTATGAATAAAATATGATCCTTTAGGTCCACATGGATTAGATTAAGACATTTATTAAATTTTTTTGAAAGAATAGTTAAAAGAGTTTAAATCAATGTTTAACAACTAATACATTTTTAATATATGGTAATACATAAGATAAATTAAACTATAAATATTCATTAGAAATAAAAAAAGTTTTCCTACATAATGGTATTTTATTTATATTTTTTAAAAATTAAATTAATAAAATTATGTGTGACACAATGATGATGCAGTAAATACCATATTAATGAAAGATTAAAATAATAGATATTATAAATATCCAAATAAATGTAGTTTGACGCTTTATATGAATTATACTAATTTTATAAGTTCATCTGACATGTTAGGGTTGGTTAGATGAATTTTTTTGATGTAATAATTCTGTTATGAATTTAGAAAAAACAAAATACCAAATTGTTTGAAAATTGACATAAAATACTTTTTAGAACAAATCTTAAATTATTAATTGATATTTTATTCCTAGAAATATATGGTTTGGAAAAAATACTTATATAATGATAGGTGTATCATTAATGAACATCTTAGGCATCGCGTGGAAGTATATAGTACGTTTATTAACCATATAATATAATAATACAAAGAGACCTAGTGAATGTTGAACTATTAAACAAAGAGTTAAATCTATATGATAAGGTTAATATAGTGACACAAAACTGTCTAAAACATATCGGTTGAGTGGTTTTCCACCCATCCCCACCTTAGAATTTAAATAAATCATTTTTGAGCCATTATAAACCGAAAATCAATTTATTATAAAATAATATTTTATGTTTTTTCTATGTGGCCGCTCACCCTTCTTATAAAAGGGCACTTCACCTTATCTCAAATTAACACATCCAAAGCCATTTGGATTGGCCAATCCATGAAAAAATATCCTCTAAAATTTCCTTCATTTATCCTAGAGGGATTCCATTATTTAGAAAGCCAACATAATGATCCCTTTTGATCAAATTAATAGGAAGAACCCAAAGAAGAGGAATAATATTTCATCACCTCTTTCAAGTTTCCTTCTTCTTCCAGTACCTCTTTCTTTGTTGTTTCCATTTTAAAATAATAACTACAGTATTTTAATATAATTTAATGTTATTATAAATATGGTACAACAATATCCATTATTTTATCTATCCATTGAATGACATGTCACCATATGTGCGTACGTACGGCTTACCATCATCATGTCGTGGTGTAATTTTTATTTAATACATTATTATTTGGATGGGTATAATAATGATGGTATTTGAGGTGAATAGTAAATATATCATGATAATGATTCTTTATATATGATATATCATCCAATTATATATTATTTTAATATCAAAGTAATGATATTGTCGGTCGTGTGTACGTACATATTACTGTCTCCACGACGCGATGAGATTCATTTACACGTTCACCATTCAACGTTGACTATAAAAATACAAATTTTTAATAAGTAAATAATATATGAAATAATAATTATACAGGATATATATATATATATATATATATATATATATATATATTTATTTACATTCATCACATTCACTTACTTCCAATCAATACGATATGAAAACAGAAATAGCATTTATGCGTACGTACGATCTGTCGTCTCTATAAATGATGTTTTCCATTTAATATATATAGCTATTATATATAATTATTTTCTAAATATATATTATATATAAATCATGGTTTACATTTTTGATGTATTTAAATCATGATCTAAATGATACGATCAAGAATAAATGGTTAAAACATGTACGATAAAGATAGCCATTATTACCAGAAATGTTAATTTAACATGGGAACCATTATTAAATGTGTAGTATAAAGTCATAAATGAATCATGATTGATATTATAAATATGAATATGGTTCCGGTATAATTTAATAACATAATATGGTCATTATACAAGAGGTTAAACATACCCTCGACCAAAAACATTGTAAGGTAAGGGCTAATTTGACGATCTTTTTGTTATACAAGGTTGTTTTTACGTTACTATCTACTATGACTTATTTATTATCCATGTCTATTATTCATAAAAGTGTTTTCAAATTGATTCTTTTAAATAGTCTCATTTTACTAAAACATCATTTTAAATGTTTTAAATATTTATTCTCCTAAATCATTCTCATTAATGTCCATGTTTTAAAAATGGGTTTTAAGGATATATTTATATGGACATGAGTGTTTTCTTAAATGTTAATTCCTTTAAAATGCTCCAATGTGGTACGGGAAACATTGATTCCAAAATGAATTTAAATTTCTTCCTTTCTAAATTGTGTGACTTTTAAATGTTTTCATGAAAAAGGAATATTTATCTTAAAGAGTTTTACAAATCCTTTTCATCCAAACCAACATCCTTTGATGGATTTTAAACATGTTTGAAGATGATTTATTAAAAGACAAATACTTCATACTGTATTTAAGGTTTTGTGATATGTATTATTGTAGATGTGTTTTTTTATTCCATTCATGATTTATGGACAAATTATTGAAATTTCCTATGCCAGTTTTAATACAAATGTTTATGTTATGTTTTAACCTTTTCATGCGAGGAATGCATTGGGCATAGTAAGTGAAGGTTGGAGCCCTCTATATTACCTCGATGCATCGGTAGGTCTCATGAGACAAAATAGTGTCTTGGAACAAGGACTTGACAAAATCTTATTTGTAGTCTAGGAAAAATGCCTTCACTAGGTGGTTATGAAAGTCTGGCATTATGAATTCCATCATTATGAAAGTGGGTATTGATATTTCATCTGATTATTCGACTACTAGAATATCCATGTGAATAAATAAATAGAATTATTTGATTTTATCTTTTCCATATTATGCCTAAGTTCATGTTTAAAAGGCTTTGGTTTTATTCATATACATTGCCTTAATTGTTTATGCATTTTTATTAAATTTTTTGCTACATTGTCATCCTTATTGAGCACTTGAGTTCACCCCTTTCTATGTTTTATTTTTCCCAGTATTCAAAGAAGTGTTTTATGTTTGAGATGTAGGGTTAAGCTAAAGGAACAATGACATTCTCAAAGGATTATTTTTTCTGTTGTATGTTAGAATGTGTAATACAATGTTCATGTATGTAATCTATTTTCCAAGACTGGTAAATTGATCAGTCCTTCGGGACGTGATTCCTTGTAATCATGCCATTGTATTAAAATAATTCACTGACTCTGGGTAACTAGGTATGGGTCATTACAGTTGTTATCAGAGAAAATTTAGCAATAACCTTGGAAATAAGATTTAGATAAAATATGATTAAAGCACATTACCCTACGATAGATTTTGAGGATTAGTATTGAAGAACTTCCTAAATTTTTGGTATGGTAGATATTTTGTGTGTTTTTAAAGAAATACATCCATGTATGGAAATGAGCAGGTAGAGGTGGCTCTGGCACAGATGTACCTAGGGGTAAATCCAAAAACACAGCTTTGAGCTAGACTTGAATTGGAACTGTTGCACAACAATGGGCCTTGCTGCACTCATGGTTACGATACTCTCGGGGGATATGCTTGAGATAATTCTCATTTTCATTACAAACTATTATGAGGGGTTTATGAGTATATAATTCCAAAAAAAACATTTTTTTTATGATTATGGATTGTATCCACAAACTATTCAATTTACATTAGGAATTTTACATGATTGGAATTATTCATTGCAATTCATAAACGGGCCTATTGTATGACATTGTATGGAAATGGAACCCAGTAGAAGGAATGTAAAGTCCATCAATACATATGATCCAAAGAGTACTATGGATCACATAATTCATGTGATTAAGCCATTATTTATAAGGGTAATAGTCTCTCATGTATTCTCAACATATGAAGAAATAGTATCATTTGTTAATAAGATATGTAAATAATTCTCTGAGTCGTATGGCTTTGAAGGGAAGCAAGAGAAGAAAATGATGGAAGAGACAAAGATGGATAAAGGGAAGAGGGAAAAGAAGAATATTCTTATATGTGATAACATTGGAAATAGTCACCTTGGTAAATGTTTAAATGGAATGCAGGTTTCGTATAAGTGTGAAGAAAAAGTAAACCAAGTACGTGATTGCAAGGGTGAAAAAAAGGTTTCAAATGTACAATGCTTAATTTGCAAAGAGATGAGACACTACGCAAATCAATGTCTAAATCATAAGAATATACCCCAAATTCTACTATTAGATTAGAATCAAGTTATTATACTATCAAAGATGATGAAGAATGATTAATAGTTCATATGTTGTTATTAAAGTATTTTTTTCATTTTAGTGTCGTATCAATGATGTACTGGTTATATGAATTATGGAAACAAATAATGATTTTACTTCAGTACTATTTAATTAAAGAAATGAGATTGTGTGGAACAAATAAATGTGACTCAATAGCAGGTTAAATTTTTGGAAAATATTTGTTTGCGAGAAAGATAAACCATAATATTATTTTGATACAGAGGGAGTGATTTTGGAATATTATATGATTGATATGGATAAATTATATTGGATATTCTTGACTACCTTGAAACAGATTAATGATTTGTATATTCCATCATTTTTGGAGTTTACAAAATTTTTTGATAGAAGAAGTATATTCAAAATTATATAGGGATTAAAAGAGCATGACTGTAATCAATAAGGTTTTATGGTAATTCAAAATTAAGCAGTTTTATACAAGAATACAAGAAGAACATGTTCATATGTTATTACATGGAAAAAAGGATCTTCATTCTGTTTACCTTCCTTATAAAAATTGGACTATGAGTTTGTAAAGAAGTATTAGAAATAATTTTAGTTTGAGATTATTTATGAATTTACATAAAAAGGACGTCCTGGAGGTCGGTCGGCAACCCGTCATGTCCGGCAAGGCCGTGAGACTTGAACCCTCAACTGAAGGGCGACAAGGGTGTATCACATACCACTGGCCCACGTGTTGTCCTAGATTGAATAATGTATATTTTTTAATGGTCTAGTTGATGAATAATAAATTCATTTTTTTGGAACCCTATATGAATAGGATAAATAGAATATATTTTTTAAGATGAATTATCATTTGGAGTGAAATATGTGTTTGTGGTAGGAATTAGTTGAAGGATAAAACTCTACTTATTGAGTATATATATATATATATATATTTCCCCTCTTATTCTTTGGGTAAAATAATTATTCAAAATTATGAAAGGGATCATAAATCCAAAAACTCGTCATCCTAATAACTTATGTTTTGTTGAACAGATGGTATTTTAAATCATCATAGATAGATGGATTTGAGACCCTCAATTTTACACTTGTTTGTGATTGATGACCTTAATCAGTCCCTATAAATATTTATGGTCTACCTCCAATTATGTGTATATAATTTCAGCCAATGTTCAACTAATCGAGATAATTATTAGTTGTTACCCTTTCATTTCCCCTTCCCTCTTATTAAGACTAAATTTTATTAACCCAATTTCCGATGTGGCTTTTCCCACAGAGGTATTTTCTCTTTTCGACTTTTTATTTTTGAAGAACAATTTAAAATTGAGAGGATGCGATTTATTGAAGGATGGAAGAATGTAACACCCCCATTTTTCATAGTACGTCATTTATTCAATGTAATTCAATAACTTCCACTACACACAACACTGAGTTCAATCGCGCCAAGAATTACCAAACTAGCTGATCCCAATCAGTTATGAATAGTATTAACTGAATTTTTAACATTATAGAATCCTTATAATTTGAAAATACATATTATGAGTTTCATAGACATAATGTAAGAAAAAATTCATTTTTTAGGTAAATGATGTATTTTTCAAAAAATGAAAATTTTCTACCTTTTAATGGAGATGCATTTTTAAATCCAATATTTGAAACTTTTATATATTCAATTTGACAAAATAAACTTCTTTATTTATAATAAGGACATAATAATATAGTTTCAAAGATGTTTTGGTGTTTTTCTGATAACTTTCATATTTTTGGTGAATAGTGAAAATAACTATATTTTAACTGAAAACAAAATTTTAATTAAAAATAATTTATTGTGTTAAATTATACTATTTAATGATTTGGAAGTATAAAGTGACTATATTTTTAATATTTAATCCAATTCTGGTGATTTTACGTAATTTATCTTTGAAATTGGACATAAATAAGTGTCAATCTTTTGAATGTAATTCTTTCTTAAAAATACACATTTTGGTTTTGACAACTGGAATTAAATTTAAATTAATAAATGAAATTTCTAGGTTTTCAATTTGGTAAAATAGATATTATTTTTAAATTTTTAATATCATCATTAGCTTATGGTGAATTTTTTTTATGTTTCTGAAAACATTCAATTTTTTATGAATAATAAAAAACATTGCAATATTGGTTAAAACGGACTTTTCATTTAAATAATAATTTATTTCATTTAAATTTAATTTAGGTCAAAATTTATACATAAATCATATATATGTTCAATGTAATTCATTGGATTCATTTTATAATAAGTTGAGATATATAAAAATTTTATCGAAATTTTACCGTCTTTTACCCACCTCTTATGAAGATTTGCAAATTTTCATAAAACATAACTTTACCACTTTTGTGAATTGATTTTCAAAAATTTGAGAGACATCGTTGATATTAGTAAGTAAATTGTGGTTCAATAAGATAAAAATAATTTTTTGTTGATAGTAACTTTTTACAATTATTTACCACTGTTAAACGTAAATAGGGTACTTAAGGGTACAAATGATACTATTATTACTCTAACACATGTCTTAATTTGATTGGATAAGTTTAAAATGACCGAAAACAAACATAGGAATAAAATATGTTTCTTTAGGTCCTCATGGATTAGATTAGGACATTTACTGTTATTTTATTTAATGAAGAGTTAAAAGAGTTAAAACAAATGTTTAATAACTACAACATTTTTAATATATGTTTATATAAAAGATAAATTCGACTATAAATATTCAGTAGAAAGATAAAATGTTTTACTACATAATTGTATTTTATTTATACATTTTAAACATTATATAATTAAACTCATTTATGACTCATTAATGATGTAGTAATTACTGTATTAATGAATGATTATAATAATTGAAATTATAAATATACAAATAAATGTAATTTGATACCTTTTAGGAGTGCCACTAATTTTCTAGGTTAATATGACATGTTAAGGTTGGTTATATTAAATTTTTTTCAGGTAATTATGATGTTATAAATTTATAAAAAACAAAATACCAAATAGAGTCAAAATTGACATAAAAGAGGTTTTAAAAAAATATTATATTATTAATTGATATTCTATTCCTAAAAATATATGATTCAGACAAAAGACTTATATAATGATATTTGTATCATTAATGAACCACTTGGGGTTCTCCTAGAATTATATTGTAGGATTATTATCCATATAATATAAAAATAGAAAAAGACATGGTAAATTTCAAACTATTTAACTAAGAGTTAAATATAAATGATAATTTTAATATAGTTACCCAAACCTGTATAAATCATATTGGTTGAGTGGTTTTCGACCCATTCCCACCTTATATTTTAAATAATTCATTTTTTAGCCATTAGAAACTGAAAATTAATTTATTATAATATAATATTTTATGTTTTTCCGAAGTTGCCCCTCACCCCTCTTATAAAAGGGCACTTTCCCTTATCTCAAATCACCCCTCCAGAGCCATTTCTCTTAGCCAAACCCTGCAAAAATTTCCTATAAACAGTCTACCCTTAATCCTAGAGGCATTACATTAGTCATAAATCAAACATGAGGATCCCTTTTGATCAAATAAAAAGTAATAACCTGAAGAAGAGGTAAAATATTTCATCACCTCTTTCAACTTTCTTTCTTCTTCCACTTCATCTTTCTTTGGTGTTTATATTCTAAAATAATAACTCTAGTATATTATATATATATAATATGATGTTATTATAAATATGGTATACCCTTATCCATTATTCTATCCATCCTTTGAGGGATGTTTCACCATACGTGCGTGCGTCCGGCTTACCGTCTCCACTTCGTGGTGTAATTGTTATTCAATACATTATTATTTGGATGGGAATAATAATGAAGTGTAATTGATGTAAATAATAAATATAACATCGTAATTATTCTGTACATATTATATAAAATCCAATTATATTTTTTTTAATATCAAAAGAATGATATTATTTCCCGTGCGTACGTATGGATTACCATCTCCATGACGCGATGACAATCATTTCTACGTTCACAATTCAAGGATGACTATAAAAATACAAATTATTAATATTTATGTAATATATAAAATAATAATACTAATAGATATATATATATATATATATATTTATAGTTATCGCATTCACTTACTTCCATTCAATACAATATTAAATAGAAATATCGTTTATGTGTTCGTACGGCCTTTTGTCCTTATAAATGATGTTTTCCATTTCATATATATATCTATTAAACATATTTATATTCTAAATATTTGTTTTATATAAATCCATTTTTACATTCTGGAATTATTTAAATCATTATCTAAATGATATGATCATGAATAAAAAGTTAAAGGAGGTATGATAATGAAATCGATTAATACCAAAAATGATAATTTAACAAGGAAACCATTATTAAATGGGTAGTATAAAGTCTCAAATGAATCAAGTGTGATTTAATAAATATGATTATGTTTATGGTATAATTTAATAACATACTATGGTTATTATACAAGAGGTTAAACGTACCCTCAACCAATGGAAATTGCACGATAAGGGTTATTTTCATAATCTCTTTATTATGTGAGGTTGTTTTTATGTTAGTATCTACTAGGTCTTATTTATTATCCATGACCATGTTTCATAAAAAAAAATTATAGGGATTCTTTTTAATATATTTTTTTTAATAAAACACCAGTTTAAATGTTTTAAATATTAATTCTCCTAAATCATTCTCATTAATGTCCATGTTTTCCAAATGGTTTTTATGGATATATTCATATGGACATGAATGTTTTTTTGAAAAGTTAATTCCTTTAAAATGTATCAATGTTGTATGGTATAGTTTGATTCCAAAATGACTTTAATAGTCTTCCTTTCAAAATTGTGTTACTTTTAAATATTTTCATGAAAAATGGATATTTATCACAAAGCGTTTTACAAATTATTTTCAACTATGTTAACATCCATTGATATATTTTAAACTTGTTTGAAGTTGATTTATTTTTATACAAATATTCCATACTGTATTGAAGGTTTTGTGATATGTATGACTGTGGATGTGCTATTTTTATTCTATTCATTATTTGTGGAAAAGTATTGATATATTCTATGCTAGTTTTAATAGGAATTATTATGTAATGTTTAAAACATTTCATATGATTAATGCATTGGACATAGTAAGTGATAGGTGGAGCCCGCTATAACTCCTCGGTGAATCAGTAGATCTAATGAGACAAACTAGTGTCTTGACATAAGGCCTTGACAAAATATTGTTTGTAGTCTTGGAAAAAGGCCTTGACTATGTGGTTATGATACTCTAGCATTATGAATTCCATCATTATGAAAGTAAGTATTGATATTGCATGTGATTATTAGACTACTAGAATATCCATGTGAATATGTTAATGGAATTATTTGATTTTATCTTGTCTATATTATGCTAAAGTTAACATTTCAATGGATTTTGTTATATTCTTAAACATTGCCTTAAATGTTTATGATTATTTATGAATCTTTCCTCTATATTGTTATCCTAACAGAGCACCTGAGATCGCCCCTTTATATGTTTTATTTTTCCCAGGATTCCACGAATTTTATTATGTTTGAGATGCAGGGTTAAGCTGAGGGAACAATTGCATTCTCAAAGGATTTTTTTGTATTGTATGTTAGAAAGTGTAATGTAACGTTCATGTATGTGATCTATTATACAAGACTACTAAATAGATCGGTCCATCAGGACTTGATTCCTTGTAATCATTCCTATATATAAAAATAATTCACCATCTCTGGGTAACTAGGGTCGGGGCATCACAGTTGGTTCATAGGAAGTTTATCAATAACCTTAAAAACATGATTTACATTAAATATAATTAGAGCACATTACTATAAGAAATACTTTGAGAATTAGTATAGAAGAACATCATAAATTTTTGGTATTGTATATATTTTGTGATAATTACAAGAAATACATCCATGTTTTGAAACGAGCAGGTAGAGGCGGCTCTGGCACAGATGTACCTAGGGGTAATTCCCAAAAACACCACTTTGAGCTAGACTCGAATGGGAACCGGTTCACGACAATGGTTCATGCAGCACTCTTTGTTACGACACTCTCGAGGGATATTCTTGGGATAATTCACATTTTTATTACAAACCATTATGAAGGGTTTATGAATATATACATTCTGAAGGAAAACATTTTTTATGATTATGGATTATATCCATAAACTATTAAATTTATGTTAGGTATTTTACATGTTTGGAATTATTCATTGCAATTCAGAAACTGAACTAGAGTATGCCATTGTATCGAAATGGAACCTAGTTGAAAGAATGTGAACTCTAGCAATACGAATGATACAAAGAGTAAGATAGATCATATCTTTCACGGTATTAAGCCATCATTTATAAGGGAAATAGTCTCCCATGTATTCTCAATATATGAAGAAATAATATCATTTTTTAATAAGATATGTAAAGAATTATTTGAGTCTTATGCCTTTGAAGGGAAGCAAGTGAAGATAAGTATGGAAGAGATAAAGATAGATAATAAGAATAAGTAAAAGAAGGATATTCTCATATATGATAACTTTTTAAAGACTCACCTTCTTAAATGTTTAAATGGAATGAGAGTTTGTAATATGTGTGGAGAAAAAAACACCAAGTACATGATTGCAAGGATGCGAAAAAGGTTTCAAATGTACAATGCTTTATCATCAAAGAGTTGTACCACTACACAGATAAATGTCCAAAACATCATAGTATACCCGAAATGCTGCTATTGGATAAGAATCAAGTTATGATACTACTAAAGATGAAGAATAATGATTAAGAGTTCTTAGGTTGTTATTAAATTATTTTTTCATTTGGGTGTTGTATCAATGATGTACAGGTTATATGAATTATGGAAATAAACAATGATTTTACTGCAGTACTATTTCATTGAGAACATGAGATTGTGTGGAACCATGAAATCTGACTCAATAGAAGGTTAAATAAATTGGGAAATATATGGTTGAGATAAAGATAAACCATAATATGGTTTTGATACTGAGGTAGTGATTTTGGAATAATACATGATTGATTTGGATAAATTATATTGGATATTCTTGACTACCTGGAAACTGATTAATGATTTTTATATTCCATCATTGTAGGAGTTTACAACATTTTTGGATAGAAGAAGTATATCCAATATTTTATAATTAATAATGGAGCATGAATGTAATAAATAAGGTTTTATGGTAATCTAAGATGGTGTACTGTTATAAAAGAATACATGATGAAGTTGTTCATATGTTATTATGTGGAAAAGAGGATCTTCATTGTGTTTATCTTTTTTATAAATTTTCGACTGTAAGTTTAGATAGGAGTATTTTGGATAAGTATTGTTTGAGATTATTTTTTGATTTCCATAAAAAGGACAACCCGGAGGTCGGGTGACAACATGTCACGTCCCACAAGGCCATGAGAGTTGAAACCGCAACTAAAAGGCGACAAGGGTGTATCACCTACCACTAGACCACGTGATGTCCTAGATTGAATAATGTAGTTTTTTTAAATGTCTGGTTGATGAATAATAAATTCATTTTTTTGGAACCCAATACGAATAGAATAAATATAATATATTTATTAAGATCTATTATCTTTTGGATTGAAAGATGAGTATGTGTTAGGAATTAGTTAAAGGATGAAACTCTATTTTTTCATGTATATATATATAAATTTTCCCTCTTATTCTATGGGTAAATAAATTCTTAAAATTTAGGGATGGGATATTAAAACCAAAGATGTGTTATCATAATACCTTATGGTTTGTTGATCTTATGGTACTATAAATCATCATAGAATGATGGATTTGAGACCCTCATTTTTACCCTTGTTTGTTATTGATGACCTCAATCAGTCTCTATAAATATTTATGGTTTTCCTCTAATTATGTGTCTTCAATTTGAACCAATGTTCTCCTAATCGAGATAATTATTTGGTGGTGACACTTTTATTTCCCTTTTCCTCTTATTAATACTAAATTTTATTAACCCAAATTCTGATATGGATTTTCCCACAATGAAATTTTCTATTTTCAACCCATTATTATTTAATAACAATTTAAAATTTAAAGTATGCAATTTATTGAATTAGGAAAGAATGTATCATTCCAAGATTTCATAGCACGTTATTTCTTCAATGTAATTCAATAACTTTCACTTGACACAACACTGAGTTCAAGCGCACCATGACATACCAATCTAGCCGTTCAAAAGTAGTTATAAATAGTATTAACTGAATTTTGAACTTCATATAATCCTTATAATTTTAAAATACCTATTATGAGTTTTTTAGCCATTATGTAAGAACAAATTAATGTTTTTCAGAAAAAAGATGTATTTTTAAAAAAATTTAATTTTACCGCCTTTTAATGGGGAACCCTTTTTTAATCCAATATTTGAATCTTTTATATATTCAATATGAAAAAATAAACTTCTTCGTTAGAATTGGGGTATAAGAATTTTTTTTTAAATTTTTGGTGTTTTTATGATAACTTTCATATTTGTGTGAATATTGAAAAATACTATATTTTAATTGAAAATAAATTTTTTAATCAAATTAATTTATAGTGTTAAATTATATATTTTAATGGTTTGTAATTATAAATAGATTATATTGTTACTATTTATCCAACAGTAGTGATTTTATGTAATTTCAAAATGAAATTGGTCATAAACAAGTGTCAATCTTCTGATAGATATTATTTCTTAAAAAACGATTTTTGGTTTTGACAATGGGAATTAATTTTAAATTAATAAATGCCTTTTATATGATTTTAATTTGGTAAAATAGACTTCATTTTTGAATTTTTAATATCCAAATTATCTTAGGGTGATTTTTTTATATGTTTCTGAAAACGTTCAATATTTGATGAATAGTGAAAAACATTGCGTCATTGGTTACAACCGACTTTTAATTTAAATAATTATTTATTTCATTTTAATTTATTATTGTAAAAACTTTATAAATAATTCATATATATGTTCAATGTAATTAATTGGATTCCTTTTATAATAAGTTTAGATATATATAAATTTTATTGAAATTGTACTGTCTTTTACCCACCTCCAAAGAACATTTGCAAATTTGCATAAAACTAAATTTTACCATTTCTGTAAAATGAATTTAAAATATTTGAGATACACCATTGATATTAGAAAGTAAAATGTTATTAAATAAGATAAATATATTTTTTGGTGAATAGTAACTTTTTACTTTAATTTACCACGGTTAAAAGTACATAGGGTAATTATGTGTACAAATGATATTATTATTACTCTAACACATGTCATAATTATATTGGATAAGTGTAAATAGAACAAAATAAAACTTAGGAATAAAATATGTTCTTTTAGGCCCACATGGATTAGATTAAGAAATTTATTTCTATTTTATTTAAAGAATAGTTAATAGAGTTAAACCCATTCTTTAATAATTAAAACATTTTTAATATATGTTTATACATAAGATATATTCAACAATAAATATTCATTAGAATGATAAAACGTTTTCCTAAATAATGGTATTTTATGTATAATTTTAAAAGATTATATAACTAAATTTATTTATGACACAATGATGATGTAGTAATTTCTGTATTAATGAATGATTAAAATGATTGATATTATAAATATCCAAATAAATGTATTTTGAGACTTTTTTGGAATTTACCTAATTTTATAGGTTAATATGACTTGTTAGGCTTGATTAGATGAATTTTTTGGATGTAATAGTGCTGTTATAAATTTATAAAAAACAAAATTCCAAATAGTATCAAAATTGACATAAAAGAGTTTTTTTAAAAATATTATATTATTAATTGATATTTTATTCGTAAAAATATATGGATTGGAAAAAAGACTTATATAATGATAGGTGTATCATTAATGAACAACTTGAGATTATCTAGGAGGTATATAGTAATATTTTTAGCCATATAATATAAAAATATAAAGATGCATGGTAAATGTCAAACTATTCATCTAAGAGTTAAATATCAATGATAAGGTTAATATAGGGACCCAAACCTGTCTAAAACCTATTGGTTGAGTGGTTTTCGACCCATCCCCACCTTATATGTTTAATAATTAATTTTTGACCCATTAGACACCGAAAAGTTTTTTCTTATAAAATAATATATTATGTTTTTCCTAAGGTTCCCCTCACCCCTCTTATAAAAGGGCACATTCCCTTATCTCAAATTCACAGCTCCAAATCTTTTGGCACGGCCAAAACTGGCCCTAATATCTTATAAACTATTGTACCTTTATCCTAGTGGCCTTCCATTTGTCATAAATCCATCTTATGGAGCCCTATTGATCAAATCAAAAGAATTAACCCGAAGAAGAGGTAAAATATTTCATCACCTATTTCAAGTTCCTTTCTTCTTCCACATTCTTATTCTTTGTTGTTTCCATTCTAAAATAATAACTCTATTATCTAATATATACAATGATTTTATTATAAATATTGTAATACCATATCCATTATTCTATCCATCCTTTGAATGACATGTCACCATATGTGTGTACGTACAACTTACCGTCTCCACATCTTGGTGTAATTATTATTAAATACATTATTATTTAGATTGGTATAATAATGATGTGTAGTTGATGTAAATAATAAATATAACATTATAATGATTTTTTATATAAAATATACCATCAAATTATATAATATTTTAATATCAAGAGAATGATATGTTCGCTCGTGCGTACATACAGATTACTGTATCCACGACACGATGAGATTCATTTCCACGTTCACAATTCAACGATGACTATAAAAATACATATTATTATTAAGTATGTAATATATGAAATAATAATGCTAATTTAAATATATATATATATATATGTATTTATGTATTTATTTACATTTACTTCATTCACTTACTTCCATTCAATACGATATGAAAACATAAATTACATTTATGTGTATGTACGACCTGCCATCATCATAAAATGTGTTTTCCATTTCATATATATATCTATTATAAATATTTATATTCTAAATATATATTATATATAAATCATATTTTACATTCCATATGTATTTAAATCATGATATAAATGATACGATCAAGAATAACAAGTTAAAACACGTATGATAAAGAAATCCATTATTACGTGAAAGGTTAATTTAGCATGGAAATCATTATTAAATGTGTAGTATAAAGTCATAAATTAATCATGTATGATATAATAAATATTAATATGGTTCTATTATAGTATAATAACATACTATCGTCATTATACAGGAGGTTAAATGTACCCTCAACCAAAGGAATGTTAAATGTAATGGTTAATTTCACAATCTCATTATTATATGAGGTTGTTTTTATGTTAGTATCTACATGGACATATTAATTATCCATGTCCATGTTTCATAAAATAGTTTCAATGGGATTATTTCTAATAGACTTTTTTTTACTAAATCATCATTTTAAATTTTTTAAATATTTATTATTCTAAATTATTCTCATTAATGTCCATGTTTTCAAAATTGTTTACAGATATATTTATATGGACATGTATGTTGTTTTAAATGTTAATTCATTTCAATAGATTCAAATTTGTATGGGACACTTTGATTAAAAAATTTATTTAAATGACTTCCTTTCTAAATTATGTGACATTTAAATGATTTCATGAAAAATGGATATTTATCTCAAAGAGTTCTACAAATAAGTATGTTCTATGTCAGCATCTTTTGATGGATTTTAAACTTATTTAAAGTTGATTTATTATGATTAAAATCATCCATACTGTATTGATGGTTTTGTGAAATTTTTAAATGTGTATGTGTTATTTTTATAGCATTCATTGTTTATGGATAAATTATTGACATTTAGTATGATAGTTTTAATACGAATGATTATGTTATGTTCAAACCATTTCATATGAGGAATGGATTGGACTTAGTAAGTGACGGGTGGAGCTCTCTATATCTCCTCGATGAATTGGTAGGTCTCATGAGAAAACTATTGTCTTGGCACAAGCCCTTGAAAAAATAATATTTTTTGTCTTGGGACAATGGCTTGAATATGTGGTTATAAAATCTGGAATTATGCATTACATCATTATGAATGTGCCTATTGGTATTTCATTTGATTATTAGACTAGTAGAATATCTACATGAATAAGTATATGGCATTATTTGATTTTTTTATTTTTGATATTACACTAATGTTTTTGTTTAAAAATATTTTCTTTTATTATTATACATTTCCTTAAATAGTTATGCTTATTTATAAAATTTTCCACTATATTAATATCTTTACAAAGCACCTTAGCTCACCCCTTTCTATGTTTTATTTTTCCTAGGATTCCATGAAGTGTTTTATGTTTGAGATGCAGGGTTAAATAAAGGAATAATTTCATTCTCAAAGTATTTTTTTTGTTGTATATTAGAAAGTGTAATGTAATGTTCATTTATGTAATCTATTTTACAAGAATGATAAAATAATATGTCCTATGGAACATTATTCATTGCAATCATGCCACTATGTTAAAATAATGCACCTAGTCTAGGTTACAGGGGTCGGGGCATTACAGTGTTGAGTACACTAATAATATAATTTAATATTATCTTGAAAAAAATAGAGGTTTTCCTAAACTCAGGGCACCATACACACAAAATATTGGTATGACAAAATGGTATAATAGAATCTTAGTAGTACTGGATTGAACAATGTTGATAGATAACGACTCCTCTTGGTGTTTTTAAGTAATGATATTGGATTGGTAGTTCATATTCAAAATCATAGTTTTATAAATCAAATTCTCAAACAGATTGTTGGGATACATAATCAATAGAGATTTCAATTTTATGTATTTTAGTATTTTTGGTAGTCCAAGCAACATCAAAATTAATTCTTATCATTGGAGAAAGAATGAGCTAAGAGGTATTTCTATAAAAAAATTAACGTAAAATCCTTACATGGAATGTGATATCACTATTAAAATAATTAGAATGGAAAATTTGTTGATAAATTTGATTTGAAGTTTCTTGATTAAATAAAGACGGATGATGTTTAGATGATGAAATTTCTTAAAGTGAGGTTCATTATTAATTTGGTGAACATCATGAAGAAATAAAATATTAGGATTAAAGTTTCTTAAATTTACGTGTTGGAAAAGAATATTATACTATATCAAATATTGGGGGAAATTCCACTCATGTAAATCTAAGCTGAGAAGGAATGTATAAGTTCAAAACATAACTGGTAATATTGGAATGAAAGTAAATACAAAGAGATATATGATGACAGTAACTCAAATATAATTTTTCCTCGAATTTAACCTAGATATATTTATGGAACAATGAATAAAAATGAATGGTTTAATAATATAAATGATAAAATGGACTTGTTAGAGAAAAATTACACAAGGGAGTTGGTACCTATGCCTAAATATAATAATTTTATTTATTAAAAGTGGGTTATCTAGAAAAAATATTGGATGAAAAATGGTAAGTGGTGATAAATAATGCAGCACTGGATTATAAATGTTATTCATAGGTTAAGGACTGGACATTGATGAGGATTTCTAATAGTTTTAAGGATAAAAAAGAATAGAATATTTATTACTATTGCAGAACTAAATCAGTATAAGATATTCTAAATAGATTTAAAATCATACATTCTCAATGTTGAATTATAATAAGGGGAATATTTGGAGAAACCATGGGATTTCATTCATTGAAAAGGCATCAATTGTTTTTTCATGTACAATAAGACCTTATATGGGTTCAAATAAGCACAGTCATCTTGGTATTTTATTTTGGATACCTATTTAAAGAAATTGAATTTTAGAAAAGGAATGGTTTAAAATCATATCAATAACAAATATGAAAAATTGGTATATATTATTTTTATTTTTATTATATATTACTTCATGATTTTTTTGAAATTGATGAACAAATGTGTGAAAGTTTTCTACGGAGATGAAGGGGATATCTGAAATATCAAATCTAATATGGATGAAATGAATTCATATAATTAAAATTTCTCAAGAGAGATATCACATTTTTGTTTATCAAGAGAGGTATACTGAGGGACACTTCAAAAGTTCTGATATGGAAGGCTGAAGTACTGTACAAATGCCAATTTTCTATAGAGATAAAATATAAAATAATAATAACAGAAATGATGTTAATCTAAGATAATTATGGAAGATAAAAAAGTCATATTATACCATATATATTAAAGCCTATATTTTATATATACTATCACTCTTTGTGAATGGTATCATTGTGAACCCAAATAATACCATTTCGGATAATGATTGAAGATTCATAGATATATAAAGGGTTTAATAAATTACATACTAAAATATTATCAAAAAGAGAGGTTGGATCTATTATATTATGTAGATACATATTACATAGGTTTTGATGATGAAAATAAAACATATATGGTGCATTTTTCTTCCTAGTTAATTGGTTTGTTAGATGACAAACTAAATATTAGAGTTTTTTGAACATGAGAATTGTTGAGGTTGAATATGTGGAAACATCACCTTCCATAACATAGTTAATGTGAATGAAAACATAATAATATTATAGGAAAGTTTATGTGAAGCATAAATTTCTTCTTAGATGTGATAATAAAAGTGATATAACTTTTTTATGAATATGGACCAATATAACATAGTAAACAACATTGATATTTAATATCAATTTATAAAGGATCTTGTGGATAAAAAAATTGATGTTGGAGTTTGTTCTTAAAATGAAAAAAATATATTCTATTCTCACTATGAAATTACCTAGGGAATAATTTTAGAATACGTTGTTTAATATATCTCTTCATCATCATTCATTGTGTATATATTGTATGATGTATATAACATATCACTACTTATATTTGGATATTATTGTCAGGGGGAGATGAAAATATAAATATAACTTTGTATTTTTAAACATAAAATTATTTAAATGGGGGAATATTTATTGCAGGAGTGTCCATTCATATGGGATCCCCATGAATGGGATATAAAATCTGATGGAGTTCATAAAAGGGTAATGTTGCGATTTCAACATTCATAATGCGTGTAAACTATCCTAACACTTGTCCAAAGTGAATGATATATTTTTTTAAAGAACATATTGGATGTTTCATTATTTATGGTTATAATAAGGATGTATTGGTGTTTTTTTGATTGAACTATTTTTCAAGAGCTATCATGGTTTGAGATGATCATTTTTTTAGAATGTTCATTATAAATTTCTACTATGCTACGAACAACATTGTATAATTTATGCAATGTTCTGGTTTCATAAATGGATTTAACTCAAATATGTTTAGAATTATTGAATTGTGATTCATTTCAAATAATTTCAAATATTAGTAGTCATTTAGGTTCTTTCGTTTTCCAAAAAATAGAAATGTGGAGTTTATTATACCAATAAGTGATGATATCATTTTATGAGGGTCTACTGATGGAGTGTAATTTGATATGATTCATTATGTTGGACTATTTTTAAATGTATAAATCATAGTTATAGTGACATTTCTTATGAATTGAATGATTTTTGAGATGTATTCATATTATTCTTATGATTTTCTCAGTTCTTATATATCCTTAAAAGTTTTCATGATGTAAGATATTTAAAGAAAGAATAACTATTGATGAATGTAGTATCATTCCACAAATATTGGTTTTTCACTAAAGACATTGTTTGAAGAAGTAGGTTTGAACTATATGCATCTTCTACTATAAAAATAATGATGGTTAATTTTTTGGACTTATAAATTTGATGACTGCCACAACATAAGATGTTATCATTTCAAAAAGGACACCAGGATGATTTTAGGTGGCCCTAGAAATTATGATCATTGGCACTATAAAGGACACTGGGTGAATTTTTTGAGGTCCTCTAAATTAAAGGTCCTTCACATCGTAAGATATTTTTGAACCATAAAAGTGGTTGGGTCAGTTGATTATGGTCTTATACAATTCCATAACACTATGACACAATGATATATCACATCATAAGGTGATCATAAAATTTAAAATTAATTATTATGAACTACTATGTTATTCTAAAAAAGTGGTTGTTACACTTTAATGGTGGATTTCTAGGGAGTGTTACATGCCAAGATTAATTGTCTTCCTATAAGTAGTTTAGTGATCATTTCAATTTAATATAACTAGAAATTCAAATTCATTGGTCAAAATTTAATGAATGATAATGAAAGTCCTATGTTTCATGAAAATGACTTTAACTTGTAATTCATATTCAAATATGAAATAGATTTTAAATGTGGATTTTTATTAAGAATTATTATTCATATTTTATATTCGATAAATAAATGAAAAATAGGAATATGATTTATATATGTATAAAATATAGAATATTATGTAATTATCTGAAGTTGAAGGAAGTAAGAAGGAGAATAAAATAAAAGTGGTTGTGTGTATGTATTGTTTGAACAAAAAAAGAAGCAACATGTTTCCATGAATGTTTAATGATGAATTTATTCCTGTATTATATTGTGAAAGTATAGAATAATTTGATAAAATCATCACACTCAACTACATTGATGAATTATGTTAATTTTAATAATAGTTAATTGATTCCAAATTATTATCTTCTGATTATTGTCGGATACAGAAAATAGTAAGCACACATGAAAAAGATTAAAAAATATTTTTCCTCCCAAACTAATTAAACTAATTCAATTATTGATTTATATGAACATAGTATTTACTAGAGCATTTCAATTACTTAATACTCACATTGAGTATTGAACCATATAAATAGTCTATTCCATGACTATGTGCACATGTGTGTGTGAAAATAGTAGTCAATAAACTCAAACATGTGATGAATGATATTTGAAAAGGAAAAACATTAAATGATTTAATAACTGACTCATTATTTACCCCTCTTAGTGATTATAGTGAACCTATATTAGTATAATCTAATTAGGAATTTATATGAAATATGATTAAGAACACATTAAAATTTTAATTTTTATTTAAAATAGCTTTCCCATATATATTTTATTTATTCATTTAATAATTAAACATATAAATTTTTTATATTTTATTAAATTTAATAGATTTTTATTTTTAAATCATTATGTTGAATTTAGGTATCATGGGTCATCTAATATTTTTCTAAAAAATTAATTTCAATAGAAAATATTAAAACACTGTAAAAGGGGGCTAAATGGTGTTAAATTAAGGGGGAATAATATTTTGATAATAAAAACTATATGATCTCATTCTATAACAAATTTATATATCTTGGGATCAAACATATTTTTGTCACAAATATTTTATCACCAAACATACCTAACTCCCATGTGATTTTATCATTACCCTTTACTTAACGTATGTTTCTAATGTAATATACCAAATTTACACATTTAAAAAGATATCCCATTTACCCCCTATAAAAAATATATTTCCTTATAGTACCACATTAATCATTATACATGTGTCTTCTTCTAAATCCATCCATTATTTTTATAATCCTATTTCAATACGAAAAAAAATTAAGTCATTCTTTTTCTGGAATTTCGAAAAAAGTTGGTGTTATTTTGTCCAAGTAGGAAACATTTTTTTTCAATTTTTACTTATTTTCTCTTCTAAACTCATCAGGAAAATAAATCTACACAAAATTAATGTTATATATAAATAATAATTTTTTATAAAAATTATATTATTATAATATAACTCTATTCTATTTCTCATTCATTAGTATAACATGGTCTTGTTTGGGTTATTTTAACGACCTAGTTTGATAATTATATAATATCTTTATCATCTCCATCATGATTGAGTATCAAGGAATCTATATTGTTATAATATTATATTTATCTATTAAAAATATATTTCATTCAGTTTTGGATTTTAAATTTTAATAATTAACTGAATATTGATATATTATATTTTTTTAATAAATATTATTGAAATAAGAATGTTCTGTAGTTTATCATGGAGAATAATATCTAAAAAAAACATGCAATGAACCTAGAAGTTAAAAAACCATATTTTTAATTATATTAAAGTTGATTTAATATTATATAGGTTTCCAAATCATTAACATGGAGTGATAAAAACCCATTATACTAAAATTTATATAGAATGACTGAAACTATAAACAATTGAATTAAAATATAAAATAAAAATAAATAATATTGAATATAATATAAAAATAGAAAATATTGTAAAAAGGGATAATATAATTTAAAAAGTATCTTTTCCATGATATTGAAAAATTGGTTAAAGTGGATTCCCTTGGTCGTCATTACTTCAGAGCATTGTGATTTTTTCATTCTCTTGTGGTTTTTTTTCACCCTTGATTGTACTCTCCACCACTATTTAAATAAAAATTATATTTGTGTGATGTTCATAAAACAATCATTTAATAAAATATATGACTAATTTGTCTTATTTTCTATACATCATGCTAGTTAATATCTATGAACAAAGGGATCCATGGAAGGGATTCCTTAAATAATTTTTCATTCATCGATACATATTCTATCTTAATTTTTTTTTATTTTATGTGGTGTGCATATTCTAACATATCTATTTATTTTATTTTTATTTTATTAATAATAATTTTTTTTATAAATCCATTTCATATTACCTCTTTATATTCCGCTTCATATGAAAGTTTCCAAACTTCAAAAGGGTTTTATTAACAGAAACTCGTTTCCTTGAGTTATAATCTTTCCTATTTGGTTATTTTCTAAAAATATTTTTTTATTCTACACTGTTATTTTATTATCATATATTTAATTTTTTAGTTTCTCATTATTTAAATTTAATTCTAATAAAATCCATCTAAATGATGCATACATAATGAATTTTTATGTTTTTAAGGGGTTTTTGACTCAAATTTTTTATCATTGGGTCATAATATTCTAACCATGATTATAATATTCTATGTTTATTATATTTATTTAAAATCATATTTTCATACAGATCTCCATAATTTTCTCTATTTAAATTACATTATTATTTTGAATATTTCTCTTTGATGGATTTATTTTATTATAAAAAATATCATGGTTAATAATAATTATCATTTTCTGGCACATTCTCTACAATTTAAATTTTATTTCTTTCAAAAAATATCACAACTTTTATTTTGAAAAAAATGTATTACCACTTTTTTTCTTCATATTTTTGTTTACCTATTTTGAAAAGTATGTTTTATTATAATTTTCAATGATGTGGATTTCATTAGAAATATTTTACAAGGTAATAATTTTGGATCCACATACATTCAAATATTTTATATGTTCTATGCTATAGCTCATATTTTATACCAGTATTTGATTATGTGGTTCTATTTTTTTAATTTAGATCTTCATATAATTTTTTAGAAATTTTTTTTATCATCTTTTTCAAAAATATTTTTGGAAGGGACATATGACTTCATTTTCATTGACAGGACTTTCTTTATATACATTTAAATATAATCTTATTATTTTAGTCCTTCAATTTGGTAACATTTTTTTCAAAGTAAAATTTAATTTTAAATATATATATATATATATATATATTCTTTTTAAGTATTTCATAGTTTTTCAAAATAAGTTCATATCCGTCATGTGTAGTAAAATATATTATTTTAAACAATTTCTATCAAATGGTAAAATATATGTCATCTATTTCTCAAAGGAATAATGGTGCTAAATTTTTTTTTTCATAAAATCAAACATCATTTTATGATTTTTATTATTATTTACTATAGACATTACGTAATGATACCATCCATATTCTATCATAATATGTATTATTATCATGTTTTCAGAATTTCATTATGAATCCTATGTATTAAAACATGTTAATTAATATATGATGGAATTATAAATTATTTAAGGTCAATATGGGTCACAAATGTTTGGTTTATCATTATGAGAATGGTTTTTTTAATTGGGCAATGTTTAATATATCATGAAATTGATAGGTACATTAGATATTTGAAAATAGAAAAAAAGGTTCTCAAGTTATTTGACTATGACCAAAGAGGTATATTGGTTTTCAACCATAATCTAAATAGGTACATTGGTATTTAAACTAATCCATAAGAGGTAAAAGAGTTATTTATCCATCCTAAATAGGTACACTAAATTCAACATTAATCTAGGATGGGTACTCTGGTTTTTTGGACAAACCCAAATAGGTACGTTAGTTGTTAGCCCAAGAGTGATGTAGTACATGGGTTGTTAAACCAATACCAAATAGGTACATGGGTTGTTATACTAATCATAATGTGATACATGGGTTATTATCCAAATAAAAAATAGGTTCTCGGGTTTGAGATTCAATCATATGTATGTAAACGAGTTAATAGACCAAGCCTATCAAGATACAGTGATAGTTAGAATCAGCCAAAGTGGTACAAGGATTATTATCCAAATCCAAAATTGGTGTATGGGTTGTAATACTAAGAATACAATATTAATGTATGGTGTTTATCCTAGTACATTATGTGATAAATTTATTTAAGGTTTACATTGACACATGTTATAAAATATTTTCTTATATTATGAATGTATTCTTATTTTATCATCATGCGTGTTTCATGTTTCAATATTACTAAATCATGCTTCCATAATCCTATTTCTCATGTATTATACTAATTTATAATTTTTTTTCATGAATTATCATTTCTGATCAATATTTCACAAGGATTGATTATCTAATGTTATAACCATTCACATTGATTATTTTTTACGTCTACCTACTTGTTTTATTGCCACTTATGATATTCAATTGAAATATTTTATCTTTTCCCCCACAGGCCATCTGATCTGATAAGTTTCTTATTTTTCTATTCACTAATTTATAAATATTATAGTAACACATGATATATCTATAATGGGGCCTAGTGTCATGTGAATCTGAGGAAAGTTTTACAATATGGGGAAATAAAATCATTATGTGTCTTATATATGACGAAAAATTATTTTGGTTCTAGAAATTTATTATTATTTATGGTATTAAATTTTTAAATATAGTTAATTATGTAAAATATTTACTAATTTATCTTGTGTTTTCTCTATTGGTATGAAATTTATTATGTAATGATTTTTTTTACAATATCTATGAGTGTGTGTTTGGGGTTATTTTGTAGTCCACTCGACCATACAAGAGTCATATAAGATGTGATAGTCTTGAGGGACTGCCTAAATAACATTTTGGGTAGATGAGCACCAAATAAATCTTATCTCTTAGTGAAATATAGATCATTCCTTATAAGGTATCTGATTTATTAAAAAGTGGTCATTATTTTAGTGGGGAATTATTACATAATTAATTCTTAATGATCTTTAGTATTTATCCATTGGATGATTTAATAAGGATTCATGATTACTTGGAGTTTTTCATTGGATTAAACAAGGTTTTATCTTTTTTTAGTTCAATTGTAGGGGAGGATCATTCCACAGTGTAGGATACTTTGTTCTTACAACCCACTTTTATGAAAGCACATAACAAGAATATCATGGATGGATGTGGTCTCAAGCATACATCACTATGTGTTACTTGTGGATATTTGATTGAGTGCCCTCACCATGCCATGGTTGAACATGTAGTGAGTCTAATATTTACACGGTTTTGATGGAATAGTGTAGATGGTTACTATGGAGTGTTTTAAAGGATTGGAATGTTTGAGGGCACCACATCTACAGTGGGAATATCTATAAAATATTATGGATATTTTATAATTTGAAAAATTTGAATCAACATTCAATTTTCATAGGCTATGTGAATTTCAATGTTAAAACTAAAAACAATTAATTAAGTAATTTATTAATCAGTGTTTTTACTTGTTTTCTCTCTTGGTTGCCATTAGACTATACGATCATAAAATTATGTTAAATAAACTCAAATTGGGGGTAAATTTTATTTTATATATGATTAATAATTTTTGACCATCATCAAAATTTGTATGTATCAATAATAGGAGGAATCGATAAATTGGTAAAAAATAAAAATAAATTAATAGTAATAATATTTAACTATCAATATTTTTAATTACCATTAAACATAATGTGAACAACAAAAAATATATTGAATATCAATATTATAATTATATAAAGATAGATTAGTTAACACAATTGAAATAAAAAACAAAATATAGATTATATATTTACCAATCAAATGCATTGAAATTTATTACAAAATCCGCACTTTTAGCCCATTGTGAATGTGTAATCATAAACCAATTTCAAGGTATCCACTACTGTCAACCCAATAAAACATTTCTTAATTTTAAACCCCAAATCCTGTATCTATATAACTTATCCCATAATAACTAAATTATCCAAATAGTTATTTCTTACTTCAATAACTTAAATATTATTTCACCTGCAACTTTTACCGATGGCTCATTACTTCCATAAAAATATAGATAACTCGGTATGATTCTTATATTTACCTGTATAATGGTTATATATTCAAATAATCTTTAATCCCTTGGAAAAACATTAGTGAAGCAATAATAATAATAATAAGGAAAATTATATCATTATAAGTATTAATTCACAATTTTACCTCTTAGCTAAAGCGATCAGAAAAAAATTACGTATATCGGAAGAACTCTTAATATATGTAAATTACAATACATAAAAATATTAAAAATCTTTCAAAATTAATTTATACACTTTTTTAACTTTTACATATGATATTCGACGTGTGGTTATATTTATAAAAATCAATATAACAAACATCAAGGGTTTAATTATAGAAAACTCAAAGTCAGTTGTTAATGCATTGTTAACAACTTCTTTGATATAAAAATGAAAAAAATATGTAAATCCATCTACCGATGGTTTTCATCATCAATACTAAATTGGTATGTAAATCTAATAACGTTTATATGGTACTCATATTTACAATTATTTATTTTACATGAATTTCTTAAACTATTATTATTACATAATTCCTCAAATCATCTTATATTTAAATGTTTGTAGACCAATGATATTTTTCTATACATCATGTTATCAGTAATACATTTAATAGTTTTATATAATTAAAATACAAAAGATAAATCTATAAATAAAAATTATGTGAAATATTAATGGACTGTTTTGTGGTTTTCAAAAAATGTAGAGTAAAGAGAGTCAATGACTTAACAAATATTAATCATTTTAAAGATCAAAATCACAAAAATTGAATAGAAATACTCCCTATATATCTTCATAAGATGATATCTTTACTTCCCCAATTAGATAGTTTTCAGATGAAAATATCATTATTTACCTCTTTATATTTGTCTCCCCCTTTGAAAAAAATATCTAATTCCTTCTTTATGGGTAACATTATTCTCTAAAGAATGAAATAATATAAAATCATAATGATGATTTAAATTTTTAATGTATTACCCTAAATTTTTAATTATATAAAATGACTTGAAAAGAACATTTCCCTTGAATAACATATGAGAAAAAAATTCATACTTATTCAAATAGAGGGAAAATATGATAATATATTATATATAAACCTCATATAGAAAAAATTCATCAAGTATTGTTTATGCCAAGAACAATATTAGTATCAGAAAAATAAATTTAAGGAAACACCCCTAGATAATATCAAACATATATGTATATATATATAGAAAAATGTTACAAAGATGCAATAAATGATACATTTACAAATAAATCCTTTTCAAATGATTTTATTATCTAATACTTCATCAATTTAATAGATTTACATTTATTATTTATATAGTCTTAATGAATTTTGAAATTTTATTCAAATTTGAATATATTAACTAATCGTATATATTCATGATCATTCAATTGATGATTACTATTGCGTTGGCACTAAAAAAAACCCATCCACATGATATTACAAATGAATCCATACATTATCCAAGAGAAAAATCACATTTTTCAGGGTTGTATTTGACTAGTCATAGAGCCCCAACAAAGTTATATAATTGAAGTTATTATAATTTATTATTGTGCTAGAAAACTAGTTCACAAAGCCAATTTGTAGAGCTCCCTCTATGATCGCGGAGTAGAGGTACATGACTAGAGCCACTATGAGGACTTCAAAGGCCATGAAGGAATCCTTTTTGAGTTTGAGAATCTTGAACAGAGCCTCTGCGTGCTCCACAAAGGCTATGATGGTAGACTTCATGACTCTGAGAATCTTGAGGGAACTACCATTGGATATAGAGAATGATTTCACTTGCAGCATCATTTTCTCTTCGATACACACATTATTTCTCTATGGCGAGATCCACTGACATCCATCACTTATATATTTCCTGCTCAGCACCATTCGTGAGGACGGTTTTGTTTCCCCTTCGGTGAATGATCAACTATTTCATGGTGCTCCTTAGAATAGTGAAGTGACGCCCTTCACAAAGGCTTCCTTCCTTTGTGAAGGAGGGAGCAATTCCAGGTTTCATAATTCTTCATAATGACACTTTTCTCTATGACATCTAGAGCACTGGGAATCCCCATGGTTTTTGAGACCTAGAGCTCCATGAAGACATTTTCTGTTCGAGACACCGAGCTCTGTGAAGTCCTTTTCTTCGTGAGACCCAGAGCCCTATAAAGCCCCTTTCTCCATGAGACCATGAGCTCCATGAAGCCCTTTTCACCACGAAACCCAAATCTCCATGATGTCCCTTTCTCTTTGAGACCCCGATCTCTATGAAGCCACTTTTCAATGAAATACCTTAGATCCAAGAAGCCCCATTCTCTACAAGACCCTGATCTTCACAAAGCTACTTTTTGAAGCCCTATCCATTATGAATATCATACCATAGCACCCACCGATCGATAAAGTGGGGGCTCATCCCCCACACCCCCAATTGGGCTTACTACTGAGCATCGGTCAGGTCCCTTTGGTCTGGTCCCTTCCCTACCATCATTAACGCCCATAAAAATGTAGAGTCGCACAACAAACTTTTCAAGTTGAGTCTCAAATATTTTACATTTCACCCTTATTTGCCTCCAACATTCACTTGTGGAATTCCATGATTCTAGATACTCATATATAACCCTTGAAACACCATTGGTTTACTTATTCCCCTCGTTCCCTTTCCCATGTTGTGAGTTGATTTTTTCATCATAAATTCCCCTAATATCCTTGAGTCAAATGATTTCTCAAGCAACTCATCCAAACCCTATAACCTAAATCCTATAAAAAAAATTGAACCAGAAAGGGCTACTATTTTATAGGTCCCAACACCAGACATTATTAGGCGTCGTAGACACCAATCCTTCCTAAATTACTATAAACTATAGTACAACCTATATAAAAAACATAGGATTCATCTTATTCAGAATATGATATTACTTATGTGAAAATCATAAGATGCCAATAGTCCTCATTAAATAATTTTAAACTATAGAAAGACCTAGAATTAAATAATAGGATTCCTCTCATTCAAAATAATAGATGGATTATGTTATAAGAACAAGATACCTCACACCAAGATAACAGTGGTGTAATTTCAAGGGCGTTGGAAACTATTCGAGAATTCCATCACTCCACCTCATGCTTTATGTGTCCTTTATTAGGATTAGAATCCTCTTTCATGTCTGAAGGGACCCCCAACATCTTGGTCCCATGTATCTTTGCCTCACCGACCATTCTGGGCCAATGCCTTATAATACTATGGTTGAATCTTTGTGTTTGGCGCCGTGTATCAAATATGGTTAGCGGTTGGACCTTTTTTTGTTCTTTTACATCTCAAGCTAACATAATGTGAATACTGTGATTTGAATATGGTCAATGGTTATATCCCTTCAAAATTTCTCCTCCATTATATTCAAAATGTTGGTAATGTGATTCACACTTTTCATCTCCCATTTTCAGACTGATTCCAACTCCCTTGGCATTATCCCACATGTAAACTAGTTCAGAGGTGTAGGTCCCAATTATATGACTCAACCAACCAGTGTCCTGGGATTCCCTCATGGACAATCATGAGGAAGACATTACAGAATTGTTAAATGTTTATTCCCCTTCCACCATTGATGCTCTATTGTGGAACACATGAAACTTCCATGCTTAAGCCCCATTCACCATTGCCACTCCTTAGCATCACTGGGATAGCTTCCATACATAATCCCCTTTCACCATTTCCATTATTTAGTGGCACATGTGTAGATCCCGTGTGTAAGCACCATTCACCATTGTTGATCCTTAGCGGCACCCGTGAAGAACCAATGTGTAAGACCCTTTCACCATTGCCTCTCCATAACAATGCCCGATCAGCTTCCATGCGTAAGCCCCTTCCCCAATTTCATCTTTATAACGACATCTGGGATGATTCAATGCATAGTCCTCATTGAACATTTTTTCTCCATAGAAGCACCCATGATTCTTCTATTCATATGCCCCTTTCACCATTTTTTCACCTTAGCGGCACCTGGGTTGCTTTCCTCACAGAATCCCCATACACCACCCTTTGTGGCCGCACCATTGTGCCATGAACAGTAGGTCTATTGTTGCCTCTTTTTTCCCAAACCTAGCCTAAATCTTGTGATTTTACAGTAAACAATGACCATGAAATCTTCTTTGGGACACCTTACCTTGTAATCCCCATTCCCCGGTATCCGAACTACGTGGAATTTTATCCTTTTTCTCTCCAAGAGAGGTATGTAAGAAGACCCTATGAGGTTCAAGCCAATCACCCATCAGTCATAAACACTACACATTGGCTCACCGTCACCCCGGATGACATTAAACTATGTAACCTTCATCCTGCATGACGTTAAAATTTATTTTTTTGAACTACGTGAGTTTTTATCCTTGTATCCTAAAGAGATTACATAGTAATCCTCTCTCAGTCTCAACCCTAATCACTGGTAAACTTATTTGAACTATGTGGTTTTTGATCCTTATTTCCGAGACAAGGTACGTAGGAAGAATCCCTAAAGATCCACCCTAATAACTAGTAAACATATTCAAACTGGGGTGGATTTTGATCCTTGTCTCATAAGAAAGGTTAGAATAAACCCTCTATTAGGTTAAATCTCAAACAGTAGTAATATTTATTGTCCCCTTTTCTAGGACCCGCATCTTCATTCTATCCTTTAGTGGCATCAGACCATATATTAGGTAGATAACTACGCATAAACCACACACTCAATTCTCAAACTACATGGGTTTTGATCCCTTTATTTTGTATAGTGTACGTAGAAATAATTTCTATGGTTCAACCCCAGTCATCGGTAAACCAATTCGAACTACGTGGGATTTAATCCCCATATCTTACATAGGGTACATAGGAAGCCTTTCTATGGTTCTACCCCAAACACTGGTGAACTTAATCCAACTACATTGGTTTTTATCCATGTCTCCTAGACTGGGTGAAGAGGAATCCTTCCAAAGGTTCAACCCCAATCACCAGTAGACTTATTCTATGTACATGGGTTTTGATCCATATATCCTAGAATGGGTACATAGGATGACTTCCATATGTTCAACCCCAAACACTAGTAAACATTAGTGTCCCCTTTCCTTGGACCTATATCCATGGTTCATATCATAGTGGTATTAGACCGACCCATGGGCTGCTAACCATGTGTAATCCCCCAGCATGTTTTTAGGTCGTTGTCTTTTGCATACCTCCCTATTCCATGCTGATCCTAAACTACATGGACATTTATTCCTTGCCACATTGATGCGTTGGAAGCCTCTCTGAGGTTCAATCTCATCAATGATTTCTCATACCGGTCTCTAGCTTGAGCCTTTGTGTTCAGAATGGTCAAGCCCCAACTGGTAATCTCTACTTATTTAGGGTCCCATCCATGCATCCATTCTCACAAGATGCCTCCTCAGGTTTCCTATCACCCCAATGAACTACATGGACTTTGATTCCCTATAATGGGGATACGTAGGATTCCTCTCTAAGGTTCAGTCCCAACATCACATTTATCTCCATATTGGTTCCACCACATTATTCCAATCCACTTCATCCAACCATTCATGACTCATCATGATTCTTACCTAGGATGCCACATCCTGGTGAGATAATGCAATCCATCTCATTGTCGCCCATTGTGGAACCCTAGAAGCTAACCACACATAATCCCCAAATAATCCATAATCATCCAACCATGTGTTCTCCTCTTTTGATGTGCAGGTAACCATGCTTAAGCCCCATCATATCTTTTGGTTGTTTTCCTATTTTTAAACCCAGATCCTATGCTACGCCCCTTCAAATTACCTGGTTTTGATCCATTTCTTCTACATAGGGTATGTAGGAAGCCTCACTAGGGATCAATCCAAACAAATGGTATACCATGGTGTTCCCCTTTCTGCGGTACACATTCATTTATTCTACTTCAGTGGTGTCCAGATCAGACTTCACGGTGTGATACCTTCCCTTTATGAGACATACCACCCTGGGATTTCACTTATTGTGTGTCAGGATCCACCCACCTAGTAAACACTCCATGTGATCCCTCCTTGGGATTCACCTCTCTAATCTATCTCTATGGGATGTTCCAATTACTCTTATACAGTCTCCACAAGATGTGAAAGCTGCAGCCTACCCCTAGTTAAACATGGAACGTCTGATTAAAACCTCACAAACTATGGGTTTGGTGTAAACATATCTGCAAGACATTGAACTCATCGCATACCCCAATTATATCATGGTAATCTACCGAAAACATCATAGGTATGCCTCTAGCATGTGATACTCAATGATCGGTGTGGGATGCCTCGGGTTCTGTGCCCTTGATAAGCCCCCATAAGAGGAAGAATACATGTATTCCAATATCCACACATCTAATGATGTCCCAACATGCATGATGTCACCATCTTCTCCGACCGAAGGTAATTTATCTATTAATACCCCTTGTAATGTTCATAATGATGTAGCACAATTAACCGTTGTTCAAAATGATATGGCACTGAGAAATAGATTCATGAACCAAGACTTAAATATATGAGCGAGACCCGGACTAGGTTATGAATCTTGAGGAGGAATCCATGGGGTGAGTGAACGGAGTCCCATCATGCTATTATGATATTGGAGAAAAATTCCTTGAATAGGTGACGGATGCCACCCACCTTTGGGAAATGGGGATGTGGGTAAACAACCCACCCATCCTCGCAGACGGATGCCCCCAGGTGAAAGTGTCGAAAACAAATTTTCAACATTCTTTTATAATGAAATTTTCTTATAGATCATCTTTTCATATTTATCCTCATAAAATTTATAATTCTTGTCCACTATCTACTAATTTTTTACTACATAAAATTCCTGAAATATCCAATGGATGAATAAAACTCATCACATTTAATTTCATGATGCTTCAAAAACATTACAAGAACAATTGATTTCCAATGAATAATATCTATGATTTGATAGTTGAAAATGTTTTTCAACCAATAGATGTTATGTCCATAACATGATATTTTAGGATCATGGTAATGTTTTTCATCTTTTCATCATGAAGAACAGTTTCTGCTATAGATTTCATCAGATATTAAATAATATTTTCAACATAAAATATTATCCAATTTTATCATTCAATATTTCAATCATGAGTCATCAAATTTGGAATTAGTCCAACTTTTTTCACCTTGTATTCAAATCATATCAAAAATATGATTCATTCCCCACTACGTGACTATAATTGAGTCAATCATTCAATTTAATATTGTGCTAGAACAAAATTAATTTATTCAAATGTTTTATTATAAATTTCATTTTTTATTTTATTAATATTTAGAATATATTGTTTATTCAACATGTTCTTTGATATTATCTAGATAAGGATCCTCAATATCAATGGGGTTATAATTATATATATTTGGTTCAACAATGGTTCACTCAAATGAACCAAATAAAGAGGAACTAAAACTTGAAATTTTTTAGATGATATTTATTTATATCATCTTTATTGGATTGAGAAGATGTAACTATAGTAGAAGCACAAACAAAAAATAAAAGAAGATATAAATAATAAAATAAAACTTTCTTGTTTGGAGATTAATTTATCTTCTCACTGTACTATTAATCATTTTATTCTGATGAGTATTCTCATGGAGAAATGAATATATAATTTTATGGAGAAGGAGAAGCATAAATTTTTTTAACATTATCTAACTGAACATTATATATCAAAAAACATGATGGGGTATTATCTTATGGTTTTTCAATTGGACTTATAACAATCTAATGAGGTGATGATTATTATGACTAGTTTTTATAAATGACTTAGGTGACTTAATTTCCGATCACATCAAATTTGAAAATTATGTTCAATAGTTCTTCAAGAAATAACATATTCCTTAATAGTTACTCTAGGTAGAATAGAATTAGAAATATGGGATTTCATCACAATAAGATTAGACATTTTATTATTCTTCTTATCTTCCTTCACCATATTATTAAATTTACATCCTAATGCCTAGTAATTCATTTTTTAGCTCAAAATATTTTTTCTCAACTGTTCATTCTTATTTATTTTTTTACTCTTCTTCATTTTATTCATCAAAAAAATATTCTATGTGTATAATTTGATATATGGACCCATTTATCTGAAGTAGTGATGTTCGTTTTTAAATAATATTAAATTTTATAACTTCAATATCAATTATTTTTTTGTTTTTTCCTTCTCTTTCAATGTTAAAAATATTTTCACGAATTAGATGTCCTAAACTAATATTTTTTTCTTTTTCACAAGGATATTATCTGAAATGGGAGCTATATAATATTTATATTTATATCCTATATGAACTTCATGATTTTGATCATCTATTTCATGTGATGTTTGAATTTAATAATATGATACCATTTATAGTGTTTCAAGAATTATTTTACCCTTGAATTAGTAGGAAAAAATCATTCTTGAACTTATTCCAGTGTTAATAATTTTCTATTCATTCATTTAGGAATTGGATTCATTTTCAACATTTTCTTACATCAATATACTTACAAGAACCAATTTCAGAACCAAATGATACAATGAGATCTTAATCTTAACTGATGCATTGCATATTTATTCTATGTAGGGATAGATAAATTAAGAAAAATTAAATATTCATAATTTTAATATATAATCTATCATGTAGACATCCTGTATCATAAATTCATATATTCACTTTTTGTCATTAGTATGATGAATAAGATATATTAAAATTAAATATAATTTTTTTAGGATAGATGAATAGTTTTTTAAATGTTTTCATTAATAATAATATGATCTTTCACTACTTCAGACTTCATAAACACTCCAGAAACGAATTGTAATTTTTGATACTTTAATAATGACGATACATCAAACTAAACATTTAGTAATAGTCAAAGCATTACTATTGGTATGATAAAAAACCAAACAAAGAGTATAAATCATACCTTTATAACACCATATTCTTAAGAAGATTTGGTAGATCAATAGAACTCGTGAATGGAAAAAATTAATACAATCCATGGTCATCCATTATTGGATAAATATTTCTCCATACACGAAAATTGATAATATTCAATTGCATAAAATCGCATTTATCAATGAAATTTGAATCATTCTAACTTTATTTGACTGTTTCACTAGAGGATATTTTTCAGAAATATAAAATGATTATATCAATGGATAAGAAATAAATTTATGAAAAACTATAAGTTGTTACTTTGTGATAGAAATAAATACATCCAATAAACATTGTGTCTACTTATTTATAAATGTATCTTTATAATAAAAAGAGTCGCTATATATTTTCATGATCCAATGAATCAGACTTAATCCCTTCGAACCCTAAATGTGATAATAATTATTAATGAATGTTTTTTAAAAAATCAAAATGATTTTTAAGAATACATTTAGATTCTGATATATAGTAAATAATTTAAAATTTAGATAAAATAAAATAAATTAAAAAATTAAAAAATTATGTAAAACCTCAAATATAAATAAATGATTTTTTTTAATTTTAGGTCAATGATAATTTCAAAAAGTCATATGAACTAAATGTATTATCTTAAAAATTGGGTGTCATCATATATTTTATAATTTTTTTATTTTATTTTTTTGAATATGGTTTCTTACCTCTATTTACATATAATTTAATTTATAATATTTTCTCGAAGATAGGTACACCAAATAATAGATACCATCTAAACAAAAGTAATAAATTAAATTTACTAAGAAAATGTAAAGTAAATGATTTATAAGAAAGTAAATAATAAATAAAATATTTATAATTAAAAATATATATATTAAAAATACTAGAGGCACTAGCATTTGGTGTGTTTCCTTCGGTGCACAATAATATAATCATTTTGTATTATACCTTGGGTAGATAGACCTCCTTGTTTCTAGAAAAATTAGTGATAAAGTTATATGGAACCAATAATTTCATTTCTTTATAATATTAAAACGTAGGAAGATATTTTGAGATAAATGGATGATGTATTCCAATTGATTGATGAATTTTTATTGAACCATATAACCGACAATTAAATCTTCTCTAATACAAAATGAATAAGAGTTTATGATTTAGAAGAAAACTATTTTTAGGTATATTGAATTTTTTGTTGTTTTACTACATAATCAAGATGATTTTTCGTTAGGTTTCGATTAACTATATATCATCTAAAATTCCATTATTCTCTACATTAACATAGTCAATAATTTAATTAAACCTTCAATATATAATTTCTTCTTGATACCATTATTATCATTTGGAGAAGAAGATTCATTATTGGTTTTCTTTTAAGCATTTTACTTCATCATATTATCTAAATATCGATGATCTTATGATATATTGAATACAATTTATTTCATATATTTTCAGTAGATAGATTCATTATTTTATCTTTTAACATGTAAAACTCATAAATATGTTTGGTATTGTATTTTATATCATCATTAAGTTTTATTTAAATATTTACAAAACTCTTTTTTCATTATACAATTTATTTTTTTGATCAGTATAATTCTTATAAACATTATAATACTTGCATTCATATTCCATAACATAATATGTAAACTAATTATATATTTATAAAACTTTTTAGACATCATATTAATTAGATTATTTTTAATCATCATTCCCACTTCATCTTTCTAAATAATAGAATCAATTATAATCTAAGGTATTTCTTATAAATCATTTAGTAGTATGTCATCCCTGAAAACACATTTAATTTTTAGATACATTAGCATAAAATCCTATAATTTTTCTAGTATACTCACTATTTTTTAATTATATATCAGAAGTAGTATCAGTTAAATTTTAGCTCCATGTGTCCACAACATTAAAACATTTTATCTGTTTTTTTTAGAATACATTATCATATATTATTATCTTTTATTTTATGTTCTCTACAATCTGGTCAAATATTACTAGGTTTTCTTCATTCATAGAAGGAAGTATCATAAAAATCACTTGAATAAAAGTTATACTTTATATATTTCATATCATTCAAATTATATCTTTTTAAATTCCCATTGAGAAACATCGGTAAACCCATGTTTTCAATCTCACCTTATATAGGTTCCCCTTCACTGACGTATGTCAATTTTTCGGAATTTCATTTAGAAATATCTCTTTGAGATGTTGAATATAAATCTACTAAACTTTATTTCATTTTTAACATAAATTTTCTATATTCCTTCTTATTAAAATAGTTTTTCAGTTATTACATACTGAATTACTAATATTTTTGTATCATCTATAGGTTTTTTAAGATTCTCATTCATTCTATATGATATTTATTACATTATCAACAAGTTGATAAACTGATAATTATTTTTCTCAAATTGATTTTTGTCTATGGAAAATAATCACTATCAATTGTTTCATTTGAGATATATATTAACTAGTAAAAAAATAAAATGATGGATTACCATCATTTAACATGGCTCTTTATGTTTTATGAACATTTTATGTTATAAAATGAGTAACATCATTTATTTAAATGATTTATCATGTTTTTATACAAAAATATTTTGTTATATAAATTTTTCCATATTTGATAAGGAAATATAAATGTTCTCTATATATGAAATAATATTGCATTATTTACACTATAATTTAACTGGATTGCGTTTTTTTTCTATCATGAATATTATGGAAACTTTTTCTCTAGAATTTTATCATTATTGGTAGGAATAAAAACAATTCAACAACTATGTTGATCATAAATATTTTAATTCAATCTCATTAAAACACCAAATCATTTTCTTCACTTATAGGTGGTCTTTTTAGATTTATATTTTGTATCGGTCCAACATTTATCTATTCTATAATAAGTTATAATCTACATACGGTTGGGTTCATGGAAAATTAATAATGAGATTCGTAGAATGTAATTGAAAATAACATGTTTTCATTATTGATTTAGAAACCCCATATGATACAAAATTAGGGATTATAAAATTATCGAAAAAATATTACAAGAGGGAGTTTAAGTACAGTTTTAATGATGGAGAACAATTTTCCCATCCACCTTAAGTGACATATGTATAGGTACTACAAATACCTAATAATCTCACAACAAAATCCATGTGAATACAAAGTAATGATATTTATGCATTAGTGTTATAAAATTACTGATAAAATGGAAATATAACAAACTATTGGTATTATAATGAAATGACGATTAAAAAATTAATAAATTATATATATAAACATACTATGGAGTATTGTTTTTTTTAAAAAAATTACCCCTCAAAAATATTATAATATAGTCACATTTAACCTACAGTGAAAAGCGAAACATGCAACAGTTTCATGTTATCCTTGATTTTAAAACCATTAAAATATTTATAATTTATAAAACATGAATTATAGCAACATATTCATTATTATATATTCCCTTGATTTTCCTGGTCAAAATTTTCCTCTACAACAACCAGAATCTCAGTTTACCCACTAATTTTACTTGTACCTTAGAACATATTCTATATAAACTAGAATATCATTATTCCCATTACCATGACAACTATCATTATTATATCTTCCAATAACTATAAATCCCTCCTCAATCCAATATGTGACATATATGTTCAATAAGAAAACTATGATCTTTAAAAATAAAATATCCCAATAGTATCCCTTCTCCAATGCACCCAGAAAGAGAAATATTATATTGATCATACGTGTTCTAAAAAAATTCAACAATTTTAGTTATATGGAAACATTAATAATTATTGTTGAAACTTGTGGAAACATGTACTTTTTCCATTTTAGTCGTGGTTCATTTTATAGTAATTTTTTAACAAATATCAATGGTCTAATTATAGAAAACATAGAGTTTGTTGTAAATTTATTGGTAACAACTTAATTATCTAAAAATAAACACAACCTATAGCACCAACATCCAATTAGATGAATCTGTACTGATATAATTCTTGGTAAAACCATTCAATGTAATTTGGATTTCATTTTTTTTTATTCTGGTATTACTTAAAAACATTATATTATTTGTATTATAAAAATCTGCAAGTCATTTGGCTTTCAAAAAATAGTAGAACATAACTATTTTAACAGTCCTCAAGTTATCAGTAATTCAAGTATCAGTTTTATATAATGAATTTATTAATGATAAAATAATAAAATTATGTTATAAAAAATAATAAATTAATTTCTTCAAGATTATAAAAACAAGTAAAGAGTGTTTATATATTATCATATTCATCCTCTCATTTCTCACATATATGATCCAAATAATTGAGGAGAGTGGTGTTGGAATTCATACTTTATTATGTAATTTCTTAAGGGAATAATTATTAAAATAGTTTTTCGTATTGATCTAGGCATATGGGCATACCAATATCTCTTCTATAGTCACAATTCTGGGTATGAAGTGTTAAATTCCTTTAAAAAGAACTATACTTACCATTTAATGTGGTTTTTTGGTAATTGATGAGTTTTTACCCTCTTGGAAGGAATAATTTTATAAATATCATTCTATAACCCTTTTTATGTTGGTCTATAATTTATTCGGGGGATCCTTGGTTTGTGAGATTCATCTGGTTTCTACATGGGTTCGATTTGTAAAGACACATTTGATGAATCTACATGTTGATATCGACAAGCTTGAGCTAGGAAGTTCCATACCATTTGGAGCCCTTGTGTGAAGTTGTTTCTTGATATTGGTCACAAGAGCGTGCATGCGTAGCTTATGAGACCCATGATATATATTGATCACATGTTTTTTCAAGTATTTACCATGATACACATGTTTGGAACTGATCACATATTTGTGCACATGTAAACTGTGAGAGCCATGTTTGATATTGATCACATGTGTTTGTGTACACCCTGAAACCCATTTTTGATTTTGGTTATTCCAATTAGATGATGTTTATGAAATGTTGTAATTTTTTAAAATTGCTTGTGATTTATACTATGATTACGTTGAATAAAAAAACTCAGAACAATATTTAGTTTCAGTTGTCAAAATATGTTATTAAATTATTTGAAAATCCTTAATGTTTATAACAACATGATTTTAAAAACAAATATGGTTCCAGCTGTATTTATTTCTAAACTTTATAGTTGGAGAATGTTTCTAGACATTTCATTGAATGGAATATTGTATGTTCAATGGATATAAATTTGAATGGACAACATTATGTTCACTAAAACGATATTTTATAATTTCATCAGATGTATATTTTACCAAAATGATACATTGTAATATTACAGGTATGAGAAGAGATTTGAATTTTCAAGAATAGGTTTTCTTAATGTCCATGGAATGTAAAAGCAAGGTTACAATATTACACTAGCTAGAGTATGAGAACAAATATAAAAATAAATTATTAATTAAAAGTTATATGTTCATATATTTAGTCTAATAATCTTCAGTTGGTTCCAAATTGTTTTTATTTTATTACTTCTGGGTTCACAAAACAGTTAGGATAATGGAAAATTAGTATTAATGATTTTCACAACTCAAACTAACTCACCAGATTTTATTACTGGGTTATATACTCCACATATTTACTATATCATTCCAAGGAATAGATTCCCACATTGTATATTTAACTAATAATTTATATGTTTCATGTTTTTTTGTATTAGTGCGTGAGAAAAAAGAAGTAAATTAACTCTAAAAAGTGACACGTTTTTTAATGGTAAAATAAAAACAAAAGATTAATGATCAATTCACCCCTATCAATGATTCCAAATATTCATTATTAGTATAATTAATTTAATATTTGATATGGAATATAATTTATAACACTAAATTTATAAAATTTTAATTTTCTAAAAAATATCTTCTCTGCATATTTTTTTCCATCATTTCAAAGTTAAATTCCATATATTTAGAAAATGAATTATATTATATAGATTAAAAATTATAGATCATGTTTTTTAAATTTGGTTTGAGGGTTGTCTAATATTTCTAGTAAAAAATAATTACCATGTAAAATATTAAAATAAGGTAAAATGTGGGTAAAATGTGTCAAATTGGGGTGGATTGAAATTTGGAATTCAAAATTGATATAAAATCATTATACAATACCATTCATATGATTTTGGATCAAGCCTATCTTACTCACTAATTTTTTCTCCCCTAAATCTTCTAACTCACAGGTGATTCCGTCTTCACCCTTCCACTAACATAGTTTTCTAGAAATTGTCTATGATTTTCACCTATAAACAGAGCTCCATTTTACCCCACTGAAACAGTATTATCCTTCTTGCTCGTCTATAGCCCAATTAAATTTCTCCTATCAAAATTCCTTTAATTTTTATAATCCTTCAATGAAATGAAGTAATCTAAATCCATTCATTCCAAGGTATGTCATCATGGGGAGTGATTTCATCAAAGTAGGTAACAAGTTATTATTCTCTATTTTAATTTACTTTCAAATATAAAATCATTAAAAATCGCATTATAATATATAATTATGTTATATTTACATCATTTATTATTATAAAAGATGATATTATTATTATATAACTCTATATTATTTCTCATTCATTAGTTTACATTGTCCATTTTTTGCAGATTAATTACTTACATGAATAATTATATATTATCTTCACCATATCAAACATGAATGACAAAAAATCATTTAGTATTGGTATTATATAATATTTATAATGAAAAAAAATATTTCTCATTTGGTTCTACACTAGTAATATTAATATTTAACTCATTATTTATACACAAATCATTTATTCATAAAAAACTAACAAACAAGTGCATTACAAATTTATTCTTGGAGAATGGTACCTAAAATGTCAATGGAATGAACATAAAATTTCATAAATTATTATGGAACATCTATTATTGTTTCTTTAAAATTATATATAATATTAACTTGTGAAAAATTAATTATAAGAAAATAATTATATTGAAACTGAAAAGGAATTGTTGAAACTACTAACAAATGATGGCGAAAATTAACTAAAAATAAGTAATAATTTTGTAATAAATGAACATAAAAGATTAAAATAAAAGGTAATATAAATGAATAATTTTTTGAAATATATTATTAAAGATACTTGTTTTTTATACAAGATTTGGGAGCATGTCTATAAAATATAAAATCCGATTAAAGGGTTCCTTGTCTCGGTTTTATTTCTTTAAGACATATTCTATACACCCTATTTTTTATATTTTATTTAGGATATATAATACCATATGGATGTACTTTGTCATAAATTTCCTAAATTAGTGGTATCTAAATATCCATTTCAACATACCTCTTTCAATAGATTTTGATTGAAAAATATACCAATGTTGTAAGGGTTTTATTGACTCGAACTCCCTTCTTTGAGTCATAATCATTCCTCTTGAATTATAATCTTAAAATATTGGTATATTATACCCTGTAATTTTATAATATTATATGTCATATTATATTTATTTTTATATAAATTTTATACTTGAAAATATCCACTAAATGATTTTTAATTCAAAAATTATGTTGTTTTTAAGGATTTTATTTACTAAATTTTTGAATTATTATGTCACGATATTTCTCCCATGATTACATTATTCTATGTTTATGATATTTACTCAATATAATTATTTAATATTTAATTACATATTCATATATGATGAAATTTCATTTTTATTCCAAATCATCTTTATCATTGTAAATCATTATTCACAAAAATATAATATTGTTATGAATAATAATTGACTTTTATAATAAATTTTTATAATCTATTTCAATTTTATTTAAGTACACAAATGTTTTAACTTCTTATTAAGAATATATATATAGTACCACATATAATCTTCATATTTCTATTTACCACTTTTAAAAATGACGTTTCATGATTATTTTTCATGATGTAGATTTCCTTAAAAAAAATTTAAAATTATAAAAATTCCCTTATTTATAATTTCATATATTTTATATATTCCACTCCACATTTTATATTCTTTACATTATTTATTTTCAATGTTATATTATTATAATTTATCCTTGAGATATTGTTTTAACAATTATTTATGACATTCATAAATGGATTTTGAAAGTGACATGTGAAATTATTTCAATTGTATGGACTTTATTTACAAGAATTTATATATAATATTACTTTTTAATTCTTTCCATATGATCTCATTTTCTCAAAGACAACTTTAATTTTCATTACAAACATTATTTTCTATTCTTTCATGGTTTTCCAAAAGAAATTATTATTTTCCATATTTTTAAAAATATATTCTTTTAAATAAATATAATTAAAAAGAAAAATAAATTTATTCATACTTTTTAAATAAAAAATTATGTTAAAATAATTTGTTTCTCAATGTTAAAATCATTTAAAGTTTTAATTACTCTTAAAAGAGATAATATATAATGATACCATCAATTTTATTTCTCTGGATGACTTATGATCGAGTTTTATGTATTTATTCAATTAATATGTCTATTTAACAAGGATTAATTTATATTTGATAAAATTATGATAGTTTTAATGATCATATTGGGTAAATATTTTTTTTATCATTATGGGATAGGTGGGTCCTATATAGACTACCAATTTGTTATGTGATGTTTTGTTTTCACATGATAGCAATAGGTATATGTGTTGTTCTCCCATGAAATAATATTTACATGGGTTGTCATTCTAATACCAAGTAGTTATATGGGTTTTCAACCCAAACCTAAATAGGTACATGTTTTGGTAACCCAAGAAAAAATATGTACAAAAGTTACAGTCATAATCATATGTAGGCACATGGATTATTATCATATTCATAAAACACTACAAGGGTTGTTAGGCCAATCCAAAATAAGTACACGAGTTGTTTTCCCAAGCCTAAATAGTTACCTAGGTTTTTATCCCAAGCCCCAAGAGGTAAAAGGGTTGTTATCCCAAGCCTAAAAAGATACATAGTTTGTTATCCCAACACTAAATATTTACATGGGTTGGAATATCAATTCTAAATAGGTACACATGTTTCTTACTCAATCTTTACTAGATATAAAAGTTTTTTTGAACAATCCTATAGTGTTATATACATTTTTACCCCAAGTAAAAGTAGTATATAGTTCATTAGACCAAGAATAATGTATTATGTGAAGGCGTTTAACCAATTTTATTATCTGATAAATATATTTATGGTTAAATATTATACATTTTATAGATTTATGTTTATAATTCTGGCATATTCATAAATTATTCCCCATGAATATTTCATGTTTGATTATTATTGACTCAAGTTTCCACACACATATTATTCAGGTGTCATATTATTTTATAATCCTTATACAATGAAATGTGATTTATAACTTATATTCCAAAAGATATGTTTCTATGAAGCTCTAACCATTTTCATTAACTATGTTCTCATACCAATTTTCTCGTCTTATGCTCACTTATGATCTCTGACTGATTTCTATTATCTTTACCCTTACCATGGATTTGATCTCATCCATTTCTTATGGTCTTAATCGCTAACTTATTAATATGGGAATGAAAAATGATATTTCATGAAGGGGGTCTTCTCTGGTTTGATTGTGGAGCCATTTTCCCAATGTTATGAAATAACACATTTTTATATCTATCTCTAATGACACAAAACCTTTTTGTTTTGATATTGTCACATAATTTAATGGTTGAAATGTTAAATAATGGTAATGGTGTAAAATTTCTGAATTATTTTCACAATTTAAAACAATTTGTATTAGAAATTAATGTGAAAAATATGTTCTTTGAATAATAACATGGATTTTGGGCCTAGATGACATCCGTAGTCTGCACATCCATCCACAAGTCAAATATGATGTGATTAGTATTATAGACTACCCCAATATTTATCTATATAGAGAAACACCAATGGAGACTCATATCTTAGTAAAATATAGATCTTTTCTCATAAATGTAAATGATGTTTTCCAAATATTTTTCATTATTGTTGTTGGATGATGAAATACCCTAAACTATTAATGGTATATGATCTTGTAACTTTTGATGGTTTAACATGGGTCCTTGATGTTTTGGAGGGTTTTTAGGATTAAATATCATCTTTGACTATTATGTGGTACACTATGGGGAGGACCATGATTTTTTGTAGGCTATTTTATGAATGGAATCCACTACTCTAAAACCAGAAGCACCAGCACTTCCATAGATAATTGTGGTCTTGGGTGTGTTGTGTTATGAGTCCACCTATCGTCCATGGTTGGAGTGGCCTCACAATGATGTAGTGGAAGGTGTGGTGAGTATAAAATGACTATGTTATGGGTTTCCCCTAGATTATCATATTCAGTTCTTCCATGAACCTAGTGGAGATCACCATGTGGTTGTGATTGGTATTTAAAATTCGAAACAACCAAATGATCAACTCGTCTTTTTTGGGGTCCATGCATTTCAAAGAGGAAATTTACAGAAATTACTCAAGATATTGATTGGGATTTTACCCAATTTATCTCATGGTATCCCTTATTTTTTAGTATCATATAAGTGTGTTAAATATAATAGACTAGTGGGGTGAAATATATTTTAATGATGATTAAAATTATTTTCCTCTTGGAAGGACATATCTATCAACAATTAGATGAACTAATAATCTCATTACAAAATCAAACTACAATTAGAGTAATAATAATTCTATATTAGTATTTAACAATTATCATTGAATGAAATTTGTAAAACATAATAATAAAAACAATCAGTATTATAATCATGTGCATAAATAATAGTGGACATAATTGAAATAAAATCAATCTATGGAGTATATATTTACCATAAAAGAACCCCAATCAATTATAATCAATTCCATATATTTTCTCAAAAGAGAGTGGTGAAATATAAAGGGAATTCACGATATCCTTAAATTTTATCCCATACACTGATGTCAAATTCCTAAATCCAAAATATTGGCTATATCTTCATTGTCCTACAATCCCTTGATCACACTAATCGTTATTTCCCCCTTAGTTAACGTAAATGTTGGTTCACCCACTATAATCACTAGTAGCTCAATAATTATACAACAAAAAATAGAAGCTCGAAATGCCTATAACTTTTCCCGGTAACATAGTTTTTTCATCCAATCCGCGATAATCCTTCATCAAAAATATCAGTGACACAATACTTTAAAAAAGAAAAATAATATATTTATAATTAAATCCTCACAACAATATCTCTTAGTTGAAGCACTCAAAAAGTGAAATATTACACTAATAAGATGTACTCGCAACAAAAATAAATTGAAATTACTAAAAACATATAAATCATGCATAATTATTGTAGAAACATGAACTTATATAATTTTAGGTGTATTTTAATTTATATTCCTCATTGTAAAATTCATCTAAGGAAATATTTCAACAAAACACAGAGTTTGTTATAAATGCATCAATAATAACATTTTAATCAGCAAATGAATATATCATGTTGATCCTTCTATCTATGAGTTGAATAAGTGATAATATAGTGATTTGTAAAAAATGAAGGTAATATGGATTTCATTTTTAATGATATTGATTTTACATGATAACCTTAAACTATTAGTAATATAAAATTACAATATTCATTTTTAAAAAAAATTAGCAGATCATGAGTAAATAATTAATATTCATGTTATAAAAAATTTATTTTCAAGTTGATATACATAAATTATAAAATATAAAATAATAAATTTATATAATATTAAATAATAAATGATGTTGTTCATGGTTTTCAAAAAATTTGGAATAATGTACACCTCCTCCTTTTACTAGCTTTTCCGATTCAACTGATTCAAGGTAAGGGAATGATTGTTTTTATTTATTTAAGAAATTGCATTGGCTGATTCCTTCTTCTTAGGATTGTTCTTATTGTTCATGGATAATTGGCGATATCAAGTTATCTTATCTAGTCAATGTTTCACGAGTGACATGTTCTATTCCATCATCAATAATTATAATTGCTATTGATGGGGGTTGTCTTTCAATATTTGTTATTATTTTAACCAATTTTAATTATTACATTACCTAATATCATTAGATATCCCTTGAAAGATTTGTTTTCAATCATTTCTAAGGGCCCTTGGTGGGTAGGTTTGATCTAGTTAGTGTGAAAGTGTGATTTGGAAAGTGGGTCTTGTAGAATATTGAGGTGACATCAACAATATTAAGATAATAATTTCATAACCTTTTCGATACATTATAAGAATTTTTTCCTTTTTATTTATTTTTATGTGATACTATATTATAAAACCCATGGTTTATAATTATAAAATGAGTGTGGTTGTGGTCCATAAGACCCATGTTTGATATTTAACACATGTGTGTGCACGTGTAACCCATTAGACCCATGATTGATATTGATCATGTGTGATTGCATGAAGACCATGAAAACCATGTTTGATTTTATATGTTCCCATTGTATGAGGATTATAATATATTGCCTTTTTTATTGTATTATGATTTAGTTATTGAGTAATTTTAAGAAAATTTTTGTTTCCTAGATGTTTAGGTTCAGAGGTCTGAATAATTCAATCGATTATTTTTAGATCCTAAATGTTTCTAGGATCATAATTATGAAAAGATTTCATGTTTCAGGGGATTTTTTTTTCTCAAATTTATGGATAATGAATTTTTTTGGAATTTTTTTATTAACTTTTCCCAGTTAAGTGGATATAAATTTGAAAGAAAATATTTTTATTCACCGAAAGGATATTATAAAATTTCACCAGAAAGTGATTATACATGATGGAGACTTTTTAATATTAGGATAAGGATATGCATTCAAGTTTACCCATATAAGTTTTTATGATGACTATGGAAAGGGAAAATGAAGTTAAAATAGTACAACAAATGTAGCATAATCCAATCAATAAAAATAATATGATTTATTTAAAAATATTTTTGAATATTTATAATGGATGTATGAATGATGTGAACTAATGAAAAAACTATTTTATTAAAAGGGAAGAAGGTAAAACTAATCATGTGGGTGGTTGATGAATATGTATGAAATCATGATAATAAGATAAGAAAGATAGTCTGAAATGTAATTTTATAAATAATACATGAAATCACCGAAAGTATAAAATATATGTAACAGGATGTTAATAGTGTATGAGAGGTTCATCGAAAGAAGTTTCAATGCATGTAATGATTTTTCACACACATAGACTGAGTTTCAAAAAATATTGAGGCTATACGATGGTGAAAACTATCAGAATAAGTTTGCATGTAAAAGAGTTAAAATTGAATCAGAAGGATAACCATGTATAAAGATATTAAAATAACACCAATTATTATTTAATGATTATAATGAGGGAACGGGAGAACACTGTAATATTTGAAACTCGAATTCGTACTTGATGTTCTAGAATAAGATTATAGTAAAAATAATAATATAAATAGAAGAAAAATGAGTCTATTTAGGAACGTAAATTTTAAGGAGTGTGATTATATAATAAATACAAGAATTATTATAGGAAGGATGTGACAAAGATATTTTATTAAGATATTAAAAATACCAGAATGAACAATAATGGATGTTTTGTTACACAATCAGAAGAAGAAGTTTCAATATATCTAAAGGATACGTCTAGGATGTTGAGTATTGTCAATAAAAAACTGAGGTATTTCCTTTAGTTTATATATTAGATCCTTTTTTTATTTATGTTTCATAATTGATGTTTTAAATCAAGATTTTATGGATAATGATATGATGGAAAACAATGGATTTATATTCACTCATGTTTGTGATATACAGACAATATAGTGAGAATCAATTACACCATCCGAGAAGGGTGATGTGGATTTCTCTTTGTAGCCACTATAAGGCATAACAACCATATAAGAGAAACAATCTTGAGAATTGAATGTGTTGTACGAGGCATGGAGAATGGCGTGTGTTCATTCAATAAAGAAAACAGAATGTGATTACTAGAAATATGAATTTTTAGAAGGATATACAGATGAATTCCACGTATAAAGAAGACATAACTCATTCTATGTAAATACATTAGAATAAAAAAATAAAAAAAATATGGTTCATGAAATGGAACAAAATTAGTAAACCTAATGGAATGTGATGGAAACACATGGGGAACTACATTTTTAATATTTTTTAATATTTTATAGAATTGGTTTTTTGGAATAGAGGATGGTCAAAATTCAAATAAATTAACACTCGGCCATCTAAGATAAGAGAATAAATTAATTTGCTAATCTTCGTGCAGTTTTAAAAAGTGAAATTTTAATTATTTTTTCAAATATATATATATATATATATATATATACATATAAAGAATTTACAAATTTTTTAATATTAATTTTGTTATTTTTTTCTGTTTTGGTTTTATTATATATATAAGAAATTTGATATATTTTTTAAAATATTCATTATCCATAAATTACCCACATTTAGTTCCGTCAAATATATAACTACAAACCCAATATCTGACAGTCATTAATATGGGGAGTAGACTCTAACATCTATTGTGGATTTTTCAAGTGTGTTTCAATTTCACTTTTTAAGCATTTTAATAGTGATATAACAACAATAATATCTAATATAATTTAATTTACTAATTTAAAATTAATAATATAATTATTTATGTAACTAATAATTTATAATAATTCATAATATATAACTAGAAATAATTAGATAAAATTAATAATAATTAATAAATTATTAATGATAAATAATTTTTTCAAAAAATTATAAGAATTATAAAAAATAAATATTTATTATTTTTTAAAAAAATTAATAAGAATAAATAAATTTTCAGAAATAAATAGATTTAAATATAATTAATAATAAATTAAAATAACTAATAATAATTTACAATAATTACTAATAGTGTATACTAATTAAATAATAATTATTAATAATTGATAATAATTGATAATAATTGATAATAATTTAAATTAATTAATAATTATTAATAATACATAATATCAATTAATAATAATCTATAACAATTAATTATTAATTACAAATCATTACTAATAAATAATAGTGATTGTTATTAATTATTTATAATTATTAGTTACTAACAAGTTATTAGTAATGACAAATTAATAATAATATTTAAATAATAATTAATGATTACTGATTAATAAGAATTATTAGTAATAATAATTATTTGTAATTAAATGTTTTAATTATTTATTCATTAATATTTATTATTATTTAATTATTATTTAATTAGTATTGATTATAAATAATTATTTAACATTAATTAATTGTTATTAATTATTTTTCATTATAACGGATTTATGAATAAATATTACAGATGAATACTTATTAATTTTAAATTATTCGTAATTTATTATTAATGATTAATTATATTAATAATTACTAATAATTACATACAATTATTAATTATTAATTATACTAATAATTATTCATTATACTACTAATTATTAATTCTACAAATAATTACTTTATTATTATTATTTTTTATTTTTTTAGAAATTAAATTATCTTAGTAATTATCAATTATAGGTGAAATTTTCTAGGAGCATCACTTCTTTTGACTTATTAGCGATTAGGTTTTTACTTCCTGATGGACTTAATTTATGACTTCTACATCAATTTGGTTGATGCCTTTCTTGGACCCTCGAAGTAGGATGATTTCAAGAGAGACTCGACTTCTATTCTATATTCCTCTAATTCAACAACAATGGAGGAACCTCGAATGAGATAGTTTCATCGGAAAATGTTGATCCTTTTACTTTTAAAAAAAAATAAGTCGAATATTAAGGAATAAATGTGTTTGGACTCTTCTAGAGTCTTAAAAATGGCTCTATAAAAATCATCAAGAAAATTTAGAAATTCATTGCATAAAAATTCAAAGGCTGCAAGCACTCAATTCTAGTGAGACAAACAATTCCGGGCAGGGACATTCCCCGTATGATTGAGTAGACGAGCAATTATCTACATCAAATATCTGGATTTGGTGGGTGGAATATTACCTCGATATGAAAGGGTAGTTTCATATTTTGTTTCCTTATGATGAATCAAATATATAGTGTGGGTATATGATTTATATTCCTAAAAATTTGAATATTATGGACCCATAATTGGGATACCCTCTACAATTTAGCCTTAGTGAATAAATTTATCACTCAAAAATGGATAAAAATTCACAGTCTTCCATAGTTTTTATGGAATTATAAATTTTCAATAGATATCGCTTCTATTGTAGGGGAACAAATACACTTTGACAGAGAAACTAAGATCACTCATTTTTGGAAATTTTCTAGGTTAATAGTGTAAATTGATCTTCAATCAACTCTTATTGATTCTATTATTTTGTTTTCCACTGAAATAATATTTTAGTTGATAATATAGTTTGAAATGAATGAACCATTTTGTGAGAAATACAGAACTATTGGGAATTTAGACTCTAAATAATAACAAAATCATAACTATAAGAATTAAAAATAAAAAAGGGAATCTCAATTTGAATAAAAAATTCAATATATCTCTCCTTGAGTCCCCTAATGATAAGGATGTAATAGTTATAATATATAGAGGTATCCTATGGTTGTTCGAGGTAGGGATGAACTTTTTTTGGCTCAAATGTAGAGGAAGAAGCATCTTTCCAATATAGGTGATCATACCAAAGGTATGACTATTGAATTTCAATCAATTGTAAAGAATCTCAATGATGGATCTATTTATAAAAGGTATTGATATATGGAAGTCTCTATTCTTGTTGTATGGAGTTTTAAATTTGAAGGTGTGAAGTCATTCATGGTGTAGATAACATTTTATAGGGTATTAATAAAATGAGTACATTACAAGAGACCATATACATTGTTTCATCACCTGGGATAAATGATGATTTCAATGCTTAGAAAAATATTATGGAGATGAATAAGTTATCTTTTAGTGATTATGGCATCGAATAACATGACTATAATGAATACTTTCAAGAACAATTTGAGGTATAAAGTTCTGAAATCACTTAACATCGTGGTTTTTTTTTCTGTTTCAACCTAAAAAAAGAATATTGCCTTAATTAATGTCATTATACATGATATTAATAGTGATACTATTAATCAAATAGGATGGATAAATTCCCACCCAAAATTGGTATCTCGGTCTAGAAATTCCTAATTTCCATCATCACAAATTTTGTTTATATTATTTCTAAACATTTTTTCTTTTATGAAAGAAAATTAATTTTCTAGAAAGTTTGAATTTTCTTAATAATTTAATGGATAGAACAACATAAACAATTGACCACATGGTATACGTGATCGCCCGTGCAACCACCTGCTCATCCATAAAAATAATATGACAAAGGAAACAATAAACCGCAATAAAAACAAGAAGAATATAAACCATTTCTTGTGACCATCATGATCAATGAAACAAAGAAAGAGATAGACCACACAATAAGTTGATGGATTTTATTACAAATTGATCAGCAGAATGAGAAACTATGCAACTAAGGTTCAATTGAACGAAGTGGACTTTTGAAAAAGTAAAGAATCTATGGAAATAATCAAATAATTGATAAATTAATGATGAAACTGCAAGTAAAAATTGATATACAATAACTTTATCTGATCAATCATAAGAAAAATAGTTTTATTGTATTGAATATCATGAAATCTAACCTTAAATTTTACTATGTTTTGAAGAAATGGTAAAAGATAATGTGAAACATCTGAAAGATACCATCACCCTGGAATACAGACATGGAAAACATTAAAAAGTCTATATATTTAATGAAGTGTTAAATTATTATTTTATTATATATTAATCCAACCACTTCCATAAAAAGAAATTTATATTGGTAAAAAAAATTTATGAGCTAGATTTTTTACCAACATATGTGGATTTCAATGATGAATTTTCAATCAACGGTTTATATAGAATGATTTTAGAATGACCCAAGATGTGTGGCATGAATAAAAGAAGTTTATTGTCATAAAGATAGATATAGAAAATGTGAATAAAAAATTTTCATACTAATATCGAGAAATGTATATAAATAAGATAAAGATACATTATATTTTTTCTCGAATGAAAATTAAGAAATGGAGATCTATTTTGAGCATCTATGATATCATATTCTCACAAATTCGTTTACGAAATATCAACATAAAATCAAAAGGACTTCAAGCACTTATTAAAAATAAAAATATGAATATGATAATATAATAAATAAATGCATAACAATATCAAACTCTTTAATACACTATAATATTTAACTTTCCTACTCTCTTTTACTTACTCTCATGTTTTGAGTGTTCTATGAGCTGGTTAAATTTTTTGACCCTAATCTTATACTGAACTAGAGAGTAAAATAAATTGTATCCTTTATTTCTTCATATGTACTCCCATGAATACTAGTTAAATATTTTTTTATCCTTGATTACCTACATGTAGTTTTTGTGTTATTTCTTTTACATAGAACTATATAAGAGTGTTTGTAAAGCCTTAATAGCTATTGTATGATATTTGGTAAAACCTGATCCAGTTTGTGAGTCATCTTAATTTATAATAAATTACATGGTAGTGGGTGATTATCAATTGGAGGAAACATGGTCCCAACATGAGATTGAACCCCTTGTTTATTCTTATGTGTTTGTTTATCTGTTATGTTTTACACTATTGTTGAACAAATCTATGTCTATTTTCAAAAATACATAACAAAACATTATGTTGATTTTTATCTTTTATTATTTTATATATCATTGCTGATCATAGTACATTATCATAAAAATATAATGTGTATCCCAAATTATTTTTACACAGTAGTGATCACTCATTGATTTTTTTTATGAAAGTTTCAACTTATATAACTCTACTATTTTAATAAACTGGGTGGATTTTATAAATTTAGTGATTTAGATTAAAATAATTTTTAGAGAATGTATTATTGTAAAGTCTATTCACCACCAACTTTATTTCTCCACTACAAAAAATATTTATATATATTTAAAATTCTTTTTATTGTGATCTAGTTTTATCAAAAGATAGAAATTTCTATTAATAATAAATTTCAATTATTATTGTTAATAATATACAATAATGATATACAACTAAGAGGCATCCTTGTTTTAATGAAACTAATTTTTCAAAATTTAATATTAATATGAAAATTATTTTTGAGAGCATGGGTTTTGATATTTGGACTATTATTGGGGACAAATTTGAAAAAATCCTAGCTTATATAGCCCAATCGAGGTATTCCACTAAATGTTCATATTATTGTAATTATAAAGTAGTGGATTATTGAAAATATCAATTATGATAAGAAACTTTTAATAGAATATTCTCCTGTAGAAATGTTTTTGAAATTTGGGATAATTTTGTTATATATCAAGAAGTTACATCAATTGTTACAGAGATGCACCTAAATAATTATTTCATTAAATATAATACATTAAATAAGAATACTGTTGAAACCATTTTTGAAATGTATATTAGGTATAATGATATAATGAAAACCCTACAACCACTGGGAAGGAGAATTGTAGGCAAAGATCCGGTGATGAAACTTTATGTGTGTCTTCTTGATGGGTAGAGATGAACTTTTGTTTTTATCTGAGAATTGTGTGACTTAATTATGCATCATATCAAATAACTTATTAGATAGTCTGTTATGTATGAGGAAGAGTTAAAAGATATATGTTAAGAAGGATATAATCCCAATATGAAGTGGATCACTTTTATAAGAAATTAATGGAATATTATAGGAAACATAAATTATTCAAAAATTTAAACCAAGGGGAAAATTATTTTAAAAACAAAACTAGAAAAAGGAATATTCTACTAATGATATAAATAGATATGAATGAAAACAAAAATAACATATCAATATATATTTTCCACAGATAAAATATAATTATATTTTGTGGAAAATGAAAAATGTTATAAAAAGGATATAAATGCCTTAGAGAGTGACTCCAAGGAGAGTTTTAGTGACTCTCACTCAAGTATAGAATCACAAAATTACAAAACTAACAATTATTATATAGAAAAAACTTCAACAGTATTAAATATTTTTACTACATCTATCAAACACATTTGTAATATCTCTTAGAAATAAAATAATGATGAAAACATGAGAAGTGATGGTTTAGTAGAGTACTAAAACAAGTGAGAGGAATTATTCAATGAACTAAAGGATAAATAATATAGTTTAATGAAATTGTATTCTCTATAATTTTACTATAAATCTAAATTTTTATCTAATAATGAAAAAAATATCAAATGTTTAAAGAAAATAATGATTTTAATATGTCTAATGAGAATTTTAAGAAGGATCTCAAATGATTGAAAAATAGTGGATAAACTCTTACTATAAATCATAGTTAATAACCTAAACATGAATATACTACTGGGATTGGTTACCCACATGGAAAGAGAAGGAATTATAAGAACAATTTTTTTTCATAATTCTAGTTCTTCCGAATATATAAATATATATTATTCTTCTGGACCTACCTATGTTTTCATTTATAAAATTCTAAAGTATATTTATATATTTCTGATTCAGTATTTATGGATTCCTAATGGATTTATTTCTAAAATTTATAAAGCTAAGAGTGTATGAATACCAAAACAAAATCTTGATTAAATTTACTGTAGGATATATTCTTGAATGTTACTAGTAGGAACATATTGCATATAGACAATGGATATTCCAAACACACAACTGGGGGGTTATAGATATTTAAGAACCTCATCAAAGTATATGGTCAACATGTAACTTAAGATGACGATTCAAAATAGAAAAATAATCTATAGAAGTCGAAATATTATGATTTTTAATGCTTTATTTTATGATATATTAAATAATAATATTCGTAGCATCTCAAAACAATGTGATATTGTCTATAATATTAAAATTTAATATAATTATTAAAATGTTTCTTATTCTAGGCATTCTTTAGATTTTACTTCTTAATGAAATGAAAATTTTTATGTTTTTAATTTGGATAAATTATTTTTTATAAAACATTATGTGCCTTCCATTATGAATATTGGATTTGGAATATGATACTAGGCCATTTTAACATAAATTCACTTAGAAATCAAACATTAATAGGATTAATTAAAGATCATCCTAAACTGGAATTTCTCATTGACAAATTATATAACCCATATAAAAAAGGGAAGCAGTATAAAATCACTTTCAAATCAATGAAATATGTTTAATCTTCTCAACCGCTTGAGTTTGTTCCAAATGACAGTTTGGACCTTCATGAAATTATATCCTAAATGGTAAATTATTCTATTATGTTCTTGTAGAAGGATTTTCTAGAGAGACTGGTGTATTCCTTATAGATCAAAATTTTAAATATTTTTCCAATTTTTTCAAGTACAAAAAAACTATATAAAACATTAGAATACATTATATCAAAACCATAAAATTTAATTAGGTCTAGGAGTTTGAAATTCAAGACATTGAATCTTTATACTCACAATATGGCTTCAATCATAACCTTTCTACACCTAGGACCCCATATAAAAATGTGGTAGTACAAACTAGAAAGAAATCAATAAGATATATAATAGACCATCATCAACAAGTACGATTTTCCTATTTACTTTTCATGTGAGGTTATGAATAAAAATTTTAATAATATTTATATATTTCATATTATACCACTTTTAAAGAAACCCAAATATATGTTATGTAAGGGTAGAAAAAAAGTAAATGACTTCAATAATTTTTCTTCTAATGGATTTATAATAATTATAAAGTTATTTTAGATAAGTTTTCATCCAAATGTGGGGAAGTAATTTTCCATACATATTCATCATCCAATAAATATTAACATTAATTCAATAAATGGACCTAAATTGGGGAACAATATAAGCAAGTAAAATTTGATTGAATTGATCAACATGTACTTAATAACTCTATAGAAAAACATGTGAATGACCTTTATAATATGGATATAAATTCCAAATCTATTAACAATTCTATGAAAACTATAGTAAAATCACCCAACACAAAAAAAATTATAGGGAAAATCATCAACTACATTCCCTTGAAGATGTTTTGAGTAAGAAGAAACCAATGGTAAAGCTATCAGATTAGACAAATGAGAGGGTATACCATTCTCCATCAATATATGGCATTATAACATTCTATATATATAATTATTTACTAAATATCTTTACAGTTTCATAGATTTGGGTCATTATTTAAAAAATAAATTGGGGGGGGGGGTTGCTCATTGGGTCATTTTTTATTGTCATTTGGGTCATGTACTCAGACTTGTGCCACTGTGTGTATGAGAAATGTAAGGGTACCCCTCATCCTTCTAAAAAGATGATTATTGAAAAATAAATAATGTAAGTACATTGGGCTTTAGATCATTTTTAAATGGTTATATAATTAATGTTTTTTTGGAATAACCCCTAGATTTCAAACCACTTATTTTATAAATCATTTTGTCAAATTAAAAATATATTTATATGGTTTAATACAAGTTCCTAGATATTGGTATGATAGTATAAGATCATATTTTATTATAAAATGTTTTTTAAAATGAATATATGACACAAATATATTTGATAAGAAATTTTCAATACCTCTTTTAGTTTTAAAAACATATTTTGATGATATTATTATTGGATAATCCAAAAAATATATTTGTACTGAAATTATGAAAAAATAAAAATTAGTTTAAAATGATTCTAATGGGTAATTTAATATTATTTCTCAGATTTCATTTTTTTCAAAACAATGATTGATTCATTTTAATCCAAATAAAACACACTAAATATATTCTAAAACATTTTGGTATTAATAATACTGAATGTAGTGATACCCCCTATTTGTATAAGTCATTAACTAGGTCTTAATCAACTAAGAATCCAGTTTGTTAAACTAGTTATAGTGTTATGATTTAAAGATTACAAGTTTTCCTGATATAATGTTCAGTTTGTGCATGAGTTCACATTTTTAATCCAATCCAAATGAATCATAGTTCTATTTGATTAAAAATAATTTTCAATGCGAAAAAAATAAAACCATCATAATATTATTTTATTTATATGGAAAGAAATTTAATTTATATAGATATTCAAATTCATATTTTAATTTTTTTAATTTTGATAAAAAATATCCCCTAAAACTTGTATCTTTTTTGGAATGTCTCTTAATTAATGGTGTAGTAAGAAATATAATTCTACTTCATTATCTAGTATTGATGCTATGTAAAAAGCTACTTGTAGATCTTGGCACATATTATATTGATGATAAATTTTTTATCGAACTATATATATCAATTTTCAAATGTCCCTATAAATTCTGATAATACTAGTTGGATATACATTTTTTATCCAATGGATATTACATATTTGGGGAGAACACATTTCATTTAATTAAAGGTGAATATATTATGTTGGTTGAAGATTAAAATGTATTCAAGGCTTCCATAAATATTATCTTAAAAGTATTTATATAAAATCCATTCTCAAGACACATTTAATTTTATTAGAAAGAGATATAAAATTTCCACCTCTAAAAATATCATTCAAAGTAATAACAAGAAGATTACTTATAATGAATCCTTTTCTTAATAAATATATGTTATTAAATGAACAATTTATTCAAATGATGGAACACAGAAAATGACTTATTAATGATATAAGAGGGATGTTAGATATATATATATATATATATGAATGTTTATAATACCCATATGTTATAACCTCATGCTCTACCAATACCTCACTTTACTATATATCCTACCCATGCCTCGATATCTTCAACATCAATAAAAATATCCACATCACCTATACCTCCTACAGGACAATACATTCTCAATATTTTCCAATCCCTTGGCCACATTATCCCAGTTTCCAAAGGTCTATCCATTCATGTAGTTGATTCCCTTTCTTGGTCAACTCGTGGGCCAATAAATATTCATGGGAAAGGGAATTACACTCTACAAGATCCTTAGAATATAGATTATTATTTTAATATGATAGGGCTTTGGTAAATTTTGTAATAATTAATGAAAAACACTTTTGTATTCAAAATTATGTAATCAAATTATCCTTATTATTTTATAGGAATATTTATATATATTTTTCTTATTTATTATTTAAAACACTTATGAATAAATTTTGAAAATATCAAATGGGTATTAAAATGTAAGGAATAAAAATTTATTGTTACAATGAAATGTATGAGTAAAATATATAGCATAACCATCATGAATGAAACATTTCATATGTGTAAGATAAATATTATCCTAATATTTAATTCCTACAATTTATTTTGTTGGCTAATTATTTATAACCTGATTTTTTATCATAATAAAAGAAGAGATTATTGGATTACTCAATAAATTAATTATTTTAGTCATCAAATATCATATTTATATTATTGTTAATATATTTTTACCTTTAATAACATATATCATTATATGGAAATGATTAAAATTGTAACACCCCGACCCAAGTTACCTAGAGTCGGTGCATTATTACATAACATTGGCATGATCACAAGAAAGATCAAATCTCAAAAGACCGATTGGTTTAGTAGCCTTGGACACACTAGATATATTCATAAGGTTTACATTACAATATAAAATTAAAACTACAATAATATGGTCTCTGTATTCTACACTCTTATCCCCTCATACTATCCCTGCATGTCATTCGTAATTTACTTCTTCACATCCTGGGAAAAATAAAACATAAAAAAGGGGTGAGCTCAAATTCCCAGTAAGGATAACAATGTAGCAGAAACTTCCATAAATAAGAATAAACATTTAAGGAAATGTATAACTAAAACAAAAGCCTTTTAAACTTGAACTTAAGCACAGTATGGAAAAAATAAAATGAAATAATGCCTTTTACTTATTCACATGGATATTCTACTAATCAAATAATCACATGCAATATCAATAACCACTTTCATAATGATGAAATGCATAATGCCATACTATCATAACCACATAGCCAAGGCCTCGTGCCAAGACTACAAATAAGATTTTTCGAAGGCCTTGTGCCAAGACACTAGTTTTTCTTATGAGACCAATCGATGCAATTGTTTTAGATGATAATTACTTTTTAAATTGCTCAAATAGACTCCAGTGTTTTTCTGAAAACATTATGCATGCTTCTGAAAACAAAATAACTAATTTTGAGACTTATCAACTAATTACAGGCTATGATGGGTCCACTCCCAATCCCTTCATATCTACCACACTCGAGAGTCGGGTTTTTTGAAAACATTTTTAAGCTTGCATTAAATACGTATGCATTTGCACTGGATTTTCATATATTTGAGAGAAATATCTCATTTTTGAAATCATTTAAAAGTCAAATAATTATAAAATAAAAAATTTACATTGAAAATATCCTTATAATCTTTTAAGGTTAGCTTTGATGATTTTATAATGGCGGAAAATAACCGCAACCGCTATATAAGTTAAAAAAGACATTCTTACATTAATTCTGTCGAAAAGGTTAAAAAGTAACTGTTTTGGAAAATGGTGAAAAGATTCCTTTATAAACCTCTTATAAAAAGTAAAACAAGTGAATTAATGACTTTAACCCATATTCTAGTAAATAATAAAAATGTTTCGAATTACATTTTTAAGAAACATGGATTTGAATGATAAAGAAATCCCAGTAGATTATTATGTATAAACAAACTCAGATAATGAAGAGATTGTGAAATAAACCCTTACCAATTTGGTAACTTATGAAACATACAACCCATGAAAGAGGAATCATACAATGAATATGTAAATACACAAAAATTATAGTGTATTACACAAAGAATACTATTATGGGAAGTACATACACCACACAAAAGGTAATATTGGCAATATGGAATGAATCTCACGGGAATAAGAAGTGAGATGAAAACCCCTTACCTTTTACTTTTCCTTGGTTGGGAGTAGGTTAACCTACTGTATAATGGTGAAATAATTGTTATTAAATTATAAAATAATCATATAAATTAATATGATATCATATATGATCTTTTAACATTTATTTGTTTATAATATCTTAGTATTATCGTTGTTTCGGGTGTCAACTTACTCATTTTATTTTATATGTTTTGTTACATAAGCCATGTTTTTCATGGATAGGTTGTATATTATACATATCCAGAATGATATAAAGTCCTTAAAAATTATTTTTAAATCATAAAATTATAATTATACTTGAATGGATACGATGGAGAATGAATCTAATCGCGTTCGTGGAGACGGTAGTCCGTACGTACGCACGAGCGACAATATCATTCTTTTGATATTAATATAATATATAATTGGATGGTATATCATATATACAGAATCATTATCATGTTATATTTATTATTTACATGAATTAAAAATCATTATTATACCCATCCAAATAATAATATATTGAATAACAATTACACCACGACATGGAGACGGTAAGCCGTACGTACGCACGTATGGTCACATGTCATTCAATGGATGGATAGAATACTGAATATGGTTGTACCATATTTATAATAATATTATATTATATAGAAGATACTGGAATAATTATTTTATAATGGGAATAACAAAGAAAGAAGAAGTTGAAGAAGAAATGAATTTGAAAAAGTGTAGTGAAAACATTACCTCTTCATCGGGTTCTTCCTTTTGATTTGACCAAAAGGGCTCCATAGGTTGGCTTTCTGATCAAACTAAGTTCTCTAGGTTGTATTGAGGGATGTTAAGAGAGTATTGGGGCAGTGTTTGGCCGAACCAAAAGGCTTTGAAGGTGTGAATTAATGAGAAGGGGGAGTTCCCTTTTATAAGAGGGGTGAGGGGCACCTTTGGAAAATCTAGAAATATTAATTTATAATAAATTCATACTCGGGTTCTAATTGCTAAAAAGTGGATTATATAAATTTTAAGGTGGGGATGGGTCGAAAAACACTCAACTAATATAATTTAGACAGGTTCGGGTTACTATATTAACCTTATCACTAATTATTAACTCTTAGTTAATTATTTTCACTTTTACAATGTCTCTTTGTATTTTTCTATTATATGGTTAATAAAATTACTATATAAATCCAAGAGACCCCCAAGTGGTCCATTAATGATACAAATATAATGATATAAGTCTCTTGGACGAACCATAGATTTTTAGGAATTTAATATCAATTAAAAATATAATATTTGTTTTAAAAACTCTTTTATATCAATTTTGACACTATTCAGTAATTGATTTTTGTGAAAATCATAACAAAATTATTACTTCGAACAATGTTAATTAAGTCAATACTAACATTTCTTATTAACCTATAAAATTATTCTAATTCATAAAAAGTCTCAAATTATTTTTATTTGGTTATTTATAATATCAATTATTTTAATTTTTCACTATTATTGTAATTACTACATCATCATTGTGTCATAAATAAGTTAAATTATATAATGTCTAAAAATTATAAATAAAATATAATTATGTAGTAAATCTTATTATATTTTTAATGAATATTTAAAATCTAATGTAACTTATCTATAACCCTATATTAAAATTTTTTTAGTAAATAAACATTGATTTTAACTCTTTTAACTCTTCTTTGAATTAAATAATAATAAATGTCCTAATCGAATCCATGTGGACCTAAATAGTAATATTTTATTCCTAAGGTTATTTTTGGTCGAGATACCATTGTCCAATAGAATTAGGACATGTGTTAGATAATATTAATATCATTTTTAACCTTAATTACCATATGTACTTTTAACTGTGGTAAATAAAAGTAAAAAGTTAATATTCACCAAAAATTATTTTCATCTCATTGAACCAAATTTTACTTCTTGATATTAACCGTGTCTCTCGGATTTTTGAAATTTCAATCACAGAAGCGGTAAAATTATGTTTTATGAAAAAATCAGTTTTTAACTACCACTTAGTAGTTTCACTATTCATCAAAAATTGACGTTTTTCAGAACAATGCCAAAATTTCACCCTAAGCTATAATTGATATTAAAAATTCAAAAATGATGTCTATTTTAAAAATTCCAAACATATAAGTTGCATTAATTTATTTTATAATTAATTCCAGCTGTCACAACAAATAGCGTGTTTTTAAGAAACAATATATATCCAAAGATTGACAATTGTTTATGTCCAATTTCAAAGTGAAATTAATTATAATGAACACCATTGGATAAAACGGTATAAATATATTCTAATTATACTTTAAAACAACTCAATAGTATAATTTATCACTATAAATTATTTTGATTAAAAAAGTTGTTTTTAAGTATTTTTCACTGTTCATAAAAATTGGAAGTTCTCAGAAAAATACCAAAAATTCAACTTAGGATAATTTCGATATTCCGTATCCAAAAATTAACTCTATTTTGAAGTATAAAATATATTTAATTTCAAAAATTAGGTATTATTATTCATAGAGGCTAGTTTGATTGGTTGTGGTGTGTGTTAGAACTCGAAGTTGCGTACAACACAAGATACTGTATTATTCAAAGGAAAGCGTACCGTGGAAGCTTGGGATGTTTCATTGTAAATTTTTGATGTCCCCATTCTAAAAAGTAAATTTATTTAGTCAAATTGTATATATAAATGTTTAAAATATTATATTTAAAAATGGTTCACTATTAAAAGTTGGTAAAAGTGAAATACTGAAAATGAATTTGTTCTTACATTATGTCTAAGAAACTCATAATATGGATTCTAAAATTATAAGGATTATATAAAGATTAAAATTTAGTTAATACTATTCATAACCTTTTTTGAACGGCTTTTTTGGAAAGTCATGGTGTTCTTTAACTCGGTGTTGCGTGTAGTGCAAGTTATTGAATTATTTTGAAGAAAATAACACACTATGAAATCTTGGGGTGTTACATTCTCCCCTCCTTCAATAAATTGTGTCCTCGCAATTTGAAATTGTTCTTCGAAAATAACAGGTTGAATATAGAAAATATCATTGTAGGAAAACCCACATCGAAAATTGGGTTGATAAAATTTAGTCTTAATAAGAGGTAAAGAGAAATGAAATTGTCACCACCAAATTATGATCTCTATTCGGAGAACATTGGTCGAAATTAGAGACATATAATTGGAGGAAAAACGTATTTATTTATAGGTAGTGATTGATGTCATCAATCACAAACAAGTGTAAAATTGAGGGCCTTATATTCATCAGTCTATGATGATTTAAAATACCATCGGTTCAGCAAAAAATATAGTATTAGGATAACACATTTTTTTAAGATCCCTTCACTAAATTATAAGAATTAATTTCTTCATTGAATAACAGAAGATGAAAAATATATACTTGACAAGTAGAGTCTCAACCTTTAACTATGTTCTACCACAAACTCATCTTTCACTCTAAAATATAATAGAACATAAAAAAATATTCTATTTATCCTATTTTTATAGGGTTAAAAAATGATTTTATAATTCATCTAGAAGAACAATTAAAAAAATGACATTATTCAAACCAGGACATCACGTGGGTCAGTGGTCGGTGATACACCCTTGTCACCCTTCGGTTGTGGGTTCAAGTCTCGTGGCCTTTCCGGACGCGACGGGTTGCTGCCGGACCTCCGAGTTGTCCTTTTATGGCAATCCAAAATAATCCAAACTAGAAATATCCTAAATACTTCAGTCAAAAATTTATAAAGATGGTAAACATAATGAAGATCTTTTTTTTTCGCGTAATAACATGTGATCACCATCATCATGTATTCTTTTAAAACACTGCATCATCCTGAATTACCATAAAACCTTATTGATTACATTCATGATCCCTTATTCCTTATAAAATAATAGATATACTCCTTCAATCCAAAAATGTTTTAAACCCCAACAATGATGGAATATACAAATCATTAATCAGTTTCAAGGTAGTCATGAATATCCAATATAATTTATCCAAATCAATCATGTATTATTCTAAAATCACTATCTCGATATCAGAACATATTATGGTTTATCATTCTCTCAACCATATATTCTCGAAAAATTTAACATGCTATTGAGTCACTTTTCTTTGTTCCACACAATCTCAAGTCCTTAATGAAATAGTACTGCAGTACAATCCTTATATACTCCATAATTATAATAACAAGTACATTGTTGATACAACACTCAAATGACATAATAATCATAAGAACTCTAATCATTCCTCTTCGTCTGTGGTAGTATCATAACTTGATTATTATCCAATAGCATCACGTGCGGCATAGTCTGATGACTGAGACATAGGTTTGCGTAGTGTCTAAACTCATTACAAATGAAGCATTGTACATTTGAACCCATTTTCTTACCCTTGCAGTCACGTACTTTGTGCCCTTTTCCTCCACACTTATAAAAAACTCCCATTCCTTTCAGGAAATTTCTAGGGTGTTTCTTTCCATAGTTATCACATATGGGAAAATTCTTCTTTTCCCACATCCCTTAATCCATCTTTCTCTATTCCATCATTTTCTTCTCTTTCTTCCCTTCAAAGCCGTAGGACTCAGTAAACTCTTTACTTATCTTATAAACACAAGATATTATTTCTTCATATGATGATAATACATGAGAGACTATTTCTCTTATATATTCTGGCTTAAGACCATGAAATATATGATCCTTATTTCTCTTTGTATCATGTGCATTGCTTGAGTTCTCATTCCTTCTACTGAGAACCATTTCTAAAAAATGTAATACACTAGATTAGTTTATGAATAGAAATACCTAGTCCCTAACTTGTGGAACACATAACATAAATTAAATAGTTTATGGATATAATCCATAAACATAAAAATGTCTCCTTTCAGAATTTATATACTCATAAACCCTTTTCATTTGTAATGAAAAAGAGAGTTATCCTAAGCATATCCCCCGGGAGTGTCGTAACAAAGAGTGCAACAAGGACCGTTGTCGTGCACCAGTTCCCGTTCGAGTCTATCTCAAAGTGGTGTTTTTAGGTTTTACCCCTAGATACATCTGTTCCAGAGCCTCCTCTACCATCTCGTATCCAGACAGGGATGTATTGCTCTGAAAACTCACAAAATCTCTACAATACCAAAATTATATGAAGTTCTTCTATACTAATCCTCAAAGTCCATCTTAGGTCTATGTGCTCTAATCAAAGTTTATCTAAATATATCTTCCATGGTTTGTACTAAAATTCCTCTAATACCAACTGTAACGCCCCGACCACAGTTACCTAGATTCGGTGCATTATTACATAACATTGTAATGATCACAAGAAAGATCAAATCTTGAAAGACCGCTTGGTTTAGTAGCCTTGGAATCACTAGATATACTCACAAGGATTACATTAAATTATAATATTAAAACTACAACAATACAGTCTCCATATTCCACACTCTTATCCCCTCATTCTATCCCTGCAGGTCATTCATAATTTACTTATTCACATCCTTGAAAAAATAAAACATAGAAAAAGGGTGAGATCAAATGCCCAGTAAGGATAACAATATAGTGGAAACTTCCATAAATAAGAATAAACATTTAAGGCAATGTATAACTAAAATAAAGGCCTTTTAAACTTGAACTTCAACATAGTATGGAAAAAATAAAATGAAATAATTCCTTTTACTTATTCACATGGATATTCTACTAATCGAATAATCACATGTAATATCAATAACCACTTTCATAATGATGGAATGCATAATTCTAGACTATCATAACCACATATCCAATGCCTCATGCCAAGACTAAAAATAATATTTTGCAAAGGCCTTGTTCCAAGCCACTAGTTTGTCTCATGAGACCTACCGATGCAATTTTTTTAGAAGATAATTACTTTTATAAATTCTCAAATAGACTCCAGTGTTTTTCTAAAAACATTATGAAAGCTTCTAAAATCAAAATAACTAATTCTAAGACTGCTCGAATACTTAAAAGCCATGATGGGTCAACTCCCAATCCCTTTATGTCTACCACACTCAAGATTCGTGTTTTCTAAAAACATTTTTAAGCTTGCGTTAAATACATATACATTTGCACTAGATTTTCGTATATTTGAGAGAAGTATCTCTTTTTAAAAATCATTTAAAAGTCACATAATTAATAAAATACATTTACATTGAAAATATACATATAATATTTTAAGGGAAGCTTGGATGATTTTACAATGGCGGAAAATAACCGCACCCACTGTATAAGTTAAAAAAGACATTCTTACCTTAATTCTGTCGAAAAGGTTAAAAAGTAACTTGTTTGGAAAACGACCAAAAGATTCCTTTATTATCCTCTTATAAAAAGTAAAACAAGGGTATAAATGACTTTAAACAATATTCTATTAAATAGTAAAAATGTTTTGAAATACATTTTTAATAAACATGGATGTGGATGATAAAGAAATCCTAGTAGATTATTACGTATAAACAACCTCGGATAATGAAGAGATTGTGAAATAAACCCTTACCAATTTGGTAACATACGAAACATACAACCCATGAAAGAGGTATCATACAATGAATATGTAAATACACAAAAATTATAGTGTATTAAACAACAAATACAATTATGGGCAGTACATACACCACAAAAAAGGTAATATTGGCAATATGGAATGAATCTCACAGGAATAAGGAGTGAGATGAAAACCCCTTACCTCGTACTTTTCCTTGGTTGGGGGTAGGTTAACCTCCTATATAATGGTGAAATAATTGTTATTAAATTTTCCAATAATCATATACATTAATATGATATCATATATGATCATTAAACATTGATTTGTTAATAATATCTTAGTATTATCGTTGTTTCGGGTGTTAACATGCTCATTTTCTTTTATATGTTTTGTTATATAAGATATGTTTTTCATGGATAGGTTGTATCTTAATCATATCCAGAATGATATCAAGTCCTTAAACATTATTTTTAAATCATCAAATGATAATTATACTTGAATGGATACGATGGAGAATGAATCTCATCGTGTTCGTGGAGACTGTAGTCCGTACATACGCATGAGTGACAATATCATTCTGTTGATATTCAAATAATATATAATTGAATGGTATATCATATATACAGATTAATTATCATGTTATATTTATTATTTACATGAATTACAAATCATTATTATAAGATTCCAAATAATAATATATTGAATAACAATTACACCACGACGTGGAGACGGTAAGCCGTACGTACGCACGTATGGTGACATGTCATTCAATGGATGGATAGAATACTGAATATGGTTGTACCATATTTATAATAATATTACAGCATATAGGAGATACTAGATTCATTATTTTATAATGGTAATAACAAATAATGAATATGTTGAAGAAGAAATGAATTTGAAAAAGGGTGGTGAAATCATTACCTCTTCTTCGGGTTCATCCTTTTGATTTGATCAAAAGGGCTCCTTAGGTTGGGTTTCTGATCAAACTAAGTCCTCTAGGTTGTAGTGATGAATGTTAAGAGAGTATTTGGTATGGGTTTTTCCGATCCAAATGGCTTTGGAGGTGTGAATTAATGAGAAGGGGGAGTACCCTTTTATTAGAGGGGTGAGGGGAACCTTTGGAAAAGTTAGAAATATTAATTTATAATAATTTTATATTCGGTTTATAATGGATCCAAAGTGGATTATTTAAAATTTAAGGTGGGTATGGGTCGAATAAAACTCAACCAATAGAATTTAGATAGGTTTGGGTTACTATATTAACCTTATCATTAAGTATTATCTCTTAGTTAATTAGTATCACTTTTACAATGTCTCTTTGTATTTTTATATTATATAGTTAATAAACATACTATATTCATCCAAGAGACCCCCAAGTGGTCCATTAATGATACACCTATCATGATATAACTATCTTGGCCTACGCTTAAATTTTTAGGAATTTAATATCAATTATATATATAATATTTGTTTTAAAAATACTATTATGTCAATTTGGACACTATTCAATAATTGATTTTTTTGAAAATCATAACAGAATGATTAATTCAAAAAATGTTACTTATGTCAATCCTAACATGTCATATTAACCTATAAATTTAGTTTAATAAATAAAAAGTCTCAAATTATTTTTATTTGGGTATTTATAATATCAATTATTTTAATTTTTCACTATTATGGTAATTAATGCAACATCATTGTGTCATAAATAAATTAAATTATTTAATGTCTAAAAATTATAAATATAATATTATTATGTAGGAAATCGTTTTTGCTTTCTAATTAAAATTTACAATCTAATTTATCTTTTGTATAACCCTATATAAAAGTTTTTTGGTAAATAAACATTGATTTTAACCTTTTTAACACTTCATTGAATTAAATAATAATAAATGTCCTAATCTAATCCATGTGGACCTAAATGATAATATTTCATTCTTAATTTTGTTTTTGGTCGAGATAAACTTGTCCAATAGAATTAGTACAAGTGTTAGGGTAATATTAATATCATTGTTACCCTTAATTACCATATTTACTTTTAACCGTGGTAAATAAAAGTAAAAAGTTACTATTCACCAAAAATTATTTTCCTCTCATTGAACCACATTTTACTTCTTGATATTAACCGTGTCTCTCGGATTTTTGAAATTTCAATCTCAGAAGCGGTAAAATTAAGTTTTATGAAAAATTCAATTTGTTAACTACCACTTAGTAGTATCACTATTCATCAAAAATTGAAGTTTTTCAAAACAATGCCAAAATTTCACCCTAATCTATAATTGATATTCCGAATTAAAAAATGATGTATATTTTACAAAATTCCAAAAATATAAGTTGCATTAATTTATTTTATAATTAATTCTCGTTGTCACAACAAATAGCGTGTTTTTAAGAAACAATATATATCAAAAGATTGACAAATGTTTATGTCCAATTTCAAAGTGAAATTAATTCTAATGAACACCATTAGATAAAATTGTTAAAATATATTCTAATTATAATTTAAAACCACTCAATAGTATAATTTATCACTATAAATTATTTTTATTAAAAAAAGTTATTGTTAAGTATTTTTGACTATTCATAAAAATTGGAAGTTCTCAGAAAAATACCAAAAATTCAACTTAGGATAATTTTGATATTACGTATCCAAAAATAAAGTCCATTTTGAAATATAAAATATATATAATTTCAAAAAGTAGGTATTACTATTCATAACGGCTAGTTTGATTGGTTGTGGTGTGTGTTAGAACTGGAAGTTCCGTACAACACACGCTACTGTATTATTCAAAGGAAAGTGTACCGTGGAAGATTGGGATGTTTCATTGTAAATTTTTGATGTCCCCATTCTGAAAAGTAAATTTATTTAGTCAAATTGAATATATAAAAGTTTAAAATATGAGATTTAAAAAGGGTTCACTATTAAAAGTTGGAAAAAGTGCAATACTGAAAATGAATTTGTTCATAGATTATGTCTAAGAAACTCATATTATGGATTCTAAAATTATAAGGATTATATAAAGTTTAAAATATAGTTAATACTATTAATAACCTCTGTTGAACGACTTGTTTAGTAAGTCATGGTGTGCTTGAACTCGGTGTTGCGTGTAGTGCAAGTTATTGAATTATTTTGAAGAAATAACACATTGTGAAATATTGGGGTGTTACAAAAAATTTCAATACTTCTAGAATCAATGCATTGTACACACAATCTACCTCATGATATAAGTTATTAAGTACATTAACATGTCATGAAATGTAAAAAGTATATGATAAAATAATAACTGATAGTAGGAATAACCGAATAACCACAAATTGTCTCAAGTGATCATTGGGATGAAGGACACAATGATTTAGATCTACCACAGGATAAGTGGATCAACCAAACACCAGAAAGATCAATTGCAAGACAAAAGATGAGATTGTAAGATTGAGTGAAATATGTTGACTATTGAAAAATTAACGAAACCATGATCGTTAGTTACAAAATTAGAAAAGTATTTATGTTACAGAATTAACAAAATTATCAACCGAATGTTTATTCAATTGATCAGGGGAATATTTAGTCTTCTTTACGAACTATCAAGAGATCTAATAATAAATATTTCCAAGTGTTGAAGTGACCATATATTTTTATATGGATTATATGAAAGAGGCCACCATAGTAAAACAATGAAATAAAAATGTGATGATTTTCAATTTCTAAAGGTATGTATTAAATAATTATTTTATTATATATCAATCCAAGAAATTTTCAATGAAAAATTAATGCCATTCATAAATGATTAAGGAGTTGAATTTTGTGATAATTTATAAGGATTTCAATGATTCATTCTCAATGGATAGTTTTTTTATAAAAACTCTAAATCGATTATGATGTATAGAAATAATATAAGAACAATGTAGACATAGTTAAAGAGACAGAGGCAAATAGAAAAAATGTGGTGCAATAGAATAGAGAAATAAACACTAGAAAGATATAATTAAATATATATTTTTATTGAGTTAAAATGAAGAAAATATATTATATTTCGAGAACAAATTACATCATATTCTCATATATTACATAATAACATTTCATGAGAAATTTTGAACATCTTTTCACACTAATTCAAAATGAAATGACTGTTATAATATTTGAATAAATAACTGCAGAAAAATTGAATACATTCTCTTATACCAGAATCATCCTCTTATATTATTCAGTTTTATTTATTTATGATTTTTGTGTGAGATATTCTATATTTATATTATTTATAATAATCTTATATACTAAACTAGGGAGTTCAAGACACTCTATCCTTTATTTATTTATTTTACTTATGTGAAGAATAATGGAATAATTTGTTCAATAAGTGTTATTTGTGTGTAGTCAATATTTTATTTCTCCTATACTATACTATTAAATATAGTATATGAATCCTCATTATCCATGTGTTATGTTGTTTAAAATAAAATCTAGGTTGCAGATCGGTTTAATTTTTTAAAAAACACTTTGAAATTGGTGATTTCTCTATAGAGGGTATGCAGTCTCTACTTTAGAATGGACCAATTTATTTACTAAATGTTTTTATATGATTTTCAATACATTTAAAAAAATTATATTATATTTACCAAATTAAATAACAAAAAATAATTTTAATAATTATCATTTATTTCTGTTTTATATACCATCTTTGATTCTAGAAGAATATCATTTACATTTATTATGTTTTCAAAAATATTTTAATAGAACTACGGTCTATTGTTGAGATGTTTTTTGAATGAATAATATTATATATCTTTACTTTTATAGTTAACATGGTGAATTTTATAAATTGGTGGATTTGGTTTTATGATTATTTTAAAATAATTTTTTATTGGAAACTAAATTCACACCCCCTCTTGAGCGTTTCACTCATACTAATAAAAAAAATCATTATTAGATATTCCAAGAACATATATAGTCATCAATGAAGTTTAAGCCACATCAAAATATGCTACTCCAAGAGATAAAAAATGGGATTTGATTCTATAGTATTCAGTGTGGGTGGTATGATGAGTATCTAAATATACGTGAAATTCAGAAAATTCCCTACATAGAAAAAGTGATAGTATATTGATTTTTTATCCTAAGAAGGTATAATTTGATGTTTTAACAATAACAATTTACCCAATTTCTCGTATACACATAAATATTATAATAATTATAAAATTTTTTTAACGTGATATCCTTTATAGAAAAGTAATCTTAAACAAAAATATTGTTATTCGGATCTTAATGCATCTTTTCCCTCTATGTTGAATGTCCAGTCATTGAATAAGGAATCAAATGTGGATGTGGCTTCCCCCCAATAGAATTCTGTAGTTAATGATGCTAAAACATTATATATTCTTAGTGGTGAGACTTTCCAACTTGAGGCACTATGTGGTTATGTTGATTCAAAACAAGCCATAGTCAGTGATAAAGGTATTAATCAAAGACGCCCTATCATTGGATCAAAATTGGAATTGGATGATGACCAATCCACTGAGTCTTAGAGTGAAAGGATGACTCGTAGGGCATGGAAGATCAAATAATATATGGTAGGATCTGATAAAATGGAAGAGATAAAAACACTTAAGGGGTCGGGGTGGCTCTAGACATGGGGGTAATGGGTATAATGAAATTTTAAATCCTGTAGTGTGTTCCTAAAAAACATGAGGATTTAATTTTCATGGATAGATAGACATTTCCTTCGAGGTATGTATTCATTCAGTGAGTTATGGTTGCAGATTTTGTGCTACTTTGTTGAAATCACAACCCCTTAGTTCTTATACATTACATTTATCCTATAAATTTCAATTGTGTGGGTTGGGTCACCAACTCAATCTCAAGCCTCCTCGACAATATTGTTTATTATATATATTATATTATAAATAGTATTACTTTTATTATTAATACACAATAAAATTATTGATAATATTTTTATTTTAAATAGTGATTGTAAAATATAATAATCATATTATGAAATTTTAAATATAATATTATTAGTTATTTATATTAATAACAACATATTTTAAATATTTAGATTTGAAATTAGATGTTATTTTCTATATATTATTATTATTATTATATTATAATTATATTGACACAAAAAGGGAACTGAATCCCACATGGGAAATCTAATATTGATTAAAGGGTCTCATTTTCTATAAAAGGGTGTCCCATTTTAGGTTTATAGTTACATTTTGTAATTACTTAAATAATAGTAATTCATAATCAAAAATATATTTTAAAAAATTATATATATATATATATATTTAAAAAAACATAAAATTAATTTAAAGAGTATTTTAAATCTGTATTATAATTTTCATATATATAAATAATAGAAATTAAATAAAATTTATTTAAAAATAATTATTGGGTGGTTAGCAGAAAATTAATTGATTATATCCACCTGTAAGGATGAGAATAAACTCATTTTATTCTCTACCATCCTAGATTCCAAATAAACATACTGAAAAAATTAAAAAAAATTAAAAAAAAACACAAAATGATTGCATGTATCATTCAGATGATGAATATAGTAATATTATATGAAAATTAGTGCATGATTTCATAACATATTATCATGATCATATATTTTATATTTTTAAGGTGAAAATCTAGGAAATTTGATGTATGGTGGGTTTTTGAAAAATATTCCACGAATGAGAAGGAGGTGTGTGAGATACTCACATTGAATATAGTTTTGTTTTTTTACTTATATGTTGAAATATAAAAGAATGATCGGTAGAATCAAGTTTCAAATAAGATGTATAATGAAGGAGTGTTGTTATTAGAAGAATAAATTTTTACCAAATAAATATTTTTGATGCTTATAGAATGGTTGTATCAAAAAAATATAATATAGAGATGAAGTAATTTTTAGAAGATAGAGATCCTTGATCATAAGATGAGATATTATGAGACAAAATGACGATGATGATGATGATGAAAATAATGATAATAATATTAATAATAACATATATAAAATAGTGAGTTCTATATAAATTTTTTTTGGTAATATAAAAAAATGGTTTTCCTTGCAAGAAAAAGTTTTTTTGAACATCTAATAATTTTCAAGACACATGAATGATGATTTTTCAGAATTCAATTATTATTATTTTTACAAATTTAGAGGCTGAAAAAACTTCCATAATAATATTAATGTGGAATAAAATTTTATAATGTATTTTCTAATGACTTTAATAATTGATACACGAAACAATATATAAGGACATTAAATTTTTTATGGTAAAATTTTTTGTGATGATACTAAGCAGTTTTGTTATTTTTTTATAATAATGAAATATATGTTTGTGATTCTTCTAGGATTTGGAGGAATATTTCAATAATGACATAAAGTGGTTATCATGAGTAGATTTTTGTAGGATCTGATGTTTTCAAAGAATTTTAAGGTTGCTAAATTTGATTTTTGAGCATGTCAACTGTTGGGAATTTATATCCCATGTGTATCCTTTGTTTCAGGATTTGAATGTCTTGTGACTTGTGAAGAGTCAAAATTTTATATATTATCTATTTATTCAGTATAATAATAATTATATAAACTGAATTTTCTTGTGATATTTGTTTATTATGTATAGGTAATATTTTTTATCATATGTTATTGAACATGTACCTTAAATAAATATATAATTATTTAGAAAAAATTTGGAAAGGCAAGGAAAAGATGCACCAATGTAGTTTAGTAAGTTCCCCAAATTTTGGTGATCTGACAAAGAAAGTGTATATCACAATAATTATTATTAATTAATGTATAAAAATTTCAATGTGATATGATTTTCAATAGAAATACACTGTATAGTGGATAACCATTTCAAGATTACTAAAATATTGTAAACAAATAGGGTTAGTATAATATAAATTTGTTAGAAAATTAAATGTTGTGATACATATTGTGTGCGATGAAAAATGTGGGTTGTGGAAAAAATGTCCCACACCACTAATAATTGATGTATATATTATCAATTTTTTTTTTCTGACTCAATTGGAGTTGACAAGGAATGTATTACATTCTCACACTAAGGGATAACCACGTCAAAAACTCATATGAATTTTATAATTTATATAATGACTCAACCTTAAACATTACATAATATTTTCAATTCAACAACATTTTACTTTATTAAATTTAAAAATATTCTTTCAGTTTATAGTTATAAGAAGTTCCCAAACAATTTATACACATCAACCCACACGTATACAAAGAATGTACAACTAAAACTGTAACCATTTCATTCATAATACAATTTTTTTATAAAACAAGAATTCTTTCCATGAAATATCTTCACAACATTTATCATGGATTCTATATATCTATAAACCATTGTAAAAACCAATTAAAATAATTTTAAAAGATGGTATGAGCATAAAAATTTGAGTATGGAATATAAAAATAAATAAATAAACCATAAGTCCTTGAATACTTATAAATATATGAAATCAATTTCACAAAGATGTATTACTCACCCATAAAGTATCATATACATACAATGTGTAACAAGATATTTCCATAAAACATAGAAAACATGAACAAAACCATAATGTTATCTTGGTCCAATAAATACTTAATATTATAACCTTCATGGCTACCTTATGAGTGGAAACCCTCATGGAAACCTTACAATGTAACCCACACGACTAACATATGGTGTAACAATCATAGTTAAATTTAGAGTAACCATGCAAGAAACCACTAACATAAACATTCCCAATGAATTGGATGGATATATAAGTCCCACCCTTCATCCTAATAATTTACCAAGAACAAGAACATCATCATAAAAGATGAATTTTTTCAATAAAACATCTCTTTTGAATTTACTAAAAATAAAACATCAAAAAAAGATTTTAGAAGAAAAGACTCTTAAAATTTTCATATAATTGATATGAAAATATATAGAACAAATGTAGTATGATTATAAACTATAAATACACATAATAAAACATAATATAATAAAAATTCATTAAATAAATAACCATAGTACCACATAATCTCTGAACCACAAGGTTTTCCAAAAGAATGAAAATTGGGTTAATAATTCCCTTCCATGGGGTTCGTCTTACATCATATGTGTTAAAAACTCTTATATAATGGCAAATAGAGACTTATTAATATTTTTTGAAACATATTAAGGTTTATATCACCATATATGATCATTTAATAACATAATTCCACCCATTAATTTATAATATTTTTTTATTTCTATTATTTTGATTGCATGCATTACATGGGTTCTATTGTCTATTTGTAGTGTGTTTTCTTTTAAACTGGAATAAAAACTCTATAAAATGAATGAAATAATATTATAATGTTTACAAAACATTAAATTATACCTTAATTTTGTTTCTCATATTTGATTATGAGTCATTAGATGAAACATTAATGATATTCTTTCAGATCATTTTGGCAGTTCTTCGATAATCAAAAATTAGTTTCACTATCGAATTTTATATTTTGTATAAAATTTATTTACAGAACCTAAAAAAGGATATGTCATAAAAATTAAAATCTTTTTTCGATGATAAAATGGTATTATAACCAGCTTTAAAGGATGTGATGGAAATTTAAAAAATATCATCTACAATGTCATTAAATCAACACATTACAAATAGTTATTTTATTTTTAGAATAAGTGGGAGAGGTGAAGAATTATAATGATTAAAATTTCCATAAATATGATAAAATTATAATATATATAATTGTTGACACTCCTTTCTTCATAGAGTCTAAAGATTGGAAAATGGGAATATCTTAGCTCAAAGTGATTCAACCTTTGGACAAATATCAAAAATTGACAAAGGAAAGAATAAGAAGAATATTTCACAAGGGTCGTGCAAGTTCTACGATGGTCACGCAAGTAAACATGCGTGCCTCAATGGTTGCGTATGTACACTTGCACGCCCTATGTGATAACCGCCTGGGGTCTTCTCCAGCCTAAGTTCTACCATGGTCGCGCCAGTATACATGCACGCCAAAGTTGGTTGCGCAAGTCACTTGCGCGCCCTATGTGATAACCGCCCGGGGTCTTCTCCAGCCTATAAATACCCTCGGAGGGCCCCCCATTTCGAGGATGATTTTTTCTAGTATCCAGATTTAGAGCTCTAAATGCCCAAGCCTCTTATTTAGGTCTTACGAACAGTTCTAAGGTAATTCATTACATAGAATGGACGGTCTAAACAAGAGGAGTAAGGTCTAAGTGTTAGAATTCACTAACACATGTGTGCCTAAGGTTTTGTACTCTTAAGGGAAATTAACATACATGCACGCCACAATACTTCCTCAAAAAAACTTGCGCTCCTCTCTTCAAGAAGTACCTCAGTATAATTCTAAATGCATTGGTCAAGGATCACCCATGTTTTACCATGCTAGTTTTCAAAAGCGCAAGTACCCATGTGTCGCGAATTTATACATGTGCGACCAGGACTTGCGTGCCTACCAAGACATGAAAAACCCTTCCTTCTTCGGTGCCCTTCGGGCCCATTTCACCCCTCTTATTCCATTCCACCTATCTTATTCAAGATTCAGTCTTCAAGACACTCATCAAATTCATTTATGGCATGATTTCTTGATTTGAATTCCTTATCTGAAAGGAATTCAGTGGAATATCTATCAAAACCTAGTGATTTACACATATTTATGTCACTAAAGATTGAGATTTCATTCATTCAACCTCATCCTTTAAGATGATAGAACATATTATCCGAGGCCTCCTTTTCAGGAATAAGCCCCAGTCATAATTCTTAACCTGGGTAATTGGGCCTTCTTTTCAGGAATAATCCCCAGTCATAATTCTTAACTTGGGCCTCCTTTTTATGAGTAAGTCTCATGTCCTCATTAATCTGGGCCTTCTTTTCCGGAGTATGCCCAAGCCATAATTCTCTTAACCTGGGCCCCCTATTTAGGAGTAAGCCCCAGTCTCAAATATGGGTGTCCTCTTCAAGAGTAAGCATCAAGTCCCTTAATTTCTCAAGTCCCTTAACCTGGGACTCCTTCTCAGGATTAAGGCCCAGTCTTAATTTCAATTAACCAGTCCTAATTTACCTTTGATATGGGATTCCTTCTCAAGAATAAAACCCAATCATAATTCCTCTCATAATTTTGGCCTCCTTTTCAGGAGTAAGCTCCAAGTTAGAGTATTCAAATCTCCATGAAGCACATATTCCTTTATGGACCCTGTACCTAGATTTCATCCCTGACGTAAATCCAAATCTTCATTTATATTGGAAGTCATACATTAATATGTACCACATTATTTCTTATTATTTCATCTTTCATGGAACAATTGTCTGAATTTTACCAATACCTCTTTCTTCTCACACTAATCATGACTCACGTGAGCTTAGAGTGTGAAATTAATTATGACATCCTTCTTTAAGCCATCAATAATAAACATCAAACTCCCTTAATTGAACTATGTGGGTTCCGATTCCTTTTCTAAACAAAGGATATGTAGGTATCCCATGTGCGGGTTCGATCCCAACTCTGAAATAATCCATGTCCCTCTGTATGACAATAAACATCAAGTGCCCCACTGAGTGGATTTAATACCATCATGGTCATCATAATGACTGAGAGACTTCTATATAAGTGTGTCAAAGGATACCATTGACCAAGAATCTCTAATAAATACAGATTACTCTCTATCGATGAAGAACCTTGAATACATATAAAAGATTATGTGAATTTCTAACAAATTTAGTCATTGATTGTCAGGTCTGAAGGAACGCTCATTTTATACTTAGTAATGTAATAATAATTCACAAACATAAATTAAATATATAAAGAGAGTCCTGGAGTAGACATTAATTCCCCTCAACAAGGTGTGAGGAGTCTGACCTCCCATCCTCTCAACCAATACAAATTACTAAGCCTCATCAGTCCACAAACTAATGAGCACCTACCTTTGGAAAGTAGGTCCAAATGTATGTGGAATCATTGGATATTTCCAGATCAACGAACAAACCCATTAGAAACTGATTGAAATGATTGAACCTTCAATCAAGGAGGTCATCCCCAAATTTTGAGGGAAACAAAAAATGGTGAACCCGACGTGAATCCTTAACCAAGATAAAATGATGTTTTACCTATTTGTTAGGCCCCTATTTAAAACACAATGAGAGGGCCAAAAAAATCATTGACATATGTGCTCATCCAAAAGATGTAGTGGCAGAATTTATCTTGATTACGTCTGTTATATCAAATAGGCACTCTTTTCCAAGATCTTCTGCATTTCCAAAATGGATGCTCTCAAGTTCACACCTGTGAATACTGCGGATGCAAATGCCACTACTGTTACTCCTTCAGGATCATCATCTGCTCTAAGGATGAAATCACCTACTCAGCGTCTTCAACACTGGGTATCAAATGCACTGGTTAAAGAGTACCATCAAAACGGTACCATCCCAACTCTTGAAGCTGCCCAACAAGCCCTCCAAGTGAACAACTAACACCCGTCATCCGAACAATGACAACCAGTGATCAAGAAGTAGGCGGTGCTATCCACCGTCTCCAACCATTTTGGGTTGTTATCCTCGGAACGCAATCACCATTCACTCCCATAGTCCGGGGAGGTGAATGAGCAGGTCCCTCAGGGCCTTAATTCAAGGAAGTAGGAGTCCTTACTGAGGGCTCCCATCAATAATCACCGCCAGACTCGTGTGGAAGTGCGCCCTCAATATGATGAGCTTGTCAACTCCAGGAGTTCAGCTCAGGTTCCTCAAACCCAAGAAGGCAAGACAAATCTCTAGAGGTGAAATTCGGTTAACAGTGAGCAGGTTCTCATATCTACCATCTCCATAGAAGTCCACCGACCTAACTTGGTGGCAAGCAACTAGCTAGAACACACACCTGCCCGTTTTAATTCCGCATTCTACCAGTCTCGTCTGGAAACAGCACACCAATCCCACCATGAAATTCTTGGGGAGTACATTAGGCAGGAACATACACCTGTTTATACATCATCATCTAGTAAGCATGCTCTTCTGACTACATATGATGGAGCTCGTTAAACACGTTCGGTGAAGTGCAATCTGCAGGCACATACACCCGCTAGTATTAATCAATCCTACCAAAAATCTCTCTTGGTAGAATTCAGAGAAGTTAGTTGGAAAACCCCGACAACAAACAAGAGGCAGACTCTACTTTCTTGCCCCCACACTTGAGTAATGTCAGGATTCACTGACAGGAAAAGGAGGACAGGAGTAGGCACATACACCTACTCCAATCACGGAATGGACATATATCCCCATTCTGGCAGCTGAAGTCACTAAGAATATTCTATTAATGGTGAAAGAGAAGAAGAAAATCCTTGCTCATATTCTAGATGTCTTCCAATATATTATAACAACTTCAACGACATCTCAGGGAAAGACACATAAATCTATCCCTACCAGTGGAGTAACACATCAACAGTTCACTCTGGAACAGACACCCACATCTGTTCCAGTCCAAGAGGGTTGTGTGGCATAGTCCCCCATATCATACGGACCACCAAGTCAGGCACATACACCTGATTTGAGTGGAGATCGTCAGTCCAAACTGGCCATCTCTCCTGATCAGGCACATACACCTGCTCAGACCAGCCACTTTCGTCATGAAGTTGTTTCCATGGCGAGTAATAAGGAGTCTAAGAAGAAGACCCACCCAGCACAGTCAAAAGATCATGAGTAAATCTGTAACAAGGCCTTGCTCGATGTTGGAGTTCTTGAAGCCCTCAGAAAATTATCTCTTGGAATCCAAGATTATACACCCTCATTTACCAATAGTCGGAACATTAATTCTTAAGGTCTTTAGCAGACACTTCCTCATGAAGGCTTGCTTCATGACAATTTGGTCGATCTAGAAGTTTAATCTTCAGATGAGAGCTACAATAACCCTATGTGTGGCCAGAAGACCAAGGTGCAAGAGATCTCATCTTCTGCTATAACCCACCATGGTGGTCCTCCACGTGATGATGAATTTCACTACGATAGTCCTCTCTGCAGTAGTGATGCACATTGCTCCGAAAATTCTCCATTGGACAATTTAGTGCCGAGAAATCCCTCTTATCTTGAGGTACTTGAAAATGAGAAACCAGTCATGTCTGATACTTCATCGCTAGCGGGTGAAATACTTTCTCAATCAAGAGATTTCCCAGGGTGTAGGTCATTCTCTGAACCACCCCTAAGCCATGTATCTTCTAGTTTAATCAGTGATCTCTCTACCAATCTTGTTTAATCTAATGAAGTAACAAATAAGAATGAACTCTTGTCAAATCAGGTAGAAGAATATTAATTTAATGATATAGAGGAAATGTTGAACAAGTGAAAAAAACTGGAAAAAGGTAAAGTACCAGTCATGTTTTGACCTTTGGCTGACTCTCAGTATGACATTCCAAAGATGTTGACAGAAGAAGGAATTCATGATATTCGTCTCAATATATGGAAAACTCTTTTTCATTTGAAGAAGAAAGTATTATCTTTTGATGAATATGAAAATCATCTTAAGATAATTGAAGGGTTACAACGTCATATTGATTTGGCATCTCTATCAGTCTCTCGATATCTGAAGGCTGAAAAGTAGTAGAGAGCCCTTCAACGCTCATGCCTTGGCGCACTAAGAAGATTGTGTCAGTTAATTGCCAATTCTCAAACTGGTATTCATGTTAGAGGATGGGGTGTTCATAGAGTACTACATTTCATGGTACTCTCCAGTCAGCAAAGCCCACTGAAAATGGTCTCATGCAATGTTATTGACCATGGCCGACCAAAGTCAATGGGATTTGTTTGTAATAAAAAGCTTGCCCAAGAACAGGCTTCAACTAGTTCCTCTCAAAATCAAGCATACAGAGAAAACGTTGGTGAATTAGTCCTGCAAAAAGAAAATTAGAATATTGAAAAGGCCTCTTATGGAGCAAGCACATCATCAAGTGATAGAAGTGTCTAAAATCATCCAACGGTCTTTTGAACCAGGTGATAAAAGTGGATAAAGGTTAATGCATCCTGCTAATTTCCGGACTAAGGTTCACAATATCAGGAATGCTTTTAAAAAAGTATTAGACATAGCATTTCAAGAGCCACCCCATCTTGCCGGACTAAGGGCTTTTTAAACCAACCCTCAGAATCAAAAAATAGGATTCCAGGAGTTGAGCAGGAACAGTAGGAACAGCCCCAGTCCACCGGACATAAGACTGTTTCAAATCATCAATCCCCTCCTCAGAAAAAGGTGATCTTTTCTCGATTGGGGAAGAATCCTCAAGAAGAACGAAGAGCCAAATTATTAGGAGATTCCCTCCAAATTACGATTCATCAAGATGTTCCTGAGGGATAGAATCAACAAAAGGCAATGTCTCATCAAAGGCATGGAAGAAGAGAATACCACAGAAATTGTGATAGAAGGGATGCAATGAATTGTACATAAATCAATGTCATCAATGCCATTGTTGCTGATCCACCAGATGAAGCACACTCAGGGGAATCAGATGAATAGTTTCCTGCTCATGAAGATGTACACACCGACACAAATGAAGAAGGTGTGCGTACACAAAATCAAAGGATTACTCAGAACCTAGATAATACTTCAAAAAACCCACTCCCACTCTCCAAAAAGGATCCATCAAAGGGAGGGGAAAGAATCTGGTTACATATCCTTCCTATGGAGAAGGCCAATCACTCTCACTAGAGAAATTGTTTGCACAACTGGAGGACGAAATGAAGGAATTAAGGAGGTTGAATGCAGAACTAATTCAGGGTAGTATTCTTCTTAAGCATGCTGGAGTCAGTCACCCAAGGTAATTTTTTACATCTACTGAGATGGTTCAAGAATATCCTCTTATATCAGTACACCCTCATAGGTCTAATCCTACGGGTCAAGTGCAACAATAGTTGGCAGTGCTACCATCAGTTGGAGCACCAACCACCACATCTGTCCAAGCTCCATTCATTGAACCTACCCAAGTCCATGTTCAATCGGATGATTCTCCAATGTTAATAACTACCATTGAGTCATTAACAGCTCGGTTAGAAACTATGGAAGGGAAACGTGCATAGGTTCAACCAGAAAAGAATGTGTACCCTGAATGGGTAGATTCAATCTCTCCTCCATCCACTTTTGGAAACCCTGTATTCCCTATTTTCAATGGATAAGGTGAACCTAAATAGCTTTTGATGCATTATGTGTCTTGTTGTGATCCTATGATGTGAAATCCAAAGCAGCAAAAAATAGTAAAACTCAGATGCTTCGTACGGACATTGAAAGGACCGGCCTTTGTCTGGTATACAAGCATGCAATCTCGGTCAATTACCGGATGGGAGGATCTTTGCCAAAAATTCCTTCTTCAGTTCAGCTCAACTTTTACAAAGAGAACAGTTTTTGATCTTACAAACTGTAAGCAAAGGGAGAATGAAAGGGTCTCAGATTTCATTTCTTGCTGGAAGGGATTAACATATTCCCTAAGCATAGAACTTCCTCAAGAGGAATTGTTTCCAATCTGTGTGGAAAATCTGCGTGACGAATTACGCACACCATCGATCCCTATGAAATACACAGGAGGGACTCGAGACCATACTTAAATCGCTCAACTGATTGAAGATTCCCTTATACAGGGTAAGGCTAAATCTCGTGTAATTCCTTCCTCTCCAGGAAGGAGAATGTGTAAAGCTGAAACTGCTACAGTTATGCTTAAAAAAGCACATGCACCTATTTATACTTCAAAACCATCATCTTCTCGAAGGGCTACGCCTCCTAAGCGCCAACAAAAAAGGACGTTTTGTCCATATGATCAAAGAGATCAATGAAGAAAACAATTTGAGGATCTGAAGAGAAAAATCATAATCCTTTCGAACTGAACAAGTTCCTGGTTACTTATTTTCGGCTCTGGAGAATAATTTGGTTCAGCTGCCAAGGCCCAAGAGGCCAAACAAAGAAGGAGATGAAGACCGTCCCAATTATTACCCCTTTCATTAAATGTCGGGGCATCCCATCCAGGAGTGTTTTATCATCAACGACCTCCTCCAAAAGATGGTCGACTCAGGACAAGTCAAACTGAAAGGCTCTTCATCCCAGGTAGCATGTGTTTCTGCTACAGTTACAAAGGAGGAAGGCAAGTGGCAAGAAATCAAAAGAAAAAATGCACAAAAGTATGATGATTGGATGGTCAGAAAGTCAATCAACCGAACTCATTATATTTTTTGAACACAATTAAAGAAACTGATTGTGTCTTCTTCCATGAATGTTGCAGAAAAACACTCTTAATCAGAGAAAAAGTCCTCAAAGAAACGACATGATTCAATGAATGAAAAAGAATCAGAATAAGATGAGTATATGTAAAATCCTATGTTGTCTTTTACCTTGGCAGACTTCATTCCATATACTTCAAATAAACAGGTACCGCCCCACCAAACAGCACGACCTAAACAGGCTAATCAGGTAGAGTCTTCATTAGACGAAGAGTTAATCTTCAGTTCTGTTAATATGATTCAATTAACAAATCCATATGCTAGTCACAGTTTCAATTTCGATGAGCCTAAATTCCCTGCATCAAATAGGGGAATCAGAGGATGTTCTAGAGGCTCAGGATACAGGGGAAGATGTGGATCTTTCAGAAGCCACTATTCCAATTCTTCCCCTGCTAGAACTATGTACGAAACAGAAACTCGTGGTAGAGCCCTTCAGTGAGCTCAGCAAGAACAAGAAAGTTATTCTACCAATAGAAAATTCAGTCCCGGTACAGTTATTTTGGATGACCGGTTGAAGGGTCCATTTTCTTCCTCTCAGCAAGTAAATGGATCTAATCGGTCTAATCTTCAAAAACCAAGAATACTTCCAACTCCTAATCCAATACAAGATGTATCAACTTACAAATCATCTGCTTCCAAGGAAACTGCTAAACCACATTTTCCTATTGGGAAACGCAGACCTATAGATCAAAAGTATGATGTATTGAAACACATGGCACAAGTACCAGCCATATTATCAATATAAGATGCCTTGAATTTTTCAAAGGATCTTCGGGAGGCACTCATTGAGGCTTTTTCAAGTCCTCAAGAGTTTGAAACTGAAATTGCTGCAGCTGTATTCTATCACCTAGAGAATAATCCGGCAGAATTCCATGCAATAATATCGTTTACTAATGAAGATGAATATGATGTTGTGCATTGACATATTAGACCTTTGTACATATCTGGCAAGGTCAATGGCATATACTTCAAAAGATATTTCATTGAAAATGGTTCATGATTAAACCTCATGCCCATTCGTACACTTCGTTGATTGGGCCTCACAGAATCTGATTTATCTCCTTCTATCATGATGTTACAAGGATATGATAAAAATGAACAAGAACAATTGGGAAAAGTTACACTCAGAACTCATTTTGGAGATATTGTATCCAATTCGGATTTAATGGTTGTTGATCAAGACTCAGCTTTCAACATCTTGCTTGGAAGACCCTGGCTACATCAACATGCATCTATCCATTCACCATACCATCAATGTATCAAATATTGTTTTGATGGTCAAGTTGGGACATTGTATGGTGATAAGGCCCCGTTCAAGACATGTGAGTCTCAATACATTGAGGCGGAATTCTATCACATGAAGGGAAGGTAGAAATCCACAACAAAGGAGATTACCAAAGTTAATGCTCCATATAGTTTGGAGAGGATTATAGTAAATCCATTTACACATGTGAGTACATATTATGTGTTTCCTATCAGTGAAATTGGCATGATAGACCCAAATCAAAATACTCTTATGGAAAGATCCATAATGTCAATTACGGAAATCGAGCCAGACAACATGGGAGAAATTGGTAACCCACCAAGCAGTGATGAAAGCACAAATGGTGACGTCTTCATTTCATCTGCTGAAATCCAACAATTCTATACATCTCCAATTAGGCCAGAAAAAGTTATAGCAACATCGGAGGTGAACAATGATGTCGATTCTCAATCCATCATCTCATCTTTATTACCCAAAGAAGACCCTTCATCATCAATCGGGTCGGAAATGGAAGCTTCTTCTTCAAGATGTTCAAATTTTTACATCTCTTCTGATCATGAGAATTATGCTTTATCATCTAATATGCAATTAGAAATGGTAGAAATAACACATGATGAAGAAGAAGAGGAAGATCTCAGAGATGCTCCTCCAGCATTTGAAGAGGGTATCTCTACCACTGTGGATGAACTGAGAGAAATATATCTGGGTACAAAAGAAGATCCATGCCCCACTTTAATCAGTGCAGACATGACACTTGAAGAGGAAGAGATGCATATTTCTTTTCTAAAGAGAAATTGAGATATATTTGCTTGGAACTATACAGAAATGCCCAGGCTTTATCCTGATGTTGCTACTCATGATTTGCGTTTACCAGAAGAACATCGAGGATTTAAGCAAGCCGCGAGAAGAACACACACAACTTATGCGTCCAAAATTGAAGCTGAAGTGGATAATCTTATCAAACATAACTTCGTCAGAGAAGTTTAGTATCTCAAGTGGTTGGCAAATATTGTCCCTTTAAAGAAGAATAATGGAGAAATTAGAGTTTTCATCGATTTTAGAGATCATAATCGGCATTATCCTATGGATGATTTCCCAGTTCTGATTACAAAACTTTTAATTGATGAAACTGCGAGATATGATGCACTTTCCTTCATGGATGGATATTCCAGATATAATCAGATCTGAATGTCCCCAGAAGATGAGGAATCCACAGCCTTCAGAGCCCCTCAGGGTGTGTTTTTCTACCGGGTAATTCCCTTTGGATTAAAAAATACAGGTGCAACATATCAACGTGCCATGCATCGTATATTCAAACCCTTCTTAGGGATATTTTTTGAATGATATTTCGAAGATTTTGTGGTTAAATCCAAACAATGTTCTAATCACTTGGCTGATTTGGAAGTCATATTCCACAATCTTCGACAACATAATTTGAAGCTGAACCCCTTAAAATGTGTTTTTGGGGTAACCTCAGGAAAATTTCTCTGCTTTTTTGTACACCATCATGGTATTGAAGTCGATACTAAGAAGTACAAGTCAATCCTTGGTATGCCACCTCCTCAAAATTTGAACAAATTAAGAGGTATTCAAGGACACTTATCCTATATTCGGCGTTTCATCTCCAATTTGGCCGGAAAACGTTTAACCTTCACCAAATTGATGAAGAAGGGAGGCACTTACCAGTGGATTGAAGAATGTCAAGAAGTATTTTATATTATCATGAAATACCTCTTGATTCCATCGGTACTCATGACACCTGTTGAAGGAAGACCACTTATCCTCTACGTGACAGCTCTAGAGTGATCATTGGGTGCCTTTCTGGCTCAAAAAAATAATGCTGGGAATGAAAACTGCCTCTACTATCTCAGTAGAACTATGATTGAAGCAGAAACCCAGTATTCTAGTATTGAGAAGTGCTTCCAGGCATTAATCTTTGCAGTTCTGAAGTTTAGACACTACCTGCAACATCACAAGGTCCAATTGGTATCTCGTAATAACCGGCTCAAATTCATCCTTAGTCGTCTAATTCTTACAGCATGTCTGGCAAGGTGGGAAGTTATTTTGTATCAATACGACATTTAATATGTGTCTCAAAAGGCGTTAAAGGGCCATGCTCTGGCTGATTTCCCGGCTGAACACCCTTTAGTTGAATACACATCTTCAGATATTGAACTCCCTGATGAGGAAGTCATCTCTATTCAAGAACGTCGTCAGGAATGGAAAATGTATTTTGATGGTTCTTCCAGAAGTCCAACAGGGAGGAAAATGGAAAATCCTAAATTCAACAATGTTGGCTTAGGAATTGTGCTCATTTCTCCAGAAAAGGCAGTGTTACCTTATTCCTTCTTATTGTGGGAAGGTGGTACCAATAATGAAGCAGAATACCAAACTATCATCACAGGCTTGGAATTAGCGCATCAAGCACCAGAGAATCACATAAAGGTGAAAGGTGATTCAAACCTGGTAATCAAATAAGTCAATGGGGATTATGTGATCAGAAAAGAAGAACTAACCCCTTTGTATGACTACGTCAGAGAGTTAATGGCAGAATTCCCTTCGAAACTGACATTTTCTTATGTCCCAAGATCACAAAATGTTCAAGCTGATGCACTGGCTAATATAGCCACAACTCTAGCAGATCCAAATCGTGATGAGACAGTATTGCCCACCGTCGTGCAATTTCACCTCATGTTTAAACCAGAACAGAGGAAATTAATGAAATTAGTCCCATTACTGAACCGTCTGGTCATACTACAAGATGGATGTCACCTCTCATGGAATACCTTAAAAATGGAACACTTCCACCTGATAGAGTTAATAAAGAACAAATATGGCGATCTGTGGTCAATTTTAGTCTTTATGATAGCCCAGATCACCTAGAGAAAATTCTCTACAAATGTGGTTTTGATGGATTTCTCTTCAAATGCATTGATGGTGAAGAGACAATGGCTGTCATGAATGAAGTACATGCTGGAGTCTATGGTGCCCACCAGTCTGGACATGGACTTTCTGATCAAATTCGAAGGCTTGGATACTTTTGGCCTTCAATGATACAAGATTGTGTTGATTTCACAAAGAAGTGTCATCCATTCCAAGTACATGCCAAAATCGTTCATCAACCTCCAGTGTTGCTTCATACAGCTAAATACTCATGGCCATTTTCCATATGGGGAATGGATGTGGTGGGACCTTACCCTTTGGCTACGACGAAGCAGTTTAAGTACATTCTTACTACTACAGACTACTTTTCCAAATGGGTAGAGGAAATACCTCTCAAGGAAGTCAGTTCTAAATGCATTGTTAGCTTCATCATGTCTAACATCATTACCATATTTGGTGTCCCTAATATCATATTGATGGACAATGGCACCAACTCTTGTTCATCCTAGGTGAAGAAGTTGTATCAAGAATACAACATCAAATCCAACCATTCATCTCAGTATCATACAGTATCCAATGGATAGATAGAAGCATTCAACAAAACTCTTTCAAATATACTGCAAAAGATGGAGGATAAAGATAAGAAGTCAGGCCCTGATAAACTCTTTCATGCTTTATGGGCTTATCAGACTACCACCCGCACTATAACTCGGTCAACTCCATATTCACTGGTATATGGAATGGAAGCCATCTTTCCCATTGAAGTTCAATTGCCTTCGCTCAGAGTAGAAATTTCTGATCAGTCATCTACAGATGAACAATCACAAAAGAGATTGAATGAATTGGAATAGTTAGATGAGAAAATATTGTGCACTTTGCACCACTTGGAAGTCTATCAGAATCGAATAGCATGAGCTTTTAACAAAAAAGTTCATCTTCGTTCATTCACTCAAGGAGTATTGGTATTAGTTATCAGAACTCCAATTATACTAGGAAAGAAACATCCCATGCCTGAGCCAAAATGGGAAAGACCTTACTCAATACATAGGGTCTACTCCAATAGAGTTTATTCATTAATCTCAATGGATGGAGAACCGATCACTACTCTAACCAATGCTATATTTTTGAAGAAGCATTTTGTATAAACACAAAATATATCATCTGAAAGGTCTTGTATGACCATAAACTGCACCACCATCTAGCAAGACGTTAAACTACATAACCAATGGTCCATGCATATGACCCTAAACTATTTTCACATATGTCCTACATGACATTAAACTGTGAAAAAGCTCCCTAATTCGTCCAACATGATTTTAAATGGTGTACTCTTTTGTCCTCACTACATGACATTATACATCACAGTCCCCCTTTCGTCCAACATGACATTAAACTATATTGTCCCAATCGTCCTAACCACATGATTCTAAACTGTACAGAATTTCCTTGATATGTCTTACATGACATTAAAATGTACCTTTTCCCTGCCACATGACACTATACTCTGCAGCACCAATAGCCCTAACTGCAAGACTTTAAACTGCATAGACCCTTTATATGTCTTACATGACATTAAACTATGCATCTTTAAGGTTTTTGTTACCTCTTATTTCTCACACCGAGTATGACTCACGTGAGCTTAGAGAAAACCTCAACCATAACACTTTCTATAGGCTACTAACCATGTGGAAGTCCCAACAACATCATTTTTAGGTCGTTGTCCCCATGAACAACTTGATCATTAATTCATTCTTTAATTAAACTACGTGGACATTGATCCTTGACTTCTAGGCTGGGTATGTAGGCAAACTCCCAAGGTTAAAGCCCAAAACCAAACTCTTTACATCGGTTCACCTCAATCTCATACGATGTTGATTCGTGAAACTGCACCTAGAATCAATATATTTACATTGGTTCAATTTCATCCTTGTTATACGACATTAAACAATAAAATACTTTTTTCCAGTATGATAATAAACTACAATATACTTTGATACCCTCACCTGAGAGGGAACCATTATTTACATTGATTTTTAAATCATGTTTCATTTCAAAGACTACGTGCATACATGGAAATGCCCAAACCTTTTATCTTGGGTTAAACCATCATTGTACTAAAGTCCCCTTTCACCCTTCACATGTACGAACCAAATTTGTACAGAGGGTATTTCTAGAACTACATTGGCTTGATTCCCATCCTTATGGGATATGTAGGAACGTTCGATTGTCCCTCGAATCCAGCCCCATGTCTTTTGGACCTAACCCCAAATTCCACTTCGAGTCCCTTGGATGAAAAGTGACCATGAAAACACACACCAGGTATTTCTTACAATGGTCCAAGATAAATGACCCTAATCTAAGATCTCTAATCTTTTTGTCCCACAAGACGTTAAACTGTAATTTAAGAACTACGTTTTGCATGATTCCCATCCTCATGGGATACAAAGTGAAGTACAACATTTTAATTCAGGACCCAGCCACAACATGATTATGGTTAGAATTGATCTGTGTATCTTTGTATACATTGGAAAATACCCATATTTATGTTTCTATTCCTAACCATATATATTTTCAGATCTTCATAACAATTTTCTTGACATTTATTCACAAAAATGTCAAATTTATGAAAGTACTTTTACCTGAGGATGCAGCACGTTCCCTTAGGCGGCCTTGCATAAACAGTCTACATAATAGAATTGTCAGCCAAAAGATACTATTATTTGACTATACAGCCAATGCCCTTAGGTGGCCCTGCATAATTCAATCCCCTAACGGATATGTTAAATAATGTTAACTTCATTATTGGGAAGAAAGCCTATTTTTTCTTATTGGTATTAAATGACAGTATGTAGGGATCCACCAAAATAGTCATGCTTAACATATTTTTCCCATATCCTTTTCCATGATCTGAATGTATTCATTCCTATGGTTTATATTCTCCATCCCTACGATTGGGTCAGACCTTCGTAGGAGTGATATCAATCCAATTCATTGATAATCTAGTTTGGAAATATCTTCTCCATATTCTAGTACCCTTTTCCATAAAGAAAACTCTATACTTTGGAAAATTGGAATCTCCATAAACTTTCACTGGCTTTTTGGAACTGGGAAAGTAAATTTCTGAGAGTTCTTTTGCCTGATTATACAGAATGTGCCCTTAGGTGGCCTTGCATAAGTAGTCTACATAATGGACCTGTCAGCCAAAAGATGCTATTTATTTGACTATGCAGCCAATGCCATTAGGTGGCCCTGCATAATTCAACCCCCTAACGGGTTTGTTAAATAATGGTAACCTCATTCATGGGAACTACTTCTTCTAATGCCTTTTATCTTTTTTTCATATCATTCGTCAGAATCAATTATTCTTAAGTTATAGTTTACATATTTTCACTCATACTTGTGTGTGGTAATATGATTTCAGATAAATTGTCCAGGAATAGATTCAATTTCAATCCATTTGGTCAAAGATATTTCGACCGTAAACAGTAGCCTTTTTATGTCCGACATGCATGACTTTAATCTTCCAAAAACCACAAAGACCCATGATTTCTCTTTTTTCCTCAGAGTCAAATCCTCTTTTCTCTTTGGATCCAACTCTGATGGGAGACTTTTGACGACACTCCTTTCATCACAGAGTCTAAAGATTGGAAAAGGGGAATATCTTACCTCAATGTGATTCAACCGTTTGACAAATATAAGAAAATTTACAAACGAAAGAATAAGAAGAATATTTCACAAGGGTCGCGCAAGTTCTACGATGGCCACGAAAGTTCACTTGCATGGCTCAATGGTTGCGCAACTATACTTGTGCACCTCAATGGTCGCGCAAGTACACTTGCGCGCCATAAGTGATAACTACCTAGGGCCTTCTCCAGCCTAAGTTCTACCATGGTCGCGGAAGTACACTTGCGCACCAATGTTGGTCGCGCAAGTCACTTGTGCGCCCTAAGTGATAACCGCCCAAGGTCTTCTCCAGCCTATAAATACCCCCGGTGGGCCCCCCATTTCGAGGCTGATTTTTTCCAGAATCCATATTTAGAGCTTTGAACGCCCAAGTCTCTTCTTCAGGTCTTCCGAACAATTATATGGTAATTATTTACCTAGACTTGAAGGTCTAAACAAGAGTAGTAAGGTTTAAGTGTTAGAATTCACTAACACTTGTGCGCCTAAGGTGTTTTACCCTTAAGGGAAATGAGCATACATGCGTGCCGCCCTACTTCCTCACCAAAACATGTGAGCCTCTCTTCTGGAAGTACCTTAGGATAATTCTAAAGGCATTAGTCAAGGATCACCCAAGTATTACCATGCTGGTTTACAGACGCGCAATTACCCATGTGTCCCACAGGTATACCTACGCGACCAGGACTTCTGTGCCCACGCAGTACCTGCGTTCCTACTAGGACATGCGTTCCCATGCCTTTTTGGGTGACCTTCTTTCCCATTTCACCCATCTTATGCAATTCCAACTCTCCTATTCAAGATTCAGTCTTCAAGACACTCTTCAAATCCATTTATGGCATGATTTCTTGATTTGACTTCCTTATATAAAAGGAATTCTGCAGAATATCTCTCAAAACCTAGTGATTTACACATATTTATGTCACTAAAGATTGAGATTTCATTCATTCATCCTCATCCTTTAAGATGAGAGAACTCATTAACCTGGACCTCCTTTTCAGGAATAAGCCCCAGTCATAATTCTTATCCTGGGCCTCCTTTTTAGGAGTTAGTCCCAAGTCCTCATTAACCGGGGCCACTTTTTCAAGAGTAAGCCCCAGCCATAATTTTTTTATCTTGGGCCCCCTATTCAAGAGTAATCCCCAGTTTCAAATATGGGCATCCTCTTCAGGAGTAAGCCTCAAGTCCCTTAATTTTTCAAGTCCCTTAACTTGGGCCTCCTTTTCAGGAGTAAGCCCCAGTCTTAATTTCTCTTAACCAGTCCCAATTTACATTTGATTTGGGATTCCTTCTCAGGAATAAAACCAAATAATAAGTCCTCTCCTAATTTGGGCAACCTTTTCAGGATTAATCCCCAAGTTAGAGTATTCAAATCTCCATGAATCATATATACCTTTATGGACCCTATTCTTGGATTTCTTCCCTGAAGTAAATCCTAATCTTTATTTATCTGGGTAGTCATATATACATAATTCCCACATTATTTCTTATGATTGCATCTTTCATGGCACAATTGTCTGATTTTTACCAATACCTCTTGTTTCTTACACGGAGAATGACTCACGTGAACTTAGAGTGTAAAAGTAATTATGGCATCCTTCTTTGAACCATCAATCATAAACATCATACTCCTTTACTCGAACTACGTGGGTTCTGATTCCTTTTCCAAATAAATGATATGTAGGTAGCCCATCTGTAGGTTCGATCCAAACTCTGAAATAATCCATGTCCCTCTGAATGGCAATAAATTTCAAGTTCCCCACTGAGTGGCTTTAAAACCAGCATGGTCATCATAATGACCGAGAGACTTCTATATATGTGTGTCGAAGGATACCATTAACCAAGAATCTAAAATAAATACATAAGATTATCTATCGAGGAATAACCTCAAATACATATAAAAAATTCTATAAATTTCTTACATATTTAATCATTGATTGTTAGATCTGAAGGAAAGCTCATTTTATACTTGGTAATGTAATAAGGATTCACGAACATAACTTAAATCTATAAAGAGAGTCCTGGAGTAGACAATAATTCCACTCAAAAAGGTGTGATGAGTCCGACCTCCCATCCTCTCGACCAATGAAAATTCCTAAGCCTCATCATCCCACAAACTAATGAGCACCTACCTTTGGAAAGTGGGTCCAAATTGATGTGGAATCATTAGATGTTTTTGGTTCTATGAACTAACCCGTTAGAAACCGATTGGAATATTTGAACCTTCAATCAAGGAGGTAATCCCCAAATTCCGAGGGAAACAATAATATAAAATAGTTTCCTTTCCTCTTGGATAAGGATATGAGAATAGATTATGTGAAATGAAAAATAATTAAAAAGAAAATAAATGAAAATAAAAATTTATTTTTTCCTCTAGATATATTCTCTTTGAGATCTTCGTTAAGGCCTTTTGTTTTTGAATTTTTGTAAGACCAGTGGGATGTAGATGTGTAGAATAGCCTTTAGAAGATGAATCGAAAAAATTAAAAAAAACTCTCAGTGCCTGATATGTGTGAGATGAAGAGAGGGGGAGTGGTGGTATTTATAGTGGAGGAGAGGGAAGGTTTTTTAATTATTTTAATCAGTATGTAATTATTTTTATCAAGACAAGTAATAGTGTTGATTATTGTGACTAAATGTTGATAAAAGATCATGTGAGTTAAAAAAAGGGTTCTTACATCATTCTTGACCTTAAGAAGTAGTGTTTTGATATATAATGTGTATATATAGTAAATTACCATATTTTACTATTCAAAAATATTTTGTATTTCTGAAATATCCCAAAAACTCACCCATCCATTTTTCAATGTTTATATTTAAATAATTAACTAAAATTTTCAAATAATTTTCTAAATATGATAATTTATATTTTAAATAAAATAATAATTTATTAGGAAAAAACTATTTTCAAAATATAATTGCATTTATAACACCATGAATATTTAATCAACGTCTTAGAAATTTATATTATAACCATAATACAATAAAATTATAATTTATGATTACATTTTATGAAAATACATTCTCATTTAAAATTTTAAATTAATCATAAAAGTTTAATTCAATACATATAACCTACAAAATTATAAACACATATACTATGTTAATATTTTCACTTATAGGATTCCTAAATTTATTTATAGATTCATTGATGATGTTGCTATAAATTTGAATGATTTAATATTAAGAAGAATTATATTACTATTTATACAGTTAAAATTACTATTTCAAATGGCCAATTTACTTTTCACTAAAAAAAGAAGTTGGTTATATCAGAGTACAAATATCATACTGTTTGCAACTATGTATCGATTTTTTTGGAAATTTAATTTATAAAAGTGCAAAAATTATGTTCAAAGACATGGTACTAACTATAGTAAAGTGTTGTTTTGTATAGAATTGTTGTTTCATTAATTTAATTCTCTATTAAATTCATTACTAAATACTATTGGTGTTATATTCTACCCACATTTTGGAAATTTAATCTTTTCCATTGTATTAATTTACATATTAAAAAAGTGAGGGTAAATTACCCTCATATAATTTTCAAATTCTCATTTTTTTTCATCCACCATGTGGTTTATTCTCAAATCCTTAACATGGGGTATTACTTTATTCCACAATTCATGCTCTCTACGATCAAGAATTTGAATTTTATTTTCTGTATACAATAGGTTCTCTTCTAGCTAAACTAATTCTTGGCCAAAACATGAGATGAATCTATCACATACATTCTCAACATTGAAAAATTAAAAACATTGTGTACCTAAGAGAAACACTAATAAAAAGTTACTTAGTAGGATACTTTTCCAACATTCTCCATGATTTTATAATGTCCAATGAACTATGGACTTAGCTTTCCTTTCTTACCAAAATGCATAACACTTTTTCAATAAGAAATTTAAAAAAAAGCATGATCACATACCTTGAAAGAAAAGTCTTTCATACTTTTATATATATAAATGTTCTATCTACTCATATTTGATCCCTTGTGTTACTCAGTCATCATTACATTCTCATCCTATTTCTCAATTAATTCTGGTCCCATCAACATCCTTTTCTTGACATCATCCCAACAAGATAGTTTTTGACACTGCTTCCCGTATAATTCCACAAAATGTGCCATTTGTATAATGGAATAAAAAATGTTATTATAAGAAAACTCAACTAAATAATGTTGTTGATCCAAACATTTATGGTAGTCCATTGACCAATATTGAATCATATCCTCAAAATTCATAATTGTTATCTTAGTTAATCAATCATATTTAGGATGAAATGAAGTGAAAAATTTTAATTATATTCATAAAAAATCATCATTGTCTTTCAAAAGGATATAAGTGAACGTAGGAGCATAGTCATATACAATGAAAAGATGAACTCCATGTAACCTGAAAATCTGATTGAGGAATAGCTCAGAATGTTGATCCAAATACATAGTATCTCTATAGAAAGTAAATGTGGAGTTTATTTAGTTTGTCAATAATAACCCTAATCCCATTGTTACCTAGATAATTCTTTGGTAGTGGCACCAAAAGTCTGTGGATATTTATTTCTCATTTCTGCTATAGCATTGGAAAAGTCTGAATCATTCTATTTAGAAGTTGTCACTCTACTTAAACCTATTTACATGTCAAATATTACTTGGTAAAATCTGCAATACCTATTTTCATTCCATCCCAACAGTAATACTTATAATGGAATTTGAACATTATTGTACTTCCAGAATGAACTAAAAATGGTTAAATATGTGGTTCACACAAAAATTCTTTCTTCAACTAGGAATCACAAAGCACACTTAATGTCTTTCTAAATATTAAAACTCAATATTTATGAATTTTAAATTCTAGAAAATCGCCCATTTTAACCAATTATGCCTTTTCTAGACCTCACAATCTTCCTTATTCACTTTCGTAATTCTGTCTAATATAGATGAATACACTAAAACCTAAAACAAAATTGAGGAATTTCATAAACATGAACTTCCCAACCAACGTTCATTAGATCATTAATCAAAGGGTCTTGTTCTAAAAGTAACTTGTTTAATGACGCATGATTCTTTCAACTCATGGAATCTGCAACTTTTTATGATTTTATAGGATGGTAAGATATCATGAAATCATAATAATTTATCAATTAAATCATTCTTATCTATCTCATGATTAATTCATTCTGATTGAATATATACTCCATACATTCTCGGTTAATATATATTTCACATTTTGGCTCTATATAAACGATGCCTCTAAATTGTCAAAGTGAAAACCACAGATTCTAATTCTAAATCATGGGTGTGATAATTTAACTTGTGAGGTTTTAGTTGTCTTTATGCATTATATATTACATGATCATTATGGAATGGATCACAACCAATTCTCTTCAACGAAGCATCATTATAGATGCCAAACTCACCATTTCTGGAAGAACTAAAAGGGGAGGATTTATCAATCACTTCTTTTGTTCTTGGAAATGAACATCACATTCTTATCCCCAAATATATTTAACCCCTTTTCTATTAGCATAGTCAGTGGTCTAGATAACAATTAAATGTTGTTATCAAACCTTCAATAATAACATACTCATCCAAGAAAACAATGAATCTTTATAACACATGGTGGTCTTGGACATTCATCAACCACAATTTTTGGGATCAACTATTATTACATCCTTATTTAGGATGTTCCCATGAATAGAAATATTTTTTAAAAAAGAATAAGATTTTCTAAATTTTCTGTAGAACATTATTTTTTTTTAGAGTTTGTAAGAGAATTGATTAATATTTTTCATGATCCTCATCTGTTTTTTAAAACCAAAAATGTCATCAATAAAAAATGACAAATCATATCCAAATAATCATAGAATATTCTATTTATAATATCCATGAATACATGAGGGTAATTTTTTAAAAAAAATGGTATAAAAAACTCATAATTCCCATATCTAGAATGAAAAGTTATTTTTAAGATTTCATGCTCATTTACCTTTAGCTAATGGTATCTCGATCTCAATTCAATCAATAAAAAATACTCAGCTCCATAGAGGTGATCAAACAATTCATAGACATTATGAAAAAGATTCATATTATTAATAGTAATTTATTTAAATATCTAAAATAACTTCAATTTCTCATGGAACCAACTTTCTTTTTAACAATCTAAAGAGGATCACCCCATACAGATGTGCTTGGACGAATGAAGCCATTGTCCATAAACTCTTACAACCGATTTTTCAATTCATGAATTTTCATTTGACCTATTTGATAGGGTTTATGAAATTTTCAAAGCATCAAGAACTAATTAAAGATTGAATTCATCTTCCAAATCAGGTATGACACCACAAAACTCGCCAGTAAAAACATTAAGGTATTTATTTACCCCTTGAACATCATTAATCTGAATATTTACCATGTATTCAACAATATGAGCCAGAAAATTCATATTTATATTTTAATGGTTTATCATTTTCTTATTATGTTATCAATTATATGGTTTCATAATTGTGTATAAATAGAAACTATTTATAAAAAACAACTAACTTATCTCCACATTTAATCTTAGTTGGGAAAATAGAAATCCAATCCATACACAAAATGACATCGAACTATACTATTAGTAAAACAATATTTTTTCACGTAATGTCTTTCCACATAAAAAGGATTAAGATTCATATAATTCCTTTTTAATGAAATATCCCCCCAAGAATGTTAACCATATGTTTTGGTCTCATTTCATGTGGTGAAATTTCCAACATACCTAATAAATTCTCAGAAATAAAGAATGTGTATACCCTATATCAAACAAAACATTAGAAAAATCTGAGTAAACAAAAAAAATACCTGAAACCACTTCATTGGATGGCCTGACATAAACTGATGTAGTCACAAAGGATCTCACTACACCTTTCTACTAATAATCTAGAGTATTTTTATAATTCAGATCATTCTTTTCCTATGTATTTTCATAATGAAAAATCTCACCACATTTTAAACACCTTTTAGCGTTCTTATCAGAATTAATATTTGGATCATTTTCATTACAATCATAGGCCATATTTCCAAACAAACCACATTAAAAATATCTCTAGCATTGGTAAGGGATTCCCAAGGTCATTTTTCCACAGTGTTCACAAACCGGAAAATAGAATTTGCTACCTTCAAATTTATTTGATTGATTCATACCCATCATTTACTGTATAGACCTATTCTTCTCCTTGTTGTTAAAGTACATGGGATCATCAGAAAAATCCATTTCTACCCTATTAGAACATCATACTAGATTTTCATAACTTTTGGAGTCATGGTATGCCAATTCCCTTTTGTATTTTGGATTTAACACTAATTAAATACAATTGATTTTTCTATCAAGATCGCAAATAAAATTGGAATAGTAACTTTCCAATCGGGTGAAGATTTCTAAATACAATACCACTGAATCATCATTATTATTCATCAATCCAAGGAATGTTGTATCCATCCTATGTTGAACCACCAAAGGAAAATATTTTTCAGTGAACAGATTCTTAAAATCACCCCTCTCCAAGGCATCAATCTCCCTAGAATCCCTGATATTATTTACCATAGACAAACACTGGTAAGAATCACATTTGAAATGATAAATTGAAAGAATAACAATTTGATTATTTGAACACCCCATGGAACTGAATATATTTTCAAGGGATTTATCCCAAATAATAAATATAATTGGGTAAGATGATCAACTGAAAGAAAGAGGGTTTTCCCTCATAAAATGTCTAACTATCATCATATTTCATTTTGGTAGCTCTTCTTGTTCTCTTTCAAGGATTCCACCACAATTTATACCCTATGTCAGCTAACCCATTACTATCAAAAATTTATTGGCTCCAATATCTACCATTCCATATTGTAGATTTGGAAAGATATCACCCCTTGATGTCTTCTTACATCAGCTTCCATGTTTCCTTTTTGAAAAATAATTCAGAACTAAAATATCATAAATGAAAAAACATGGTAATCTATAAAGGCTATATCATTTCAATATATATATTAGGTAAAATTAATTTATAATATTATTTTAACATCATATTAACCCCTAAATTTATCTTAAATGTTATTTGATACCAACTGTAAGGACTCAACCTTAAAAATTACATAATCTAATTAATTCATCATGATTTTATTTCTTTAAATTCAAAAATATATTTTCGATTTATAGTTTTATAATGGTAGTACAAAATATATGCATATCAGCCCACAATTATACTATGTGGGTACAACTAAAAGAGTATCCATTCCATTCATAATTAAAAAAATAAAACCTGAAATCTTTTTGTGAAATGTATTCACAACATTCATCTTTGCATCTTCTTTTTTATTAACCATCCTTACACCCTTCAAAAAGATATGAAAACATTAGATGAGAAAAAAAAATCAGTAAGAGATATAGAAAGAAGGAAATAAACCAGTAGTCCATTAATACATATAATCACATATATATTTCATTAATGAACCACATTAGGTTCTATTGGAATTTTATAGTATGTTTAATAACCAGGTCATATAAAAAAATTATAGACATGGTAAAAGTAAAACTATTTAACTAAAAGTAAAATATAAAAGATAAGGTTAATATAGTGACCTAAATATGTCTAAACCCTATTGGAAGATAATATTTAGACCCATACCCACCATAGGATTTATATAAATCAATTTTGAGATATTTAAAGCTGAAAATGATTTTAGAATTAATTAATATTTCATGTCATTCCAAAAGTTCCCCTCACCTATCTTATAAAGGGGCACATCCTCTTCTCTCAAAATCACACCTCCAATGCCATTTGGCTCGGCTTTCCCCTACCCAAATCTCATACCAACATCCCATTATTCAACCTAGAGGTCTTCCATTGTTCGTAAATCTAACATAAGGAGCCATTTTGTTTTAATCAAAATGAAACACCCAAATAAGAGGTCATTATTTCGTCACCTCTTTCATTGTTCTTTTCTTATTCAACTTCCTCTTTCTTTGTTGTTTCCATACCAAAATAATAAATCCAGTACCTTCTACATACTGTGATGTTATTATAAATCGATAAAACCATATTCATTATTATATCCATTCAATGAATGAATAAGTCACTATACGTGTGTATGCATAGATTACCATCTCCACATCATGGTGAAGTTGTTATTCAGTATGCATTTATTTGGATGTGTATAATAATAAGTATAATTTATTTAAATAAAAAATATAACATGTAAATTATTTTTTATATATAACATACCATCCAATTACATAATATTTCACCCTTAATAGAATGATTCTCATCGGCTGTGCATACGTACAACATACCGTATCCACGACGCAATAAGATTTATTTCCACATTCACCGTTAAATGATGATTAAAAATATATATATTATTAATAAGTTTGTATTATATGACATAATAATTATACGGTATATATATATATGTACTTACATATATCTTATTCAGTTACTTCCATTCAATACTATAGGAAAATGGAAACACCGTTTCTGCGTACGTACGACATATCATCTCTATAAACGGTGTTTTACAATTCATATATATATTACTATTATACATATTTATATTCTAAATATATATGATATATAAATCATGTATTATATTTAGGATGTATTAAAATTACGATCTAAATGATATGATCAAAAATAAAATGTTAAAACACGTATGATAAAAAAGCTATTATTACCTGAAATGTTAATTAAACATGGAAATCATTATTAAATGGGTACTATAAAGTCATAAATAATTCATGTTTATATAATAAATATGAATATGGTTATGGTATAATTTATTAACATACTATGGTCATTATATAGGAGGATAAATATACCATTGACCAATGGAATGTGCGAGGTAAGGGTTAATTCTTCCATCATATTATCATCTGAGATTGTTTACATGTATGTATTTTCGGAGACATATTTATTATACAAGTCCATTTTTCTAAACGATATTTCAAAATAATTCATTTAAAGTACTATTTATCTAAAACATCATTTTTAATGTTTTAAATATTTATTATTCTAAATCATTCTCATTAATGTCTATGTTTTCAAAAAGGATTTAATGATTTATTTATATGGACATTATTGCTATGAAATGTTAATTCCTTTTAAAAAATTCAAAATGGTATGGGAAATTTTAATTAAAAAAATCTTTTTAATTAATTGCTTTATAAATGTGTGACATTTAAATGATTTCACAAAAAAGGATATTCCCATCGAAAAGTTTTACTAATCATTTTCAACTATGTCAACATCCCTTACTGGATATTATTTTTTATTACGGTTGGTTTATTATAATACAATCTTCCATATTATATTGAATGACTTATGATATGTTTTACTATGGATGTGTTATTTTTATACCCTTCTTTTGTTTGGTTGAATATTTTACATTTATTATGATATTTTTAATATGAATTTTTATGTTATGTTTTTAAATTTTCATATGGGCAATGCATTGGACTTAGTAGGTGACAGGTGGAGCTTGCTATAGACGATCAATGCCTTGATAGGTCTGTTGAGGCAAATTATTGTCTTGGAACAAGGCAATGCAAAAATTATATTTGTAGTCATTGCACGAGGCCTTGAATATGTTTTAATTATGTCCAACATTAGGCATTCCCACATTATGAAATTAATTATTACATGTGAGTATTGACTAGTATAATATCAATGTTAATGTTTATATAGTAATGTTTGAGTTGTTTTCTCCATATTATGTTCATGTTTATGATCAAAAGGATTTTGTTTTTAATACTCATCATGCATAAAAATTTTATAGTGTGCGCTAAATTATTTACCCTCACTGAGTATCTGAACTCACCCCTTTATTATGTTTTGTTTTCCCATGAATTCAAGAAGAGGAATATGTTTGATATACATGGATAATCTATGGAAATAATTGTGTTCTAAATTGATTATTTATTTTGTGTATTATGTACATACGAGTAATGTAATGTTCATGTATTTATCTACATTACAAGACTACTAAAATGATTGGTCTTTCCTTCCACGATTCCTTGTAATCATGCCAATGTATTATAATAACGCACTGGCTCTAGGATTCTGGGGGTCAGGGAGTTATAGTTCGTATCAAAACAAGTTTTGAAATAACCTTTAGAACTAGAATCAGATAAAATATAATTATAGAACATTACCCTAAGATATAAATTGATGATTAGTATAGAAGAACTTCCTAAAATATTGGTAATGTAGAGATTTTGTAAATTTTACATGCAGAACATCCCGATCAAGATATGAGCTGGTAGAGGCGATTCTGGCACATATGTACCTAGGAATTTAAACACCAACAAGGTGTTTCAGTCATTACCTAGGGTATCCTATTACAAGACAATGGGTCTTAAAGCACTCTTGGTTATGACACTCTCAGGGGATATGCTTAGGAAAAACATAAATTTTCTTTCCATACTATTATGGAAGATTTTTGTAAATAATTCTTCAAAAAAACATTTTAATGCTTATGGATTATCTGCATAAACTATTCAATTTATGTTCTGTATTTAACAAGATTGTAATTAATCATTGCGATTAATAAACTATCCTAGTGTACTCCAATGTTTACAAATAGTTCCCAATAGAAGGAAAAATAACTCCATCAATATTTATGATATAAAGAGTAAGAAGGATCATATATTTCATGGTCTTAATACAAAATTTCAAAAGGAAATAATCTCCCATTTATTCTCATCATATGTTGAAATATTATCATGTGTTAATATGATAAGTAAATAATTATCAGTTATATGGAATTTAAGGGAATATATAGATGAAAAAGATGGTAGAGAGAAAGATGGATAAAGGGAAGAAGGGAAAGAATGATTTTTTCATATGTGATGACTATGGAAGGAATAACCCTGGGAAGTGCAGGAATGGAATTGGAGTTTTTTATAAGTGTGGAGAAAAATATAACCATGTTCGTGATTGCAAGGGTAAGAAAGAGGTTTCAAATGTACAATGCTTCATCGATAAAAAGTTGGGACACTACATGAATCAGTGTCTCCATCATCACAGTATACCCCAAATGATCCAATTGAATAATAATCATGTTATGATACTAACATTGATGAATAGGAATGATTAGTGTTTTTATGTTGTCAAATAATTGGGTAATTTGAGTACAAGTTATATGAATTATAATATATATAAGGATTGTAACATAGTACATTTTCATTAAGGATTTGAGAATTTATGGAACCATGTAATGTGAAATAGTTTCAAGTTAATTATTTTTTAAGATATATGGTAGGAGAAAATACAACTATTAATTTGTTTCTGAAATATAGAATATTATTTTGGAGAATGATATAATTGAGTTGGATAAATTATATTGGATATTATTGACTACCTTGGAAATAATTAATTGTTGTTTTATTCCATCATTGGTGGAGTTTAAAAGAAAATTCGATTTATAGAGAATATGCAGTATTCTATAAATAATAAGGGTGAATAAACACGTTCAATAAGGTTTTATGGTAATTTAGGGTGTTACCTTGTTTTAAGAGAATACATGAGGAAGGTATTCACATCTTACTATGTGGAAAAAGAGATGTTCATTATGTTTACCTTCCTTATAAATGTTTTACTGTGAGTTTGGAAAAAAGTATTTTGGATATGTCTAAATGTTAGAATGAATTAATTTGGACATTGGATACTATTTTTTAAGGTTAAAACATTCCTAAAGATTATTTTTGGATTGTTATAAAGAGGAAAATCTGGAGGTCAGATGACAACCCATTGCGTCCAACAAGGTCGCAAGACTTGAACCCACAATCGAAGAGATACAAGGGTGTATCACCTATATCTAGCCTACGTGATGTACTGGTTTGAAAAATGCAGTTTTTTAAAATAGTTTGACAATTGAATTATAAATTCATTATTTTTGTACCCCTATACAATAGGGGAAAATAGAATATTTTTGAATTCTATTATCTTTTGGAGTGAGAGATTATTTTGTGGTAGAAATTAGTTGATGGATGAAACTATACATGTCAAGTATATTTTTTTTCCCAATTCTATGATGAATTTAATTTTTAATCCTTTCCAAAGGTATCATAAAACCAAAAATATGTTTTCCTTATACCTTCTATTTTTTTACTGATGATATTTTAAATCATCATGGATTTATGGCTTTGAGGGCCTGAATATTACACTTGTTTGTGATTGATGACCTCAATCACTCCCTATAAATATTTATGTTTTTTCTACAATTATGTGTCTATAATTTCAACCAATGATATCTTTTTTGAAACCCTAATATGGTGGTGGGTTTTTCATTTCCATTTCCCTCTTTTTAAGACTTAATTTAATTAACCCAATTTCTGATGTTGGTTTTCCGAAAAGGTATTTTATATTTTCAAGATTTTATTTTCGAAGATCAATTTAAAATTTCAAGGACATAATTTATTGAAGGAGGGGAGAATTTAACACCCCAAGACTTCAAAGTACATTGTCTCATTAATGTAATTCAATAGCTTGTGCTACACACAACTCATAGTTCGAGTGCACCACAACGTACCAAACTAGCAGTTAAAAAAGAATATATGAAAAGTATTAACTGAATCTTGAATATTGTATACTCTATATAATTTTAACATCCATATTATTTATTTCTTAGAAATAATATAAGAACAAATTCAATTTTTCAGATAAAGGATTTAGTTTTTTAAAAAAATTAATTTTACCACCAATTAATGGTGAACTTTTTTAAAATTTAATACATGTAATTTTATATTAAATTTGACAAAAATGAACTTCTTGTTTAGAATCAGGACATAAGAATTTAGTTTGGATCAATTTTTGAGGTTTATTGGATATCTTTCATATTTTGATGAATAGTGAAAGATGTTAAATTATAATTGAAAATAACATTTTTAATAAAAATAAATTATATTTTTAAATTGTAAATTTGAATGGATTTTAATTATAATTAGATTATATATTTATCATTTAACATAATTTATGTTATTATATGTAAATTCACATTTTAATTGGACATAAAAAAATGTCAATCTTTTGATAGTTTTTACTTTTTCAAAAAATAAGCCTTTTGGTTTTGACAACAAGAATTAATTTTATGTAAATAAATGAAACTTTTATGTTTTGAAAATGGTAAAATAGACCTCATTTTTTAATTCAGAATATCAAAATTTTCTTAGGATGAATTTTTTGTATTTTTTAGAAAACATTCAATTTTTGATGAGTAGTAAAAAACATTGCTTTATTATTTAAAACCAAATTTTTTATTTAAAAAATTATTTATCTAATTTAAATATATTTTATTTCAAAATAGATACATAATACCTATATAAGTTCAATTTAATTAATTGGAGCGATTTTATAATATGATTAGATGTATAAAATTTTATTGAACTTTTTACCGCATTTTACCCATCTTCTAGGCACATTTGAAAATTTGCAGAGTACCTAATTTTATAGCTTTTGTGAATTTAATTTTGAAAATCCGAGAGACACTATTGAAATTAGTAATTAAAATGTGGTTCAATAGGAAGAATATAATTTCTGGTGAATAATAACTTTTGTGTTTTAATTACCACAGTTAAAAGTAAATAGGGTAATTAAAGGTAAAAATGATATTTTAATTACCCTAAAACATGTCCTACCTCTATTGTATAAGAGTATTCAACCAATTTCAACTTTAGGAATAAAATATTATCCTTTTATATCCTCATGGATTAGATAAGAACATTTATTATTCTTTTAATTAAAGAAGAGTTAAAATCGTAAAATTCAAATTTTAATAACTAAATTATATTTAATATATGGTTGGGCATAATATAAATTATAATATAAATTTTTATTTTAAATATATAATTATTTCCTTAAACATGGTATTTTATTTCTAAATTTTATACTTTATATAATTTAATTTATATATGACACAATGATGATGCAGTAATTACCTTATTCATGAAAGAATCAAATAAATTGTATTATAAATAATGAAATAAATATAATTTTAATGTTTTGATGACATCCATGAATTTTATAGGATAATATGGAATATTAGGGTTGATTTAATTTATTTCTTTCTAAGTAATCAAGTTGTTATGTCTTCAAAAAAACCAAACACTAGATAGTGTCAAAATTGACATAAATGAGTTCTTTTAAATACCCTTTTATTAAATTATGTAATAGTCATAAAAATTAAAGGTTGGTCCAAATTACTTATATAATAATATATATGTAAATAATTAACCACTATATATTTTTTTCATTTTATATTATGATTATTAACCATGTTATATAAAAATAGAAGAATACATTTTAAAAGTTAAACCATTTAACTAAGAGTCAAATAAAAATAATAAGGTTAATATGGCAACCTAAACATATCTAAAACCTATTTGTTGAACATATTTCATCCCATAACCACATTATACTATAAATTAATTAATTTTGAGATATTGAAACCGAATATTAATTTTGAATAAATTACTATTTTAAGCTTTTTCAAAATTGCCTATCACCTCCCTTAAAAACGGTTCTTCCTCTTCTCTCAAAATCACACCCCCATAAGAATTTGTCTTGGACAAACCCTACCGAAATATCCTCTAAAATTCCCTCACATTATCCTAGAGGCCTTCCCTTGTGCATAAATGCATCCTATGGAGCCCTTTCATTCAAATTAAAATGAAACACCCAATGAAGAGGTAATTATTTCATCCCCTCTTTCAATGTTATTTTCTTCTTCCACATGCTAATTTTTTGTTGTTTTCATACAAAATTGATAAATACAATTCCTTCTACATTCTGTGATGTTATTATACATATTATACAAACAATATTCATTATTATATCCATTCTATGAATGAAAAAGTCACCAAACATGCGTATGTTTGGATTACAGTCTCCACGTCATGGTGAAGTTTGTTATTCAACATGTCATTATTTGGTTGGGTATAATAATGAGTGTAATTGATGTAAATAATAAATATAAAATGTTAATGATTCATTATATATGATATAACATCTTGTTACATACTATTTCAAAATCCATAAACTGATATCACCGTTCTTGGGTATGTAAGGCATACCATCTCCACGACGCGATGAGATTCCTTTCATGTTCACCATTAAATGATGTTGATAAAAATATATATATTTAATAAGTATGTAAAATATGACATAATAATTCTAATGTAAATATATATATATATATATATATATTCATATATGTAACTACATATATCTTATTCACTTACTTCTATTCAATATGATATGTAAACAGAAACAACGTTTATACGTACGTACAGACTACCCTCTCCATAAATAGTATTTTCTATTTCAAATATCTATCTATTATACATATTTATCTTCTAAACATATATTATATATAAATAATGTTTTATATTCTTTAATTATTTAAATCATGATCGAAATGATACAATCGTTAATAACAAGTTAAAACCCGTATGATAAAGAAATCGACTATTACTCAAAATGTTAATTTAACATGGAAATCATTATTAAATGGACATTATAAATTCAAAATTGAATAATTTATGACATAATAAATATGAAAATTTTTATTTTATAATTTAATAACATACTATGGTCATTATACAGAAGGTTAAATGTTTCGTTGACCAAAATAAAGTGCAAGGTAAGGGTCAATTCCTCAATCTCATTATTATCCGAGAGCTTTTATGTGTATGTATTTTCTTTAAAATATTTATTATACATTTACATGTTTAAAAAATGCATTAAAAATTTATTCTTTTAAGGATCTATTTAACTAAAACAACATTTTAATGGTTTTAAATATTTATTCTTCTAAATATTTCTCATTAATGTCAATGTTTTGAAAATAAATTTTAGGATTTATTTATATGGACACGATTATTTTAAAATCTTTATTCCTTTTTAAAGTTTAAAATTTGTATGGGAACATTTTATTCAAAAATAATTTTTAAATTAATTCCTTTATAAATCGTTGACTTTTAAATTATTTCACAGAAAAAGATATTCCTCTCAAAAAGCTTTACAGATCATTTTCAACTATGTAATCATCTTTTACTATATATTAATTTTTATCAAGGTTGATTTATTATAATAAAATCTTCCATATTTTATTGAATTAGTTGTGATATGTTTTATTTTGTATGTGCTATTTTTATACCCTTCATTCATTACGGTTGAAGTATTGACATTCTGTATGCTAGTTTTAATATGAATGATTATGTTATGTTTCAATATATTTATATGGGGAATGTAGTGGACATAGTATGTGATGGGTGTGGCCCACTGTAGCCCCTCGATGCCATCTGTAGGTCTCATGAGACATATTAGTGTCTCGTCACATGTCCTTGAAAAAAAAATTATTTTTTTTCTTGGCATAAGTCCTTGACTATGTGTTAATGATATCCGTCATTAGGCATTCCCTCATTATGAAATTAATTATTAAATATGATTATTAGACAAGTAGAATATACATGTGCATGTTCATATGGTAATGTTTGATTTATATTCTATATTTTATGCTCATATTTATGTTTAAAAGGATTTTTTCCTTAGATATAATGGCTTAAAAGTGTATAGATTCTGCTAAATTATTAACCCTTACTGAGCATCTGAGATCACCCCGTTCTTATTTTTTGTTTTCCTAGTATTATAAGAGGTGTATAATATTTGATATTCAGGGTTAATCTTGGTGAATAATGGCATTTTAAATGGATTATTTATGTTGTGTATTATGTTTGAATGTGTAATGTAAAATTCATGTTTGTTATCTATTTTGAAAGACTGCCAAGCTGATTGGAATTTCAGGACATGATTCTTTGTAATCATGAAAATTTCTTAAAATAATAAAATAGCTCCGGGATTCTGTGGTTGAGGTATTACATGTCTGAAATGAAAAATATTTAAAAGAATAAATTATTTCATGAAAAATATTTCACAAATTATCAGGGTGTAGCATTATTCCCCCTTAAAAATAATTTCACCTTTAAAAATTATATAGGTTTTGAAAGGATTAATATCTAAAAGGTCCTTTTATAGAATACCACATCATAAAAATTAATATTAAACATCTAGTAAATGGAGAATGTTGGAAATTTAATGGTTACAAAAATAACACCTAACTAGGATTACACATTGGAGAACAAAGGTGCAATATGAAAACATGGTCATGGGAGATAAATCTTACTATCAAGTTCATGTTGGAGAGTTATAGAGATAATGGTTAAGATAATGATAACAATCGCAAATTTCTAACCCAAAGGTGCATGAAATCAGAAATTGATTCATTAAAAATGATGATAATGGGACCAAATTTTATATCAATTTTCCCCCTATTATTGAATAACTTTTATGAGAAGATATACATTCTTGATTTCGAAAACATATCACCCTTTGTATATGTCTTGAACAATTTCCACGTCATCTCTTTCTAAAAATAGGTTATTTTTTATGATTTAAGCACTAATGAATCATAATATCTAGATATATAATGATAAAAAATTCTATCGATTTTTAATTATCACCATAGAAAAAATGTTTTCCCAGGTTTTCCAGTATACGTAAATCATAATATAGAGAGATAATACCTTTATTTCTAATACCTCATCTAATGTTTATAAAATAACATTATATAATTTTTTAACCTTATAAGCCTTATGAAATATGAAAATTAAAAAAAATAGAAAGAAGGTCAATAAATTAGATTAAAATCAATCTCCCATATATCATAATGAAGCACTTGGTTTTCTGGTTCCAAACATGTCAATACCTTTATCATGTATTCTATTGGAACATGGTAACTACCTAAATTACCTTAAAACCTTATTATAAAAATATATAAGTTCTTATTATAATGATTATTGGATATATTCTATAAATTAAGAAAAATTTAACATCATCCATTATAACATAGAAATTTTTTTCAATAAATCAATAATCAGTTCTGTGGTAATTAGTATCTTCCAATTTACATTATCCATATAAATAATCCTTTTATCCAAGCTAGACTCGATTTTCTGTTCCGCAATTTATTATGAGTTTCTATACCTTAATAAAAATATCACATTGCTATTAAATCACTTTTCTATTTCATAAGAACCATTCAATATTTTTTCAGTCCTTAATGGGAAACATATACTTCAGGATTCCGAGAAGATAATCCTTCAATTAAAAAACAATAATACTTCGATCACACCACCACTTACTTAAACCCTTAACTAGACTTCATTATCATAGTTATTAATAATTCTTTCCAAAAATATGAAAATATAAATCATATCTACTCAATGTAATCATTCTTGTATTCAGTACAATCAAAAAACACATAACTTTTACAAGTCAATCATTGTCTCTTTACCTCCAATAGTATAACCAATACTCATACAACATTCCTATTTCTCTTCATGAGATTTACACTGAGAACATTGATTTTCATAATTCCCATACATTCCAAATCTAAAAAATTCAATGATAACCATGTTCCTCCTTGTTACCTCTGTTGACTAAAACAAGAAAGTATAGTATGAGTGACACATATCATAGAAGAAAACAACATAATCACAAAAACCAGTCATAATATAACTAAATAATGAAAGAAAATAATTTACACTCTGTCACATTAGGTTTATCCTAGGTTATAAATATTATATATATATTTAAAACCTTCATGATGTTTTTAAAGAGTTTGTGAATTCCAAATTAATATTCAGCTAGAGTTTCAAACCAGGTGTGCACCAAGTCCTTTTGTTGTGCACCAGTTCCCAATCGAGTCTTTCCCAAAATAGGTTTTTAGGGTTGTCAACCCTCTATACATCTATACCATATCAACATCCACATTTAGTATCCAAAAAGTATCTATTTCTTGGAAACCACTAACTTTACCCTTTAACAAAATTCCAAGACATTTTCCATTACTTTATCTCATCTTTATATGCATCCCAATACATATACTTAGAAACATTCCTAGGGATCTCACTAATGTATTCTCATACCTTTTTCCAAAGGGTAAATAAAAATTTCCATTGATTCCAACTATAGAAACCCAGGATTAACATACATTGATCTTACCCCATTTTAGATGAATATTCATCATAATATAAAATTACATACACAAAGACAATAATAGTTTAGTGTCATTGAAAAACTAGAAAAAAAAATATAATTGAATATGGTGAAATATCTCAGAATTATCCCTTTATGATATTAAAAATTAGTGATTCTACATAACTTTTTTTATAACCATGGGAAATGAAACATAAGAAAGGGGGAATTCAGATTCTCATTAAGGGTAAAAAAGTAAGATACATAAGAATAACATGAACTTAAGGGTATGACAACATGAGAATAACATTTTAGGATCATACTATATATGTTAATGATCATATAAATGATTCATGGAATAACTATTAATTGTTAGTAATGCATGAATCATAAGGGAATCAGTAGAATAATCCACTAATTATTATCATAAAAATAATCCATGGAACTGTGGCAAACACATAGATGTATAAAATAATTTTTACAGTAGTCAAGGATAAATACAAAGGATAAATTAGAGGAATGATATTACTCCATAAACATATTTGTAGTCATGGTTCACTACCAAAACCATCTTAGTTGAATTTTTTTTTACTGAATCGTGTTCACTCCCCATTCTAGTCATGTAATTTTGAATTATGATCAATTATAATTCCATCTTTATATTAATGAAATTTTTTCACATTCAATTATCGCCCAGTATTATAGAATGGGGTTAACTTCCCATTCAAACCCTATGTTACTAATCTTAATCCACTCCTCACTATAGCCATGTCATACTCAGCCGATTTCACTCCTTCTTCCACCTTTGTCTTACTAAACTGAGTTCACTAATCATTTAATCCCTACCTATCTCATGAGATATAAATCATTACCCAGTAAATTGGGTAATTATAATGGTCCTGCCCAGATCAATCTGTTCTACCCCATCGTATATGTTCTAACAGAATTACCCAGTGATATCTAGGACACCACATCGTATAATCATTAATGGGTTTACTCAGTGCTATCTGGGACACCACATCATATAGTATATAATAGTATTATCCAATTATATTTGGGGAACCCCATTATATATTCAATAATAGTATTACACAATTTTATCTAGCCCACCACATCTTATAAGAAAATTACAAGAACCACAAGATGAATATAGTAAAAATAGGTTTCATTTCATCATAAAACACGTAAAAACAATTACACTTTAATAACATGATTTACCCATGGGAATGAAATGGGTTTCCTTTCAATATCTTTGAAACATAATTAGACCATGGAAAATAAATTTTTTTCATAAAAATAACTTTGAAACATGATTTAATCATGGAAAAGATATGAGTTTCGGAAACATCATTAAATAAAAAGACAAACCATTCCGAGAATGTTTATAAATAGAATCTATGGATCGTATCCCAAGTAAAGAATAAAAAGGGATTTCATCTTAGAAGGAAAATAATTTTGAAATGATATTTTAAAACATTTTTGCAGAAAATATCCTTTCCACTTTGAATGATTCCTTTTTCAAATGTAAATCATTTTAAAAACGTTTTTTTTAAAATAACATGGAAATTTTATAAAGGATGATTTTAAAAACAATTTTAAAAACTTTTTAAAAGATAAATCTTCCTAAAAATATTTTTTGTAGATAATTACTATAAAATATCTTTTAAAACAATTTTTTTAAAAGATTTTTAGAAAACATTGTTTTGAAAGAACACGGATTTCTGTCTGAAGTGAAGGAAAATGTAATATTTTTTTAGAAAAATTTTCTTATTATATAATGTACCAAAGCGTGGAAAATGGAACAATTATTTCATGATATATGTAATAAATAGCACATATGAAAATTCAGAAGATTTAATGATATATAGATCAAATTAAATCATCAATTGAAGAAAAATGGTAAAGAATCCTGAAAAACAATGAGATTATAAAAATAAATTGTTTCTACTTTGATAACATTCAATCATAGTCCCCATGATATAATAAAATTACATGAAAATAATTATATTCATGAAATAATAATTTAATGTTCATTATAGACACCTTGTAGAAGAATATAGGTGCATAACAAGGCATGTTTCACAATGATGAAAAATAGAGACAAAATTTCTTTACCGATTTAGTTACTTTTTCATTATGAACCCCAAGAAATAGAGATCATAAAATAGATATGTAAATACAAATAAATTTTAAGATAATAATAATATAATACATTCATGGTAAATATGTAAACCACAAATGTCATAAAGCAACCCAGGTGGACCCTGAATCGGTCACCTGAGCTAGTCTGTGACGTGTCCAAAGGGCGTCTGAATCCCCATGGGATGTTATGTAGTTCTAGGAATCAAAATTTTAATCATTGGGAATGATTTTACTAATGAAAAAAATAAAAAAAGATAAATGAAAACTGACAATAAAAATAAAATCTATCAGTGGAATGAAAAAAATTGCACATACCCCCACGTGACCTTCTAGGTTACCACCCAACCAAAGACTAACATTGCTCTAATAATGAGAAACACAGCTGAGAAAAATTGAGAAAAATAAACAATCAGCTGAAATGATAAAATAGGTGTGAGAATTAAAATTATTCACGAGGGTTTCCACGATAAACCACAAAATCCAATGTCCCCTTTCAAGATACAATCCACTACGACTAGTTTGAAATAAAAATAAAAAAGTAGGGTTTCACGTTTTTAAACAAGAAACATGTTTATCTCATTTAAAAATCCAACAAACGTGACATACCATTTCTAAAACCATTATTCATTTTATAAACTAAACCAAAAAAATTATACCAAAGCAGGGCTAAAGGGAACTAGTAAGCAGTATAAGCTGAAAATAAACTATTATAAAGGAAAGTGAACAAGAAATGAAAAATATTCCAATAACCATGGGTAAAAGTAAACATCCCTTGAATACCATTAAATCTACTTGGTTTGAAACCACCTATCGGCTTATGGTGAAGCTCCTATATCTATAACCAACTGGAATCCCTATGGCATGGCCTAACAAAAAGTCCAGGTGTACCAACCCATTAAATAGGGGATGGCCTACAACTATCACTCGATCATCTACAAGATGTCAGGAACCCATTGTGGATATAATAATTATGTTACAGTTGGAGGACCTCGTGTGTGAGATTTATCTCACTGCACTCACCTACCCCATTCACATATTCCAATATACAATAACCCCTAAGAGATATCACACTTATAAAGGTGACCCATATTAATATACATGCATTTAATTTCACACGAATGTTTCAAAAAGGATGCCATTCTAGTTAACATTTAAAGCATTTCATTAAATGCACAATGTTTCCAACCGGGAAAACATTTTCACTAAAACATAATATCATTTAAATGTTAGTACAAACATTACCCTTAGGTTAAATATTCCAAACGAGCCTTTATCTCGACATGTGTAAATACATTAACCCAAAACATCTTACCAATGCCACTTTTAACATTACAAAGCCCAATGATCCCTTAAAAAACATTCACGAAAACACACACCAATATCCAAACGGGAAAAAAATTTCTAACACAAATACCAATGCATTTTCAAGGCCAAATGAATAGAAACCATGAGGAATACCTTTAAACTATTCCTTTTAAAACACCCAACAATACCTCCATGCTAATTTGAATGAACACCAACCTTATTTTTGGAAACTTGAATCCATTTAAAAACTCACACCAAATTATATACATCACGTCATTCAAAAACTCTAAAGGGATGTAAATTTAATAAATTAAACCAAAAAATTTCATAAGAATCATAAAAACAAGCAAGAGAATAAATAAACGATTTTATGAACATGTAAAATAGTATATTAAAAAAATTTAAACAGTTGAACTAATTTATAATAAATTTAATAAACAAACCAAATAATTTATAAACAAATTTATGACGAACACAAAAATTTATTAAAAATATTTATAAATAGGAGAAACAATATATATATAATTCAATAAAAATACAAAATAATTTATAAAAAAATCATTCAAACTGGAAACATTATCACAATATATTGATGAGTATATCGATGTTGTGTGTTATGCTTATAACATTATCAAAACAACAATAAAAATATAGAAAATACTCCTGATGGCCCAAATGACTTCTTTTTTATTTTATTATAGATAAAATCCCTTTTAAGGGTTGAATGCGAACCTGTACATGACCCATAGGCTCAAGGAACAAGGCCTGACATTAGCTGTAATACATGACCCGAAGGCCCAGAGGCATTCCATGCCCATACATGACCCGTAGACCAAGCCTACTCTAACTGCCCCTCCCCAGCTTCAGCATCATTGATCGCCTTTCTCTCCCCACCTTCATTGTTGATCGACTAGCATTTCCCCAGATAATTCTTCATAGTGCCTGGTCCCAATGGTGGTTTCCATACCCTCTCATTCTTTCAATCCAGTTAGCTCTGCTTTTGTTGATTGCTATTGATTCTCTGATCCTCTTCTGGGGCCTAATATTGTGTGAACTATGCTACTTTATGGTCTTTAATGGCATGAAGGCACTATGGTCCAATGTCTTTTGATGTCCTGAAGGCCCTTGAGACCCATTGGCCCAAACCAGTGGCTCATCGGCCCAAATCGGGTGAATAGTCTGGCTGCTAATGTACCGATCAGTACATGCTACAGTTAATGCTACAGTACTACTATAGCACCCCCATGGAAATACGCCTCCAAGAGGTTTTGAACTTGGTTCTCTTAGATGCTAATAAGTTTCCCTTACCACTGTGGTATGGGATCATTGGATAAAACGTGTGATTCTAACACCGGCACCCAGAGGGGATCCCCACCATCCCAAGTGTGTGCCACGTTCCCTAGATAAAAAATTGTTTTGAATCGCCCTGTTCATAATACAAATAGTGTTAAATCCTGGTGGGACTCGATCCTGCGCCAGTTCCCATGGAGAGAGAGGGGTACAACCAGCGGGTACCACTCATATAACACCCCATTGGAACAACATGTGTTGCTAATGCCAAATCCCAGGGGGGGCACCGGCCCATGTGTGTGCCACGTTCCCTAGCTAAGAAATGGATTTGAATCACCCTGTTCATAATACAAATAGTGTCTGAGCCAGGTGGGACTTGATCCTGTGCCAGTTACCATGGAGAGAGAGGGGTAAAACAAGCGGGTACCACTTGACTCACACAACAGGGGAAAAATGTGTGTTGCTAACACTGACTCCCATATGGGGCCCCCACCAGCCCAAGTGCATGCCACATTCCCCACCTAAGAAATGGATTTTAATCTACCTATTCATAATACAAACTGTGTTCTAGCCTAGTGGTACTTGATCCTGCACCAGTTCCCATGGACAGTGAGGGGTATAACCAGCAGGCACCACTCAGCTAACACCCCATGGGGGTAACATCTAGAGAATACATTTTTCAAAACCACCCTTAAACATAACAAGATATAGTACATCAAAAATATTTTTAACAAAACCAAGTAGCTCGAAAACACTATATAACGATAACAATGTTTATTATGATGGTGTGAACTACGTAAAAAATTAAATTAAAAAAACTCATTTATTATGTGGACTTAATTGAAAAGTAAAATGTGGATTCACCTAACTCAAACCAAGAGCGGAAGCGACGAAACTCTCAATATATGGGATAATAATGTCTCGCGGTCCAATTTCAAACCAAATAAAACTAAAAACTCACCAAATAATACCTAGGACATTATGATTTGGCCACCTATATAAATACACTGAATAAGGAAAGGAAACTACCATCGATGAGATCACTGTACTGGAGAAATTATGCTATCTGGAGAAGGAGTGGGAGGCCACCATCGGGTTGCACGATAGAGACTACTGAAAAAAGGGGAGGTCGTTGGGGATTGGTTGTGTCATAGGCCTGAGAAAGGGAGGCTATATGTTGAAGCCAAAAGGCTGGAGGAGTAGAGGGGGAAACCTGGAGGTCAGGTAGGCGGTCAACCAAAGTGGGTGATGGAGCAGGTGGAGGGTCATTGTGCAGAGTCCGGATTGGTAGGATGTAAAAGTAGGACATTGGGCATGGACTATAAGGTCGAGGCGACTTGAGGAAAGGGTGAGGCGAGGGGTGACCTATTCGGGGAAAGAGAGGCTGGACGGGGTGATGGTGAGGCTAGGAGCTACGAATGAAGGCACAGACTAGGAGGCTGAGCAGCGAGCACCGGGAGTGGGGTGGAGTGATGTCGATCGAGAACTGTAGGGCATGTGGGTCGGGGAGCAACGCGTACCGTGGAGACAAGGAGAGGGGAAAGGGGGACCGACTGAGTGGGTAGTTATAGATTTATCCTTTTTTACTATTTATTATAAAAATAATGACAATAAGGAAAATAATAATAATAATATGATAATAATAATAATAATTCCATTAATATAATAATTTTAATTTTAATAATAATTTTAATCAATTTTTATTAAAAAACAAAAACAATAATAATCATAATAATGTAAATAAAAGTATTAATATTCGTAATAATAATCATAACAATAATAAAAATAATAACATATTCTTATTATTATTATCTAACATTAATTTTTTTTTTAAAAATTAATTAATTTTTTATCATATTCTGAAAATCGAGTTACCACGTGTTTATCGCACAACTTAATAAACCATGCGCAAGTTGGGCGCATCAACCCTTCCCACATGGGCCCCTACACTAGAACCATGGGAAACTATACAGTTACCGCTAACTAGGAGGTTCCCATTCACTAGTCTGAAACCCACCAAAATCATTAGACGTCAAAAAATTTAAATGTGGACCCAACCCAAATCTTGGTGCGAGAAATCAAAGCCCATAAATAATAAAAAATGAAATTAATTTAAAAAGATGGGGTTTGAAAATTTTCCCCACCAAAGTCGCTTTTTCCCCCTATAATGTCACCTAGAAAAATAATTGGCCAAACAAGAATCCATGGCCGATTGAAACCGAAAGAGACCACAACACAAGGGAACATTAGAACACAAGTGGGTTCTTCCCAACATAAGAACTCAACTAGCCCAGAAATTTAACAGATAAACATACCAACCTAGAAAGGGGGGTTGACGCAGAAACTCCTAACCGATCCATACTGACATCTATAGCACGATCGGACAACACCTCTGTTGAAACATGGAACTCTCCACCCATACCAAAACCCCCAAAACTAGAGAAAAATATCTGAGTAGAACATAGCCCAAACAGTTAATCTATGCATAACCACAAACAATAATTCTGGAAAAGGCACATACACTTCCAAATGAACATGGATAAATAGATATCGACCCATACAAGGGCCAAACACACCTTTAATAAAAACAAGAAATTATGAAAAACCACATCTACCCAATCAAGACTACTTTTATTTTAATAGAACGAGTCCATCATAACATCATGAAAAAACAATGAACATACAACAATAGGAAAAATTTAATAGTTGAAACACAAGATTTTGAAAATTTTAAATGTTATACTACCAACACCAAATAGAATATCCTGACTAATATTTCACCCCACCGAAAACTATTGACTGTGCGCAAGAATCACCCCATGACCTGTGGTTAGGGCTCTGATGGATGAAGCATATCCTACCTCACAGTCTGGAACAAGTATTCCTCCAGTAACAATGTCTTATTTAGGAGACACTTCCTGCATAACTTCTCCAAGTGACACATATAGCCGCAATAACAACTCATCATGGAGAGATGCGACATGATGGCTTCACGTGCCAGAACTGGCCACATAAGTGGAAAACTATAGAACATTGTGAATAACTAGAAACCAAAACCACTGAATATGATTCTTTATAAATAGTTCCCTCTGGGGAACTCTTCCCACAAGATGGAGAACCTTTATAAGAAACTGGAAAAGCTGGGTTTCTCACCATCTCTGCACCGAAGAACATCTCAGCTAAGAACTCCTAATGCACCAGCTTCTCAAAATGATGGTCCCTAAAATGGAGGACCCACTCCTTGATCTCCAAGTGAAGACCCTCGATGAAGAGATAATTCCTCATCACATCCTTCAATCAATCCTCTAGAGAAAAGGACACACCTTCATAGAAATGGCCAACATATTCTTTCACCGTATGTCATCCATGTTTAATTAAACTGAGTTCTTACCCTTTAATTGTCTTCCCCTCTTTAGGTATGAACCATCAGATGAATATGAGTTTAAAGACATCTTATATCATCCCAACTTGCATTAATGGTGGGGTTAACAACTCTCATTTTTTTCAAATATGGACCCTCAAAGAATACCAGGACCGATCTAACTCTAACATACTTAGGAGTTATGAACATCATAAAAACTCACTTGACCACTTCAAACCACATAACTTCCTTTAACAAACCCTGATCCATATTATGGATAAACAATGTTCAAGAAGGGCCCAAAAATGGCCATGGCTTATCAGAAACCCTGGGGTCCTTTCTTGGTGGGATTTTCAAAAAAATATATAATGCACAGAGTTGAAAGCGATATCAATCTAATGCAACACTAATAAAACCATCTTCATAAAAAAACAACCATCTCAAAAACCAAACATATACAAAAAAACCCAAAATTATATTTTTTTTAATTTAAAACCACCTTCTTTAAAGGAAACTTTCCAAATAGAAAAGCCCCTTTTCAATACAAATTTGATTTCCAAAATCATTTCCCATTGTTAAAATCTTTTTATTAAAGAAGGTCATGCCTTTAATTCCCAGTTCACAATCCAGTAATCCAATGAGCCATTCCCCAAGTATTCATATGTTTTCATCTATATGCTCAAAAACACACTTCTCATACATCCCCTCACATGTGAAAACATTCATTAAGTGTACCATAGGATGCACCCAATCCATTTCTCCACTAATTCCATGAAAACCCCAAATTTTTAGACTAAGAGATTTCAGTTATGAAAAAAAACCCATTTCATGAATTTAATGCCTTTTAAATGTATTCATTCTCATTTAAAAAACCATTTTTCTTCTTCAATTGTTCACATACACCAACTAGAACCAAGAGGAAACTCAACTTTCATCAAACTACTATAGGGAGTGACTTGTAGTCATGAATAACCTGGAGACATGGTAGTGGTCCATTCCATAAGGAAGAATCAAAAAAAAGGAGGAACTAAAACCATGTACTCAGGCTCCACATGGGTCACTACTCCATGTGAAATCACGATGTAAAATCAGCTTACCTCAACTGTCATCCCCCAATATAAAATGAACCAGAACAAGGCAAGGAATCAATTCTCATACTACCCCTGGTGACTCACGGTTCAGAACGACTGAGAGTTCATCACACACTACTCGTAACAACATATAGAGTTTCGAAAGTCCTGATCTCTATCTACCGAAGACTCAATATAAAATTTTCTATTATAATACCCGTGTTTCATGAACAATCCTTGATTTACCCTGAACCGATCACCTAAACTGGTCCGGGAGATGTCCAGAAGGGCGTTCCCATTCCCCAAGGGATGAAAAATAGTGACATGCATTAAAATATTAATCATAATGAATGATTTGACCCGTGAACATAAGATAAACAGATAAAAAATGGTGATAGACAGAAAAAGTACCTATAGAAAGAAATAAAACCACACATAACTCTATGTGACCTTCCATGTTACCACCCCACAAAAAACCGACCTTGCTCTAATAATGACCAACTCTTCCAAGAAAACCTACGAAAAGAAAACCTGCAACTAAAAAGATAAAATAGTAAGGATTATTAAAAATACATAGTAGGATTTCCATGATAAACCACTAAATCCAATGACCCATTCCCAAAAAAATACACTAACAGAAGTTTGAAATACAAAAATAAATTAGGGTTTTCACATTTTAAACTAAGAAACATGTATTAACATTTAAAAATCCAATACACATGACATATCATTTCTAAAATAATTTTTCATTTTATAGTCTAACCAAAAATAAATTATAGCAAAGTATTGATAATGATGAATAGGTAAGAAGTGTTATTCTAAAATAAACTAGTATAATGGAATGTGGAGAAGGAGTGAAAAATAATCCAATAACCATGGGTGATAAAAAACATCCCTAGAAGACCTCTGGACGTACACAGTTAAGAACCACCTACCAGTGTATGGTGAAGATCCTTTGTCTATTACCAACTAGATTCCCTAATACTAACCAATCTGGTTGAAAATCACACCTGGCCTAACAACAAATCCATGGGGTATGAACCCATCTAATCGGGTTTTACGGACACCCATCACTCGATCAGCTACATGATGCCAGAAAATCCATGGTTTTTATAATAATAATGTGTACTTAGGATGCCCTCATGTGTGTTACTCATCTCACCTCGCTTACGTACCAAACACATGGACACTAATATAATATAACCCCTACAGGATATCCCTCTTATAAAGATGACCCATATTTATATAAATGCATTTCCTATCACACAAAGGTGCCAACTGGGCCTCCATACTATTTCACATTTTAACCTTTCATAAAATCTTCAATGATTCCAACTGGGCATACACATTCACCAAAACACAATCTCATTTAAATGATAGTACAAACATTTCCCTTGGGATAATAGTGTAAAATGGGCCTTTAACTCAACATGTTAAAAAACATTTACCCAAAACATCTCACAATTTCTGCATTTTAAATTACAAAGCCCAATGATCCATTAAGAAAACATTCACCAAAACCCACACCATGAGTCGAACAGACACGCAATTTCAAACACACACACCAAATAATTTTTCAAGGACAACTGAAAAAAACTATAAGGAATACCTTTAAACCATTCCTTTGAAAACACACAAAATAACCTTCAAACTAATTTGAATGAACACCAACCTTCTTATGAGAAACATAAATTCTTTTACAAACTCACATAAAATAATTTTTGCCAATTATTTCAAAAACAATAATGCAATGGAAATTTTATAAAACAAAGAAAACAATTTCTTAGATATTATATGAGAAAGCTGAAAAGTATATAAAGGATTTCAACATCATGTCGAACTACATATTAATAATCTTATAATCAGATGATATAATTTATAAAAAATTAAATAAATATACCAAATAATTTATAAATAAATTTATATGGAACCCAACAATTAATTAAAAATATTTACGAATAGATGAAAGAATTTAAAAAAATATCTAATAAAGAGAAAAAATTATTTATATACAAATCATTCCAATTAGAAATAATGTCACAGCCTATTTATGAGTATATCTATGTTGTGTTTCATGCTTAAATCATTATAAAAAAAATAACATACACCAAGTGAATTTTTCATAAGAACACGTAAACATAACAATAGAAATTACTTCAATCCTATTTTTTTAAAAATCAAATATCTCTAAAAAATAATAATTTAACTAAGTGTATTGTGAAGGTGTAAACAAAGTGAAGAATTTAATTAAAAAAAATAATGTATTAATTGAACTTATTCAGATAGTAAAATGAAGATTCGCATATATCAAACCTAGAGTGAAATGGATGAAACCCTCAACAGATTGGACACTAATGTCTTGTGGTCTAATTTCACACCCAAGAAAACAGTAAAATCACACCAAACAATACACAATATGTTATGATTTTTCCTCTTAAATATAAACACAATAAAACGAAAGTAAAATACCACCAGTGAGGTTTTTGGACAAAAGAACTTGTGCTTGCCGAAGCAAGAGTTAGAGGCTATCTTTGGGTCGCACAACAAGGACCGTAAAAAACAAGGGGATATCATTAGGGATCAGCTGCATTACTGGCCAGAGAAAAGGGGGCTATATGGGGAAGAGAAGAGGCCAGAGTCATAGATGGGGAATCCAGGAGGGTATATCGGTAGTCGACAAGAGTGGGAGAGGGAGAAGGAGGAGGGATAGAGCGCGCTTACCGAATTGGGTAGAGGTAAGAGTGGGAGGACGATTGGGGAACATGAGGGCGAGGCGGCATGAGGAAAGGGAAAAGATAGGGGTGACTTGGATGAGGTAGGAGAGGATTTTTTTGGTGAGAGGTGAGGCTGGGAGTGGTGGCTGATGGTGTGGACTAGGGGGTAGAGCGGTGAGCGTAGGGAATGACGAGGGGGTGAGGTCTGCTGGGACCTGCATTTTATGTGGGTCGACGAGCGATGCGGGCTGCGAGGAGATGGAGAGGAGAGGGGGTGAGTGGGTAGATCCAATGATAGACTTTTTTCATTGTATTATTTAATTAATAATAATAATAATAATAATAAATAAAAAAATAATATAATTATTATAATAATACAATAATATTAATATAATTAGTATTAAAATATTAATTTTAATAATAATTTAATCAAATTTCTTAAAAAAAACAACAACAACAATAATAATAATATCATTAATAATATTAATATTATTGAAAACAATCATAATAATAATAGAAATACCAATATAATAATTTTTTCATTATCAAACCTTCTTTATTTTTAATTTTAATAAATTTATTTATCTTACTCTAAAATAAGTGTAATCAGATACTCGTCACACGACATAATAAATTGCCAGCAAGTTTGGAACCTCAAACTAGGACTCTTTGGAACTAGAACATGCACTTGTGGTGATTTGATGGTTACTATTGACTAGGCGGCGCCCATGCATTGGTCAGGAACCCACCAAAATCAATAAATATAAAATAATTTATACTGAGACCCAACCCGATCCTTGGAACGAGAACCCAAATCCAATAAATAATAAACTAAAAATTAATTTAATATTTGGGGTGTGACAACAAAATATAAACAAGTAGTGAATAAGTCATAAGTCTCACAAAAGTAAAATTGAGACTAGAAACCTCTTTAATACTTGAGTAACATTGGAATCCTCTCCCACGTGAATGAATAAAATAAATTAAAACATATAATATATTTTATTAAATTAAATTCATGATTTAAAATTTCATAGGGTAGTTTATACACCACACACACACATAAGAATATGTGGTGAATATGGCATATATCTCACTGAAATGAAAGTGAGATGGGATAACCCTTACCTTATGTCTTGACTCTTTCCATTCTCATTAAAGCATCCTATATAATAAATATATGTTTATTATCAATCTATTAAATAAAAAAAATCAAATTATGACATAACATATATTAATTTATTATGACCTTTATTACCCTTTTATTAAATTTTTTTGTTAATGTAACATTTTGTTTAATAAGCGCTTAGTTTTTTGTGTATGTTTTGACATGTTAATATCGATAGACTTCCTTGGGTTAGGATTTAATTATTTATTGAATGTAAAAAAATCAGGTAAATATAATATATATTCAGTATATAACTATTTATAATAATGTCAAAAAATATAAATAGGAAATTTAATACCCCGTTCATGGAGATTGTAGGAAATATGTAAGCATGGACATTGTTTTCATTTTCATTTCATATAAAAATAAAGAAAATAAATAAAATATATATATTTAAATAAATATATATTATAATTATTGTATCATTATTATTTCATATATATCATATATATTTAATAAACTCATCCATAATACATTCCATATAAATTGTGAATGAACTACATCGCTTGGAGAGGCGGCAGTCCACACATCCACAAAAAAGTTATCGTATTCCCAAAAAATTGAAATCTTGAAGGTTTTAATTTTATAATAATTAAATAATGATAAATTCATTATAAATATCATAAATTTACAATAAAAAATTAATTACCACGTTATTACCAACCTTCAATAGTTGTAATGGAAGAAAAACATCATCGATTCACAATGCGGTAATCCGCCATTCACACGAATGATGATTGTGTATCACATTTTATTGTAGTCTTGATAGCTTAAGTCACAAAATTTAAATAAACATGCAACAGTATATTTAGGATACTTATTTTATTTTATAATCATTTAATAATAACCATTTAATAGGTGGATAAATATATAAATCAATTGTGTGTGTTGAAGGATGTTTCCTTTTATTTGGATAATTCCTTTTGGTTTTCACTAATATACTATCTTGGATTGCATTCTCCTCAAAGTGGGTAATAAATGATGAGAGATGGTGTATCACCCCAAGTTTAAATGTATGTTTTATGTTTTTTCAATGATCCAAAATAATATAAAATACATAAACTTATGAATATAATGATATATGTAGTAAGCTATTTATTTATACAAAGACCATAATATATCCTTGACACACAATAAGTAACCCATTAAACCATCTACTCTCGATAACAAAACAATTGGAAGACCACCAAAAAACACAATGATGTCGATCGAGGAGTTCTCCTATTTTGGATCTCATAAAATCACAAAAGTTATAGAAAGAACAATAAGAGTGAAAAAAATAATAAGAGGATCATATAAACAAATTTCTGAAAATAGTGGCATGAGCATCACGATATTCTTTTTCTGTGTGTTTGAACGACACTTAATCATTGATATTAATATGGTTTTTATCTTACCATTATAAAAACTATCAGTTATAAGTATTAAATCAGAATTTCTAAATGGCTTATGGTAACGGTTGTTATAAAATAAATAAATATACACATATAGAAGCAAAATTGATTTGAATATTTTTATGCAATAAAAAATGTTTAAAAATATTTAATAAAATATGCTAAGAGAAAATAATGTTTTAAATATTAAAATAAATATATTATTGAAATTTATGAAAATATTACTATTACATATCATATCAATATATTAATATAAGGAATATATATATATATAACGAAATGATATATTAAGAAAATTGTTTTATTTAGACAACTAAAACTAAAAACCGATATATGAATAAAATAAATAGAATAAAATAATGATAAAACATATTAAAAATGGGAATTAAAACCTATAATTGGGATGATTTTTTTAGTGTTTTTGACACTTCCTCGGTAGATTGGTTTGATCTATTTTGGATGGATAGCCTCGAGGCCTTCTGGGTGAGACTGGGTAGAGCGTCGCTCAAATCTGAGTGCTGGTTCAACTTTGAGAGTTGAGGCTAGGGTCGTTGACGATGGATCATGTATCGTGAGCTGGATTTGAGTTTTTCTAGGTGTGTGTTTGTGCGGGAGTGATTAATTACTGCAAGAGATATTTGGTAGTTTCTATTTAAATTGTTCTGAGGGTTTTGTGAGGGATCTAGGGAAAAACAACATTCTGGTTTTGATATCTTTTCATTTTTTTATATCTGGTGGTTAGGGGTTTGGGTTTAATTTACTATTATATCTGAATGTCAATGTGATCTCTTTAATAGTGACATATTCTATCAATTTATCCAACTTGATTCCTACTGGTTTATTGTTATTATTCAATTAAGTTTATCATTGGTTAGATTTATCTCCAAATTATTGTGTTTATAATATCGATTTTCAAAAATTATGATTTGTTTATTTTGTGGCTCGAGATTATTTCATAGTGTGTCAGTATTCTTCATTCTCATTAGATTATGATTATTATAATCGGTGCATAACTAATTTGTTGACCAATTCAGTTTCAAGTTGTTTTCTAGAAACATATTGATGTTCGTGATGCTTTTCTATTCATTGAATCTGTTTCTGGTTCTGTTTCTTGATTTGTTATATTTTAATATAGTAGTATTATGATAAGAAAGTGATATGTTCATTGTTTTTCCACTTCACCCCATATGAAAAGGGATCATATAATTCTAAATATTTCTTCTTAATTTATTCAATCATCATCCAGTTTTGTCCAAAATTATTTACTGATGCACTAATTTTCAAATAAAATACAAATTATATCAATTTTGCATCAATCTAAATCTCATATTGAATTTGAGATGAAACTACTTTTATTTATTTATTTTTCATACTTTCTTACAAAGTACACTAAGAAAATGTTACATAAGCAGTACCTTGGTTTTATTTTGAAGAAGTGTGTGTGTTTGTGAGTTTAGAGAGGCTGCATAAGAGAAAACATGGGTCTTTATTTTCATTGTCTTCCTAATTTGAGGAACACGATAAAAATATAAGGGATTTCTTATATATGTCCTGTAAAATAATGTTGATATCCAAATTATATTTGTCCAATATATAATTTATTTTATCATATTTAATTACATTTAGAGATGATTTTAAGGGAGTTTTTCTCTATTTTTTATCTATGGTCTTCAAAAAAATTATTTTGTGTAAGAGAATTTTGATTATTTATTTCAATTTTATAAGTCCTATTTTCTATCAAGGGAAAATATTTTGATTTCAATTATTTAGTTTTATAAATGACATTTATGTTCATAGTTTATTTTTATGGGGTTTTTTTCTTCAAAATATATTTAATTTCTAGAAATAGAATGATACCTTTAATTAATTATTTGTTTAATCTATACCATCTTTATAAATAATGATACTAATTTTTTTTAAATTTTATTTTCTTTATCTTTTTTTCTTATTTTTTCATGGTTAATACATATATTCAAATATTATTACAATTTTATTCATATTGTAAAGGGTTACTCAAATTTATCAAAATGATGGTTTTAAATTTGATTATAATTGATTTTATGTGATCATGAAATTTTAAAGGATGAAAATTACCTCATGGTTTAGGTCAATATAAATTTGGTTTTTATATTTTAATTTATATTTTCTAAATAACATTATATATATATATACATGCATAATTTTTAAGTATATAATTTTTTAAATAAATTAGTAATCAGTTTTAATTCACATATGAATTTATAAATTTCGAATGTCATAATTTTATCATGTTCATGTCATATAAATATAAAGAATAAGTCCATAGATCAATTATTTTGATATCATGATATTTATATGTTAATGTATATATATATACTTAAATTCATGTTCCATAGAACTTATGTGCATAAAAAAGGGTGGTTTTATTTTGTAAAGAAATGTTTCTTTGATGATTTTTGTGCACGACACATAATAATCTATTATTATTGACTAATTTTATGATGATAGAATTATATGTTCACTATTGTGATTAGTTTATACCTTCATGCATAAATGAAATTTAATTAATATTTCATTGAAATTTTCTCTGTGTGGATGTTGATTTTACTTCCATGTGTTTTTGAAAATTCATGTATCATGAGATCAGATCATAAAAATTTTAATATATAATTTTTAGTACAAATTACTATTCATTTTTTCCAAACATGATTATTAATATATTTTTGAAACTAAAACACTAGGGAAAAGTATATGTATATAAGGTAAGATAATACGGAAATGTTTCATAAAAATTGGTACTCGAACATTGTAAATGTGATGTGGAATTGGATAGTGGGTCCATTCCTCAATTGGGTAGGCCCAAGATATCCTTAGAAGATTTGAGTGGACCCAGCAATTTTGTTTTTAAGAGCCTGCTTAATATTTTTAAACAGAATCACTGGATTAGTTATAAAAGCATTTACGAGATATAAATAATTCTCAAACACTGTAGTATTTCATAAAGGGATTTATACAAAAGAATTTCTAATTGAATATTCTAAATTCATTTTCAAAATAGAATTTTATTGGGATTTATCAACAGTTTTCAAACCCCTTACTATGAATCTTTTCTGCTCACCCTACGTTTTTGAAATGTTTTTCACAGGTTTCTATGAAATCTAGAGATGGTCATCATTGTTGTAGCGCTCATAGAAGCAGAGTGTATCTTTAATTTTGTTTTAATTTATTCCTAAAATCTGATTTTTTTTAAACTTTTTATCTTTTTTCCAGAACCTAGACAGGTAAAAGGTCATCTTTTCTTTATTGTATTGTGTAATTGTTCTATTTCATTTATTAAAAAAATACACAGCATTTTTCATGGACTGAGTCGGGAAGAGTAGGCTTGTGGCATTATAGGAGGGAATTTTGGTGCTTTTCATGCCATGTTATGTATGACACAAAGGTATTGAGAGTTGTGTAAAATCAAGGGGTAGTTCCCTTTTATAGTGGAGGAGGAGTGGAATTCATGTGAATATAAAAAGAAAAACACTATTGAGAGGTCAAACTTACAAATTGTACCACAAATAATGGTGCCTTTTAGATAAAATGGATTATATGGAAAACACATATGGAATGTAAATTGATTTTGGACATATGTCTAGGTTATTTGGCCCCTAAAGATAATGTTTAATCACTAAGTAAACTTGTTTTTACCTTAATCTCTATAATTAATTTTAATTTATTGCACTAATATGTTTTAAAAACCCATGTTTAATTTATAAGACATTAAAAATTATTATTATCACAAATATGGAATCCATTTTTAAAAATTAGAAACAAATAAGTGGAAAAGATAAATTAAAAATTACTCCCACAGAAGGGATGATATAATGGGTTTATAAAATAAAAATGTCTAAATTTTTTGAAATGTTTTTATATCCAATTTCAATTTGAAATTTTTAAAAATTACTGAAATTGTATTAATGGATGAATAATTGATCTAAATATACTTTTACGTCAATTTAAAATATTATTTAACTATGTAAATAAATTAAACAAAAATGCAGTTTTCAATTAAAATTTACTATTTTTTGAATATTCATCAACAAATGAAACTTCATAGTAAACTATCCAAAAAGTACCAATGTAAATTGTTATATTCCCATTTAAAAAATAAAGTTATTTTTGTTAAATAAAATTTATCAAAGCTTATAATGTTAAATTTAAAATATGTGTTTCATTAAAAGGCAGTAAACTTACCATTTAGAAAAAATATATATCATTATACTTAAAATTGGTTTGTTCAGATCTCTTGTATAGAAAACAAATAATTTGAAAATTAAATAAGTAAATCAATATAATATATTTAATTATATTTTTATTTCATTAAAATATTATATCAAAAGTGGATTAATTATTTTATTGTGTTAAAATATGTTTAATTGCATAAATATAGTTTTCTAACAAATGATTTTTATATTTTTAAAATGGATTTGTTTTCATTGGTAGTTAATTGGTCTCCAAATAATTCATCTTATATTCATGTGAAACCCATATTTTTATAATTTTTTTAATATTGTTTATAACCTTTATTCTATTGTCAAGGTGACAAATATAATATTATTTTAATAATATTATTAATTGTACATTTTAGTTTTGTAAAACTAGGTCTTACATGTAACATGATCAATCAATGGAAGTAGACATTGTGTGTTATATAATACAATCAGAGTTTTATGTGTACAGAAAGATAATCTAAGTGTTTCTTATAGCGTAATCTTGATATGGGTTTTCTTGCTACCCAAACCTAAATTTATGATTTCATATAACATAATATATTTTCAATGTTGCATGAAATAGATAATATCAAGTAGATTAAATTAATTCATATTTTTTTTCCAAAATCATGGGGTGATAAATTATACCACACATAAAACTAATTTCCCTTTAGAAATTATTTTTACATATAAATGTTTTTATATTTTAACTTTAGCCTCATATAATCCAACATCATAAAACTGAATACTTAAAATTTGTTTAAAAATGAATTTTTTTTAACATAATGATTCCAAAAAGTAACTCCTAACTAAATTTTCACATATTAGAACATATGTGGATAGTAAAAAATCTGGAAATAGAATAGAAATATAACTATCTTGTTCTGATGGATAGTGATAGAGGACATGGTTAGGAAAAAGGTAACTATTAAAAATCCATAACTCAAAGGGGTTTGAAAAAGGTTGTTGATATTTTCAAAATGATGATAATGGGGAAACATTTTTTTTCAATACCAGTTTCTTAAAGTTGAATAATTTTCCAGAAAATATATACTTTTTAGGCACGTATTTTCTCAACAATATTATATAAATCTTAGTGATTTTAATGATCACAAATACCCTTGGTAGTTTTACTGATGATATTATGTTAATTGTATTTTAAAAAATTATTATTCATTGAAATATTTATTATAGAATTATATTCATGTTTATGATCTAAAAGGAATATTCATCAATGAATATGGATTATATTTTTATATTTTTTGGGAATAATGTTCAGACCCTATATTGGTAAGCATAGTGTAAGGAATGGACACTGTATTCAAAACAACACATAATGAATAAATCCTTTTTAGGTAATGATATAGTATGGAATGATTCCTATATTCAAAAAATCACATATGGATCATCAACCCTACATTATCAAAAAATTATGGTAAAAGAACCCAACATTTGGATGGAACCATGCATATGAAGAAGGGAAAGTATTGTTATGCATCCCTACATAATGAAACCTACAATTTTAAGTAAACAACTCACTTTTGACTTTTAGGAATTTGGTTTTTGAAATCACAAATCTCTTTATACTCATTTCCAAGATAAAAATATTTATTTTAATATGGGTTTTCACTCTAATCGTAATGACCCTATCCTTCATATTGGCTTTGTCTATCGTACTAACTCGGCCTAAACATACTGAATCTATCCATAATTCTAACTATTTCCATCGTACTTTCTTTATCTATCTTACTGACTATGTCTAATCATACTCACTATATCCATGTAGTGGCTTTGTTAATGGTACTGACTCTATCTATCGTAGTGACTATATTCATCGTACTCACATTGTGCATCCTACTCACATTGCATCAAATAAATACAATGCACTATGTAAAATTAATCATACTCATATTTTAGTTTTATCACATTCATGCATTAATTCATTTATCAAAATACATGTTCCATATCAATCGTACTCATGTTATAAATTTCATATACCTATTTTTCTAACCAATAAAATACCATGGAGTTAGTTTTATACTATTCCAAACATTGTTGTGTTTTCTGTTTCAATATCCAGGTGTCTAAGTACCTCTATGATTTCTGGAGAAATATGACCAATGAAGAAAATTTGACTGTTAGAACTTAAGTCCAATAAATATGAGGCCATTCAAAGTAGATATAGGAGACATTGATCAACTTCATTTTCTTCCATGTTTTAGTTAGAGATTTGGTGATACTACTCTGCTTCATGCGATAGCCTTGAAATTACAAAATGTTAAAATATTGTTCTTAGTTTTTATATTACATTATGTGATTTTTTTCACATTGTGTGTCCAATCAATTTATTATGATCGAGGGCTACCGTGGATAGGCAGACAGCGAAACAAATCATCGTATCGAGGGCTTTCAAGAGTTTTAATGAAATAGGTACCAATAAACTGTAAAATCGAGGGCTTGAAGGCATAACAAGATGGACATGTTGAACATCATTTCGAGGGATTAATAGTTCTGATGAGACAAACGTATTTTTATAGGTGAAAGGAAATTGTACTCATTAGTGTTAAATAATTGTAATACGTTTTACTTTTCTGCGGCTAATTGTAATAGAAATAGAATCCTTTTATTTATTCATTCTTTTTTATTTTATTGTAATTGATTTAATTACATCCCACACTTTTATTATTGATTCTATACACTATATGGTATTATAATTAAAAAATTTATTACTATGATATTTTTATTCAATCTAAATATAATTTTCTCATAACCTTTGTTATCATATTAAGTCATCGGACTGATAGTCAGTCCTCTCTTTTGTTTTATTTTATAAGAGGCTTTGTAAATTATTTTAATCATAGTAAACTAAGAACCTTCATTAATGATTTTAATAGAAATATTTTAAGTATACAGTACACACCCTCTTGTATATGTGCCATCTCATATCCATTTCAATCAAAAATTTGGTATCCGAGTTTGTTTTTTCTGCATCAATGTTTATTTTATTCAAAAAGTTTTCTATTAAATAAAATAATCTATATTTGATGAAAAATGATTTTGTTTCTCTATGATGTCAGGAATTATGAATGATGTATTAATTTAAAATATTAACCCTACAATACCACCTATTTTTAATTGTAATGATTTTGAATACCGGAGAGATCGAATAAAGACTATTAGAATAAATACTCCTGTAGATAACTTATTTATGCTCACTGGGGATAATAATATTCCCACGAATAAAGTCAATACTTTTATTGCCCAATAAAAACATTAATATCAACTAAAACATAAGGTACACAATACATTGTTATGTTCTATTACTAGGTACATTTATAGTCAAATATCTTCATGCGATTATGCAAATAACATCTTAGAGGAAAATGGAGATTACAAATTTTGGTACATCCAAAGTTGATTAAACAAGAAGAGCTATGAAATGGGAAGATTTTAAAGTATTTGAATTTCAATATGGTGAACCTGTATTTAGGGTTCAATAATAGTTTATAACAATATTAACCACTCTTCAAGGTATGGGAGATAAAAATTATCGATGATGATGTTTTAGTTTTGATTATCATAGATATTATGGAAAATGAATGGGATTCCATGAGGACAACAGTTGATGAATCTACAAAGAATGTTAATCTTACTCTTGATGATCCATTTGGATCTCTATTACAATAAGAATGAATAATTAAGAGAGATAATGGTAATGTTAAAAATAAGAATGGTAGTGTTCCATTCACTACTACATAAAATCATACGAAGTCTTAATCTTCTGTGAAAACTATGTCAAGAAAGATGAAAGTTGAAATCTTATTAGATTTTAGTGACAACATGAATTCTGAGAATGAACATGAAAATTCTACTTGAATAATGAATAAAATCATTTGAATGATGGATTTCCAATATAGATATAAAAATACATCAAAAGGTTACACAGGCAAGAATGATTCAAAAGTTACATTCTATGAATATAAAAGAGTACAACACATTTGACTTGATATTCCTATGCTAAAAAGAAAGGATTGAAAGGAAAGGAATTTAGATAAGAAAAAGAAGAAATATAGGAAGTCCAAGGGGGATAATATCTTGAAATTTAATGACTCCTAGAGTGCTAGTGGAGGTGATTCTTCTGAAGACACATATGATAGTGATACCTCAAATCACAAGAATATTGGTCTTTTTGTCAAAAATCATTATCATTGCTTAATGGCCAAGGTACAAACATCAAATCTCTTACTAATATGTCATTGAGTTACAATAACAATTATTCTTCTGGAGAATAAAATTCAATATTAAAGAATGATAATTATTTATGGTTGTATGAATATTTTTTTAATTTTCTATACTTTTAGAGAATGAAAATTTTAATGTTTCTAAAAAACATGACAATAAAATACTATGATTTATATTTTAACATGTGAAATATCATATCTTTCTAAAGATCTTGATTCTAAAATTCTTGAGATAGAACAATATTCAAAAAATAATGAAAATGCAACTTTTGAAAAGAACCATAATTCTCCATATCTATGTAATATGATTTCTAAAAAAAACTATTTTAGATGAAAATTCCATTTCTAAAATTAAAAAGAGGAGGATTAGAATTTTTTCATCGGACTAAAAGGTGAAGTCTTTTCTCTTAATAAAAATTATTTAAAATTCAATATTTTAAAGAATGATATTGATAAAATATATTATCAAATTATTCCTTTAATAAATAGTTATGGAATTGGTTATACTCATTCAATTTTTTTAATAACTATTTTATTACCCAAAGTGCTCCATTTTGTAGTAAATGAAAATGTGGTGGAAATTGGGAAATAAATTATTACTTAAATAAAACATAATTTGTAGTATATCATTAATCTATCTTTTCAAAACAAATTTTGTTACCAAAAATTTATCATCATATTCTTCCTAGATACAATCATTTTTTGATTTTAAATGATTAATTATTTTGGTTTTAGGAAAAAAAATAATAAAAAATGAAAATACATGGTACATGGATCATGGATGTATCAGACACATGATTGAAACAAAAACATCATTGAAAAATTTATCATGTTGACAAGTGGAAAAGTTACATTCAGAGAAAATGCTAAAGTAATGATAGTTGGTATAGGTAGTATCGTTTTCCTTGGAAAAAATTTGATTTCATATGTTTTGATTGTTAATGGTCTTAAGCACAACCTCATTATTATAAATCAATTATGTGATGAATGGTAAATTGTGAATTTTAGTAATTATAAATGTATATTTCACAATTCTAAGGATTAATTCATTATATCATTCCAAAGTCATGAGAATGTTTACACTCTGAACTAATAAGATCGTAGGAGTGAAGACATAACATGTCTAAGTCTAATATAAGACCAATGTTGGTTATTTAATAGAAGACTAGGACACAATAATTTTATAAATTTGTATAAACTCTATAATAAAGGACTTTTTAAATATCTACATGAGCATATGATTCAATATTTTAATGTTTGTGACCCTTTTCAATATGGGAGATAACATAAGTATCGCATTAATTCAATTAGTGAAGTCACAAATACTGATGCATTATAGTTAATGCACATAGATATTTTTGTTCCAAAAAAATAAGTAATGGAGGTAAGTACTATGTTTTTTTCTTAGTTTATTATTATACTAGATTTACATGGGTATATTTTCTCACTAAAAAAATCAAATGCTTTGTGTTTATTTAAAACTTTGGTTTCTAAAGATAAAAATGAGAAAAACCTACCACTAAAAACAATTTGATCTGATCATGGTGAATTTTTTTTAAATTCTTATATTGAAAAATTTTGTAATAAATACGGTATTACTCAAAATCCTTTTTTAACCAAGAACACTTAAAGAAAAATGGTTTTGTTGTAATAATAAATAGAATTATCAAAGTGATAATAAGAACAGTGTCGAGTGAATTCTCAATTTCAAAATATTTTTGGGCGGAAGTTGTTAGTACTGTTTGTTATACTAAAAATCTAGTTTTTATTTGACCTTTTCATAATAAAACACATTATCAGTTATGGATAGGCCGAAAACAAATTGTTTCTTACATTAAAGTATTTAGTTATAAATTATTTATTTTAAATACAAAATATAACACACATAAGTTTGCACCCAAATCTGATGACGCAATATTTTTTGGTTCTTCCACCTCTTCTAAATACTATAGAGTTTTTGCTAAAAACATTAGTGTTGTTGAAGAAACAATACATGTTAAATTTGATTAAGTAGACCCTTTTGTTTTAATAATCATCAAAATATTGCATCTAAATTGTTCCACAAAAATGATTATCAAACTATAGAAGATTCTACAAACATTTTTAATACTCAATAAATTGATTCTAAGTCATTTACACCTCAAGAATATATTCCTTATATTGATGACCATGTTTTTCGAAATCTAAATCAGATATTTCTTAAGAATCATCTCAGGGATAACATCATTGGTGATGTAAATCAACCAATAAGGACTAGAAACCACTTATGAAATGAAATTGAACATATTTCCTTTCTATCTCAAAATGATCATCAAATTCCAAGTGAAGCCTTAGGTGATGAGGGTTGGATAAAGTAAATAAAAGATGAACTAAATGAATTAAAAAAGAATAATGTTTGGAACATGTTTGAAAACTCTATGGATACATCTATTATTGGAGAAAAAAGGTTTTTATAAATAAATGCGATGAAAATGTTATTATTATAATAAATAAATCTAGTCTTTTTGCTAAAGTCTATAATCAACAGGAAGGTATAGAATATGAGGAAACTTAGGCTCTGGTAGCAAGATTCAAATCAATTATAATTCTACTAGCCTTTCCAACATTATTTAATGTCAAAAAAATTCAAATGCATGTCAAGTGTGCCTTATTTAATGGATATGTTCAAAATTATGTCTCATTAGACTAAACCATAGTTTTGATGATACAAAACATATGGAATATGTTTACAAACTTACCAATGCCCTTTATAGACATAAACACGTCCCTAGAGATTTTTACAATAGATTAACATGTTTTTATTACAAAACAAATACACTGAAGGAACAGTTCTTCAAACTCTTTTTATGAAGAATGAAAAAAAACTATTATTTTTCAAATTTATGATGATGACATCATTTTTTATTAAACTCAAAATTCTTTAATGGATTCATTTTCGAATCTAATGAAGATTGATTTTGAAATGAGTATGATGGGTGAATTAACATTCTGTCTTGGTTTTCAAATTTCTAAAAAACCATAAGGTACTTATATATATCATCATAAGTATATCAAATACTTAATCAAAAATAATGGGTTTGAAGATACTAAAATTATTAGTACTCCAATTGGAACCTCAAATACCCTTGATCTTGATGAAGCTATACAACTAATAGAACAGACAACTTTTAAATGTATGATTGGAATTCCACTATACTTAATATCTAGTCATCCAAACCTAATGTTTTATGTATTCTTATCATTTTGATATCAAAAATATTCGAAACAATAACATTTAAAATTTGTGAATAGGATTTTTCAGTATTTAAAATAATCTTTGGATTTAGGCCTTTTTTATTCTTCTGGAAGTGTTTTTTAATTTAAAAAAATTTCTGGTGATGACATTGGTGTTTCTAGAATAGATATAAAGAGTACTTATAGATCTTGTAATTTTCTAGTAGATTATTTAGTTTCATGGTCATTAAAAAAACAACACTCAGTTGCACATTCCACTAGTGAAGATGAATATATAGCAGCATGATGTTGTTGCGCCCAAGTGTTGTGGATGCAACACACACTCACAGACTATGGTATGAGTTTTACTAAAACCTAAATATTGTGTGATAACACAAGTTTCATTTCTATTCGTAATTCCCTGAAAATCACACTCTTCCAAAACACATAGATATTTTGAATCACTTTCTTACGGACCACACACAATTAAATTCATATCATTTAATAATTCATCACAATTCAAGAACAATATACTGATATTTTTATAAAATCATTATATTTTGAAATATTTGAATTTATAAAAATGTTTCTATGAATGATTACACTAAAATAATCACTCACATATACTTTTGTTTTTACACTTTTCCTTACATTAAAACACTCATTTACTTGGTAGGAGAACATTTTTCTTTTGCTTAATTTTTTACCTAATTATTTCTTTCATGATTCAATTATATCTACTATCATATATTTTGTATTTTAGCATAATTTGTTATTAATTATTATTCTATTTGGCTTATTTATCTCATTAGTTGTGTTATTTTTTTGTTATTTCATTCAAACTCACCTTTTTAAGTTTTTTGTTTCTATATATTGACATAAAACTCAGAAATTCATCTTGAAAACCTATGGTAATGACATTGTTTTCCATCAGCATGACAACTTATGGAAATAGATTTGTTTTCCATCAGCTTGAAAACCTATGGTAATGACTTTTTTCCAATAGATTAGAGACCTATGGTAATGAGTTTTTCCCCCATCTTGACAACCTATGGTAATGGCTTTGTTTTCCCTCGGCATGACCACCTATAGTAATGAATTTGTTTTCCTTCAGCATGACAACCTATGGTAATGAATATTTTTTCTATCAGCATGAAAACCTATGGTAATGAATTTTTTTCTATCACATTGGAATCCTATGGCAATGCTTATCCTACATTGTCTGATAACTAATCATATTCAATTTCCTTTTCATCGGTTGCATGTTTGATTGTAATTTTTTTCATTTCAACTAATTTTTTTTATATTGTTTTATATTTTTATTTTCATAATATTATAAAACTGCAACTTACATGAAATCATTGATAGTTTCATTATCTTTTTTTATTTCTTTTATTTTTTGTTATTATTTCTCATGTTTTTTAATTTTTTTAATTGTTTTTTAATTGTTTTTTAATTATTTTATTTTATATGAAAAAATAATATTTAATTCTTAAATGTTTGATTATTTATATTCTAATATCAACCATATAAGACCAACGGTCATAAATTTTTTTCCTATAAATAGATGACTCCCCTCCTCAAACCCACACTGATTATTCAGTTTTGTTGGCGAAGATTTTCCCCTTTTTCTTAAGACTTGATATGATCAGTTTTTTTTCAATCATCTTTAAGTCTTAGTCTTCTTCAAAAATTCCTCCCAACATATCTTCAAAGACTTTATCATAAATTAATTTCACCAAATATAGGTGAGTCTCTCGATAATTCTTTGATAGTAATGACTCAACAATCAAAATGATTTTTTATTCCAAGTATGGAAACAATATTGTAACGAAAAACTTATATCTTAGGATTCAATTCTTGTTTTATAGGGTAGATAATTTTATAATATTATGTCTTTTGATAAGGATATTATGATTAACTTTGTTGTGTATGATAGAAAGATTGCAATGTTTATAAAACAAGAGGCATAATTTATTAATGTACCTACTAAATGTGACTCCTTTTTCCCTCTCATAAGCTACCTGAGGACGTTGGTAAATTTTATAAGGAAATACCAGGAATGTCACTATTTCTTATAAATGAGGAGAAATGAAATGTATCACATCTCACTATAGGCATCAATTTTATTGTCCTTTCTATGCAAGGGGTTTGAAAAAAGGAAAGGGGATAGGGAAACACATATGTTTTATGACATATTTATGCTATATTATCTTGTAAATATTAGAAAGGAAAATCTCAGGGGTTATATAATGAAACAATCAAGAATGTAATGTTTGGAGCAATCAATTTCTATCTTATCATGTGTCCATATATTCTCCCAATGTTCATTCTTGATAGTTTAAATTTTATTAATATTAAAATAAAAGGAGAATTGAAAGATTTGATGAATTCTTCGATAACAAAGAATTCAGTAAAGAAATTGAATGATTGTTTTGATGATAACTCAAAACTCTTTGTCACATATGTAGAATAATCAACACCAAATAAATAGGCACCACTTCTATTTGATTCATCTCTATCTTTTTTGAATTCCTAAAAGTCATATCCATATATCTGTTAAAATTATAAAAAGAGAAAAAAATACAGTAAGGAATTTGACGATAAATGGAAAATCCATAATGAAAAAAAGAAAAAACGGTGATCTAAAATTTTCTCTAGACCCAGCTAAAGCTCTAGACGAGAAGATACATATATTATATATTAAACCAAATAAGAAGAAAAAGAAGAATCTTTTGAAAATAAAAGCTCATGATTTTTTTGTTAACAAAATTCTAAAAAAAAATTGTGTTATAATGTTCTCAACAGACAGTAGAAGTTCAACAGGAACCAATCGTACAGTCTTTTTCTATGAAATAAAAAGGGAAACAAATAGGACAAGAAGTTATTCGATCAGCTTCACAAAAAGAAGGTGAAGAAGAGGAATATGAATTTATTTTGGGGTATATTTAGAGTTATAAGAAGTGTAGATAAGGTTATTTGATTTATAAATAATGTGAAATAATTAAACAATAGAATCCTCATGCTTATCAAGCACCAGTTCAATCCATAGAAAATCAATCTGGGAGAATTTCCTATCCAGTCATGCAAGGGGATCAATGTTCTCATGCCGAGAAGGTAATTAACATTGGTGACAAAGTTGAAGCAGAAAGAGCTGAAAAATAATAAGAAAGTGTTTAAAAGGAAAATGATAAAGGAAAATGAAAACATGCTATTGAATATTCAAGCCAATCAAATGAACATTAATCGTACGATGATGATACCAATTCAGAACACACAATTTCACTCATGAAAACGGAAAACATTTTACATGATTTAAAAATTATTGATAATATTATTCCATACTTTCCAAAAATATAAGGACAGATTGACTTCCATCCATATAATCAAAGGAAGAAATTTGGTTCATTAAGATAGCTTAGAAAAAGAGTAATGACAATAGAGGCTTATCAAAATATTTTGAGTTATATTTCTATTCCTCATAAGAATTATTGAAAAAATATGAACATATGGTCTTACAAAACATAAATCTCAGTGAATTAACATGAGGAATCAATTGAGAACTTAGAGAGTCTTTCAAATTATCTTTCAATTTCCTTTAATATGCATGACAAATAAACCATAAAAAGGTTGAATTGGATTTCAAAAACCCTTAGAGGTGAGGCTCCTTTAGTAAAAAAAGTTGAAGGAAAGGATGCATGCTTTCTAGTAACAATTTTTTAATGGTATCATCTTTAAAAGATGAAATAGATTTTTTAAAGGAAAAAAATAAAATATTGAATCAAGAGAATCAGAATATTAATGATATAATTTATACTCTTGAAGAAGTGATCTGAGATCAGAAACAGACAATCAAAAACCAGGTTCAACTTTTTTCAAACCAACAAGACATCACAAAAATCAGGTTGTTTCTATATCAGAAGGCAAGAAAGATATAATGTATATGAAGGTTGTTTTTATGAGTTGATCAAAAATTATATAGAAATAGAAAACAAATGATATTTTTTTTTGTATTTTTCTTTTTGGTTTTTATTTTAAAAATCGCTATTCTTTAAAAATTGAATGAAAATTATGTTTTAATTTCAAATGTTTTTTCATTATGTTTCTCTCTAACATTTTCATGCAATCCAATATCACCCCATTAGTTTTGTAAATCACACAGGGGGAGAATGTTTTATAAATGGGGAGAATGTTTTACAAAGGGAGAAAATATTTAATGTTTTACTCAAATATAATACATCTAAATCAAGAAAAATATCTGAATATAATCTTTAAGAAAGTCCAAACCTAATGGGGAGTTAGTTTTAATCATTTTTTATTTCGAAGAGTTTCCATTAATTAAGGGGAAGTAAGTATTTCATTCTATTTTTACTTTATATTTTGTACTTTCCAAAAAGGTAGAGATTTTTAAGTCAAATGTTTTCTTTTTTTCTTTTTGGAATTTTTTTTGAAATCACAGATGACTTTGTACTAATTTCTCAAATAGGGGATTTTCATTGAATATGGGTTTTCAGTCTAATCATATCAATTCTATCCATCATACTGACTCTATTTATCATATTGATTCAGTGTAATTATACTGACTCTATCCATCATACTGACTCTGTCTATCATACTAACAATGTTCATTATACTGACACTGTCTAATCATACTGTATCTTCCCACTGTATTGACTCTGTCTATCATACTGACTCTGTCTATAGTACTGACTATGTTCATCATACTCACATTGTGCATTGTACTCACTTATCATCATATCAATACATTTCACTTTGTAATATCAATCATACTCATGTTTCACTTTTATTACATACATGATTTTATTCATTTATCCAAAAACATGTTTCACATCAATCGTACTCATGTAATAATTATTATAGACCATTTGTTTGATAAAAAATGATGTCGTGGAGTTATTTTTAAACTAATCCAAATGATACGGTGTTTTCTATTTCAATATGACCATTACAATGCCATGTTTCCAAGTCTATCTATGTTTTCTCGATAAATATAACCATTGCAGAATATATGACCATTGGATCCTGAGGCCTATACATAAAAGTTCATTCGAAGTAGAGAAAAGAGTCATCAATCAATGTCATCCTCTTCAATGTTTTAGAGAGAAATTTTTTGACTTCTCTCTACTTCTTTTGAAAGACTTGAAATTACCAATCGTGAAAATCTCATTCTTAGTTTTTATATTTCATTAATTTCATTGTTTTGATTTGTCTGTCTGATCAGCTAATTATGATCGAGGGTTGTTAGTGATAGGTAGACGGTGTAGCTATTTATCGTATTAAGGTCTTTGAAGAGTTTAAAGGACATAGGAACCAATTACCACTAAAATCGAGGGCCTGTGGGGATATCTATACAAATATGTCGATCATCATGTTGAGGGCTTACCATTGTTGGTGAGAGAGACCTATAATCCTAGGTGAAAAGATACCCTACTCTATGGGATATATGAATTTTATTACCTTTAACTTTTCTTCATCTTGTTTTAATAGAAATAGAATCCTTTTATTTCTTCTTTTATTGGAATTATTTTGTAACTTCTTTAAATACAGCATACACTTTAGTATTGATTCTATACGCAATACAGTAGAATCATTTATAACTTGTATTACAACGATATCTATATTCAATCTACATAAAATTTTCTAATAACCTATGGTATCATATTATGTTATCAGGCTGATATTCATTTATATTTTTTTTCTTTTATAAGAGGCTTTGTGAAATGTTTTTGTCATAGTAAACTAAGAACATTCTTTAATGATTTTAATAGAAATTTTTGAAGTATAAAATTCACCCCCGTGTATTTTTTCCATCAAATATCGATTTTGATCCAACATACGTATGACCAAACAATGATATAGGACATAAAACATTTTTTTCATCATATATATATTTTCCAAATAACAGTCGGAAATTAAACTCTACACAGGTGAACCCTACGTTTGGTATTTTATCATTTAATGAAGGAACCTTAGGTTTGATTTTCCAATAATAGTTATTTAAATACACGAATTTTCTGCGATTTTTATAATGTTTTTGAGAAAAATAAATATCAATTTAATACTCATTTTTAATGGATTCAAATAATTTTTTTCATTGGAGAAAATAACTCCTATTCTTAGTGGATGTTACGACTACCCTGGTAGTTTCTTTTTTAAATATCAAGATCTTTCAGGTGATTTTCTTAAATCTAGAATTTCAATGCATTTTATCAACTCTCTATATATTCTATCACAATTTATTTTCAAATATACACATATATGACCGTATACCTATGAATATATTTTCCAAATAGATATAATTTAAATAAAAATCAACACTATTATTAATTTAATATTACACATGTTGAAAATATAAATTTTCAACCATGTACTATTATGAAACTGTAGCTAGTTTGTTGTTAATTTGTTTGAAGATAATTTACCACTAGGATTGTCCTTAAAATATCCAAGGTTCCATAAACACCATTAAATACACATTTGTACATAAAATTAATCAAAATAATCCAAACTATGTTTGAAACCAAAAATATAGAAGGATTTGATCACATAGTCTTCCATGAAAAATTTTAACATTAGTATCCAAATAACGTTTACTACTCTTAAAGTCTCATAATGAAGTGTAATTAACCTAATCACATATTCTCTATGATAAGTTAATCATTTCATGAAATAAACCAAATCACCATATTTCCATAACAAAAACATAGATTTTTCCAAAATAATATTTCAATTATTATCCCACAAATATTTCACATAGTAATCTATTTCACTCAAGCATATAATGTTCCAAAAGAGAAAACATCATCCATAATTACCTTCATCACTTTATAAAAAATTCTATTTTCCTCTATTAAGGATATTTGTGTTATAAAAAATAAGTTCCCAAAATCAACTTATTCTTGATCCAGAAAAAAATAATTTAACTAAAAATAATTGGTCATACTAACCAACGACCTCATGTAGGCTAGTGGTATGCATTGTAACCTTGTCACCCTTCAGTTGTGGGTTCGATTCTTGTGGCCTTTCTAGACATGATGGGTTCTCCCCAATCTTATGGGTTTTCCTTTTTATAAAACTCAAAAATAACCTTAGTATGTTTTTACCTTAATGGTTTTCTTATACCATTCATTTTCATCCCAATACATTAATACTACAACATCATATATATATTTTCATTTTATTACATCTATATGATAAAATAAAATTATTCCAACTAAAAAGAACAACATACCTTTATCATGGTTCCCATATGGTTTCATCGTCATCTTGTTCACATAGGTAGAAGGTATATGAATTTCATCAATGACTGAGAGATCATTCAAAATTATTTACTTCCTTCATCCAAAATACACTTTTACAACTTCGGTCATATGGTTGTTCGTAGAAAAATAGTTTTGGAAAATAATCACGTATGACATATAATTTCAAAAATTCTGATAAAACATGATTTTTATAAAAAAAAAAGTATACCAAATTTGAGTGGAATTATTCAATTAATGGTCCTTATAAAATACCATAAGTATGAGATGAGAGATAATATTTTAAAAGAAAAAATAAATAGGTTGCGCAATGTTCACCTTCATTAGCATGTTTTTTGAAATCATAATATGCTTCAAAATATTGAGAAAAGGTAAAATATTTGAAAATTCCTTGATAATATTTACCTTTCTAAAAAATATTAGAATATTGTGAAAATATGATTTGATTAATTACAACTTATGTTCCATGATGATATCGAGGTATAGTGGAGGTGTTTAATATCTCAAAAAACTACATTCAAGTGAGTTGTACTCTAGAAAAAGTATCCCAATCATTTGAACATGAATTTGGGATAATAATTACAAGAATGTCATTAGGAAGAGATAACAATGTTGTTTGAGAACCTCCTCCTTCCATTTATAATCGACATTACTTTATTTAAAAAAGTTATAAAACAAGGATTTAACTGAAATAATAGACATAGGGACTAACAATGTGTATAAGGACCCAGCATTAAACGTTATATAATCTGGAATTATGAGAATAATTCATATTGAGGATCTTTTCAGGTTTAGAGTTTTAGAGAATTAGGCTATATCTATTACATATCAACTTGAAATTTATATGTAGACACTACTACCCACTATCTATTTATTCATAATATAAAATCACTTAAAAAAATGGCTAGTTCTATGTTTTAAATAGCATGACATATCCTCGATCCCATCCTTTATCGTATTCATATTTAAGTCTTCTGGAAAACATTTCAAAAACATGGGATGATCATAAAAATCTCAGTTAGGGTAATAAAATTTGGAAGGAAAACATTACCAATCATTAAATACAAATCAATTAAAGCACACTTTTCAATCATAACATACCTTATGAAATCATAATATTTATGAATAAGACACACATATCATTAATCATAAAGGTAACATATGAAATTCATAACATACATACATTGTAGCTTTCACGACTATATAGGGAGTCGCATTTGGAATATCCATCATAGTATATTCCCTAAATCTCTTAGGAGAAACATTAACATTTACCTCTGTCATGTAACCCAATGCATTGGAGAGATATCTCAGGCTCACTCGTCGTACGATTATCACAAAACCACCCATATACGTAATCAATTCCTAATAAAAATAATCATAATCGATAACAAAAGCATAAAAATGTTAAAACTTCTAAATTAAAATTACAAAATATCATTTCCTGATATTGACTTATTCAATGCTTTATCAAACCATTTTGAAAACCATTTATAACATTTAATAAATAAATTTATGAATAAAAGTTTCTCATACCACATTTAAATAAATTTCCATTTGGAAACATTAATGTCTATATAAATAAATCCTAAAAACTATTTTTAAAACATGGTCATTAAATATAAAGATTTAAAAGACTTGATTTTTAAAACATTTTAAATGTTATTTTAGTTAAAGAGTTTCCTAACAAAATGAGAGACTGATGAATACAAATAATTGAGGAATTAAAATTAATCTGACCTTTATAATATAATGAGAATAAAGGGATTCATGATATAATATTCTCGAGGATAGTATATAAACCATATAAGAGTGAATTGAGGAATAACAATAATGAAGTCCCAATGGAATGTAAATTGAGATGAAATCCAATATAAAAATTGTATCCTAATATTAAGGATAAATAAATTTCATAATAATGTGTGAAATATATTAATAAACTCAATATGATTTGATGTTTAGTGTAATTAAATTACATAACATTCACACAAATATGTTTTGAGACAAAACCAATGACTTGGATTTTTAACTCAATAAATTGAAATTGAGTTAAAATTACTCCTCTCATGTTCATATCGATGATGTAATAATTTATCCATGGAGTGATTATGTGTATCAATATTATATACATAAAAAGGGGAATTTAAATTACAACATAAATAAATAAATATTTATTCCACACATAATCATATCATGACATAACTATGAATTATAAGATTAATCCAAGGAATAGAAATTGGGTTAAAAAGATCCCTTACCAATTTGGTAACTTACGAAACATACAACCCATGGAAGAAGGATTCATAAATGAAGATTTAAATACACATAAATTGATGTATATTACCAAATTAATTCAATCATGGGTAGTACATAGACAACACAAAAGGAAATATTATCAAATATACCACGAATCTCGTGGGAATAAAAAGTGAGATGAAAATCACATACCATGTTGTAATAAATTGAGTCTTATGAAAAATAGTTAATAACCACAAAATGATTCAAAAAATAAAATGGATTTAAAAATAATCACGATAATATATATCAAAAGGCAGTACACAATACACCACATGCAATAAATTAGTGATGAAGAATGTAAATCTTATGGAATATAAAGCAGGATAAAAAACCCCTTACCTCGTGTCTCACTAGACTTGTTTCTTCCTTGTTCATCTTGAATAATAAACATATGTTAATTTAAACATGATTAAGAACCATATTTAAAGTTTCTTATTCATTTTATATAACTTATTAATATGATATAAACAATATGTAATCATTTAAGTTTATATTGGTCGTTTTGTCAATATTTGGTACATGAGTAAAAAAAGAACACCTTATAATTACATGTTGTCCATGTGGTGAAGATTACATTATCTCAAAAATGATATTCACGATTTAGATATAATATATTTGATATATATCATGTATATATAGGTATTTATAACATTACATATCATTTGGAGAAATGAAATTAAATGCCCCATTCATGGAGACGGTAGGTCGTACCTACGCATGAACGCTACTTTCATTTCAATTTCATAATTTAATTGAATGAAAACATAATGATACATAGTTATATTTAATTCCAGTATAGTATCATATATAATTTAAGAAACTCCATCCTATATATTTCCAATTTATGGTATTAACGAGTCATATCACTTTGAGGGGGTGGTAGTCCACACATTCTCAAATGAAATTATCGTGTTTACTCATATTGGAAACAATAATGGTATATTATAAATTAAAAATACAGAAGAATAAAGAAAACATAAATATAATATATATAATATATAAATATAGTTTCATCATAATGTACACCATATTAGGTTGTTGGAGATAATTGAAAAATCATTGTTTCGTGAGGTGTTAATTTTCCATCCACTAAAACAATATGTTCATTACCCATTAGATGGATGTGTGTGTACGTGTAGTTCGAATACTTCTCATAAAAAAATCCTAGTATATTGAGGATACTTCTTTTGTTATTAAAGAATGTAATAAAAGTATTATATGGGTTGTAAATGTAAAATAAAATAAATGAAGTTAAGAGAAACTGTTACCTTTAATTTGGGAAACGTCCTTTTGTTTGAAGCAAAATGACATCTTGAAGTGTCATCATCCTGCGGTAAGGCTTCAAGGAGGAGGATATGGATCTTGAGAGATTATTTGTTCAGTTTTTGGACGATCCAAGGGGCTTGAGTGGTGTGAGGAATGCATTAGATATGGGGGCTTTTAATCAGGGGGGGATCGGTTCGTTAGGAAAGTGTTAAAATAGTATTTTATTATATTATTATTTTTGATTTATAAAGGTCCAAAACAAACTAAGGTAGAATATAAGAGGACACATGGTCGAAATAAATTTCTTTAATAATAATTGGACAGGTTTTGGATTTTATTTTAATATTTATAATCCTATTTATTTAAATCATTTATTAAAGAGGTAAATACTACATCATTATTTAGTCATAAATAATTTTATTTATTTTTTTGTCTACAAATTATTAAAAAAATACCAAGATGTAGTAAGTATTTTTAGCATTGAAATTAATATGTATATTAGAAAAGAGAACATATATAAACCTATGTAAAACTTAATTTACTGAAAGTTATTTTTTCTGTAATTTTGTTCTTTACATAAAATTAATTAATCTAAAGTGTAATTATCACTCCCATGTGGCACCATGGGGTCCCAAAATTGACCCAAAGATGCCATGGTCAGCCATGAATCATTCTATAAGTTTAGGAAAAGTGTTAAGTTAATTTTATATTATTATAATATTCCTTTTATGTTGAGATACCATATTTACTTTTAACAGCGGTAAATAAAATTCAAAAGTTACAATTCACCAAAAAATTATTTTCATCTTATTAAAAAAAATATTACATAGTAATAACAACTATTTATGTTGGACTTTAAAAATTAAATTTACAGAAATGGTAAATTTTCATTTAAATGAAAAAGTCCATTTTTAACAACTACTTAGTGGTTTCACTATTCATCAAAAATTGGTGTTTTTAGAAAAATACAAAACAATCAGCCTAATATATATTTGATATTAGGAATTCAAAAAGGATATCTATTTTAAAAAAATCAATAAAATAGAGGATTAATTAATTAATTTAAAATTAATTCCCATTTTCAAAACTAATGGTATGTTTTTAAGAAACAATATCTATCAAAGGATTAACACTTGTTTATGCCCAATTTCTATGTGAAGGATCTTCCATTGACCAACATCGAATTAAATGGTAAAACTATAATCTAATCAAACATTGAAACAATATAATAAGGTAATATAAAAATATAAATATGTATTATTAAAAGGCAGTATTAAATTAAAATACAGTATTTTTCACTATTCATTAAAAATTTGAATTTTATCAGAAAGATACCAAAAATTTACCAGAAGTAAATTTTGTTGTCCCGACCCTAAATAAGTATTTTATTTTTTCAAATATAACATATAAATGGTACAAAAACTAGATTTAAAAAGTGTTCTCCAACAAAAGGCAGAAAATCATCCTTTTAAAGAATATTAGAGTATTTATGCTTAAAATCAAATTCTTATTTATATTAAGCTTCTAAAATTTATTGGATATATGTAAAGAAATTTAACAAACATTAATATTCATATTATAGTTAGTTCTTTTCCATTCCTTCCAATAAAACAGCTATGCATTAACAACCATTTTAAATATATTATCTTATTATTTTTCAGTATAACTCAACGTTGTGTGCAACATATGATTTCAATGAAACCTATTGTTGTGTATAAGGTAAACCATAAAAAATAGAATCCCCTTTAAAGTAAAATTAATAATTAATTTACAAATATTAATAAATATGAAAATTCCATATTCCATATTTACCTATGATGGTACATCCTTCGCACCTTTTGTGAATTGTGTCCTCGCAATTTTACAATTTGGCTCGGAAACATCATTGAATGTCCTACATTGGAAAAAGAGTAAATAAAACTAACACATAAAAATAAATAATGATATACGAAAAGGTCACCTAAGACAATAGATACTATGATTCCATGAAAACATGGATATAGAAGAGAAACTAACTCTCAGAGATTAATATAGAGTGATATAGAACTTAGTCACGAAATTTTAACCACCACAATACAATAAATTTGTCGGTGGCTAAATGTATGATGATAAAAGATACCTTATAATTTTTTTCATCATGATACTATTCAGTGATTTGTTGATTTTTTTTTATAACTAGACTATGAACGTAAGGAAATATACATACTTTTCATGTAGATTGTCACCCTTTAATAAAATTCTACCAAAACTCATATTTTCTCAAAGCGGTAATTATTCAAGAGGACATGGGAACATATGAAGTGCTATAATCATCTTAGAGTGTATCACATAATATACAAAAGATAAACTATATATTTCACCTGTCATTAGACATCATCCAAACCAAAATTTCTTAGTACTAGATCAGATCATCCCCAAAAAGGAAAATCATTTACAAAAATAAAAACTACTCTTAATCTCCAAAATTTGTCAAACAATACCCAAAGTTCAACCAAGACCATTGAATAAACAATTGTCCATTAAAATTTTCATATTAATCCAAACTAATATTTAAACCCAAATCTCGGAAGGATTTAATCACAAAGTCTTCACAGATAAATCATACAATTTATCTCCAAATAACATTAGTAACTCTTGAAGTATCATATTAAAAAAAATTAACCTAATCACATATCCTACATGATAGGTAAATAATTAAAATAGATAAACCAAAATCAACTTATTATTGATTCTTAAAATCATCTAACTAAAAAATAATTATTCATACTTACTAGGGACTTCCCGTAGTCCAATGGTAGGCAATAAATCCCAATCGCACTTTTTTTGTGGGTTAGATTCCCACATATTTGTCCAACACGACAGGTTGTCACACGGTCTATTTTTTGCCCATTTTCAAAATATATATAATTTTATAAAATTCCCAAAAATAGATAAATTCATTAAAAATAACCATAACGTATTTTAACCACAATGTTTTTCTAATTACATTAATTTTGCATCCCAAAATGTATTGACCTATAATTGCCTCAAATTCAACGATCATATAATCCAAAATGGTTTTTTATAAATATATCTTCAAAAGAAAAGAAATTATTCCTTGAATAAAATTTTCATATATCAAACAACTAGGATACAAATTCTATAAAAAGTCTTCTATTGTAATCCCATCATCAAAAAAGCCTTAATACTTTTAAGCATTTCACTATCCTAAAATCTACCATAACTCTTGAATCCCTTATATGCTGACTTCATTCTCTTTCAACATTCTTCATGATCTTTTAACCATTACATTATAACTAATTATGAAATACATCTTTCATACGAACAAAATCATGAATCATATCCTAAGATTCAATAATATCAAAACCCATGTTAAGAAATAATACAAACCTTCCATTGGTCATATCCAGTTTCTTCATCCTCAATCATAATGGAATTAGGTATTGGTAAACATATATTTGTATGATCCTGGTGATCCCATTCTAAAAAATTATTTTTATAGCATATACTTATATAATTACCATGCACACCACATTAAATACATTCAATTGATCCCTCAAAAATAACTTATTTCCCTTTCCTAGAGTCAACTGGATGCTTTCTTTTTTTCATGGAAGGTTCGTACATTATGTCCTTTATTGCCACATCTATATCATCTTCTTGTTCCTTTGAAACATTTTCCTATGTGTGTCATTCAACATTCTTAACACATAGGTTTTTGAATATACATACCTTTATGATTATTACCTAAACTTCCATGGGGACTTTTTTCTCACATATACGGTGCCTTATAAAAATAACCAAGGTTAAGGTGGTCAATCATCACTCTAGATAGTTGGTGGAGAATAAAAATAGGACTTTTCATTGTATCTCCCATTTAATTCAGTTGCTCATTCAGAAAACCATCATAGTTTTCTTCACATCTAGTGTTACATTGGTGCCTGCTAGATCGAACCATTGACTAAAACAAAAAAAAGGCCAGTGTGAGTATATCCATCAAATCATCATAAATTATCTTAAGGGGATGGTAAACATTAAAAAATACCTTTTCATGTAATCTTAAACTCATTCTATTTATCTAATTAAACTGTTAACATTTTTAATATTCAACTTTTATGGTTATGTAACTTATGGTTAAATAACACCCTAGCCTCTAATGTTATATACACCGACCTCTAATACCATCTATAAGGACCCGACCATAAACATTACATAATCTTAAATTATGTCAAGAATTCATATTGAGGATCTTTTTAGGTTTACAATTTTAGATAATTAGGCGATAAATATTATATATCAACTTGAAAATTACATGTAGACACAACTAATCAATATCCAATTTTTTCATAATACAAAAACATTTTAAAAGAAACATATCTAGTTCCATGTTTTAGACAGCATTCCATTTCATTGATCCCATACATGACCCTAATCATCTTTATGTCCTGTGGAAAACATTCCAAAAATTTGGGATGAGCATAAAAAAGATCAGTAATGTTTATAAAATAAGGACGAAAAACATTACACCATCATTAAATACATATCAATGAAACCATACTTTTCAATCATAACATACATTTAGAAATCATAAGATTTATGAATAACATACAAAAATTATAAATGTTAAAGGTAACTTATGACATTCATAACATATGTACATTGTAGCTGTCACAACTACATAGGGAGTCAAATTTGGAATACCCATCACAGTATATTCCCTAAATCTCTTATAAGAAACATTAATGTTACCTCGCTCACATTACCCAATGCATTGGAGAGCTATCTCGGGCTCACCTACCCTAAGATTATCATTGAACCACACGTATATGTAAACAATTCCCAATAACCATAATTATAACACATAACACAAGCATAAATGAAATATAACATTTACACATTGCAATTACAATATATCATTTCCAGATATTGGCATAATCAATGCTTTATCAAAACATTTTAAAAACCTTTTAATACATTTAATAAAGAGATTTTTGATTCAATGTGTCCCATACCAATTTGAAACATTTAAAGAAATTATCATTTCAAAACATTAATGACCATATAAATATATCCTTAAAACCATTTTTAAAACATGGACATTAATGAAAATAATTAATTAGAATAAAACTATAAAACATTGAAAACAATATTTTTGTTAAAGAAATTAAAACAATATGAGAGACTCTTGAATAAATATAATTGAGGAGTAACATTGAATCAGAACATTATAATAACATGAGAATAAAGGGATTCATGATATATTGTTCCAAAGGATTGTATATATAGAACATAAGAGTGAATTGGTGCCTAACAACAATAAAGTCTCAATGGAATGTAAATTGGGATAAAATCCATTATAAAAATTGTATCCTTAGATTAAGGATAAATCAATTACATAATAATTTGTGAAAAATATAAATACACTCAATATGATTGGATATTTAGTGTAAATAAATCATATAACATTCACGAATATTCTCTTTGTGAAAAACCAATGACTTGTATGTTTAACTCAATGAATGGAAATTGAGTTAAAATTACTCTTATCAAGTGCATATCGATGACTTGATAATTTCTCAATAGATTGATTTTGTGTATAAAATGTATATCCACACAAAGGGGAGAGGAAATTATAATATAAAAAAATAAATATTGATTCCACGAATAAATATATCATGCCATAATTATGAATTAGAAGATTAACCCAAGGAATTAAAATTGGGATAAAAGGTTCCCTTAGCAATTTGGTAACTTACGAAACATACAACCCATGAAAGAAAGATCATAAAATGAATATCTAAATACCCATAAAATGAATTATATTACAAAATTAATACAATCATGGGCAGTACATACACCACACAAAAGGAAATAGTGGTAAACATAGCATGAATCTCCTGAGAATAAAAAGTGAGATAAAAATCCTTTACTATGTCAAAATCAATCGAGTCATATGACCAAAAGTTAATAACCACCAAATGATTCACAAAATAACTTGATATTAACTATAATCATGATAATATATATTAAATTATATTACATAATACACCACATGCAATAAATTAGTGCCGAGCAATGGAAATCTCACGAAATTAAAGATGAGATAAGAAACCACTTACCTCGTGTCCGACATGACTTGTTTGTTCCTTGTTCATCATAAATAATAAACTTATGTTAATTTATAGTTGATTAAGAACCATTTTTCAAGTTTATTATTCTTTTTATATCACTGATTTCCATGTTTTTAAAAATATGTAATCGTTTAAGTTAATAATAGTCATTTTGTCGATATTTGGTGCTTGAGTAAAAAGTGAACACCTTATAATTACAAGTTGTCCATGTTTTGAAGAGAACATTATCTACAAAATTATATTCATGATTTAGATATCATATATATCTTATATATCCAGTATATATATGTATTTATAATAGTACATAACATTTTGAGATAAGAAATGAAATGCAGCGTTCATGGTGACTGTAAGTCATATATAAGCATGAACGATACTTTAATTACTATTTTATATTTTAATTGAACAAAACAAATAATGATAAATAGTTATATTATAATTCCAGTATAATATAATATATTATTTCACTAACTCCATTCTTTATATGTCCCACGAATGGTACGAAAGAGTCATATCACTTGGAGGGGGTGGTAGTCCGCAATTCCTCAAACGAAATTATCGTGTTTACTCATAATGGAAACCATAATGTTATTATATAAATAAAAAATAAAAATCATAAATAAAACATGAACATATAATATATAATATATAAATACATTTTCATCATAATGGATATCATATGAAGTGGTAGGAGATAGCGGAACAATCATCATTTCTTGAGGTGTTAGTTTTCCATTCACTGAAACAGAATTTTCTCTACCCATTTCATAGAGGTTTGTGGAAATTAAGTTCTAATAATTCTCATAATAACATTATCTTATATTTAGGTTATTGGTTTTGTAATTAAATAAATGAATAAAAATATTTTATGGGTTGTACATGTAAAGTAAATGAAAAGAAGTTAAGGGATACTCTTACCTTCAATTTAGGTAACTCCCTTTGGTTTGGATGAAAATTACTTCTTGAAGTTCCTTCACCCTAAGATAAGTCTTTTAGGAGGAGTAGGTGGATATTGAGAGCTTATTTAAGAAATGTTTGGATGAGTCAAGGGGCTTTAGAGGTTTGAGGAATGAGTTAGAGTTGATGTCTTTTTATAAGGGGAGGAGGGGTACTTTAGGAATGTGTTAAAATATTATTTTATTCTATAATTACTTTAGATCTCTAAAGGTCAAAAACTCATTAAGGTCAAAGATAAGATGATTCATGGTCAAAATAAATTCATCCAATAATAATTTTACAAGTATTTAATTTTATTTTAGTAATTATAATCTTATTTATTTAAATCATTTACTAATAAGGTAAAGACTGCAACATTTTAGTGTCATAATTAATTATATTTATTTGATGTATAAAAATTATAAAAAATATACCATGATGTTGGAAATATTCTTAGAGTTCCAGGGAAAATGTATAGTGTAAAATATATCTTATATATCCCCATGTAAAATTAATTTAATTTGAGATATTTTTTTGTGTCATTTTGGTCATTACATTAAATTAATTAATCTATAGTGTCATTATCACTCCTACGTGGGTCCATGGATTCCCAAAATCGACCAAAGAATGCCCATGGTTGTCCATGACTCATATAACAATGTTAGAACATGTTTTAAGGTAATTATATATTATTACAATATTCTTTTTTAAAATGATTTACCCTATTTAACTTCAACTGCAGTAAATAAAAGTTAAAAGTTACTATTCACAAAAAAATTACTTTAATCTTATTGAACGAAATTTTACTTACTAATAAAAACCGTGTATGTAAAATTTTCAAATTTTAATTCACAAAATCAGTAAAATTTCATTTAAATGAAAATATTATTCTTTAATTACTGCTTAGTGGTTTCAGTATTCATAAAAAATTGATGTTTTTCAGTAAAATACCAAAAAATCATCCTATACTATATTTGATATTATAAATACAAAAATGATATCTATTTTACAAAATTCAAAACATATACGTTGCATTAATTAATTTAAAATTTATTCCCCGTGTCAAAACTAATAACATGTTTTTATAAAACAATATCTATCAAAAGATTGATACTTCTTTAGGCGCAATTTCAATGTGAAATTCCATTAAATGACCAGAATTGGATTAAATGGAAAAAATATAATCTAATTACACTTTAAACTCATTTAAAAAGATAATATATACATAAAAAAAGTTATATTAAAATTCAGTTTGTAATTAATATAAATTATTTTTCAATATTCATTAAAAATTGAATTTTATCACAAAAATTCCAATAATTTACCCAATGTAAATTTTGACATCTTGATTCTAAAAAAGAATATTATTTTGTCAAATAGAACTTATAATAGGTACCAAAATTATATTTAAATATGGTTGTCCATCAAAAGGAATAAAATCGACCTTTTAATGAATATTAGAGTATTTATGATTAAAATCCAATTGTTTCTTAATTTAAGACTCTAAATTTATTTGGATAAATATAAAAACATTTAACAGAAATTCATATTCATAATTTAGTTAGTTCTACGAATTCCTTCTAATACAACAGCTAGGCATTAACTACCATTAAAAATAATATTATATAATTATTTTTCATTATAACTCAATGTTGTGTGCAATGTAGGATTTCAATGAAACTCGTTGATTGTATCGGGTACGACATCAAACATAACACCTCCTTTAAAGTTAAATTAATAATTAATTTTAAAATATTAATAAATATGAAAATTTTTCAATCATTATTTACCTGGGATGTTACAATGTGTTTAATGAAAGCTCATAATCTTTAAAAAAATTTAAACTGACCATTGATACCAACTATAAGGACCCACACTTAATCATTACATAATCTAGAGTTAAATTAAGAATCCACACTGCAGATATTTTTTGGATTAGAGATGTAGAGAATTAGGACATAATTATTACATATCAACTTGATTATTACATGTAGACACTACAACTCAGTATCAATTTTTTCTATAAAAAATGCATCAAAGGAAACATTTCTAGTTTAATGTTTTATACAACCTGATAATTCCATGATCCCTACCTGGACCCTATTATACATAATGTGCAGTTAATAATATTTCAAAAAAATGGGATGAGAAAAAAAATATTAGTAAGGGATACAAAAATAAGGAAAACTATAATTTTTTTAAAACAAAACGTAAACCAAGAATACCTTATCATAATTAATTATTTTTTCCTTTTTGAAGTTGTAAGTACACTTTACTGAATAAAAGAACATTAATTACTCATTGGTAACCAAATGATTACCATAAAACCCATAGAAAGAACAAATAACATATACAGGTAACTTGTGACATAAATGTACTTTAATGTAATAACCATAGGGTCACCTTCCATACATATCACAAAATAGAATATCTATATAGCTGAATTCTATACTCAACGCATTGGGGGTTAAAAAGTAACCAACCATCCTGGTTTATCACGACACCACCAAACATTTTTCAAAGTTACATAATAAAATCATAACATATAAAATATTTCAAATATAATAATTTAACTAATAAAATTTCATTTGAAAACACAATAAACCATTTCAATACATTTAAACAATCAATCAATTACAAAAACCATTAAAAAAATTTAATAAAATGATTTTTTGAATCAATGTGTCTCATACCACTTTGAATCATTTAAATTAATTAACATTTTAAAACATCAATTTCCATATAAATAAATCCTTAATACAATATTTAAAACACTTTCCTTAATGAAAAATATTTAGAATAATAAATATATAAAACATTTATAACAATATTTTAGTCAAAGTGTTTTTATCAAAATGAGAGAAGCTTGAATATAAATAATTGTGGAATAAACATTAATAAAAACATTATAATATCTTCAGAATAAATGGATTCATGATATAATATTCCAAAGGATATTATATACATCATATAATATTGAAATTATGCATAACAACAATGAAGCCTCAATGGAATGTAAATTAAGATAAATCCCTTATAAATACAGTATCATTAGAATAAAGATAAATCAATGAAAAAATTATGTGTGAAAAATAAAAAATACACCCTATATAAGTGGATATTGTGTGTAAAAAAATAATAGGTTATTCATATATATTCATTGCATGACATAATCAATAATTATATGTTCAACCCAAATAATTTAAATTGGGTTAAAATGATCCCATACAAAAAATTGGCAGCCTAACGACGTCACTTTAAAATTAAAAAAAATTAGTTGATGAGATTGAAAAGGATATATCATTACATGAACATAATATTTAAATAAATAAATATATATAATAACATATCCAAATATAAAAAATGGAAATTAAAAGACAAATCATAAAATATGTCTTTGATTAGAATAGGAGAGTGAAAGGTTCTTTTACCGATTTGGTAACTTTCAAAATATAAACTACATGAAATAAGGATCCTAAAATGAAGAATTAAATAGCCATAAATTAAATTATATTAAAAAATCTCTAAAATAATGGGTAGTATATACACAAAAAAAATTAATATAATAGTATATATAACATGAATCTCACAGGAATAAGATGTGAGATAAAAACCCTTTCCACGTTGTAATCAATTGAGTCAAATGACCAAAAGTTAATAAAAACAAAATAAATCATAGAATACCATGAATATAAATAGAATAATGATAATATATATCAAATGGATGTACACAATACACCACATAAAATAAATTTGTAGTGAAAAATGAAAATCTCATAGAATTAAAAATGAGATAAGAAACCCCTTACCTTAAGTCAAACTTGTCTTGTATGTTCCTTGTTCTTCCTGAATAATAAAAATAACTTAATTTCTACATAATAAATAACATATTTAGAGTTTATTAATCCTTTTATATCACTTATTACCTTTATTTTAATTTTTTTTAATTATTTGAGTTCATATACGCCATTTTTTTAATGATCAGAACATGAGTCAAAAATGAATTTTTTTTAATTACTAGTTGTCCAAGTGGTTAGAATTCCATTATCTCCAGATTTATATTAATGATTTAAATATAATATAATAAATATATGTTTATTATATATAAATATATAAACTTATAATAGTACATGACATTTGGAGATAAGAAATGAAATGCATTATTCATGGAGAGAGTAAGTCGTACGTTCACATGAACGCTACTTTCTTTTCTATTTGATATTTAATTGAATGAAAAATTAATTATAAATAGGTATATTATTAATATAGTATAATATAAAATTATATACATATATATATATCGTAATTCCATAACTCCATCCTTTATATGTTCTATGTATGTCATGAATGAATCATTTCACCTTGAGGGGGTGGTAGTATGCACTTCCTCAAAAGAAATTATCCTGTTTAAATATATTGGAAAGCATTAAGGAATGTTTTTAAAATAAAAATTAAAGATTAATAGATAAAAAATAGACATAATATATATCATATATAAATAAATTTCCATCATAATGGACACTATAATACGTGGTAGGAGAATATTTAATGATCAATGATTTGTAAGGTAGTAGTTCGACGTCCACAGAAATAGTACATTCGTATCCATTAGATGGAGGTGTGTGGATGTTTAGTTTTAATATTTCGCCTAAAGAATACTATTATATTTAGGATACTGTTTTTGTTATAAAATAAAGGAATAAAAATATTTTAGGGGGTTAGATAAGTAATATAAAACAAAAGAACTTAAGAGAAGGTGTTACCTTTAAATCAGGTAACTCCCTTTTGGTTTGAACAATAATGATTTCTTGAAGTGCCTTATTCCTATGGTAAGGTTTTTAGGAGGAATATATGGATATAAGAATATTAATTAGGAATATATTAGATTATCCATGGGGCATGAGATGTGTTAGTAATGGGATAGAGGTGGTGTATTTTTATAATGGGGAGGATGGGCACATTAGGATCTTTTGAAAATTTAATTTTATTATATAATTATTTTAAATTTTGAAAGTTCTAAACCTCATTAATGATGAAGACGAGATGACTCATGTACTAAATAAAATCATTGAATCAAAATTGGATAGGTTTTGAATATTGTTTTATTTTTTATAATCTTATTTATTTAAGTTATTAATTAATGATGTAAACAATGCATCATTATTGTGTAATAAATAATTTTATTTATTTGATGTCTAAAAATTATAAAAAATACCATCATGTTTGATAAAAAATTTTCTTTAAAATTAATATTTATTGTAGATTATATATCTTATATAACCCCATGTAATAGTTAATTTACTAAAAGATATTTTTTATGTCATTTTTGTCATTACTTAAATTTAATTAATATAAAGTGTCATTATAACACTTAAGTGGAACGATGTGGTCCCAAAATCAACCCAAGGATGACCATGGTCGGACAAGTATCACAAAATATAATTAGGAAATATTTAGGATAAATTTTATATTATTATAATATTTTTTTTACGCTTATTGACCTTATTTCCCCATTATCCATGGTAAATAAAATATTTACTGAAGTAAATATTCCTAATGTCTAAAAATAAAAGATAAATTTTTACACAATTTTGACTACCTGATTCCCAATATGTAAATAAATTTTCTAAAATTAATAACAAATATTTTTCAGAAATTAAATTCAAATTAATTCTTTTTGTTAAAAAAACAAATTTTTAAGAAATAATAACTATCAAAATATTTACACATGTTTATGTCCAAGATCAAAGTGAAATTATTTCTATAGACCATAATTGGATAAAATAGTAAAAAAATAATATAATTCAACTTTAAAACCAATTAATATTGAAATATAAACATATAAATAAATTAGAAAAAATGGAAATTTTAAATTAAAATATAGTATTTTTCAATATTCATTAAAAAATAAACATTATTAGAAAAATACCAAAATTTCATCCAATTTTTTTAATGTATTAATTCTAAATAAAGAATATTATTTTTTCAAATAGAACATGTAAAAGTTTTAAAAAATATATTTCAAAAGGGTTCTCCATCAAAAGGCGGTAAAATGACCAATGAAAGAATATTATAGTATTTATGATTAAAATCGGATTATTTATTATTTTAAGCCTTTAAAATTTATTGGATAGTTGTAAAAACATTTAAAAACATGTATAATAGTTTTTTAGTTAGTTCTGTTCATTCCCTCCATTACAACATCAAGACATTAACAACCATTTAAAATAAATATATTATATTATTATTTTTTAGTAAAAGTCATCATTATGTGCAACATAATATTTCCAAGAATCCTATTGTTATGTGTTTCATACAACATAGAACATATAATTCCCATTAATGAAAATTTAATATTTAATTTACAAATATTAATAAATATGAAAATGATATATTCTTAATTTACCTGGGATGTTATAGGTTCCCTCTTCTTCATACTACTTATTTTGGTTTGAATCAAAAGTATTATTAGGTTTATATTAAGACTAAAAAATGATATAAGGTTGATACAAGGGAATTAAATAATAAATTTTGATAGAAATTTTATTAAAAAGTGTTTTGAATGTGTGGATAAGATAAGAGTAGTGGTGGGTATTTATATGTGGTGTTAGTGGAACACGTGTAACTGTTTGGAAAAAATGTGTACCTCAAGTTTTCAAATGAAAAATCACTCCACAATGTAACTACAATGATACTAGAAGATATAAATTCGAATTATGGCATTAAAATGGGTTTTATATATGTTCTGGGTCATTCGTTACCCAAATATTTTGGGTTTACACCCATGTAAAACCATTTTTACCTTAATCACGGTAAATAAATATTCAAATTTTATTATTCATTCTGATAAAAAATTAAGTTGGATTTATTAGATAATATGAATAATTTTGCTTATAAATATGGAATATATTATATAAAATTAAATTCACATAAGTGTATATTTTAATTTAAAATTAACCCCACAGACGTGATGAGAAAATGATTTTCAAAAGACCAAATGTTCAAAAGTATAAATTGTTTCTATACCCAAATTCACTATAAAAATTAATAAAATGAAATAAATTATATTAATTGATATATAAATTAGTTAATTTTACATTTAGTCCCATTTTTTTAAAAAAAATATCAACTTCAAAATTTCTTTAAATGGCAAGCCTGTTTTCAATGAAACCCAATATTATCACTTTGCATTGAAAAAATAATCTTTTCGAAAAATAAGAAGAATCACCCTAAGATAATTTTTATCTTTTGATTTCAGAAGGGAATTTTATTTTATCAAATAAATTTTATAAAATAAAAAAAAACAATTTTCTATTGTTCAGTGGAAGATATAAAAATCATATTTTTTTAGAAAATAGTATTTTAGAAACATATAAAGACATCAAAATGAATTATGTAATTTTTTTTAAAAAAAATCCATTATATAAAACCATTATTCATAATTTTTAAATATTACTTATGACTATTGATATTTCAATATTTAATGAATCTGTTATAATATTTGTGTTTAAATAATAATATAAAAAATATATTGTGGTTTGTTAATATACAAGCTAAATGAGGAGCTTTGTGTAATGTGAGTTCTCAAATAAATTTTAATTTGTTAAAAATAATAATTCTTAAAAACATAGGTGGTTATATAAATTGTATTCTTAAATTGTGTTTGTACTATAAGAAGCTAAAAAAATTTATCATTAATAATTGATATCTTTTTATGAGTGTCGATGTAATTTTTGATCATTTGGAGGGATACAAGAAGTTATTTATAGTTGACCTATGATTATGATACCACCAGCTAAAGGATACAAAGTCGGATATTCTTTTGATTATTAAAGATATATGAGTATCTTTATAAGTATCATCCTAGGTAATTATAGAATAATAAACTTATATATATATATATATATTAATTTTTAGTAATTAGATAGTAATTTTACTTTAAAGGGGAAACTATATCTAATAATGTACCCAACACACAACAATAGGTTTCATTGAGATCTTACGTTTCCCACAAGATTGAGTTATATTGGAAAAAATATATTATTAATATTGTTATTTGAAGTGGTATTTATCGCCTAGTTTTTGTATTGGTGGGAATGATGATAAATTAATATATTATGTTACATATATTTATTATTTATTTTTTACATTCTTCCAAAAAAAAATTATAAGCTTAAAATAATGAAAATTATAATTTTAAGCATGAAAAACTCTAATATTTTAAAAAGGTATTTTTACAGCCTTTTGATGGAGAACCTTTTTCAAATCAATATTTTCAAAATTATAGAATTTTTATATGAAACATTTGACTTTTTATTCGGAATATGGGATCAAAATTTAGTTTTCTTGATTTTAAGAATATTTATGATAATACTCAATTTTTAATTAATAGTAAAAATATTGCATTTTAATACAAAAATACTTTTTCATCTAATTTATTTATATAGATAGATTATATTTTTAATATTTTAATGTAAAATAATGTTTTTATAATAAAATCCAATTTAGTTAATTGGAATCCATTTCAATTTGAAATTAGATATAAAAACATTCTGAATATTTCTATGATTATACTTTAAAAACATACTTCCTCGATCCGTCAACATGATTAATTTTGAATTTATTTTAGCCAATTTTGTGAATTTAGTTTTAAAAAATATATATAAATAGTTGTAATTAGTTTTAAAATTGTGGCCTTATAGGTTATATATAATACTTTCTTTCTGAATAGTAATGTAAGTATTTTATTTACCTTGGTTAAGAGAAGATAATGTAATTAAATAAAAAAATCTTATAATATTATGAAATTACCATATCACTTTTCCTAATTTAATAGGATGATTTTTTTATACTAAAATAAACCTTAGTCAAGAATTATATCATTTTCATCCACTTGTGTAAAAATATGACATTTATTATATTTTATTTTAGCATAAGATAAAAATGTCATAGTGATATTTTTAGTAAGTAAATGAATTTTAAAATAGGGGTATATATAAGTTAAATTTGAACATAAAAATTAATTTTAAATATAGAATTTTTATCTACATTATGATAATTTATTTATAATTTTTAGACATTAAATAGTTAAATTTATTTGGGACGTTATAATGATACAATAATTGATTTATTAAAGAAAGAATCAAATAAATAATATTAATAATATTATAATAAATATAATTTGAAATTTTTTATTCCATAAATGAATTTTATGTATTAATTTTATATGTTAGGGATGATTTAATGTAGTTTATTTTATGGAACAAAACACATAAACTATTTTTAGAAAACCAATTAGTGAATAGTGTCAAAATTGACTTTTATGATGTTTTAAAATAAAAAATATTTTATTAAATTATATAAAATTCAGTTAAATATATACATTATAAAAAATATTGGGGTATGTCTCAATAGGTATTTATTAGTTCATTTTTTGTAGTTTAATGTTTTATTTTTTTATATTTACTCTCATTATATAACTTATATAATGCCATAGTAGAAATTAAGAATGATTGAAAAAGAGGTTATGTTTTAAAAATATTAAACAATTATATAATGTTAATTGTAAAAATTAATTTAAATCATAAATCAATATATCTTTGAAATAATTTTGTTTTGGGCCATTTCTAAGAGAAAATTAATTTATATTAATTTATTACATTGAATAATTCCAAGACTTGCACTCACCTCTCCTATAAAGAAGAACCCATTCATCTCTATTCCTTACACATAAAATAAATTTGGTTCCCCTGGTATCCTACCAAACCACTTACTAGAATAACACCCCCCCCTTCTAGAAGCCTTATTTTAAGAATAATACCTTACTTAGAGGTGTTATGGATTTAATCAAATATGATCATCTGAAGGAATGGTAACGTTTTTATTAATGTGTTTCTATATTATTTCATCTACCACATCGTTAATATATTATACAACAAAGATGAGATAATATATATATTATAAAAAATATACTTAATTTTTTTAATGTTACCATAATCACCTAAATCCATATCTTATTCCATTATGTGGAATCAAATTAATCGTTTGTGTGTACGTCTAGACTATCATCTCCACAAATGGATATAATTTTATTTGATTACCATCTCTCAAGACTGGTTATGATGCTGAAATTAATTTTTATATATGATATTATTTACATATGTATCATTCTTAAATAATAATATATCATTTATGGTCTTACCTTCCATCCACATAAAAATGGTAACGTCCTTCATGCGTACGTGTGAACTATCACCTACTTGAAGCAATGTGATTTATTTTTCTTAACTACATCACATGTATGATATATATAAGTATATGCAGATTATTAATATTTTTTTAATGATATTATAATAATTATTAAAGGATAAAATTACAATTAACATATATTAATAATTATCATTGAATAATGTAAATGTTATTCTTCTGTAAGTACAACATACCATATCCATGAATATAACATTTTTTATTTTTCTTGACCATGAATAAATGTTTCGATTTAAAAGTATAATTGATGTATAAGTTTAATTATTAGGGGTTTAATATTTTTCTTGAGATGATGTAATCATGACCACTTTCACTATTGACATCATACCAATGTCATCTTGAACTCAAGTACTGAATATTGAAAAAATGTTCAATGTGAGTTTAAATATTTATGTATTTGTTATAACATTTTAGTAGGTGATTTAAAAGGAAGAAAAAGATAAAATAGGTTCAAAATAAATTATAAAATAACATATGTTTATTATTCAGGCAGATAAGGAATGTATGAGACGATTAATACTCAAGTTAAAGGACTTCTTCTCAATATACTTACATTGAGGGATATTTTTATATTTTACACCACCTAATTTTATAAGATATATAATTAACCCATGTAGATTTTAATTTCATCCAATGGTTTTCAAAATGAATCTTTTTGTACGATACATTTTACTAAACAACAACAGGGATTATTTTTTTAACAAACATGCTTACAATGACTTTTCTACTACTGTGGAAATTTTTTTATATTTGGATTGCTCTACATGAGGTAATGTTTTCGAAGAAAAATAAATACCATATTCCCATTTTTAGGTATTTTGGTATTGATAATGGTTTTTATAATGGGTTAATTATATCAATAAATTGAAATTATATATTGTGATTGTAATGTAGAAACGTAATTTTTCTATTATTCTTGTTATATGTGAAATGATTATGTTATAGTTCTTTGGAATTTATTACGAGTACTGGTGGTTCAATGATAAAATGAGGGAAATTGAGCCCATGGTTTCACTCCATTGCATTGGATAATTATTTAGAGTTAACTGGTTTGGTTTCACCTAAGAGATATAGGGAATATACAATGATGGGTATTCCAAATGTAACCATGAATGTTACTACCTCTGTAGCTGTGAAAGCTATAATATAAAAATGATATGGATTCCAATGTTACGTATATGATTTATGATATCTATTTAGTTTTACTTGAATCTATTGATTTTATGAGGTAATCTAAAGTGTTAGATTTTATGGGTGAAAAGTATGATTTTATGCAAATGATTTCATGAGTTTAAAATATCATTGACTAATGATTTCTTTCATTATAATATGATTATTTGTGAGTTTTTTGTGATCATCCCAATATTTATATATTTTCAATATATTATAAGGATGGGTAATGTAAAATAGGATGTAAATATGAATGTTATGAATAATTTTATTTATATAAAAAATCAGGTTTTATTTTATATTTCTAAAAAATGGATAGTATTTTAGTTTTATCAACGTTGTATGTATGAGGTATGTTAAGTATGAATGATAACATAATTTTCTAAAACATTAAAACATCAAAGATCCTTAATGATAATTAATTTAAATGTTTCAATTAAAAAAATATTATGAAACGTTTAAGGTTGGGTGCTTCATTCCATGCCATTCAGGATGACAAATTCATGATCAATGCCCCTAGATCTCATGAATATGATCTTATATATGTATCTTGAATATTTTATGGTTGTTTTTTGATGATATCCTCATATAATAACAAAAATTAGATACAAAAGATATACAACTAGATATTGTGATGAGTACACTAAATTCCAGTCATCACTATTCTAAGATCTCATTGTGCTACATTTATATCTATGAGGTATGTTTCTATGAGAATGAAATCTATATCGTATGAATATCTATGAACTTGGACAATGTAGAGACTATGATGGATTTTTAATTCCCTATAAACGTTTTTTATATTGTAATTTTCCTTAGTTAAGAAGATTATTAAAGATGATTCATAAATGAATAATCCCATTTCCAAACACATATGATTATTTTACCAAGAACGTAGTGATGTTATAGTATAAAATATAGTGTTAATAGAATTTCTCGTGTTTCAGAGAACACTAAAGATAGCTCATATCATGATATTTATATATCCTAGGATTGGAAATTTAGTTTAATTTGATTCCTTAGGAGTTGGTTTATAATATATGTGAGCCTAAAGATATAAGGTGGTGGATTATGGGTCTCACCTACAATATGCCCATGGGGGAACTACCCTACAGATGACTTGGAGTTTTTAGTTGTGGTCCATCAACTAAAGTGTTTGAACCATTATCTCATTTATGAGATATTTTTCATATACACAAACCACAAGAGATTGTGTTATATATTGAATTAGTGGTCCATTAATATTTGATAGAGGTTTTGGGTGGTTTATCTATAGATGCATGACATTGAATGAATTGTTCTCATAAGAAAATTATTTTTTTATATATGATCTTAGAAGGATAACAGAAGAGCATGGAGATTGTCCAACAGTAGAGAATTGGAAATTTATGGGATTATTAGCATAATGGTTTATGGATTCATATGATGACCTATGAGTGATGAAAATTTCTCCATTTTTTAATATCGATGTTGGTGGACTGGGTAAATGCTAGCCAAGTGTCGGTCCCCAAATTCATAGGGGTATAAGAATGGTAAATAGGGAATGACCTAGTTTTGAGATAGTCCTTAGATTGTAATGATATGGTACATTCCCATAGGATACTTTTAGTAATTTCTTTCGTGAATAATGATATCTTGAAGGACACCCATTACTCATAGTGGTTAGCCAACCCCTATTCGCAAAATATGTATCAGGATATTAAGAGACACGTTTGCTAGTTATCTATACAAAGTAATTCCATGAGTTTCGTCTATCATTGCTTGAATTGAATGTGCTTTAAGGAAAAGAATAAATAAACATAATTTTTACTTTATCCATATTCCATTACTATATAATAGTTGGACAATGTATATATTGGATTTTCAATAATGATGGTGAGGACCCTGATAAGTCAACATGATGTTTGGGTAATAGTTGATCTATTAATGAAAGTGCAACACTTATTTTCAATTCCAGAGACTCACTATGTTGATGAGTTATTAATGATTTGCGTCCAATAATTTTTTTTAATATTTATAATTCATTACAATATTATATTAGACAAAGGCACACATTTTACATTGTGGTTTTGGAAAGGATTACAGAAAGATTTTGGGACTTAGAAAAAACTATGTAAGGAATATAATCAGTAGAGTGATTGATATTTAGTGATTAGGATTCATATATTATTATATATTCTTCATTATTTAGTACTATACATTCATGGAGTTTGTGATTATCATATGGAATTTCTAAAGTTCATGTATAATAATTATTTTTGGGATTCAACTCAGATAAAACGTTTTTATTCCCTTAATTTTCATCGAGTACTTTCACCAGTAAGTTGGAATGAGGTGGGTGAATAATATTTTATTGAGATTAGTATACTAAAGTAGATCATTGAGAGAGTTTTATAAATTAGGGATTATTTGGTTACCACATATAGTATATAATAGTTATATACTGAATGGGGATGATGACATTTGGAGTTCATTTTGAGAAACTTGGTTTTCTTATAGGTGTCACCCCAATTGGGGAGTAATCATTTTAGAATGAAAGGGAAACTTGAATAATGGATTATGTGACCATTTGATATCAATAATTCTATTATATAAATGGATAACTTTCTATAACATTTTAAATTATATTGAGTTATGTATAATATATTTCATGGGTCTTGGTATCAAATGAATGAACCCAATAGTGTACATGTGTTCAAATATAAGGATATAATGATAGAACAAATTTCATATTCTATGGAGTGATTAGTGTGGATGGTATTTTGGAGTTAAAAATCTTTATAGGGAATGACTATTCCACTTGTTCGAGTCCTATTTATGTATGAACCAAACCATGAGGATACGTAAAAGTTAGAGTTGGATGTTTGGGAGAAATAGATTGAGATATTATTGCATAACTCTGGAGACACCTCTTAAAGTAAATAATTCATTAGAGTGAGATATTTTTAAAATATAAAATTCATATAGGTATGTAATTTTTACCCTTTTGGATTTTCAACTAGGTTCCATGTTGAGTTGGTGGTTATTGTAGGTTTAAATAGGGTTTTGGATATTTAATGTTACCTTGTAGGTAAGACCACAATATGGTGAATGGAATTTTATGACTAGAGCCCAACTATGTTAAATGGTAATGACCAACACAGCCATGACTAGGCATGGTCTTTGGTGTCTAGAATTGTGTCTGTAAATACCCCAACCCATGTAGCATATAGTCACCTGTTACTTTATTATATTGGCGCTAGATTCAAGGAATCACATCCTAAAGGATATAATATTTTAGAAGTCTTGTAAAACATGATACATCATTTAATATCACATTAAAATTTAAATATTAAAATAAAACATTGTATTTTCATTGAGAACACCATTTTTCCTTTTAGAATATCACTATATATAATTCATAAGACACTTCCAAACATCTAGGTGAAATGAAATATAAGGGGTGATTTGGTTTTCTTAGTAAGGGTCTGTTTTAATCAAAATATATCATAAATAAATAAGGAATAATCAACATGGAAGGTAAATATCCAAAAACACATACCATTCAATCAATTAATTATGCAAGAAGCATAATCTTGAAAGAATAAATAACAATCAAATAATGTCACATAGATAATAACATGAGCTAGAAACGTATATATGGATATCATAACTAATAAAATAATAATATGGACATCAATATATATTTTCATAATAGAGTAATTAATAATTTCATACTTCATAAACATACCATCAAGGCCTTGTTCCTAGATATCTTATTCATATGGTTAATCCCATGACCAAATACCTAATATAGTTTGTCTCATGATACCGACTAATGAATAAAGGTTCTATAGTGTGCCTTGAACATCACATAATAAGTATAATTCATTACTCAAATAGAAGCGTTGAAATATAATCAATAAAAACATCTGTACTGAAAAACCGTCAAACAAAATGTAAATACATTTTCCAATCAATAAGCATTATAATAAACCATCAAGTTAAAATGATTAATTGTATCAACATGGTATATCCCTATTCAAACTAATCATAAATGATTCCAATAAATAATAAGGAGGGTATCATTATAATACATCCAAAGTGAATTATCATTATAGTAATGGTTTCAAACATTGATAAATAAAAATTCCATAAAGATATCATTAAAAAAATCATGAGGAAACTTACCTATCAACATTTAAAATAAATTTTTTAATCTAAAAAGTAAAAAAATATTTTGAAAATATTTTTAATTTAACATAACATTGAAAACATATAATTTAATCATTATATGGTTGAGTGTTTATGATGGGTTGTTTTTTTTTCATTCTCTACACATTAAAACAAATATTCCTTTCACATTTTTAGTAAAATGTAAAAGATGAGCCTCATTAAAAAATTGATAGGGTAATTAATTTTAAAACAATTTGTAAAAATTAAATTATTGGAAAAAATGATTTTAAAAATCATAGAATTATATTACAAACATTTTTGGATTTTTTTATAAGACATGGACATTGAAGATAAATATTCCAAATTGAATTAAAAAACAATGTCAATTTTCCTTATAAAAATTAAAATTGGTATCTTGAGTACATAAAAAGAATAAATAGATTTTAAAACATGTATTCTCATGAAATTACCAGCAAAAAATATAATTAATTAGTTTTTATAGAGGTTAACTACATGACTTCATCATGAAAAACATAATCATATACAACCTTAGTAAACCTTGAGATAGTAACATAAACCCTTAAATCTTTGGTAACATTTGAATCATAAGAAATCGGAAAGAAACCATTAAATGAAAATAATAATATCTTTTAGATATACATGTTCATGATATAACATATCAATTGGTAATCATATACACCACAAAAAATAAATAAGTTGGTAATATGGTATAACTCTCATGGAAGAAAATGTGTGATGAGAAACACTTACCTCATGTTTAATTTCATTCATACATGTTTGAACCTCCTATATAATAAATATTGATTTATTATAAATATAAATCATAAACATACTCATATATATCATAAAATATATTATTTAATTATATTATTTTACCACCCATTTATTAATAATTATTTATTAAAATCATAGTTCAGGGTGATATCATCTTCATATTTCATGTATGTTTGGGTTCATTAATCTTCATAATTTCACATTGATCATGGTTAAATAATATATATAATGAAAAAATGATATAAATATCATATATTTATATTATATATGAATATATATATTAATCCATAAATTTTATACATTTAAAATGAATTCCACCTTTTATGGGGATTATAGTCTATGCGTACGCATAAATGATGTTTTCATTTTATCAATAAATGGAACAAAGGAGTGGTAAATAATATTTCAACATTATAGAATAATTTTTATATAATAGATATAATATATTATAATTAAATCTATATTTATTAACATCTATGTAAAAATAAAATGTAAAATAAACCATATCCTTTCATGGAGGCGGTAGTCCAACTGTACTCATAAGTGACATTATATTTTGTCAAAAGGTTAGAAGGTACGTAGGTTGGTGTGATATTATAATTACATTAGTATAATTATTTATTATATATATGTACATGATAATTTAATATATCATTATATCTATCCATGTTGGGTGGTGATTGAAGATAAGTTACAACGGTCCGTGAGTAGGTAGTCATTTGTACACACAATTGTTGATTTTCTTCCACATTTGAAAGAAAAGGAGACAAATATAGGTTATTACATCAAAATAATAACATCTCAGTATTTATTATATTTAAATTATTAATACCTTAATAATTTATGTAAGAGAAAAAGTTAAAAAAATAAATATCATAGCCAAGATAATTACCTTCTCTAAGAAAAACCTCATTTGCATCTCTTATTAATGACCCTACGGATAGTAATTTTTAATGAGTTGAAGATATATAATGTGAATAAATACTACGAGGAGAGATTTTTTATGGTTTTTTTGATCTAAATTTCGTAATTGTTGTTAATAAGTGAGGGGGTGAGGTTCCCTTTTATTATTGGGGAGTGATGTTTTTGTAAATTAAGAAAACTATTCAGTAATAGGAAGTAACGTCAAATAAATGTGTATAAAAAATTAATAAATAATATATATTAGTTATGTTATGATGATAAACACCTCTACCAAAAATAAATAATTTTTTTAAAATGTTATTCCCTTATCCCTTATGTTTACTTACTTTAACTATTTTAGTTTTCACTATGATAACATGTTTTTTATTTACATGGGTAATTTTTAGTTTAATTCTAATGTTAACTACGAATTATTTGGACCCATTGATTCCAAATATGAAATGATATTTTTCAACTAATATTATTATGTGTGTGGAAAAAAAATTTATCATAGACACATGTAATGTTAAAAATTCGGTTTTAACTGTAACAATAGTCATTAATTTTTACAATTTTTACTATTCATTATGAGTAAAAAATGTTAATATTATTCATTAATATAAATAAATATTATTCCAAATATGGAATTAATTATTTAAAATTCATTTTTCATAAATGGCTGAATTTAATTTAAAATTACTCCCACAAGGGTGATGAAAAACGGTTTTCCATGGAAATAAAATTTCTATAGTAAAAAATGTTTGTATAACAAAATTATTCATAGAATTAATTAAAATGTAATAAATTGGATTAATTATAATATATTTTACCTATTTTTTTTTAATTTCATTTCAAACAATTGTATCTTTGTAACTACTTTTATTGAAAAAGAATTTTTTTTATAAAAATATGAATACTTCACTATTAATTGAAAATTCAATCTATTCAGAAATGTAACAAAACATTAATATAAGATAATTTTAACATGATTATCTCAAATATTATTCCAATTTTATAAAATAAATTTCATTATAATAGGATAATATTATAAATATGTACGAAAAATATGACAAAACAACTTTTTCAAAAAAATATTCTTTTAAGAGAAAAATTAATTTTAATTTAAAATGTTTTTGTTTTAAATTATAAAACATTGGTTACCAATGAATTTATTTATTAATGTGCAAACCATATACATTTTCGTAATTTACATTGTCATATTCATACGTGTCAACTAAATGTCTAGGTAATAACGATATACTATATTACAGTTCATGTAGACTTGGGGTTGTGTATATCGCATGCTATCAAATAGGTTAGATTTATTTATGAAATACATCATAAAGTCATGGGGGTAAAATTATTCAATACTTTAAAAAATATCATCCTCAAATTTCCTAGAATGTCTCGTATTAAAATTATTTGGGCATTCTTTAAAAAAAAATTCTTCAAGTTCCTACATCACCTATTTTATTTTATGATTTTCCAATGTACCTTTACGAGTCAATTCATACGATTCCAAAAAAATTATTGTATAGTTTCCAAAAAAATTATTGGAACTTGATAATTAGATATATCATGTTCCAATTATATTTCATTATAGGTGATCACGTGCATTGGGTCTGGCATGTAATTCCTTAACAATGATATATGAACAGAAAATGTACTTCAGAGCGATATGATCGCATTACCAAATGGTAATATATAGCTCTAATTCCTTATAGAATCTCAAATGGTCTCATTTAACAAGGGATTGGATTCTATTTTTTACCATAACTTAGAACACCCTTCAATAGAGATATATTCATGAAAACATGATATCCCACTTGAAATTAAAAAATATTTTATCTGGATATTGACATAGTTATTTTTCCTACATTTAGCTATGTTGATATGGGTTTGAATTGGAAATAACATTACTATTTACTCATCTACAAGTGATGGAACTACAATTTTCAGTTCCCCATATTCATCCCAACAAGTTGGAATATGAAATCTCTTTATATGTTTTTATTCATACGATATCAATTGAATACTTTAAAGAAAGCTATTATAGTAGGATAACTATAAAAAATGGTAAATAATTATCCCACATACCTTGAAGTCAAAAGAGTACGACATAAATGTGTTTCTAATATTTTAATATTCCATTTATAATGTCAATTGATTTTATAGTGATAAGCATATGTAAAATAAAGCTCCGTATGAAGATCCTTATAAATTATTTTCAATATTTTTGATGTAAATCATGGGTTATGATCAAAGAAAATTGAAAACCATGAACCATAAAGTCTTAAAACATCATTAATATAGAGTTATGAAAGGTGCTCAAGAGTTATATCTTCTCTTATAGTAATTAATTATGAATACTTGGTGACGTTATCAATAAAACCCATACTGAATCATTCTTTCAATGAGCCTTTGGAAATAGTAGGACAAAGTCTATATTAATGTAATCTCATTTCCATCTAAGAATTATTAGAGGTTACATGGATACACTAGGATACTCTATCTTATACTTCACTTATTTACAAATGAATCAACTTGAAAAATAATCATCAATTTCCTACATCATATTATGCATCTAAGAATGTTCCTTCAAATATATATAAATCTTGGTGAAACTGGGGTGTATAGAAAATTTTGAGCTATGAGTATTATCCAAACATTACATATTCTTATATGGTATATAGGGGACACATAATCTCATTACAATTTTTTTTCAAATTCACAGACAACATGTTCAATTTTACATTCATTTACGATGTTCATTTTTTAATCATTCTAATCATTAGGCAGGTGAGTTTTCATCATTTCTAATAAATTTGGTTTGGAAATCATTCTAAAAAAGAGTGATTTTTCCCTTCCATAATAATCATAGATCCAACTTCACTAAATCAATGAATATAGGATTCATTTCAATCTACCTTTTGGTTATTACATCATGATATTTTGATATCAATGCATCAAGTACATTGTTTTCCTTATTTGGGTAGTAGTGTAGTGAGAAATCATAGTTTTTCAATAGCTCAAGGGGTAACTTATTTGACATGTTTAGCTATTTTTTTTAATATATTTATTTTGGAATATTATGATCTTCTAATATCTCACATTTTTTTTCAATGAGATAATGTCTCCATATCATTAAATAAATGGTTATGGATTTTTTTAAGGACAATGGGTTAGATAGTTTTGTTCAGGAATATTTATCTACCTTATCACATAGGCAATATGTTTTTCATTATTAATAAAGAAACAACCAAGTTATTTCTTTGATACATAACTATATATTAAAAAATTGTATTTCTACCATTTTATTCTTTACTTTTTATATATTTATTTTTCCATAGTACCCATCCATACTCTTATTATCTTACATTTCTTTGAATTCATATGACATGGAAAATTATTTCAGTTCCTTGAAATAGCATGATATTCTATCATTATATGATGAGAATGTTTGAGATACTAGTTATTTTTGGATGGATTGGCTAAATCTTCTCCAATAAATGATCAATATTTATCCTTGGGATACATATGTCATCCGTAGTATTCCATAATAAACTTGTAAATTTGGGTTCATACTTAGAAAAATTTTCTTCACCCTTTTATCTTAGACTAGATAATTTTCTCGGTATATATACTTATTTCTTACATGACAAAAAATTTTCAAGGAATTAAAGCTAAAATCCTTCTTTAAATTCTAGTTATTTCCTCCACATCCTTGAAATTTTGAATAAATTATCACCATTTGTCTACAAACCCTAAGACATGATAAACTACTAGACAGTTTCTCTCCCTTTCATTACATCCCAAATCAATACATATATTCACTACATAATATTTCCATTTATTTTCTACAAATCAGTTTTTATTACTATTGTATAATGGATTACACTGATATATAAATTGGTCTAACATTGTTTTACGACATTTTAGATTAAAAGGATACTCTATACAGACATGGTTATTGGTTATAACCCAAGTCATGTTCCCCAATAAAGTTATAATTTTTTCAACTCTAGTTGCACTTATAACTCTTGCATTGTTATATTACAGAAGATAGAAATCCATTCTAGGGATAAGCACAACAATATAGTTTTTATTCCTTCAACTAGGCCCTATTTCTAAAATAATAGAGTACACTAGATTAGATCATAACAAAATGAAACCAAATTTATAATTCCAAAAGTAGTGAAACACATAATATAAATTTAAGAAGTTTATGCATATATAAACTCATAATCTTAATCATGGTTCCTTTGGGAATGTCTTCCAATAATAAAAATATATTGAACTCCATTATAATGGTTTGTAAATAGAATGGAAATTAACCCAATAATATCCACAAGGATTATTAAAACTGATGTGCACCAAAGAATGTTTTCATGCACTAGGTGATAATTGATTCAATGCCCAATAATCCCTCTTCTGAGTTATTACCACTAGGTAAAAATGTGATCGTTCCAAATCCACTTGTACTATCCAAATTGGATGTATTAATAGGAAAAAAAGATGATATCTACATTACCAAAACATTGGGATATAATAATATAAATTTCATTATCCTCAAATACATTCATAAGACGATATTCCCTAATCTTTTTTCCCTAAATCTAGTTCCCACAGTTTATAATAAATTTACATTGATACCAACTATAAACACCCTGACCCAGTATCCCAATGTTGATGGTTACTTTATTACATAGTAACTATATACAAGGTATAACATCTTGAAGATCTGAATAGATCAGATTCATCAAAAACATGATACATACTAGAATCTCACATTACAATTGGAATCCTAAAGTATAAAATCATATTTTTAATAGGAACACAATTTTTTTGATTTATCATTTCACATCATATTTACCATAAAACACTTATTAGAATCCTATAGAAAGGATACTTAAGAAATTGGGAAGATCAAATTATTATTAAGGGTGTGAATATAGCGGAATCTATAATAGATAAATAATGTATAAGAAATATAGAAAGGTAAATATCTGAAAAAAATGAAATTTATTAAATAATCTAATATTGAATAATAATATGGAAGGAATAAATAACAATCAAGTAATATGATTCAGAAGTAACATCTAATCATCTTTATTATCATACCTATGTTATAACTGGTGTGAGCTATATCTTTACCTCTATGGTAATCTTATGTATGATTTAACTTTGTGGTACTTACCTTCGTGGTGATATCTTTGTGATATTCTTCTTTGTGGCATACAATTTGGTACTTACCTTCGTAGTGGTTACCTTTGTGGTATTCATTCCTTCATGGAATAGTTGTACTTTGGCTATGGATGGGGGCCTTATGTTTCCTCATGAAGGAGATGGGTATATATTATAACATAGGTATATGTACGAGCATATACCTAATTAAGGTTTTCAGTTGTTTTCATGATGTGTGTTTAAAAAATTTTGGGTTTTCTGAGAAATTTGTGGGTCTTGGGTTCCCTACTAGTATTGTGATACTCACCCATGCGTGTTGACTGAGGATGAGTGTACCAGGATTGGAGGCAACTCAGAGATGGACCTTGGACGAGGTATAGCGAAGAGATGACAATTCGAGAGCTATACCGACCCTCGAGGTATGATCCATGATGTGTGTTCATAGGATCAATTTCAGTTTACTTGTACATTTTAGTTTTCTTTTACATTCTAGTTGTGCTTGTATTTTGGAACCTTTATTTATTGTACACACCCTGTTTTATATTCAATTTACTTGTGTTCAAATCTTGTTGTGTTCTTCATTTTGTGTATTCAATGGTTATAAAGGAAATTCCTTCTCTGTTTAGGGAATAGCCTTTAGGTGGTAGTCTTTAGCCCCTGGACTAAGGAAGGTGGGCTTGGGGTAGGCAAGTCATTGCCTCGAGGGATGGGTCGTGACAAATTTGTATCGGAGGAGTCGGTTCTACCATAGAAAAATGGACTCCCAGAATTTTAAGGAATTATTGATTAATGTAGTTAGTGAGGTTATTAGTTTAGGGAATCCAGTGTTGTTGTGGCAGCCAATGTTTCCATACACCAGTACCCTAACATTATATTTCTAACTCGGTGCACGAAAACACTTATTGCATATGTGTTTTGAAATGTATTCATTCTGATCTTTTTCAGTCAGCTCAATAGGTATAACTTATTGACTGTGGAACACCTATTTCTTTTCAGGATTCCTCCATGCAGATAGCCAGGTGGGGTTCTGTGTGTAGAATGTGATTAATGGAAATCGTGCGATGAGGCATCGGTGTAGGGCCCTTTATCAGTAGGGGCACCAGTGGAGGCACCATCGGTACAATTACCCATTGGGCCACAGATGCCACCAGCCCTAGAATCAGAGGGTTCATGCTAATTGAGAGAATTGCACAAGTTCCAGTGCTAGAGGCCACCTAGGTCCAGTGTTGAGATGGACCCATAGGTGGCTGAGGATTGGCTGGAGGTCATGGTGAGAGTCTTCCGAATAGTAGTGACATCAACATATCTCATTGTGATCCATGTCGCTAGTCTTCTATAGGAATCAATAGGAAGATAATGGAGGTTGAGGATCCAGGTTCACGATGAGGTGACACTTCTCTAGGTAGATTTTGAGAGACTATTTCATGGAGAGTTTTTCCAAGTGACCCTTTACACAGTGCGCATAAATGAGCTTTTCAACTGCAGTAGGGCAGCATGACTGTGGCTCAGTACTCAGCAAGGTTCACTGACCTCTAATGTTACTCCACAGATATGGTGTGACATCCATTATTCAGGGCCTAGACCTTCGAGCAGGGACTCAGGATGAAGATCAGGGCTTTGATGACTTCTCTCAGCATCCTGATGTAAACAAGGGTGTTAGAGCGAGCCCTCTTAGTAAAGTGTTTTCATGCTGAGCAGTCACCATAATCAAGACCCACCACAATGTGTAACATAGTAGAGTCTTCTATGGCTATCAATAGAAAAATTTAACAAATGTCTAAGAGGCTCGAACCTAGAGGTGAACGAACGCATGATTCAAGGTCGATTGTGCAGGGCACTAGAGATAGAGCTAGTCATGCGAGGATCATGAAATTGCACCAATGTGGCAGTTAGGGTCACATTGATCGTGACTCCCTGACCTGCCATACAGATGATCAGCAGGCAGTTGAAGGACTACCCAGGCAGAGAGAGAGGTTCGACCGAGGAGGTCCATAGAGAGCATCCAGACGTGGCGGAGGAGCTATTTGTGCAACAAGCGGTGGGCGAAGATTCAATATGTTACCACCACCACCACCAAGAAGTCTACCCCGACCACATGGATTAGGTGGAAGGGGTGATCCCAGCTCTAGGTAGCTATGGCTTGCAATCACGGCACTCTAGAGAAGATATGAGGTACAATCTGTGTCTACACCACCTTAGTCGAAGTACTTATAGACACAAGTGTCAGTAATTATTTTACGTCACTTCCCTTGATTGGAGTTCGGAGATTCTAACAGAGTAATTGGGTCAATACATATGGAAAGAGACTCTTATAGTAGATGATTCAATGATAACACACTAGTGCTGGTAGTGTGATCTTACTCTAGGAGACGAGAGATTCGACTGTGATCTCCTAGTAGCACCATTGAGGACATACAACATCATCTTCTGTATGGACGGGTTTTCTACCGTCCATGATCAGATTGACTATATTAAGAGAAAAGTAGAGTGTATCCACAAGTATGGACTAGTTTTACCTTCACTGGTGAGAAGGGATCCTTTTTAGAATAGGATGGACTTACTTGGAGGAGAGTGCAACTGATAACTCATCAGTTGGCTTGCCTTACCCTTGGAGCAGTTGATGTGTGGAGTCCGAGTTATCTGGTGGTGGTGGACCAGTACACAGATGTCTTCCCTGATGATGTTCCAGGTCTACCTCCACACATAGAGGTGGACTTTAATATTGACTTATACCCTAGGATGACACCAATATATACACAAACGGTTCTGATGGCTCACACAGTGTTTCGTGAGCTGCGGGTACAGCTAGAGGACTTGTAGGGAAAGGGGTATATTAGGCCCAATGATTCTCCTTAGGCAGCACCAAATTATTTTCCTAGAAGTTGGATGAGAGATTGAGACTTTGTTTTGACTATCGGTGCCAGAACCAGGTGACCGTGAAGAACAAATACCCACCCCTGAGGATTGAATAGCTCTTTCATCAGCTAAAGGGAGATGAGTGGTTTTTTAAGATAGACCTCAGATCAGGAAATCACCATCTTAGAGTATGAGATGAGGATGTGTAGAAGATTTAGTTTAGATGTCGGTATAGAGACTATGAGTTCATGGTCATGTCGTTCGGTGTGACCAATGCTCCAGTAGAGTTCATGGGACTCATGAACATGATCTTCTAGAAATACCTTGATCGCTTTGTAGTAGTCTTCATCGACGACATTCAGATCTACTCTACTACTGAGGAGGATCATGCCTATAATTTTTAGAGAGTTCTGGACACACTCTGAGAGCTCCAGCTTTATGGTAAGCCATCGAAGTACCAGTTCTAGATCTGAGAGGTTCACTTCCTAGGACATGTCATCTCAGAGGATAGAGTTGTGTTGGATCCAGCAATGATGGGGCGGTAACTTCTTGGGAGCCACCCATGAATGTGGCAGAGGTACGAAGTTTCCTGGGGTTGGATGGATACTACTGGAGGATTGTGCTATATTTATCCAAAGTTTCATCACCTTTATCTACATTGACGAAGAAGGGGAAACCCTTCTTCATGTCAAAGAGATTCCAGTAGAGTTTTCAAGAGCTAAGGCAGAGGCTGACTAGTGCCCCCCATCATGAGGCTTCTATAAGAGGGTGTTTGGTACGTAGTCTACTGGGACACATCAAGGACCGGACTCAGATGTGTCCTAATACAAGAGTGATCAGTTATTTTATGTGGTTCTCAATAGCTGAGATAACATTTGCATAACTATGCTACGCATAACCTGGAGTTAGAAACAGTGGTATTCACCTTGAAGATGTGGTGAAATTACTTGATGGGAGAACATTTTACTGTCTACTCAGACCACAATATTCTCATGTATATCTTCACTCATAAGGACCTGAACATCTGATTGTGACATTGGCTCAGTTCCTCCAGGAACAGGACTTCAAGATTGTCTATACTCTTGGGAAGGGGAATGTTGTAGTAGATGCACTCAGTAGGATAACTGCAATACAACTACTAGGTGAGGTTACTGAGTAGCTGGCCCTTTATGAATATCCTTTGTGGAAAGAGATGGATCAACTTCTTTTTAGTCTCTTATTTTCACTCCCCCACTACTTCAAAAAGTCAGGGAGGCACATATTGGGGACATTGACTGTGAGGCTTGACGTGTCCAGATATCCTCAGGGCAAGAACCTAATGGATTTTCTGAAGGTGCGGAGCTCATCATCCTTTTCAGAGGACGTAACCTGGTACCAGTGTCACTTCATGAGGAAGTTTTGTGGTAGTTCCACACATCCCCTCTAGGAGTACATCAAGGAGTGGTGATGATATACCAGGATCTCCGACGATAGCACCGATGGCTGGGAATGAAGAATGCAGTAGCAGAGTTTGTCTCTCGGTACCACACTTGTTAGCAAGTGATGGCGGAGCGTCAGGTACCAGTAGGATTAGTTCAGTATTTAGTGTTCCCAAAGTGGAAGTGGGATGGGATATCATTGGACTTAATGACAGTACTTCCACGTACATGCAGATTTCATGGTTCATTTGGGGTGTTCATCGACCGACTCACCATGTCGGCCCACTTCCAACTTATTAGAGAGTAGGGTTCAGTAGAGAGATTTGAAATCCTCTATGTGTAGGAGATTGTGTGGCTATATGAAGTACCCTAGATGATGATCTCTGATCGTGATGCATGTTTCACTTCCCATCTATTGAAGGGGATGCATGAGGCTTCTGGGAGGCAACTTCATTTGAGCACCGCCTTCCATCCTCAGACAGATAGACAGACAGATCGGACCATTTAGACCCTCTAGGACATGTTTCCTGCTTTCATCCTCGAATTAAGTCATAGTTGGTAGGATCACTTGACCATGGTAGAGTTTTCATAGAAAAACAGCTATCACTACACCATTTGGATGGAACCATTCGAGGCTCTGTATGGCTGACCTTACAGATCATCTTTGTTTTGGATTGACCTAGTGGAGTCAGCAATTATGGGACAAGAGATGGTACAGGTTACCACAGAGATGGTGCAGATCATCCCAGAGTGGATGAAGTCTTCACAAATCAGGAAGAAGTCTTATGCTGATAGGAGACGAAGACCTCTGGAGTTCGATGATGTAGACCACATCTTTCTACGGGTCTCACCTCGATGAGGATTGTGGAGATTTGGTCGGGGCATCAAGTTATCTCCGAGGATAATCAAACCGTTTCCGGACCTCAGCAGAGTGGGGAGGTGGCATACTATATAGCTCTTTCACCTCACCTGCACCACGTGCACATCTTCTTCGACATATCCCAACTGACGAGATTCATGCATGACCCTTCCCACATCATTGACTGGGAAGAGATAGACACCGAAGATGTGGAAATGTTTACAGAGGTTTTAGTGGAGATTGAGGGTCGATAAGAGAGAGTCCTTCATGGGAAATCGATACCTTTGTGCATGTTCGATGGTAGCATGGGAACATCCAAGAGAGCACATGGGAGTGGGAGGCTCAGATTCGTGCTCAATAATCCCACCTGTTTTCCTAGTTTTGGTAATGTGGCTTTAGGGGATGTAAAGCCGTGAGGTGGGGAGTATGTCAAACCCAAAAATTCCATGTAATTTTTTTTAATTATATGGGAATTTTATGAGTCCGATAAAATTGATAGCGCATGATTCTGAGGCCCGGAGTCTCAGAATGAATTTATGAATGTTTTAATGTATGTTGAGTAAACATGTGAGTGGGATTTTATAACATCTGAACTAGTGTTCAGAATTGAAATCTAAGGACATCGTTGAACTCATAGTGCTGATATGCAATTAAATGATCCTTCACCTCAACCTTAGTATGTCGAGAGTGGAAGATATATTTCCACATTATTTTTGGAAGAAAAAAATTAAATAATTAACATTTTATTTTTCTTTTGAAACACCTCTTGAAATTATGGAGGTGGGGACCACCCGGTCTAGAAATGTTCCCCTATTTGAATTCATGGTGGTGGGGACAACACAAACCCTTATTTATGTTGGAAAAGCTCTCGACTCTTTAATTAATTAATTGTGCCATTTATTTGTGCCAACATTAATTATGCCAACTTAAATTAACTTGATAAACCTATTCTAATTTTTTAGCTCCTCAATATCATGGGGGAAATAATTATCAAAGGGGTGAACTTTGGAGAAACTATTCCTCCAATGAAGAACACCCTCTCAAATGAAGAATGAGGAAGCAACCACGATCCCAGATCGGTAGCGCTTTGCGGATGCAACAAATGTCAAAGTTCTTCAACGACTTCATTTTCTACCTCTCAAATCCTCTAACGAACGACAAGGTAGGGGTGTGATTTGATTTATCTTCGTTAACTTATTTTATGTATAATCTCTCCCCATGATCCACTTACTACAACTCTAACATGGAGGGTGAGGGCCAAACGAACATGGTCCGACCAATCTGCAACCTTTGTGGTTTTTTTATATGTTCCTTGCGACGGAGGAGGACAGTGACTAGTGTAGGGACCCAAAGCTTGACGTACATAGACATTACATTACTTTTATGGAATACTTAATACATAATGAAAATAGACACAGAAGGGTCGTAATAGTTTAGTGCCTTTGGAAACTTGGAAAAATAATCTTCTAAACGTGGTGAAAGATCTTCAAAATCTCCCACAAAGATCTTCCCCTTTTGTTTTGTTACCTGAAACCTTTATTTAAATCTTGGGGAAAAGAAATCATATAAAGGGTGAGATCAAATTCTCAGTTAGTGTAAGCATAGAGAACATAAATCAATCCATAAAAAATTGAATGCAAAAACATGAACATAAAATCTAAACATCAAAATCATGAGCAACGACAAAAATATTGGAGGTACACAAGGCATAGATCATAAATTAACAATAGTCATGAAAAACTAGAATGGTAATAAAACATGTAATTTTGGAATCGATTAAGCACATGTTATGATTTCTAAAGTAGCCAAGGCATTGCTGCAAAGACCATCTTAGTGAACAAAGTCTTTTTCTAAATCGAGTTCACTCCTCGTTTCAGTCCTGTAATACTGAACCGGATTAACTTACCATTCCATCCATGTCTACCTCATGAGATATAAATATTTACCCAATGCATTGGAGGGAGATAAAGGTCCCAACCATCTTATAATGATACCATTATTATGTGTGCCACCAGATCATAAATCATACATCATAGCATAACCCATGTAACAAAAATGGGATTCATAAACATCATGCCATCATAACATAATCCATATAAGATAAAAGGACATCATAAAAATAATTCCATCCTAACATAAACAAATTGATGAAAAAATATGGATAGAAATAGAACCCTGTATTATCTATGATGGAAAATAATTTTGATAAAACACTTGAACTTCATTCTTGAGGAAAATATCCTTTCTACTTCAAAAACATTTTTCCATTTTTAAAATGTCATACAAGTTTAAACAAAAATAAGTTGATTAAAAATAAACTTGAAAACATGTAAAGGATTCTTCATGGAAATAATGTTCTAAAAAATCCATTCAGGCCGTATAAGTTAAAAAACATTATTCTCGTACTTGGGCTAGAAAAGTCAACAAGTAGCTCGTACTAAAAATGACAAAAGATTCCTTTCATATATTTTACTAAAGACTCACTGAAGGGTAAAATTGGATTTAAAAAATTGAAGGAGGATATAAGTAATATTAAATATTGAGGAAACCTGTATGTGGATGATAAATACACCCCAGTAAATACCAAAGTATAAACAATCTCGGATAAAAATGAGATTGTGATATATTCCCTTCCCTTATGTTAGATATGCCTTGTATGTATTCGAACCTCATGTATAATGATTTAAATAATGTTATTGACTTATTACAGAATCATATTAATTGTTATGATATCATATATGGTTCACATATGACTTTATATTACCTGTTATTTTGTAAATTCCATGTTAAAGCACTGTTTTGGGTAAAACGTTTCATTTATCGTACGAGTTTCAACTTATTGTTCTTGATATTATTACTTATATCCTAATTTACTTAATTCAAGAATTAAATATTATTTATATATAATATATATTCATCATATAAATATATATATTATAGATCGATAAATGGAATGAAATACACCATTCATTGAGACGATATGTCGTATGTACACTGTAACGCTGTTTTCGTTTCCTTATAGAATTGAATGGAATTAAGTAGATGACGTACATATATATATATAAATCCAGTACCATTATTATTTCATATATCTCATTATTATTCATTATATATACTTTATAATCTTTCATGAATGGTTAACATGGAGAATGAATCTCATCGCGTCGTGGAGACGGTAGTTAGTACGTACGCACGAGTGATGATATCATTCCCATGATCGTGGAATTGTATTGAAGCGTATGTATGATATTTCAGAATCAATATCACTTTACAAAAATCATATATAGTTATTATTTACACCATTATAATCATCCAAGTAAGGTGGTGTTGGAAAATAGATTACACCACGGCGTGGAGACCGTATTCCGTACGTACACACACACACGGTGATTTCATTTTCCGTAGGATGGATAGATGGTGAAATAGGTTTGTTTCATACATATAATAAAATATCTGTATATGAGTGATACATATGTTATTACTTCATAATGAAACAACTAAATAAGAATAATTAGAAGAAGAGATAATTTTTAAAGGATCGGTAACAGACATTACCTCTTCTTTGAAGCGCCTCTTCTTAACCTCCTCTTAGGGCACTAAAGATGGACATTGAAGAAGACCAGGTCCTCTAGGATGTTTCTAGGGAAGAGGATAAGAGAAATTGGTAGGGGTTGGCCGAGCTACAATGCTCAAAAGGGTGTGAAGTGAAGACGGAAGGGGTGCCCTTTTTATAAGGGAGGAGAGGGGCAACTTTGGAAAAACATAAAATATTATTTTATAATAAAGTCATATTAAGTTTATAATAGCTCAAAATTGATTTATTTCTAAGCTAAATTGGGGATGGGTCAAAATAATTTCATCCAATATAATTTATTCAAGTTTAGGTTTCTATTTTAAACTTATAATTATATTAAACTTTAAGTTAAATAATTTTACTCTTACCGTGTCTTCTTGTTTTTTACACTATAAGGTTAATAAACTTACTATAACAAGCCAAAAAAAACCCCAAGTTGTTTATTATTAATATATATAACCTTATCTAATTAATTTTTACGAACCAAATATTTTTACGAATAAAATTACAATTAATAATATAATATTTGTTTTAAAAACTATTTTATGTCAATTTTGACACTATTTGGTAATTGATTTTTGTGAAAATCATAACAGACTGATTAGTTAGAAATTTTTTTATTAAATCAATACTATCATGTCATATTAACCTATAAAATTAGTTGAATTCATATGAATTCTCAAATTATATTTATTTGGGTATTTGTAACATCAATTATGTCAATATTTCATTAATAAGATAATTACTGCATCATCATTGTGTCACAAATAAATTAAATTCTTTAATGTATAAAAATTATTATTAAAATATAATTATTTAGGAAATCTTTTTAGATTTATAATGAATATTTATAGTAGAATTTATCTTATGTATAACCCTATATTAAAAATGTTTTTTATTAAACATTGATTTTAACTGTTTTAACTATTCTTTAAATAAAATAATATTAAATGTCATAATATAATCCATGTAGACCTAAATGGTCATATTTTATTCCTAAGGTTGTTTTTGGTCTAATTACACTTATCAAATAGAATTAGTACATGTGTTAAGGTAATAATAATATCATTTTTACCCTTTATTATCCTATTTACTTTTAACCGTGGTAAATAAAAGTAAAAAGTTACTATTCACCAAAAATTATTTTCACCTCATTGAACCACATTTTAGTCCATGATATTAACCGTGTCTCTCATAATTTCAAAATTCCATGCATATAAGCGGTAAAATTATGTTTTATGTGAATTTCCAAATTATCCAAGGAGGTGGGTAAAAGACGGTGAAAAGTTCAATAAAATTTTTATATATCTAAAATTATTATAAAATGACACCAATTAATTACATTGATCTTATATAGGTATTATGTAACAATTTCTATCTAAAACATATTTAAATAAAATAAATAATTATTTAAATAAAAAGTCAGTTTTTAAATAGTAAACCAGTATTTTCACTATTCATCAAAAATTGGATGTTTTCAGAAGAAAACCAAAAATTCACCCTAGGCTAATTTCGATATTCCGAATCCAAAAATGAAGTCCATTTTGAAAGGTAAAATTTACAAAATTTCAAAAAGTGGGTATTACTAATCATAACAGCTAGTTTTAATAATATTTTAATAGCATATCATTGTTTAGTGAAACTCAGTATTGCGTACGACGCATGATATCGAGGAAGGTCACGACTGTGTGTAATGCAAGCCATGTCAGGGATGCATGTAGTGCAAGATCCTTTTGGTGTAGCGTACAACACAATACATCAATAAAATTAAAAAGAATATTTTTCATAAGATCTCGGGGTGTTACATTCTACCCCTCTTAAAATTAATTTCACCGTCGAAATTCGTCGGGGTTATAAGTGGTTTACTACATAAAAGTTTCTTTAATAGAAACCCACGTCGTAAAAAGGAATACCAAAACCAATCTTTAAAATCTAATGTATGAAACATAACAGTTACCCAAATTAACAAATCACTGGGTTTCCACATAGGAGAACATAGGTGAAAATATGGATCTGGAAGAGAAATATAACCATCATGTTCTGATGGAGAGTGGTAGAGAACATGGCTATGAAAAATCCAATAATCACAAAGCCATAGATTTGTCATGATCTAAGGTACCATCTGATTCATCGGATATGAGGTCACTAGGAAAACATTTTGGTTTTCAAGATCATTTCTCTAAAGTTCATGAAATTGGAATTAGAAGAAACACTTTCTTGATTTTGGTATAGTCTCACCATTGGTCATTCTTTGGAAAATTTCTACTTCATCACTTAAATAAATGAAGTGAATTTGACATTTGTGAACTGTTAGTAGATCATGTGATAGAATAATGGGTCATTCCATCTGTCTTCAACAAAAGGTTAGAAAAAGTTATCAAAAATACATAAGCCCATTTGTAGTGAGATTAATCATATATGGTTTCTAAATTGGACTTATACATCATATATCATACAGCTTAATATAATAAAGCTGGTTTCTACTAAACAGGGTCTTCCTATAGGCCAGTGGTAGGGGATAAAGGCTTGTCACACTTCAGTTGTGGGTTCGATTCCCACAGCCTTGTCTAATGTGACGGGTTGTCGCCTATCCTATGGGTTGTCCTTTGTCTAAAACAACTTTATTATATCATTCCATTAAAAATATCGAAAAAAAATTCTACCATTAAACAGTTCTATCTGATGTCCAAATTAATCCATTCCAACCATTATGCTTATTGAAAATACTTCTGTCCAATCTCATAGTGTAAAGAAATTGATTAATTGAGAGGTCACATAACAAGTACGTGAATACCACCATTTATCCCCCATATATCATACGCTATATCTTGTTGGTCACATTCAAAACATTCAAAGGCCTTAATCATGTATTCTTTTGAAAAATGAATACCCATTGAACCATAGTGAAAACATGAATGCAGTTAAAAGTTAACACTTTCCACATTCCAAAATCCTCAAAATTCAATTTACTCAAACCATGATATCACTTAGTCCTTATATCAATCATGAGCTCATTAATACTATCAAAAAATTCATTTTCTCCTTATCCCTTCATTATGCACATATTATCTTCTTTCCAAAATATTTGAATCAATTTTCATGGTTACCGATACCATATTATTATAGAAAACCACAATGGACCAATACACAGATATTTAAAAATTCCACAATACTATAAATGAGATTCCATGATACTATTTTAAATCCCATTTCATAAACACTTAATCAATACACTTCTTTATTGTCATACTCAACATCACAAATAGTGATCGCATGTGACTTCCCTTTGTCCTTTTCCTTAAGAGGTTGCTCACGTTGATCATCATTAACCCGTGGATTAGGGCATTTATTAACATAATGCCCCATTTCCTTGCACTTGAATCATTGAAGTGTTGGTGGTGCGTTCTCTGCAGTCTTTTCTTTGTTCACATCACTAGCAATCTTTTTCCCATTACATCGACAATCAACTACTCGATGACCTTCTTTTCCACACATAAAACATTTTCTAGTCCCTTTAAGACAATCTCCATCATGCATCTTTCCAAACTTTGAGCATAAAGAAACATTCATCTTCTTTTCACCATTATTCTGATATTTCTCCTTGAACTCTATCTTTCATTTCTCGTCAAAACCATGAGATGGATATGTTACACCAACTTCCAGTTATACCTTGATAGCACATCACAAAATTTCTTCATAGCTATTGAAGTCTCTTATAGCTAATACTCTTCGATGAATTGGTATTTAGTCACTGAAAAATCAATCAATATTACTTTCTGGTTGGATGATAATTCCAGATGCATAACTTGCAAGTCTTGTAAGATTCACTTCGTATATACCAACAGATTCATCATCCTTCTTCTTATGATCAAGAAACTCATTTTCCATCTCTGTTCGAAGAATACAATGGAAGTACTTACTGAAAAACATGTTCTTGAACTCGTCCTATTCCATGGATACAATTTTATCTTAGTTCTCGTATTTTTAATTAGAGTCCTCCATTGATATGCTTCACCTTCTAAACAGTAAATATCGAGAATGACTTTTTCATTTTCCTAACAGTGAAGTATGGAAAATATCTTTTCAATGGTACTAATCCATTGTTCAGCAAAAAGTGGATCAGAAGACCCTCTGAATGAAGGTGGATGTTTCCTCATGAAGGACTCAATAGAATATTTTTCTCTTCTCTGATCGTTTGGAAATCCATAATGATTTATAGCTTGTGTAAGTATAGAAATAAGATTTTTCACACCATCTCCCATCACATTTGGTTTGTGGGGAGGATAATAATTCCATTGTCCATTACATTTATCAACATAGTTCCTTCAGGTTCTATCCCTTGTCTAAAACCCAAAAAGAATAGTGCGAGAGGCAAAAATCATGTTTGGAAAACAACATAATCAAGAGGGAGTACATTCAATATCTAACATATTAGGTTTAATTCTAATATCGCTACCATAATTATAGGTCTTAAACCTATACTTATAGATATCCTTAGGGACATCCCTAGACATACCTTAGAAATATATCTTGGGTTCTCACTAATGTTTTTGCATCCTAGTTTCCAATGGTTAACTAAACCTTTCCCCTAATACCAACTGTAGATACCCAAAGCATGACGTACATGGACATTACATTACTTTTTTTAGAATACTTAATACATAATGAAAAAATGCACAAAAGGACCATAATAGTTTAGTGTCTTTGGAAACTTGGGAAAATAATCTTCTAATCGTGGGGAAAGATCTTCAACATCTCCCATAAAGATCTTTCCCTTTTGTTTTCTTACCTAAAACATATATTTAAATCCTGGGTAAAAGAAAACATATAAAGGGATATCTTAAATGCTCTGTAAGGGTAAGCATAGATAACATAAAATAATCCATAAACATTTGAATGAAAAAAACATGAACGTAAAATCTAAACATCAAAATCATGAGAAACGACATAAATCTTGGAAGTACACAAGGCATAGATCATAAAGGAACATTAGTCATGATAAAATAGAATGGTAATAAAACATGTAATTGTGTCATCCATTAAACACATGTTATGATTTCCATAGTAGCCAAGGAATTGCTTCCAAGACCATCTTAGTGGATAAATTCCTTTTCTGAATCAAGTTTACTCCTCGTTTCAGTCATGTAACACTAAACCGGATTAACTTAATATTCCAGCCATGTCTATCTCATGAGATATAAATATTTACCCATTGCATTGGAGGGAGATAGAGGTCCCACCCATCTCATAATTATACCATTCTTATGTGTTCCACAATATCATAAATCATACATCATAGCATAACCCGTGTAATAAAAATGGGATTCATAAACATCATGCCATCATAAAATAATCCATATAAGATAAAAGGACATCATAAAAATTATTCCATCATAACATAATCAAATCAATGAAAAAATAGGGATAGAAATAGAACCCTATATTATCTTATTTGGAAAATAATTTTGATAAAACACTTGAACTTCATTCTTGAGGAAAATATCCTTTCGACTTCAAAAACATTTTTCCATTCTTAAAATGTCATAAAATTTTAATAAAAAATAAGTTGATTAAAAAAAATTTGAAAACTTGTAAAGGAATCTTCACGTAAATAATTTTCTAAAAAATCGATTCTCGCCGTATAAGTTATAAAAACATTCTTCTCGTATTTGGGTCGGAAAAGTCAAAAAGTACCTCGTAAAAAAAATGACAAAATATTCCTTTCATATCTTTTACTAAACACTCACAGAAGGGTATAATTGGTTTTAAACAATTGTAGGAAGATATAAATAATATTAAATATTTAGGAAACATGGATGTGGATGATAAATACACCCCCGTAAATACCAAATTATAAACAATCTCGGATAAAAATGAGATTGTGAGATTTTCCCTCACCTTATGTCCGATATGCCTCGTATGTATCTGAACCTCTTGTATAGTGATTTAATTAATGTTTTTGACTTATTAAAGAATCATATTCATTGTTACGATACCATATATGTTTCACATATGACTTTATATTACTCGTTCTTTTGAAAATTCCATGTTAAAGCACTGTTTTGGGTAAAATCGTTTCATTTATCGTACGTGTTTTGACATGTTTTTCTTGATATTATTACTTATATCCTGATTTAATTAATTCTATAATTTCAAAAAATATTTATATATAATATATATTCAGAATATACATATATATATATGATAGATAGATAAATGGAATGAAATACGCCGTTCATGGAGACGGTAGGTCGTTCGTACGCATGAAAGCTGTTTTTGTTTCCATATTGAATTGAATGGAAATAAGCTGATAACATATATATATATATATCATGTATCATTATTATGTCATATATCTCATTATTATTCATTATATATACTTTATAATCATTCATTAATGGTTAAAATGGAGAATGAATCTCATCACGTCGTGGATATGGTAGTCTGTACGTATGTACGAGCGATGATATCATTCCCATGATCGTAGAATTGTATTGAAGCGTATGTATGATATTTTAGAATCAATATAACTTTACAATAATCATATTTAGTTATTATTTACACCATTATACCGATCCAAGTAATGTGGTGGTGGAAAATAGATTACACCACGGCGTGGAGACGGTATTCCGTACGTATGCACGCGCGGTGATTTCGTTTTCTATAGGATGGATAGATGGTGAAATACGGTTGTTTCATTATTATAATAAAAAATAAGTATATGAGTGATAATGATGTTATTAGGTCATAATAATACAACTAAAGAAGAAGAAGTAGAAGAAGAAATAAAGTAGAAAGAATCGGTAACAGACATTACATCTTCTTTCAAGCGCCTCTTCTTAACCTCCGCTTAGGGCCCTAAAGTTGGTCCTTGAAGAAGTCCAGGACCACTAGGATGTTTCTAGGGAAGTGGAGAAGAGAAATTGGAAGGGGTTTTCTGAGAATCAAGGCTCAAAAAGGTTTGAAGATAAGTGGGAAGGGGTTCCATTTTTATAAAGGTGGAGAGGGGCACCTTTGGAAAATCATGAAATATTATTTTATAATAAAGTCATATTCGGTTTATAATAGCTCCAAATTGATTTATTCCAAATATAAGTTGGGGATGGGTCTAAATCATCTCATCAAATAGTATTTAGACATTTTTAGGTTTCTATTTTAACCTTATCATTTAGATTTAACGTTATGTTTAATAATTATACTTTTACCATGTCTTCTTGTTTTCTTACACTATAAGGTTAATAAACATACTATAACAAGTCAAACGAACCCCAAGATGTTTATTATTAATATATATAACCTTATATAAGTCATTTGTCTGATCCTTAGATTTTTAGTTATAAAATAACAATTAATAATTTAATATTTTTTTAAAACCTATTTTATATCAATTTTGACACTATTTGGTAATTGATTTTTGTGAAAATCATAACAGAATGATTAGTCCAAAAAATGTTAATTAAAATAACACTCACATTTCATATTAACCTATAAAATTAGTGTAATTCATAATAAGTCTCAAATTACATTTATATGGGTATTTATAACATCGATTATGTCAATATTTCATTAATAAGATAATTACTGCATCATCATAGTGTCATAAATAAATTAAATTATTTAATGTATAAAAATTATAAATAAAATAACATTATGTATGAAATCTTTTTATATTTCAAATTAATATTTATAGTCGAATTTATCTTATGTATAACCCTATATTAAAAACATTTTAGTTATTAAACTTTGATTTTAATTATATTAACTATTCTTTAAATAAAATAATATTAAATGTCTTAATCTAATCCAATTGGACCTAAATGGTCATATTTTATTCCCAAGGTTTTTTTGGTAGAATTAAACTTATCCAATAGAATTAGGACATATATTAATATCATTTTTACCCATAATTACACTATTTACTTTTAACCGTTGTAAATAAAAGTAAAAAGTTACTATTCACCAAAAAATATTTTCATCTCATTGAACCACACTTTATTCCTTGATATTAAAAGTATTTCTCGGATTTTCAAAATTCCTTGCACAGAACCGGTAAAATTAAGTTTTATGTGAATTTCCAAATTCTCCTAGGAGGTGGGTAAAAGACGGTGAAAAGTTGAATAAAATTTTTATATATCTAAAATTATTATAAAATGGCTCCAATGAATTAAATTGAACTTATATAAGTATTATGATTCAATTTTGACCTAAAGTAAATTTAAATAAAATAATAATTATTTAAATAAAAAATCGGTTTTTAAATAGTAACCTAGTGTTTTCACTTTTCTTCAAAAATTGATAGTTTTCAGAAAAATACCAAATATTTACCCTAGGCTAATTTCGATATTTCGAATCGAAAAATGAAGTCCATTTTGAAAAATAAAATTTACAAAATTTCAAAAAGTGGGTATTACAATTCATAATGGCTAGTTTTAATAATATTTTAATAGCATATCGTTGTTTAGTGAAACTCAGTATTTCATACGACACAAGATATCGAGGAAGGTCGTGATTGCATGTAATGAAAGCCTCGTTAGGGATGCATGTAGTGCAAGCTCCTTTTGGTGTATCGTACAACAGAAGACATCAATTAAATTAAAAATTATATTTTTCATAAAATCTTGGGGTGTTACAACTAGTACCAGAGACTGGTGCTGGTATGACTCCTGAGCGGTGACCGACAAACCAGCAGGCCACGAAGATGGTGGTGGCCCAACCGCTCCGCTGGTAGAGGTACACGACCTATCAGCCTCAGTGGAGCGGAGGCGATGGCCAGCATAAGCCAGCAGCATGAAGGGGAGGTGTCGACATGCAGGAGCTGTGTCATGAAGCTGTGGCGATGAATGAGGGAAGCCGACTCACTATCAGCTTCCGGTGGGGGCGAGACATGTGATCGCGCCCTGGAGGAGGGATGTCCATTTATCCAGCCACTGGTGGCCTAGCGGGCTGGACCCGGGTCGGGGCAGGTTAACCAAAACCGGGTCAGGTTGGCCCTAGCCAAGTCGGACCAGAGCCGAACCATCTTTGACCCTTTTTGTAATTCCCCGACCCCAGTTACCCAGAGTCCGTGAATTATTTTAACACATTGACATGTTTACAAGGAATCAAGTCCCGAAGGACATATTAGTTTAGCAGTCTTGGATAATATATTACATACGTGAACGTTACATTACACTTTCTAACATGGATCACAAAAAAATAATCCATTTAAATTGCCACCGTTCCCTTAGCTTAACCATACATCTCAAACATAAAACACTTCATGGAATCCTTGGAAAAAATAGAACTTAGAAAGGGGTGACCTCATGTGCTCAGTAATAATAAAAATGTAGCAGAAACATTCATAAATAAGCATAAAAATTTAAAGGAATTTATAAGACTAAAAAAATGCCTTTTAAACATGATCTTCAGCATAATATGGAAAAAATAGAAGCAAATTATTCCATTTACTTATTTAAATAGATATTTTACTAGTAGAATAATCACATGCCATATCAATAGCCACTTTCAAAATGAAGGAATGCATAATGCTAGATTTTCATAACTACATAGTCAAGGCCTTGTTCTATGGCTACAAATAAGAATTTTCCAAGGCCTTGTTCTAAGAAATTAGTTTGTCTCAAGAGACCAAACCATGCATTGAGGGGCTATAGTAGGCTCCACCCATCACTTACTAAGTCCAATGCATTCCTCATATGAAAAGGATAAACATAACAAAAATATTCGTATTAAAACATTAATATGAAATCTCAATACATTATCTATAAACCATGAATGGTATAAAAATAACAAATCTATATTTAAACATATCAGAAAACCTTGAATAAAGTATGGAAGATTTTTGTCATAATAAATCAACTTCAAACATGTTTAAAATAAATCAATGGATGTTGACATAGATGAAAATTATTTGTAAAACACATTGAGATAACTATTCATTTTTCATGAAAACATTTAATAGTCACGCAATTTATAAAGGAAGAAATTTAAAAAAATTGTTGAATCTCTATGTCCAATACCACATTGAATCATTTTACAGTAATTAACATTTTAAAAACATTCATCTCCATATAAATAAATCCTTAAACCCCATTTTGAAATCCTGGAAATTAATGCGAATGATTTTGAAGAATAAATATTTTAAAATTTTAAAATGATGTTTTAGTAAAACAATTATTATAAAAAGAACCCCTTTGAAAAATATTTTATGAAACATGGATATGGATAATAAATATGTCCTAGTAGATACTAATATAAAAACATCCTCAGATAATAAAGAGATTTTGAAATTAACCCTTACCTTGCACTTTCCTTTGGTAGAGGGTACGTTTAACCTTATGTATAATTACCATAGTATGTTATTAAATTATAAAATAACCACATTCATATTTATTATATCAGACATGATTAATTTCTGAATTTATAATACACATTTAATAATTATTTCCATGTTAAATTAACATTTCAGGTAATAATGGATTTCTTTATTGTAAGTGTTTTAACTTGTTATTCTTGATACTATCATTTAGATAATGATTTAAATACATCCAGAATGTAAAACATGATTTATATAATATATATATATATTGAATATAAATATGTATAATACACACATATATATATGAAATAGAAAACACTTTTTATGCAGAAGGCAGACCGTACGTACGCATAAACCCTATTTCTGTTTTGATATCGTATTGAATGGCAGTATGTGAATGAGAAAAATGTAAACACATACATATATATATATTTCCAGTATAATTATTATTTCATATATTACATACTTATTAATAATATTAATTTTTATATTCATCGTTGAATGGTGAACGTGGAAATGAATCTCATCGCAGCATGGAGTAGATAATCCGTACGTACGGACGAGCAACAATATCATTATTTTGATATTAAAATAATATATAATTGGATGTTATATCATATATAAATAATCCTTATAATTATATATTTATTATCTACATCAATTAGACTTAATTATTATACCCATCCAAATAATAATGTATTGAATAACAATTACACCACGACGTAGAGACGATAAGCAGTAAGTACACACATACGGTGACATGTCATTCAAATGATAGATAAAATAATATATATTGTTGTAACATGTTCATAATAACACCACACTATATAGAAGATACTGGAGTTATTATTTTCGAATGGAAACAAAACATAAAGAGGATGTGGAGGAAGAAAGGAACTTGAAAGATGTGATGAAATATTTTGCATCTTCTTCGTGTTTGGTCTTTTGATTTGATCAAAAGGGCTCCTTTAGATTGATGTATGACTAAAGGAAGGCCTCTATGATAAATGGAGGACAGTTGAGAGGATATTTTTTCAGGGGTTGGCCCAACCAAATGGCTTTGGAGGTGAGAATTTGAGAGAAGGGGAAGTTCCCATTTATAAGAGCGGTGAGGGGATCCTTAGGAAAAACATAAAATATTATTTTATAATAAATTCATTTTTGGTTTCTAATGGCTCTAAAGTAAATTATTTAAAGGATATGGTAAGGAGGGGTCTAAAACCACTCAACCAATACGTTTTTGATATGTTGGGTTCACTATATTAACCTTATATTTTATATTTAACTTTTACTTAAATAGTTTTACATTTACCATGTCTCCTTGTATTTTTATATTATATGGTTAATGAACATAATATATACATCCATGAGAACCCAAAGAGGATAATTAATGATACAAAAATCATTATATATGTCTTTTGTCCTATCCTTAGATTTTAAGGAATAGAATATCATTTAATAATATAATATTTGTTTTAAAAACTCTTTTATGTCAATTTTGACACTGTTTGGTATTTTGTTTTTTCTAAATCCGTAAAAGAATTATTACTTCGAAAAAATATTATCTAAACAACTCTATAATGTCATTTTAACCTATAAAATTAGTTTAATTCAAAAAAGAGTCTGAAATTACATTTATTTGGATATTTATAATATCAATTATTTTAATCTTTCACTAATATGGTAACTACTGCATCATCATTGTGTCATAAATAAATTAAATTATTTGTTGTCGAAAAATTATAAATAAAATACGATTATGTAGGAAATCATTTTATCTTTCGAATTAATATTTATAGTCTAATTTTCTCTTATGTACAACCCTATATTAGAAATGTTTTATCTTTTACACTTTGATTTTAACTATTTTTGACTCTTCTTCAAATAAAATAATAATAAATGTCCTAATCTAATTCTTGTGGGCCTTAATGATAATATTTTATTCTTAAGGTATTTTTTGTCACAATACACTTATACAATAGAATTATAACCTATGTTAGGGTAATAATAATATCATTTATAACCTTAATTACCCTATTTACTTTTAACAGTGGTAAATAAAAGTAAAAAGTTACTATTTACCAAAATTATTGTTATCTTATTGAACCAAATTTTACCTAATGATATCAACCGTGTCTCTCGGATGTTTGAAATTCAATTTATAGAAGCAGTAAAATTAAGTTTTATGCAAATTTACAAATGCTCTTAGGTGGTGGGTAAAAGAAGGTAAAATTTCAATAAAAATTTTATATATCTAAACATATTATAAAATGACTCCAATGAAAAACATTGAACTTATATAAGTATTATGTATCTATTTTGACCACAAAAAATTTTAAATGAAATAAATAATTATTTAAATGAAAAGACGGTTTCAACCAATGACACAGTGTTTTCACTATTCATAAAAAATTGTATGTTTTTAGAAACATACAAAATAATAACCCAAAGATATTTTTGATATTACAAATTCAAAAATTAAGTCTATTTTACCAATTTAAAAACATATAAATTACATTTATTATTTTAAAATTAATTTTTATTGTAAATCTAAAAAGCGTATTTTTAAGAAGTAATAACTATCAAATGATTGACACTTGTTTATGTCCAATTTCAATGTGAAATTACTTACAATTGCCAGAAATGGATTAAATTGTATAAATATAATATATTTATACTTCCAAACCATTAAAATTTAAAATTTAACACTAAAAATTATTTTGATTGAAAAAGTTGTTTTCAGTTAAAATATAGTATTTTTCACTATTCACCCAAATATGAATGTTATCAGAAAAACAAAAACAATTTACTGAAAGTAAAATCATAGGCCCCAATTCTAAATAAGATGTTTATTTTTCAATATAGAATATATTAAAGTTTCAAATATTGGATTTAAAAATGTTTCTCCTTTAAAAGGTGGTAAAATTTAATTTTTTTAAAAATACTTCTTTTATCTAAAAAAATGAATTTATTCATACATTATGTCTAAAAAACTCATAATATGGATACTAAAATTATAAGGATTATATATATTTCAAAATTTATTTAATACTATTCATAATAGTTTTTGAACGACTAGTTTGGTAAGTCGTGGTGCGCTTGAACTCGGTGTTGCATGTAGTGCATGTTATTGAATTATTTTGAAGAAATAACATACTATGAAATATTGGGGTGTTACCTTTTCCCCTCATTAAATAAATTGAGTCCTTGAAATTTGAATTTTATTTTTTGAGAATAAAAGGTTGAAAATAGGAAATACCTTTGTGGGAAAACCCACATCCGAAATTGTGTTAATAAAATTTATTCTTAATAAGGGGAAAAGGGAAATGAAAGGGTCACCCCAAAATTAATATATTGATTAGAAGAACATTGGTAGAAATTTGAGAAACATAATTGAAGAAAAAATGAAAATATTTACAGGGAGTGATTGAGGTCATCAATCACAAACAAGTGTAAAATTGAGGGCCTCAAATCCATCAATCTATGATGATTTGAAATACCATCGGTTCAACAAAACATAAGATATTATGATAACACATTTTGGTTTTAAGATCCCTTCCCTAATGTTTAATAATTAATTTACCCATAGAATAAGAGGGACAATATATATATATATATATACTTGACAAGTAGTGTTTCATCCTTCAACTAATTCCTACCACAAACTCATCTTTCACACCAAAATATTTTAAAAAAATATTATATTTATCCTAATCGTATATGGTTACAATAAAATGAATTTATAATACACCTATCAGACCCTTAAAAAACTACATTATATAATCCAGGGATTTCACGTAGTCCAGTGGTAGGTGATAAATCCCAATCGCACTATGGTTCTGGGTTCGATTCCTGCAGCATTGTACGATGCGACGGGTTGTCACACGGTTTGCATGTTGACCTTTTAATAAAAATCCAAAAATAACCATAATAATCGTATCCAATATTAAACTTAATCCATTCCAACCTTTAGAATTATCCAAAATACTTCTATCAAAACTCATAGTCCAATATTTATAAGAAAGGTAAATAGAATGAAGATCCTTTTTCCACATAATAACATGTGAACACCTTCATCATGTATTATTTTAAAACATGGTAACACCCTAAATTACCATAAAAACTCATTGATTATATTCATACTCCCGTATCCAATATATAATACTGAATATATTCTTTATATCTAAATTTTTTGAATATTCCAACAATGATGAAATAAACCGACTATTAATCAGTTACAAGGAAGTCAAGAATATACAATATAATTTAACAAAATCAACCATATCTAATCCCAAAATTATTACCCTAGTATCCAGACCATATAATCTTAAATTCCCAAAGAAATAGTACTACAGTATAATCCGTATTTATTTCCATAATTCATATAACCAGTACATCGTTGATACAAAACTCAAATGAAACAATACTTTAATAACAATATAAGAACACTTAATCATTCCTCTTCATATTCGGAAGTATCATAAATTCATTATTATCCAATAGCTTAATTTGGGGTATAATCAGATGTTTTGGACATTGATTCGCATAGTGACCCAACTCCTTGTAGATGAAACATTGTACACATGAAACCTATTTATTATCTTTGTAATAACGTACTTGGTGTCCTTTTTACCCACACCAAACTCTCTTTCCTGTCAAGCATTTACCAAGGTGATTATTTCCACAATTATCACATATGGGAAAATTCTTCTTTCGCTTCTACCCTTTATCCATATTTCCCTCAACCATCCTTTTTTTCTATGTCTTCCCATCAAAGCCATTGGACTTAGAGAAATCTTTACAAATCTTATTAATACATGATAATATTTCTTCATATATTGAGAATATGAGGGAGACTATTTCCCTTCAAAATATTGGATTAATACCATGAATGTTATAATCCTTCTTACTCTTTGGAACATATGTATTTCTGGAGTTCACATTCCTTCTACTAGGTGCCATTTCTAAACAATGGCATAGACTAGGTCAGTTTATGAATCACAATGAATAATTCCAAACTTGTAAAATACCTAATGAAAATTGAACGTTTTATAGATATAAACCATAATCATTAAAATGTTTATTTGTGGAAGTATTTTCTCCTAAATCCTTCATAATGGCTTGTAATGAAAATGTGAATTATTCTAAGAAAATCTTTGGTGAGTGTCCTAGCCATGAGTAAAACAAGTCCCGTTTTCGTGCACTAGTTCCGGTTTGAGTCTAGGTTAATGCGGTATTTTCAGGTTCTACCCCAAGGTACATCTGTGCTAGATCTTCCTCTACATGCTCCTTTCCAGACAGGGATGTGTTTCTTGGAAAACTCACAAAATATCTACATTATAAAAAATTCTTGGAAGTTTTTCTATACTAATCCTCAAATTCTATCTTAGGGTAATGTGATCTAATCAGAGTTTATCTTAATATAGTTTCCAAGTTTATTGTTAAAATTCTATGATACCAACTGTAACACCCCAAAACCAGTTACACAGAATCGGTGCATTATTTTAATACATTGGCATGATTACAAGGAATCATGTCCTGAAGCACTGACCAGTTTAGTAGTTTTGGAAAATATATTACATACATTAACGTTACATTACACATTTTAACATACAACACACACAAAACAATCCTTTGAAAATTACATTATTCCCTTAGCGTAACCCTTCAACTCCAACATAAAACACTTCTTGGAATACTAGGAAAAATAAAACATAGAAAGGGGAGAGATCAGGTGATAAGTAAGGATAACAATATAGTGGACACTTTCATAAATAAGCATAAACATTTAAGGAAATGTATAAGACTTACTGAAAACAATTTTAAATGTAAACTTCAACATAATATGGAAAAGATAAAATCAAATAATTCTATTTACATATTCACAGGGATATTCTACTGGTCGAATAATCACATGAAATATCGATAGCCACATTCATAATGATGGAATGCATAATGCCAAACTTTTATAACCACATTGTCATGGCCATTTGACAGGACTAAAAATAATATATTTTCAAGGACATGTTCCAAGACACTAGTTTATCCCATGAGACCTACCGATGCATCTAGGAGCTATAGTGGGATACACCTATCACTTACTAAGTCCAAATAATTCCTCATATAAAAAATTTAAACATAACATAAACATTCGTGTTAAAAATAGAATACAGAATGTCAATACATTATCCATAAACCATGAATGGTTTAAAAATAACACATCCACAGTCAAAAAAATCTCAAAAACATCAATATAGTATGAAATATTTGTATCATTATAAATCAACTTCTAAATGTTTAAAATCCATGAATGGATGTTGACATTGATGAAAATGATTTGTAAAAATCTTTGAGATAAATATCCATTTTTCGTGAAAAAAATTAAAAGTCACACAATTTAGGAAAGATGACATTTAAAGACATTTTTTAATCAAATTATCCCATACCACTTTGAAACTTTTTAATGGAATTAACATTTTAAAAACATTCATGTCCATATGAATAATTCCTTAAAAACTATTTTGAAAATATGGACATTAATGACAATGATTTAGAAGAATAAATATTTAAAACATTTAAATTGATTTTTTAGTAAAAAAAAGTCTTTTACAATGAATCCCTTTGAAAACTCTTTTATGAAACTTGGACATGGATAATAAATATGTCCCAACAGATACTATTGTAAAAAAAACCTCGGATAATAAAGAGATTATAAAATTAACCCTTACATTGCACATTCCTATGGTCGAGGGTATGTTTAACCACTTGTATAATGACAATAGTATGTTATTTAATTTTAAAAGAACCATATTCATATTTATTATATCAAACATGACTCATTTATGACTTTATACTACCCATTTAATAATTATTTCCATGTTAAATTAACATTTCAGGTAATAATGGATTTCTTTATCGTACATGTTTTTACTTGTTATTCTTGATCGTATCATTTAGATAAAAAATTAAATACATCAATAATGTAAATAAATTATATATAATATATATTTAAAATACAAATTTGTATAATACATATATATATAAATGAAATGGAAAGTAACGTTTTTGGAGACGATAGGTTGTACGTACTCCAAAATGCTATTTCTGTTTTCATATCGTATTGAATGGAAGTAAGTGAATGAGATAAATATAAAGAAATATAGATAGATATATATATATCTAGTGTAATTAATATTTCATATATTACATACTTATTAATTATATTTATTTTTATAGTTATCGTTGAATGGTGAACTTGGAAATTAATCTCATCGTGTCGGGGAGACGGTAATTCGTACGTACGTACGAGCGACAATATCATTCTTTTGATATTAAAATAATATAGAATTGGATGGTATATCATATATACATAATAATAATCATGTTATATTTATTATTTACATAAATTACACATCATAATTTTACCCATCAAAATAATAATGTATTGAATAACAATTACATCACAACGTGGAGACGGAAAGTCGTACGTACGCACGTATGGTGACATGTCATTCAAAGGATGGATATAAAAATGAATTTGGTTGTACAAAATTAATAATGACATCATATTATATAGATGGTACTGGATTTATTATTTTATAATTGAAAAAAAGTGGAAGTGGAAGAAGAATGGAACTTGATAGAGGAGATGAAATATTTTACCTCTTCATGGGATTTTGCATTTTGATTTGATCAAAATGGAGCTTTAAGTAGGCATTCTGGGAAATGAAAGGCCTCTAGAATGAAGGTAAGATAGTTGAAAGGATATTTGGGCTAGGGTTGGCCGATCTAAATGCCTTTGGAGGTGTGAATTTGAGAGAAGATGAAGTTTCCTTTTATAAGAGGGGTGAGGGGAACCTTACGAAAATGTTAAATTATTATTTTATAATAAATTTATTTTATGTTTCTAATGTATCCAAAATAAATTTTTTAAAGCATAATAAGGGTATGGGTTGAAAAACACTCATCCAATAATATTTTGACTAGTTTGGGTCACTATATTAACCTTATCTTTTAGGTTTTACTCATAGTTAAGTAGTTTGACATTTACCATGTCTCTTTGTATTTTTATATTATATGGTTAATCAACTTACTATATACTATTGAGAGAACCCCATGTGGTTTATTAATGATATAACAATCATTATATAAGTTTTTTGGCCTAGCCTTTGATTTTTTTGTATATAATATCAATTAATAATATAATATTGGTTTTAAAAACTCTTTTTTGGCAATTTGGACACTATTAGTTATTTTCTTTTTTCTAGATTCATAAAAGCAATATTAAAATAAACAAAATTCATCTAACCTACCTAAAATTTATGTTTATCCTAAAAAATTAGTTGAATTCATAAAAAGTCTCAAATTACATTTACTTTGATATTTATAACATAAATTATTTTAATCATTCATTAACAAGGTAATTACTGCATCATCATTATGTCATAAATAAATTTATTTATTTAATGTCTAAAATTATATAAATAAAATACCATAATTTAGGAAAAAAATTATCTTTCTAATAAATATTTATAGTCGAATTTATATTATATATAAACCTACATTAAAAATAATGTAATCATTAAAATTTGATTATAACTCTTTTAACTATTCTTTAAATAAAATAATAATAAATGCCTTAATCTAATCCAAGTTGACCTAAAGAATCATATTTTATTCCAAAGGTTTTTTTGGTCGAATTACACTTATCCAATAGAATTAGGTTATGTGTTAGGGTAATAATATTTTCATTTCTACCCTAAATTACCCTATTTACTTTTAACCGGGTATATAAAAATAAATAGTTATTATTCACCAAAAATACTTTATATATTATTGAACCACATTTTACTGACTGATATCAACTGTGTCTCTCATATTTTTGAAATTCAATTCACAGAAGAAGTAAAAATATGTTTTATGGAAATTTGAAAATGCTTTTATGAGGTGGATAAAAGACGGTAAAATTTCAATAAAATTTTTATATATCTAAACTTATTATAAAATTACTCTAATTAATTAAATTGAACTTATATTGGTATTATATATCTATTTTGACCTAATATTAATTTAAATTAAATAATTATTTAATTAAATTGATAGTCGGTTTTAACCAATAACGCAATGTTTTCACTATTCATCAAAAATTGAATGTTTTTAGAAACATACAAAGAATTAACCCTAAGATAATTTTGATATTTTGAATTAAAATATAAAGACTATTTTACCAAATTCAAATCATATAAATTTCATTTATTAATTTAAAATAAATACTCGTTGTCAAAACTAAAAATGGTATTTTTAATAAATTAAAACTATCAAAAGATTCACACTTGTTTATGTCTAATTTCAAAGTCAAATTACTTAAACTGACCAGCATTGGATTAAATGATTAAAATACAATATATTAATAAATCATAACCATTAAAATTTATAATTTAAAACTATAAATTATTTTTATTAGAAATGCTGTTTTCAGTTAAAATACAGTATATTTCACTATTCACCAAAATATGAATGTTATCAAAGAATCACCAACTATTTATTGAAACTAAAATCTTATGTCCCGATTCTAAAAAAGAATTTTATTTTTCCAAATTGAATATATAAATGTTTCAAATATTGGATTCAAAAAGGGTTCACCATTAAAAGGTGGTAAAATTGGTTTTTTTAATATGCTTCTTTTTTCGGAATATAAGGTGTTTGTTCTTACATTATGTCTAAGAAACTAATAATATGGATTCTAAAATCATATAAATTATATAAAGTTCAAAATTCTGTTAATACAATTCACAAAAGCTTTTGAACGACTAGTTTGGTACGTCTTGGGGTTCTTGAACTCGATGTTTCTTATAATGCAAGTTATTGAATTACATTAAAGAAATAAAGTACTATGAAGTCATGGGGTTTTACAATTTTCACTCTTTAATCAATAACATGAGCTATGGGAGTTCATTTAACGAACCGTATATGGCACCAGAATCCATGGATTGAGAATGTCCTTTTGTTATACCACACATGAGTTTTGAATAATGTTGGGGTATAGCCAGGTTGGATTGAACACGAATCCAATGGAGCCCTCAAGACTAAAAGTCTAATAACATACAGACGAAGCATCTGATTGATGCACTATCTATGGCATTGAGACACCCATCATGGGTCGGTCCTTTGGGATACATTTTCGTGGGACTTCGTGGTAGTTAGAGTATTAACCTGGTGCTTGAGGGGCGAACACTACTCAAATCAAGGGAGCTTAGTGCGGGAACCTAGTAGCTGGATGTAACCTGAGAAAAGGATCTTCTGTGGTTTTGTGTTTTGGGATCCTACGAGGGTGTGTGTTCGAGATTCTCAATTGGATCTGATCTAGGACTTCACATGGGACTACTCTAGGATTCTACATGGGTCTGTTGTACTAGAATCCTATGTGGGACTAATGATTTAAAATCCTATGTGGGTCTTCCTCTTAAAAGAGTTTAATGATTCAATATTTATATCTAATCATATTTACTATCATACGTATGTTATACCTGGTGTGAGATATGTCTTTACCTATATGGAAATCATTTGTGTGGAATATCATTGTTTTACTTACCTTCTTGGTGATATCATTGTTATATTCTTTTATGTGGTGTAACTTTATTGTTCTTAGCTTCATGGTGGTTACCTTCGTGGTATTTTTCATTCATGGAATAGTTATACTTTGGCTAAGGATGGGGGCCTTGTGTTTCCTCATGAATGATATGGGTATAATTGATAACTTAGGTATAAGCCCATACATATACCTAAGAAGGTTTTTCATTTGTTTTAATGAATTTTGGGTTAACCTTTTTTGATTTTGTGAGACCTTCGAAGGTATCGGGGTCCCTGTTGAGTATCGTTATACTCACCGTTGCATGGGAAATTCCTGAACCTTGTTTTTTTGGTGTAGACGACAGACATCGCTGACTGAAGATGTGGGTACCGGGAATGGAGGCAGCTCGAAGGTGGACCTTAGACGAGGTGTACAACAAAGAAGACAATTCCACAGTTGTACCAACCCATCATGTAGGATCTCTGGCGGGTGTTCACAGGAGCTGTTTCAGTTTACTTGTATTTTCTATTTTCTTGTACTATCAATTTGGGCTTGTATTATGGCACCTTTTTTTCTTACTATACCCGCCATGTTTGTTATACATTTCACTTGTGTTCATATCTTACTATGTGCATGGTTGTATGAGTATACAGGTTATTAAGGCATTGACTTCCCGGTTTAGGCAATACGCCTTTCGGTGCTAGTCGCCAGACCCTGGCCTATGGAAGGTGGTCTTGGGTCTGTCACGGTATTGCCCCGTGGGACATGTCGTGACTTGATATATTATATTATATTTTGTAATAATTTCACTGCTTATGATATCATATTTCTAAAATCATGGAACAAAATAAATCTAAATCATATTTCATTAAATAAAATATCATATCCATTCTTTAATAATTTTAAGAATGAATTCATGAATTAAACAATAAATAATTTATTTGATACCATTAATGGGTTTAGTGGGATGAAATAAATATTATTAAAGTAGTTGAAGACTTAAATAAACCTTAAACAAAGATATCCACACATTAAAACCAAAACCACATGTTCATTTTAATTAATAACATGTTCAATTTACATAAATTTTAGATTAATCTACCATCATCTACTAGGATCATTATCAATATCACTAATAATCAACCAAAAAGATCATTTTTACATTGTGTATCAAAGTGTTAATGAATTTCATGATTCTTGTGTTGGAACACCATTATTTAAATGGTATTATAGTAACCCTCCTAAAAATTAGAAAAGAGAATAAAACATTGGGGATAATTGATAGAATAAAACATATATATATAATTCTAATGGTTTTTAGTATATTTATATATGCCTAGGGGATTATGCCTAGTCCTTTATAGAATTTAATAAATGTAATGAAATTTTCATGTAATTCTTTTGGTTGTAATCAATTTCTAACCCTTAGATAATAATAAATGGATTTATAACATAAATATAATTATCCAATTGTATCATATATTTTATATATTAAACATTTATAATTAATAATAACCGTATGTGGAAGATTCCAATAATGAACCCTACTCCATAAATGCAGATCTAGTGCCTTACTTTATTTCATTGTGCATATATTCAAAGGGTAAAATCTAAAAGGATGAATAAGTTTTTCATTTCTTGAGAATGATACACATACATGAAACCTATTCTACAATGGGAATAGAAAATAAAACATGATTCATAATAATAGAAAATGAATACCATCCTTGAAAACTCATTCAGATATTTCTTCTTCATATCATAGGGAACACAAACAAAATTTGGGTTATCTCAAATGATCAGTAAGGTTTAAGTACAGAAGAAGTGACATTGAATCAATAAGCTTCATAAACAAGGGAAGAAGAATAGCTAAACACAAATTTCATTTAAATTACATTATTATCATGAAAAGATAATGCATATTAAATATGGAATGGTAAATAACTGAACACACATTTGATTTAGTCAACAAATAAGAATGAAATAAATCAATAGATATTATGATAGATATAATTTAATAGATACAAATAAATAAATTTATTTTCAACGAATTAAATCTTTATTTATTAAACATCATGAACTTAGGAATCATGATACCTTTACCTTAAAGACCATTCACAATATGGTTTACAACTAAAGTTAGAAACATGTTTGCATTAGCCACCTCATTTGTCTCATTAAATATTATGATTCATCAAGTGGATATGTATTTCTGACCCTCATCCATCATAGCAGGTCCAATTCAATCCCCACATTTCTAAATTTTTATTTAACTGATGAATCAGTATGCCTTATCGTCAAATATATGTATTGAGTAAAGAATAAAAAATTATCAATATTTCACCAGTTAATCAAATAAATTTCAAAGTAAAAAAGCACCAGTAAAAATTGTATACATTTTAGGAAATATTCATATACATAATACAATTATATGGATATTTAATGTAATTTTAATTTATGATAAAAAATGACCACAAAATAGAATGTTAACAATCAAAAATTAATTGAGATTCAAAAATATCTTTTACCAGTTATAAATTTTCATACCAAATCCCCTTGAATGAAATAGTTTAAATTAAAACAAAAACTACCAAGATTTATGTATGAATCATGATGTTACATTTCAATGGTGAATTAAATACACCATAAATAAAAAATTAGGTGCATGACATTATAATAATCCCTAATTAAGTGAAATTGAGTGGAAGTCCCTTACGTTGAATCTGACTTGTCACGTACGTTATTTATCGACCTGAACAATAAAATTATGTTAGTTATTTACATTATTATTAAATTTTTTAATGTTTATTCTCCATTTTATTTCACTTATTACCACGTAATATAAAATTACTTAATCAATTAAATTTATGTCGGGGTTTTTTGATGATTTATGACTTATGTGTCAAAAATGACTTTAGATGGAGACTATTGGTCTACTAGGTCATTATCAAAACATATCAGGAATAATAATCATAACATAATTAAAATATTTATACATAAATTATACTTTTAATACGAATAATAAAATATGATTTTGAGGATTGAAGTATGTTACGATCATGGAGACGGAAGGTCATATGTACGCATGAGTAACATTTCCCTTTCTAAACGATTAGTATGAAAATAAGGTAAGATGTAATATTACATTAAATAATGATAATAATATCACAAATAACATATTATTTATTTAAATATTCTTATATATATAATCCATGTTGTGTGTTAATGAAAATATAGTCACATCAGTTTGTGATGGTGGTAGTCCTCACGTACATGAATGTCTTTACTATCTCTTAATGAGTGAAAAGATAATAAATAAAAGGATATATTATCACATAATAATGATAATTATGTAATTAATGTCATAATTATTTAATTTATATAACATATCTTCATTGAAATTGTACTTATAGTATTCCATTTAAAGCGTTAGTGAAATACGAATCACATCGATTCATGAGATGGTTGTCTGTTTTACACACGTGCGACATTATCGTATCCACTAGAAAAAAATGGAAAATAAGAATTTATATATTATATATTTATTTCAAAAGAGTTATTATGTTATTAATATAATATATTTTATTTATATACATCATCATTCCCAATCATGAGGGTGTCAATGGAAAACATGTCACATTGGTTCATGAGGCGGTAGTCCACCGAACTCATGAGGGGTGTTATAATTTCTCATTGGAAGGAAGAGGATATGGATATAGGTCATTAACATAACATAATAACATCTTTATATATTTAATACAATTTTTTATTATATAATAATAAATTGACATGTTTTTATGGAGATTGGTGAATAAATCAAACTAAAATGTCTAGTTAAGACTTTTTTCTCATCTCAAACCTCCACTTTAGGATTATAACTATAGTATTCCTAAAATGTATCTCTAAAAAAGGATTATATGATGATTTTAATTTTACCCTAGTAAAAAAATTTCTATAAAATATATTTTAGGAAAAATTGAGGTTCTCTAAACAGTTTTCATTTTAGTTTGACCCTGGTAAACAAATTTTTACCTAAACAATACTAAATAAATTTTTCACTTTTTACTATTCATTATAGTAAAAAATTATGTTAAACATATTAGATAGTATAAATTATTCATAATCCAAATTTTTAATCCAATTTTCCAAATACAATTCATATAAGTAAAAATTTTTAATTTAAAATTATTATTCTAGATGAGACGAGAATCTATGATTTTAATGAGAAAATGTTCAAATGTTTATATATATTTTATATCAAAATTCTATATTAAAATGATTAAAATGAAATAAATAAAATTAATGATATATAATTCATCTAAATTTAAATTATAAATAATTTAAAATATAATTTTAATTTATAAATAATTAAAAATAAAAAGTAATTTTCAATTAAAATTCAATATTTTTATCTTTTTATAAAAAAAATGAAATATTTCAGAGAAATCCCTAATATTCAACATATGATGGCATTGATATGATAAATTAATAAATGAATATAATTTTATAAAATAAATTTTATAAATGTGTTAATAATTAATTTTAAATTATGTTGGAAAAATATGACTAAACCGCCTATTAGAAAGAAATATAGTTTCTAGAAAACATTTCTTTTTCTTCCAATTGATTTTTATATTTCATTATAATAAATAGAGAAAATATATAAATTATAAAGATATATTGATTTCATAGTTTATATTGTAATATTTACTTCCACCAATTTAATATGTAGGTTCTAATGGTCATGTTTAATGAGTATTTTAATTGAGTACCATATTATATATAAACCCAGTGCTATGTAAATCAAAATAATTCCAAGAGATTGAATTTATTTTAAAAGAAATATATTATAATGTATTGGGGTGTTATATTATTACCTCAACATAAAATATTTTCTCTTATATTTCATGTATATTACATTCTAAACAGATGATGATTTTCTTCTTCATTACATCATCTGGTTCCCAAATTGATTTCTACATTTGTGATTTCTCAAAAGTACCTCTACCAGTTGACTCATCTAATTCCTCAATACATGAACTATTGTATCAAGAATATGTATGGGTTTCTAATCTTAATATAGATCTGATACCAACTATATTTCACAATAGGTGAGAACATACATTGGGTCAAGAATTTACTTCCTCAATAATGATATAGAGAACACATCATTTACGTTTTCGATATTTAGTGTAATTTCTAAATGATAATAAATAACCCCAATTATTTTAAAGACATAGAATGGGTTCATGTACCTAAGTATCAGGTTACCATTATTTAAGATCCTTATAATTCCCTTCTATGGTGATAAATTCAAGAAAACATGATCTCCCACATTTTTTCCTATTATCAACATAACTTTTTTTTCAAAATTCAAGATGATTAAGTGTGAGCCTAAATAAAAAGTAACTTTATTATTTTATTGTGAAAAACCTATAGTCTTACATTTTTCCTTACACCAACATCAACCCAATAAGTAGGAGTATGACATCCCTTTCCATTCAGATCATTATACGATGCCATTTGAATACTAGAATGAAAACTATTATTATAAGTAAACGATAATGATGTTAAATAAAAATACCACATATTGTGAAAGTTATGTAATTCTGAAATTAGCATGTCATAAAATTTTAATTTATTTCATTTATACCATCCATTAGTTTGAGTAAGGTAGAATGTTCTCAAATGAAACACAATATCATGATAATTCTAAAGTCTTTAATATAATTTCACTGTAAAATGGGAATCCCAATTTTCCATAATCAAAAGAGGTGTTCCAAAAATTCTTAAATTTTTATTTATGTAGATCCTTGAAATGAAATCAAGTGGAAATTCTTCTATTATAGGGTGTAAATGTTTATATTTGGTTAGAAAAAAAATGATTACACATATTGCATCACTCATTCAAAGGTTATTTGATAGTATTATATCAAATTCCATGATAATGTCATCCCATTTCCACAAATAAATAAAAAACACTTTATGAATCCTTTAGAATGTTTCCCCGAGTAATTAAATTATTGAAAAACATAAATCTAGATTAATAATCATAAATTTCATTTTCATATTATACCACCAATATTTTCTCAGTCAAATCCCTATACATATTTTTAATACTATAGTGTATAGAAAAATTCTTGTTGTGATTGTCATCCAACAGTTAACTTTTAATCTCTAGTATAGATGGAACACATAATCTCTATCCAATATATTATAACACCATCTTCAAAAATGATGTCTACTAATTTTCCATCATTCACCAACTTAATTTTATTCTAAAATATATCATCCTTCGATTGATAACATTATTTCTTTTCTAACAATTATAGTTTCATAATCATTTGAAAAAACATTATTTTATCTTATTGCATAATAATTCCAATATCCATCTTTACAAGATCCATGAACATAGGACGTCTCTCAATCCTCATTTGGATTAGAATTACCTAATAATTATTACTCAATTCATCTGCTACATTATTTGAGTTCTCTGGTTTGTAGTGTATTGAGAAATCATAATCCTTGAGTAACTTGATTCATTGCCTTTATCTCATAACAATCTATTTAAAAAACATATTTTATTCTCTTATGGTCTATGTGTATAGCACATATCAACCCATAGAGATAATTTATCCTTATCCTCGAATAAAATATAATAGATTCTAACTCAAGATCATGGGTTGGATAGTTCTGTTCATGTGTCTTCATTTTCCTTAATGAATATTTAATATTATTAATAGTATTCACTATGAAACAACCAAGTACCTTCTTTAATGCATCACTGTATATCAAAAACCCATCATTTCAAGATGATAGAGTAAACATTAGAACATTGAACAATATCCTCTAAAATTAATTGAAAAATTATTCATATTCCTTTGTCCAAACAAACATAAAACCTTTTCATGTAAGCTTTCGGAATGGGTTTTCCAGTTAGGAATGATTCTGATCAAATTTCTAATGGTAGCCTACCAAATTAACAAAACTACAAACCTCATTTATCTTCATTGGTATATGATATTATATGAATTCTTGATTCTTCACAAGATCAATTTATATTCCTTCTTTATAGACAATACTGGGAGGAAAATAATCTTATTGATGCCAGAAATTACTCTTACTAAATATCCAATATAACTTTTTCCACAAAAGAGTATCAATAATTATTTGTATGTGATTCTTATTTTACTCATAGATTTTAGAATACAAAAAATCATCAATTAATGCCACAAAAAATCATCAAATTATTCCTTGAATAAGTTGGTCATTAGATCCATAAAAAAGAGGGTTTATTAGTCAATCCAAATGGAATTACTGTAAACTCGTAATTTTCACACCTTATTTGAAATGTTATCTTTAAAATTTATTTGTAATTTCATCAAAATTATTGATACTGATAATTAAGGTAAATCTATGAAAAATAATTTCATTCATGGAGATGTTCAAATTATTCATCAATGAGAAGAATATGATACTTTTTTATAATTATAATAGCATTTATTTCAATATAAATATTGTATAGCTCCATGGATCCAACATTCTTCTTAATAATGATAATGGGGTCCCCATATTGATATACTATGGTGAATAAATATCTCATCACCCAATTCATCTAATTATTTATTAAAACAAAATAATTCAATAGTGTACACTCTGTAGGAAATTTCATATATTTGAACTGATTCAATGATTAAATTAATGAAAAAATTCAACTTCACACTCTGAGGTATGTCTCACTAACTCATCCAAAAATACATCAATGTATTAATGTATAGTGGGCACATCATGAATAATAATATTATCTTCTAAAACTCTAATTTTTTTTTCCTTTCTTCCCTAAAGATCTCATTTAGTAGAACTAATGGGGGAGGATCTAGGTATGACTCAGATGATGAAGTCATTTCTCTTAATACAATGAATACCAAATCTTCCTAAAAAATCATAATTTCATTATTTCTACAATATATTTTCATATAAAATATTGAAATCTAGTTCATACTAAGGATTATATCAAATTGAACCATAATAATGATAGTAATGTTAAAAAAATAAATAAATATCATGCATAATAATTGGGACTTCCCGACACATTGTAATTATAGAGAGGAGTCCCCTATGAGATTTATTAAATAATAACCACTATAAATTAAAAGTGGAATGAAAAAATTCTTTAAAATCTATGTATATATAAATGAGTGAAAGGATACAAAATTAAATAAATCATTATATAAATTTGAATATGGGATTAAAGTATATATCACTACATAATAAGTAACATCCATTTCAATTTTAGTTATTGTGTATGTTTATCCTTCTCCCCTTAGCATCTTCTGTGGTAAATTTACTTGATTATATGGATATTTGTGTGAATATTTCCCCATTTCATTATTTTTTAATTACTGTACATAATTTATTTCTTTCCCTTTTAATTCTTGAATTAGATTCCCCATATCACCACACTTATATCAATCTCTCATTCTCTTCATGAACTTCACATAATGTTCCTTTCCACAAATTTTACCAGTTAAAAATTTCGCCATACTTCTACTTATTTTTTAATTCATTTATTTTATATTTGTTCTTAATGACCTATAATTATATTTATTTCCCTTGAATATATTGGATCTAGAAAATTACATCTCGGTTCTGATGGTACATAAAACGTTCCCACCATGTAATGAAAATGTTTTGAAGGCTGGTTCCCTTATAAAATTATTATTATACCCTTCAAATAAATGGTCAAAAATGTAATATGTGTTGCATACGTAATAATTACCATACATGGAAAACCTTCTAAAGGTATCAATATACATTAAAACACTTTCATATTTTTTTAACTAATGATATTTCTCTTCATTTCAATTTTTTTCATCAGGGAAATATTTTTTAATTAATTTATTATTAAAATCATTCCATTAAATGAGTTATATTCCCTCTTACTCAAGATTATTATTGGTCAATAGCGCTCATTGATCAGCATCACCATTGAGAAAATACTTTATAATTGTGACATTATTTATTTTTTACCACATATTATTACCATAAATATCTTCCCTAGAGACTTCATTCACTACTAGGTCACAATTGGATTAATAATCCCACTAAATGATCGGGGTTTTTATGTCATGATGCAATCCAAAATACGATAATCACACTCTGGAATAGGTTTGTTCATATAAGAATGTTAATTTATTATAACCATCTTATGCTACCCTGATATAGCCATAATTTTCCCAATTCCAATACCATTTTTATTATCTTCCTAGTAATGAAAATCTCTACGTAGGTCAAGAGTATTGGTACCCTAGTTATTTCTAGTTTTCATTTAAAAATAATGGAAAATAAATTATTAGATCATAAAATATGATTTTTAAAACATAACTTATAATTTCAAATATGATGTAATATATAAGAGAAAATAAAATTGATGCATTGTTAATAATAGAATTATAAACAAGGTGTCCTCAGAGATATTTTTATTTTCAAATCTATCATAATGGGTTGTAAAAAAATTAGAATTATCATAAGTATATATCAAGGGAATGCCAAACTAGGTTCAAAATAATGCTTATTTTCCAACACTAGATGACAATAAGTTCTATCCCAATGCACCCATTTTGGTGTTTCCCCCTAGACAACTATATTCCAGAATCACCTTAACTTGTAGTATCCAAAACTGGATGTTTTTCTAGAAAAAACCACATAAAATCTTCCTTACCAAAACATTAGTATTTTTTTCTATACATATATTCAATGGCTATCAGATGGTTATGTTCCCTTGACTATGTTTTCATCAATCTAGTTCCAAAATATTATACTTAACTTCCTCTAATACCAACTTCAATGACCTCAACTATAGTAACCTAGAGACAATGTCTTAAATTATTACATTGGTATAGATACAAAGGCTAACATCCAAATGTGTTCATTGGTTTATTAGTTTAAGAGAACCATATATATACATGATACCCTTATTAAATTTGGAATATAAAATAAAACACAACACATAAAAGAATAAAATAAATTGCAGCTCTGAAAACCTATTTAGTGATTTCATTTTTATATAATGGGAAAAGGAAACAAAATAATGGTGAGGTCAAACACTCATAAAGCGTTAATCAGAACCTAGGTTGTCATGAATAAATAATTAAGATCATCATTGAATGGTAAATAACTGAACATACATGCAATTAATGTACCATTAATATCAAGAAATGATAATGCATAATAAATATAAAATGGTAAATAACAAATAACATATTCCATTTAATCAATACATGAGAATTTAATACATCTAGAAATAATATCATATATAAAATCTCAATGGTAGTAATAATAACTATATTATCAATAAATTAATTTTTATTATTTGAAATCATGACATCAGGAATCATGATACTTATATCATCAAGACCTTTCACAAGATGGTTTAAAACAATACCTATAAATTCATTTAATTTGACCAACTGATTTGGCTTATAATACATACTGATGTATTGAGGGGATATATTAATCTTGGGACCACTCATCACAAGAGGTAAAAATAATTCTAAAAATATCTAGTGATTTATTTAATCCATGAATCAATATTCCTTATCATTAAATATTTATATTGAGTAAAAGATATAGATTTATCTATATTTCCCCAGTTAATCAAAAATGATCAAAGTAAACATTATATGTTTAAATATTAAATAGTTTAGTAAATAATAATATCTTTTATACATGAATATGGAAATTTTAGTGAAATTTAATTTCTAGTGAAAAAATGATCCAAAAAAAAGTGATTGTTTCAATATAATGTTAACAATAAAAAAAGAAAGTGAGATTATACAACTACTTTTACCACTTGTAATTTTTTTATTCAAATACCCTTTGATGAAATAATTCATACTGAAACATAAAATACATTTATTTAGGAGGGAATAATTATATTACATGTCAATTAGGATGTATATACATTGTATAAAATAAATTATGTGAATTATATTAAAATATACCTTAATGAAGGGAAATTGAGATGAAGTCTCTTACCTTGAGTTTGACTCATCACATACATTTTTATCTTCATAAATAATAAACATATGTTAATTATTTATGATCATATGAACATTTTAAAATTTTTAAATTCATTTTATTTTAATCATTACCATGTTATATTCTATTAAATAATCAATTAAATTTACATTGGGTGTTTAGGTGATTTTTAACTTATGTGTCCATACTAACTTTGAAATATGACCTCCTGTCTAGGATGTCATTATTTAAAAAAAGTATAGAATAATAATAATTAAATAATTATCATATTTATATATAAATTATAATTATAATACTAATCATGACTGATCATTTATAGAAATGAAGTACGTTATGATCACGTAAATGGTAAGCCATGCGTACGAATGAGTAACGTTTCCATTTTTGAATGATCATTATGGAAATAAGGTAAGTGGAATATTTTCACTAAAAATTATAATAAAATCATAAATACCATATTATATCCTTAAATATTCATATATATTTATTCGATGTGGTTTTGTGAATAAATGAGAGTCAAATCACATTCTGAAGGCAGTTGTCCACACATACAAGTTTGACATTATAATCTTATAGTGAGTGAAAAGTTATGAAATAAAATGTTATATTATATCTAATTATTAAAAATATTTTATTAATATCATAGTTATGTAATTTATATAACATATATACATTAAGTGTATCGTTATCACATTCAATGTAAAATTGTAGTGAAAGATAAATCACATCACTTGGTGAGGTGGTAGTATACCATACACACGAGTGATATTATCATATCCCCTAATGAATGGAATATAAACATGTAATATATGATATAATTACCAAATTGGTATTTTTATATTATAAATATCTTATATATTGTTAATATCCATTACCATACCCAACCACAAGAGGTTTTGATGGAAAATGTGTCACATCAGCATGTTAGAAGGCAGTCCTCCATTCAAACATGCAACATTGTCATTTACTGTTCAGGGGAAGATGAGATGGATATAGTTCATTCAATTAAAATAATAAAATAAATTAATATTAGAGTTATGTTTTTTATATAATCATAAATGAATTTTTTTAATGTTATTTAAGAATAAATAAAACAAAAATTGCATACATAGGAATAATAGCTCCTATCTGATAACCTCTTTTGGATTATACCAAAATTATCCATAAAATTGATTTATGAATAAAAAAAGGTTATAGGTTGACATTATAGAAGTCGGGAAGTTATTTTGGAATGTATTGGATTAACCAAATGTTTTTAAAGGTGTGAATAATATAGTAGAGTGGGTGGACTTTTATAATTGAGGTGAGTGTCACACTTATAAGTTTTGAAAAGAAAAAGTTGTATCCATGATTTTCACATTCCAAAATTGTATAAATATAAATAGAAATTCTTAATTCTATATATGGTCATAAAATATATATTAGACATTTTTAGGTTATTTTTACCCTTATATTTATAGTTTAACACCCTGATAAACAAATTTATACCTTAACCACAAAAAATAATTTTTATTGTTTTCAATATTCACTTGGATAAAAAATTATGTTTACCTTGTTAGGTAACATAAATTATTATGCCTATAAATATGTAATTTCTTTTTCAAAATTCCATTTAAATAATTGGATAAATTTAATTTAAAATTAATCCCACAAAGCCGACGAGAAAGAAGGATTTTAAAGAGAAAATATTCAAAAGTTTTCAAAGCTTTTATAACAAAATTAGTCAAATAAATGATTAAAATGACATAAATTGTATTAATTAATATATAATTTAATTAATTTTTTTTAAAACAATTTAATATATAATTTTACTTAATAAAAAATTAAAACGAAATGGCAGTTTTCAATTAAGAATAAGTATTTTTCACTATTCATCTAAAAATTTAACAATTTCGAATAATACCAAAAAAATAACCCTATGATGATTTTTATACTTTGATATAAAAAATTATTTTAATTTTATCAATAAAAAAATTCTAAATTCGGTAAAAATTTATTTTAAATAATGTGTGCAAAGCATAACTAAATAGCCTTTTAGAAAGGAAAATACAGTGTTTCAGAAAACCATTTTTTCTTCTAAGTGATTCTTATTTTCATTTATAATCAATAGATAAAAATTTACATGTGTTGTATATATATTCTTCAGAATATATTTATTCATATTCATAACCTCCAATTGAGTTTTTATTTCATAATAGTTTTTTTAAATAATATTTTAATAGAGTTTCATGTTTTGGTTAAACAAAATATTCTCTGGTTTACAAGCCATCGAAGAGATTGAATTTATTATAAATGATATATATTGTAATGTACTCAAAATTTAAAATTTTGGAACATTAAAAATGAATGTTTTATTTTCATTTATCAATTTCAAACTACGTTGTTAATCATAGGGTGTTAATAATATATATCTATTCTTTATAATATTACAAAATCATACACTATGATTGGTTATGGATGTGGTGACATGAAATCCTCAAATTAATCCTCCTTAAATCCCCAATTAAAATTAAAAAAAAGTACATATCATCATAAATGTTTTACATTTTTATAAAGTTATATAATACATCATGGTATATCCAAAAACAATATTTGATTTATATTAAATTTATATAATACATTTATAACTCATTTTAACCGTATAGAATATGTGTTGATCTAATTATTTAGTGATGATATAACATCCATGATGTGATATTATATGTTTTCATTTCAAAATTATTAATCATTTTTATATTAATATGATAATTTTATATTTCTTTACAATATGGATGAAATTGATGATGGTATTTCATTAATTAAAAGATCGTAATTAAGAATTTAATGCTAAATTCAAGGTGTAATTAGTAATGAGTTATTTAATAAATATAATGTAATATTATAATTAAGTTTCATGTTGATAAATTTAAACACCATCCCTAATAACATCATAATGAATTAAGTGGTTGATTGGTGATCACTTGGTGGGATAGGACATAGGTTGAGTACTTTTGAATAGTCCAGAAACATAGACACGCATGGTCTGATAACCCAAAAAATGTTAATAATAAATAAATTTATTGTTTTATGAATATTCATAATTAAATTTTATTTATTCACTTTAATTATAATAATTTTCAATAATTAATCACTTGAAAAATTATAGGTTTTATTATAAATATTTTTAAAAAATTAATATATCATTTCATTAAAAATTTAAAATTCTAAATTTCATAATTAAAATTTTATGAAACGGAAGTAATTTTGGATATCATGATTTCAATGTTATCTTAGGGTCAAATTTGGGGATTTTTCTAAAAATGTTTAATTTTAAGTGGATAAAGAAAAATACATATTTTTCAATAAATTCCATTTTTTTCTATTAATAAATTAGTTAATATGTTAAATTAAAATTTTTACGTAAATATTTATTAATAAAAAATGAATTTCTTCTCTGGATATCAATATTATTCTAAATTTTCATGTAATTTCATTTTTATACTTAAAGGGGTTATTTTTCTTTATATTTTATTCCATTGTAGTTTACATAGAAGTGTTAAAATTAATTTTTACCACATATATACATTTAATATGGTATAATTGATATAATATTTCTAATATTATGGTCAAATAAGAAAAAAATTTCTAAATTTTTTATTATTAATAATTTACCTTCGTAAATAGTTATCACTCCAGTAAATGGTAAAAGAGTTTAAATAAGGATAAAAATATATGATAAGGTCACAATACCCTATTTTTAATTTGATTATATGTTCTTATTTATACTCATATAATATTCTATTAAAATATTAATTTATTTAGTTCCACTTGATCCTCAGAGTGTCATTTATATAATACAAAATATTATGTATATTTATAAAAGTACCACACCTCTCACATATAATGGGACATCTTATATGATCAATTTTCCACAAACATTGAGAAATTAATATCCAAAATAATTTTGAGAATTATATTACAAAATCGTCAGTAAATGTATTAGAGGTCTCATTATGATTAAAATATCATGCCAAGAGGGATCATGGTGTAATCCAAAAGCGGTTTTTCATGGAAGTGGTACGAGTCCCAAATGAGTTCATTCATATTTGTTTTCTTCATCCACCTCTATAAAATATAATATAACCATAATTATTTTTAAAAATAAATTTCCTTATTATTTTAATATTTTATTTTTTGTATTTTATAATAATTTTCTTTTTATTTTACATTTGATAAAAATGATATCATTTTTTATGTGTACATGTGGACTTCAGCCTGCATGGATAACATATTGTTTTCATTCATCACACTCTTTCAAGGATGGTTATAATGAAATATTTTATTATTATAAAAAAATTTAGTGATAAAATTTTTATTTAGGAAAGATAAAATTTTATTTAATTTCTATCTTTTCAATCTGTTTGAAAATGGAATCGGAACCTGTGTGTTTGTGAAAACTATTGCCTCTAGAGATGACGTGTTCATTTATCAAGAAATCATTACATAGAATATTATTAATGTATATTTAATTTATAAAAATCATAATTAGTTAATTAGTAATAATATCTAAATAATAGAACTACGTTTCTATTTACTATGATCAACTTACTGATGTTGTTTTGGAGGTTATTAACATAACATCCTCCAAACGGACAAATTTAACATAAATGATCTAGTTTCATAATAAAACATGCTCATAAATATAATAAATGTTGTAATAATAAATTAAATATCACTAAATGTTTTTTAAGAAACTAAATAATGAATATAATTTTATTCATCAAGAAAATTAAATAATTTTCTTGGCGAGTCAGTACTAATGTTTTAGAATTTTAATTTAAAACCATACAGAAGATATCTTGAAGTTTTTTTTATATAAATTTTATTTAAACTGTTTCAAGTATGTTTATTTTTAATGAATGGATTTTATATATACATCTTAAGATACTTTTTTATTTCATTTCAAGGGGTAAAAATTGAATATTTTAGTCATTTTCTATATCTGTTTTTTTTATATTCCTTATAAAATGTTTAGATAATATGTTTTAACATTTACATTATTAATAGAATTTACCAGAATAAAAAAATTACACCATTATTAAAATTCCCCCATCATTTTCTATACTTTTTTAAATAATATTATATTCATTGAGGAGGATTATTTATTTTTTATAATTTTTTAAATAAAAATGAATTTTATACTCATTTTTGTTATATAACTGAAAGTTATTTTTTAAATGGACACAAAAGAAATTATTTTAGTTTTATATAGTAAATGAAAATGTTAATTTGTTTTAATCATGTTTGGGTTATTTGAATATTTTTATAAAGATGGATTATTTTGATATGACTCTCGAATGCATTGGGTAATGATTTGTCCTCTGGGGAATATACATTGTAAATAATCAGGTCGATTATTCCATTTGTTTGTGTGATTGTAACTGTTCGCTTAAGAATGATTTGATGGTAACAAAAAAGATACCTACATGATATTTATATTCTTGATATGTATTGTTATTGAAAACCATTGATTCTAAAATATAGGCTAATTAGGTTTAAGAATAAATAAATGTTGATGAACTTTTAATGTTGGATGGTTTTTTTAAGGAAACATTTAAATGAATTCTAATTTTTTAAGAAACACTCTTGGTTATTATTTTTTCCCTTATAATTATTTGTTATATAATTTAAGAAATACATTTTTAATTAATATGGTTTAATTGTGTATATTAATTATTATTTGATATCATATTTTAATATGTGAAAAAGCAAACTTTTTTATGGATTTTTCGATTTTAAAATAAGTCAATGTGTTATTGTCCCTTTTATTGTTACTTAATAAAATATTTTAACTCATCACACATTAATAAAAATTCACATGTGTTAAGGATGAATAAGAACTATTATGAATTGTATATCACAATATTGTAATTGGGAATTGAATAAATAATGTCTTTCATGAATGAAACAAAAGTGTAAACCTAATATTATTATTTTTGTGAAAAATTGGAATATATTTTTTTATTTCTCCCTATGTAGTGTATCTTTTTCTCTATTTCTATAAAAATGTAAAAAATAAAATATTTGTAAACAATGATAAATTTATTTCATCGTAATTAAACTCTTTTTTATTGGTTGATTAAGTTATTGGTCGTTATAGTTGCTATTAAAGGAATGGTTTATATAAAATTTGTGGTTATAAGGATATTAATAAAAAACATTAAGTAATGATAATATATGATAATATTATCATGAGATAAGTTTTTCGGATTTCCATATTTCTTTATCTAATAAATGATTTTTTAATGATTGTTTCCATGGGGAAAATGGTAATTGTTGAATAAATTTTGTGAGAGGGTAGTATCCCTCCAAATGAGTAACCCAAAATGTTTGTAAATTGAATATAACAGTTTGTGGATATTTTAAATCATATAAAATAGGCCCTTAATAATGTCTCTCATTCTTGAGACAGAACCAATTTCTCAATATATAAACATATATATCTTCTTAAATTTCATTAAAGAACACCCTCTATCATTTGGTAGATCCATAGACCATGTGAAAATTGGAGGATGGAAATTGATTTCGATAAGATATTTGATTTTTTGGGTACTTTATATAATCATAAGTTAACTATTTCCATTTATCATTTTTATGGTGAAATGGAATAGTGGTAGTGTCTAATTAAAATTTCAAAGGAAAACAGATGACATTGACTCCACCAAATGGGTGATATTTAAAGATCATTTCTTTATGAATTATTCTCTGAAAAATATTTTAATTATGATGGAAAAAAAATTCTTAGAGCTAAAGAAAATATTGAAAGACTCTTTTTCTCCATTTGATGAAAAATATAAAAGATTGTCTGTGTAATACCAAAATATTATTCGAGAACATGATTGTATAAATAATAGTTTTAAAATAGGACTAAAATCATGTTTTTAAGGTCTTTAGTTACTAATGATTGTGGAAATTAGGGGGTATTATTCGATGTCCAAAGAAGATTAATATGGATTCATTTTTATAAAAATAAATGCATGCTTTCAAATTGGAATTTGATGGGTTAGAATTCATCCTATAAATCATCTGATAAGAAAGATATTATTTCAAATTGTGATAAGTGTGGCAAAATGATTTATAAGGAATATATTATACAGTATAGAAAGTTTCATCAATGCATAAATTTGGTATATGTATCTTAATTATGAAAACAAAAGATTAATGTTAATTGGAATACCAAAAATGATAATCCATCAGTAATATTTTTTGATGTGTAATGAGATGGTCCATTATATTGATGTGTGCCCAAATAAAATGATAACTGATTGAAATCATCAATACCATCATTATATGTGTGTGGAAAATTGAATCACTACTACCTCAACAAATGTGGGATTATAAAATGAGTTGATGACATGTATATTACATGTTTGAAGGGATATTTCTAATGTATTGTTTGATTCAAGATCCACAAATTCTTTTATTTCTACGAAGTTTTCAGGTAATATAGAAATATAAAATCAGGAAAGTAAGAGATTAATTTTAGTAAAAACATATAGTGGAAGTATTAATGAATCAATGCTTTAAAAGAACTATTCTTTTATCCTCTGGGGAATGGTTTTTCCAAAAAATATTATTATATTTCTTATAGTTGAGTTTCATTTTACTTTAGGTATGGATTAGATTTTAGTTTATCATGCTATGATATATTTATGATTAAAGGAAGTTGGATTCAATTTTTAGAAATATTTTTTATTTTTATATACGAATCAGTTCATGCATTTCATAAGCTATTAAGAGACTGTAACATTTTTTAGGATGATTGTTAATGTTATATAGTTCATATTATTAAAAATAATGAAATTATTTATATTAGTGATGTTCCATTTTTAATGGAATAAATTGATAAAATTCATCATAATTTTCGGTGTTTCATTCCAAATAAAGAGGTTAAATTCCACCATTGACTTCATTCCATAAGATAAGACTATTTCTAAATCCCCAAATCAAATAGATCTAATATAGCTATTAGAGATGAATAATTCATTCCAAGAGTTTCATGATAACAGTTTTATTCATCCTAAAAGCATCATGTTGTGTTGATCATATTGTATTTGATAAAAATATGTATGGTTCCCTGTGTTTTTCATTAATTATGGAGAACTCAATAATATTACTATTAAGAACATGTAACCATTGTCTCATATTGATGGGTTTTTTGATAATCTACTAATAGCTCATTAGATTTTCAATATTGATATTATGTTAAATTATCATAAACTAAATGATCAAAAAATGATATTATAAAGAATGAATTTCAGAAATGGTGTGCCCATTATGAGGTTTTTCATTATTCCATTCAAGTTTTCAAATAGACCAACAATATTTATAGATCTTATTAATAGAGTATTTCCAAGAAATTTAGATTAATTTTTTGTTGGGGTTATTAATTATATTATGGTATATTTGAAAAGATACCAGGATTAAGAAAAATATATAAGGATTTTTTTTCTAAACATAAAAGAAAAAAAGTTGTGTGAAATGTTTAGAAAATGTAAATTTTTGTAGTTTTAGATTTAATTCCATGTAAATACCATAACTAAATCTGATATAGGAGTTCAAAATTCTAAAAATAATGTAGTGGATGAGTGTCCAATACCTTCTTGTGTCTTTTCAATCCAAGTTATCTTGGACTACTGGGTGAGTTCCTAGATTTCGTTCAAATCATTACTCTATTAGAAAACATATAAACCATGTGAACTTGAAATAGAGTAAAATTCCATTGGAAAACATATTATGATGATTTTTTTAGGAATTTAAAATAGGATTGGTTAATGAATCAGTTTTATCTTTTTTATCTATAAAATATGAATTTATAGAAATATAAATTATTTATTAAAATAAAATGGTTATGTTTGGATACATCACCATAATCGAAACCCCATTAGTTGAATTAACCAATGCATGATCATGATCATGCAATAATTGTTTTCTTTAAAATTTTGGAGGCATAATTTATATGTGGTGAAATAAGATTTATATAAATAAATAATAATAGTATTAAATAATAATTCACTTATAAATAATTCAATAAGATTCAGAACAGATGGTTATAACTATTTAATGATTGGAAATGTGTGATTAAATTCATTGACCATGATAAATTTTGATCAGGATCCTATAGTAAACGATTTGATGAATTTTTAATGGAAATTTTTCATTAAAGAAACAAATTATATTTTGGATGATGTATTAGTATAATTATTTTTTTAGAAAAAATTGTGAAGGATTAGAAAAATTTCACAGTATTAAAGAAATGTTGGAATTGACTAAACATGGTATGTTGCCTAAGTTCAACATTAATAAATAAGGTGTTTTACGATTTTGAAAGATATTATGTATCTTGATTTATTTTTAGTTAAATGATGAATTGCAGTGTGATTCTCATAGATACCCATTTTTTAATACCATTAGCACAGTGATATATAGTAACCGTTTGTATATTATTGGTGGGAAGGAATTAAATTTAATAGTGTCTAATTTTACCATGAAATTTTTTAATTATCAATAGGTTAAAGCTGAATGATTATTGGAAGAGATAATTCTTTAGTCATTTCTTTGCCTTAAATGGAAATAATAGAATATATCCTTGGATTTTTATGTGATTTCCATAGACATATTGATGGGATAATGAGGATTGGAATATTATTTATCATTTTAGTAAATATATAAATTTTATTTCTATTCAAGATAATGTTTACATAGATAAAATATAACTAAAACATCACTTTTTATTATATTTTTATAGTGCAAGAGTTGTAAGGGGAGAGAGTTATGGAGGTTGAGGGTGTAACCACTATAAAATATCATTCAGTTTTGCTAGATAAATCTATTATAATGAAAATTAATAATGTTCCCACTATAACACACTCATCTTGAAAAGGAATCCACTATAAAATTCCATTATCTCGACGTGTGTCTAATCTAAATTCCTCGATTCAAGATCATTCTTCATTCATTGTTAATATCCGCATTGTTATAAGGTGTGTAAGACCTATTACAAAGAAACTCGATCAAAATAGATGATTTATATTCAAATATTGAAATGTTAACATTATAAATATTATAAATAAAAAAGATCACTATGCATAGACATATCTTTTGCAAAAATGGAATTACCTTAGCCATAAACAATAATGAAGCTGAACAGAACTGGACCGATGTACTCTCACACTATGACTCCCCCTCACAATACTCCATTATCACATGGACTATTCACAATCATCAATAGCCCCAAAATTGGATGATTTCATCTAATAAATCTCACCCCACTTATTCCACCTCTTCCCAATGATGGAAAAGATGAACTCATAAGGATCAAACTTAACAGAAGTGATATCCCATCACCACTAATAAGGGATCTAAGATCCCCTAAAAGGAACTCAACACAGACCTTAATACCTAAAGTATATTTCCATTTACCATCCCTCATGGAATTCCTTGTATCCCATATAATCTTGCACACCACTACAAAAACCACACATCGAATTTTCACTTCAAAGATAAACTATCCAGTGCCCTGAAACAGGAAGGAAGAAAAATTCAGAATGGAATCCCCTTGGAATGTGATCTAAACTCAATTCCTAATAAATGTCTACAAAAAAATCAAATCACCTATAATTAAGTTTTTCAAAAGAATATCCAAAATAGGAGAAGCAAAACACCGACAACAAAAACCCTACTAGACCCCCTTCTTTTATATATTATCTTATACTGGTATAACATGATTCATCAAAATCAAAACCATAAACATAAATTTCACTAGGATATAATTGAACCATATATTGGACTCCAACTCATCTGGTTCATTGTTTTCATTCATACATTCTCAAAATTCCTTTTTATAAAAATGTCCAGATAATGAATATGAAGAATCATATATATCTTGTTCATTATCCAAAAAAAACACTCACATTGAGTGCTTTATGATCCTTATCAAGTGATATGTTTATGAAACCAAGAAATAAAATTTCATCAATGGTTGTAATATCGGGAATTGGGAACCCCTAGAATATGATTGGATGATCACCTACCTAGTTATCCTTTACATATATAAGGTAGTGGAAACCCACCACCCATCTCACCTTGTCCTTTAGTGGATCTATCTATTTAATCATACATCTCACAAGATTAGACAACCTCCATGTTCCATCATCTCTAATGTATGCTCTATATCTATTGTGCATGAATCTAACCAACAATGAACATACCTAAATAATGTCTTATGTAAGCATATCCTACATGGATTTCATAGAACCAATGACACTGTGTAAGTTAATCCCTTGATAATCATCTGAATTTCAGAACATCTTTTTATGCTCAGTTTCTAGGACAATAAAATTGTAAAATAATAACATTCAAATTTAGGCTCTTGAATTTCCCATTATTTTATTAGGGATGCAGGGATGAGTATATTACATTAGTTTTATTTTATTAACATAACAATTTTCATTCCTGTATTCAGATTACACAGTTTGAGGAATTTTGTGGAAATATGTTGCATATTTGGATGAATTTGAGGTAGGAAAGTTTTTTGGACCAGAATTGGTGGAAGATATTTATGAAAATACAAAGATGATCCATCACTATATGAGAGTATCTCATAGTAGGATGAAAATTTACATAGATATTATAAGCTATGATATTTTTTTGAGGTAATAGTTCATGTTTTTTAAATACCTCATTGGGAATGTGTGATGTGTTTCAGTAATATGGGAAAATTAAGCCAAAATTTATCGAACTATATCAAATTATGGAGGAATCTGGATCAACTAATAATTATTTAACCTTAAACATATTTTTATATATTATACATGATGTGTTTCAGGCTTCATTTTTAAGGAAATATGCACTTTGTGCGTCACATGTTTTGAGCCTTGAAGTAGTTCAATCGGAATATAATATTTCTTATGATTAAAATCAATTTTAGATTTTAAGTAATTTAGATCATGTGTTTTGGATATGGTATGTTTTCTTATTACTGATTTTAGGATGATTAACACGATTTAAGAAGAAATATTGTAATTTAAAAAGGTTTAATAGGAAATATATTCTGACTTATTTAATTAATGAATAAAAATGAGAAGAAAAAATTATCATTAAGGGGAAAATTTTTACAACCTATAAAATTTTAGTAATAATCTAATTTGATGTCTTATGAATTTTCAAGAACTTATTATATAGATTCACATTCATTGTAAAAATTTTATATTGTTTTTTCAATTGAAAAATAAATTTCTTTATTCTCACTAAATTATTTATCCATGAATTATATGAATTCTTCAGAAATTTTAATTTAAAAATATTAAAATATTAATTTGATTAAATGGTATTAATATTTGAAATAAACAAGTTGAAAATTTATTATGATGAATTTTTTATTTTTCCGAAAAGATTGAATTTTAGTGGATATTGAAAAATACATAATTTTCCAAAACTATCACTTTATTTTTTTAATCATGTAATTAAAAGTATATATTTATATTTGATTTTTTTGTATTTTTATAAGGCTCCTATTATTTACCAGAAACCTATTAAGGGCACGAGACTCAATAATATACCTTATTTTTATGTAATCTCATTTATATGCTTAAAAGGGACTTTTTTTAAATATATTTGTTGTTTCAAGTTTCATACATATATTAAAATTAATATATACAACCTATATAAATTGAATAATGTAATATGGATTTTTTATTTGGAATCATTGGGATAAAATTAGGAAAATACGTCCAGTTTTTATCAATAATTTACCTCGGTAAATACATTTCACCATTGTAGTGGATATAATGTATTAAATAGGGGTAAATGTATGTGATATATTTATAAAATCTTATATATATTTTTATTCAATGATATTATTTCAGACCATTTAATCTTATATTACAATTTGGATTGATTAATTAGCAATTTATCTTGATGAAAACATTTCTATTATTTGACAGATATGAATATTTAAATTGTTCAAATCCCCTCACCTATTAAAGGACCCCTCATCACCACACTTCTCAAAAAAGGATAAATTTTTATAGTAAAAAAAATAGCCAAATACTATTATATAATCACTAAAATGTTGATTAATAATTTTTAAGGTGTAATATAATGGATGTATTTCAAGAAATATGTATAAGTCTTAACCGAGTACTTTCAAATTTATTTATTCTTACAACTCCTTCAAATATCCTATATCCATAATAATATAATAAAATGATTATATTTAAATTAAATAATTTATTTATATTTAAAATATAACCCTTTTAAAACTATTTTCTATTTAATGGAAAATTTAAATTTTGTATGCATGTACATGTGGACTACCACCTCCATGGATGATATATTTTATTTCTCACCATCGCCCCAAACAGATTTTTCTAAAGAGAAATGTAAATATTTTATATTATATTTATGAAAAATTAATGATTTTTGAAGCAAAAAATGTTATCTTATATATTTTTTTATCTATTGAAACATTGAAACATCACATCTGTGTATGTACGGACTACTACATCCTAGAATGACATGCTCATTTTAAATGAATATTATACATGGATTGTTCTCAAAGTATATTTATGGTATATATATAATAATTATATTATTATTATTATTATTTAAAAATTATAACCCTAATCCCATTCTCCATGGTCAACCTACTGATGTTTGTTTATTTGTTATGAACCCAACATACAGAAAAGGTCATGTGTGAAATAAAATGAATTAGTGTCTAATTATAACATGGAAATAAATGTAATTAATGGAATACTAATAATGTAATGAAAATAAAAATGGATCTTAATAAAGTAAATAGTTAGTATATTTCTATTATTTGGGAACAAAAATAATGTAAATACTTAGTTAGGACCCAATGTAATGTATTTTTCTTCAAAACCTCATTCTAAATTTTTTTATGTTTCTTTTCCATTTAATATCATGGTTCCTTAAATTGTTTCAAGGTTTTTTTATACTCAAACGATAGTTTAAATTGATTTTCTTTGTTATACTTTATTTACAAAATATTAATAATAAATATATTCAATGTTTTTTATATTGGTTATTTTTTAATTACATTAAAAAAGAGTCAAATTGATGTTTTTATGATTTACAGAATGAGTAAAAATTTCATTTTTTGGAATTTTATTCAATATTAATATTCCAATACATATTTTTATGACATTTAAATAAAGAGAATATATATTTCATTCTTTTAATTTTTATTTTTTAAGTGTTTTCAATTGAAAAAGATAATTATTAACATTTTAAGAGATAACTGAAAATGAATTTGTTTATGGGTTTAAAGGCTAATGATTATGTGTTTAGTGACTAAAATATAATATTTCCTATGTTTTATTCTCATTATGATTAATTTAATTTTTTTATAATTATGGTTCAGTCTTATATAATATTCCAATGTATTGGGTAATGATATATTCTTTGGGGAATACACATTGGAATGGTCCTATTAGGTTATTCTCTCTATAAGAGTGATTGTACGTGTAGTTGTAAGAGTGATTCATAGAAAAAATCCCAAGGCAACTACATGATTTTGTATTATTTTTATAATTTTATATAGAAATATTTTTAATTATGTACATATAAAGATGTTTTTTATGATTAAAGTATATTTTATGATTTTTAAAAAGTGAAATATTGGTTTTTCAAGGAAATTTTTTCATGAATTATCATATTTTCAAATAAAACCTAATGATTTTGATACTTTTAATTATTAATTTTATGATATATTTCTGGAAATATTTTTGAAATTAATTTGTTTTCATGATTATTTAAAATTTTATTTTTGTATAATGTTTATCTTATGAAAATGAAATCATTCTTATTAGCTTTTTCTATTTTCAAATGGATTAATGAGGTTTTTTCCTTTTTATATCCCATATAGATATTATTATTCTCATTCCAAGTATTAAAATGTTTTTTAAGTCTTTATGATGAGTATGTACTATTATGATCTTTAGATTTAAATATGGAAATTTTTTCTTGAATAAAACAAGAGTGTCGTGAATAAAATATAATTTAAATCATAAGATTCCTATTTTTGTGAAGAAATGGAAATTATGTGTTAATTTTCCCTATATAATGTAATGTTTCTCCTGATTTTCTAAAGATATAAACCTAAAAGATAATTATAATATGAGAATTTTTATTTCTATATATAAACTTGGTTACAATGTGTTATTCACACCATCCGAAAATATATTTTTATTAATGTGATATTGGTTGTTGACTTGTGGTTTGGTATTGATTTCTTTAATTACCATAACTTATTGAGAACACGTATGGATTCCATGATTTTTTGAATAATGATTCGGTTAATGGTATATGATTTGGATCTATATATTGAACCATTTGATGGTGACAATAGAGAGGGTGTTTCATTTATAAAAGGTTATTACTAGGAGGGTTTAAAAAACCAGAGGAAGGCATGTAATGATCATTCTGGTAATTTTACACTCTTTTATGTATCTATGACTTTAGAACAGAACATGAGGCTACGTAAAATGGGTAACCCTACTATTGTATTGTGAAATAGGCCATATGCTTATAATAATAGGATGGTGTTGTCAGTATCTTTGGATTTGGATGAATAAGAATTTGTGAGGCATAGTTCCCCATAAATTGTTTATATTAATCAATTAGAAGTTAATGGAAGACTTATTTATGTGCCTAAGGTAGAAGAATACGACATTTGGAAAGTGAATAAATGTTCATTTATAATAGATTTTATGAGTTCCAAATTATTTTATTCATAACAAATTAAAGATAAATATGTGTAAGGAAATGTGATTCCAGTAAATCATGGGAACCTAGATGTGGATGTATTTAATATAGTGTGTGGTATAATCCATTGATTCATAAGATTAATGGGATACTTAGTGTGGGTAAAAAATCATTCATGATTTTGAACATTATCTTTTTTAAGATGAATATTGATGAGCCATCAAGGACTCATCAATGTGAATTGAGATAGATCGTGATATAGTGAACCATAATAGATAAATAAAATTCAATTAGAATATTGTTTGGAATTTAATAATTACATGAAAATTGCACCATAGTATTAAGGAATTGAATTTATAACTACTTTTATTATGGAAAGGGATTGCTAATAATATATAGGTAAAAGGGAATCAGTACATTGGGGTGGTACCTTGGATATGATCAAATATACCACCAGATCCCGGAAAGGGAAATACTCCCTATAAATATTGAATTATGTATGGGAAATATAGAGAAATTTTTGATAAAACTAAAAGAGACGAGTGTTTGGGTAATTCACACTTAGGTGAAATGAATACATGCAATCTGTTTAGTAAATAGAATTTATGATAAAATATATAGGTCTGGTATAAATATGTGTTGGGTGATGATAAGAAAGATTGATTGAGCTATTTTTATGGTTGTAAATTATTTTTCATTTATTGTTGGATTTTTTTCAATATGTCACATGGTTAGTGGTATAATTAACATTATTCGACAAATACAACTATTTATACATGTAATACTAGAGAAAAAAGAATTAGAAGTCATCAAAATTAGGTTTTAAAACCCTTTTAGTTGCATTAAAAAAAACCTAGATATGTTTTTTTGGGGGTCCTGGAATGTTTGGCTACTAAATGTTATTAATGACCGCAAATGTTAGTTAGGAACCATTTAAAAAAATTCACCATTAAACGTTAGCGACAATTGTAGGTAGTCACTAATGGTTCAATGGAAAAAATATATTGAGTATTAAAGACTATAAAATAAGGTATAAAATACTTCTATTATCAAAAATGATATAAAATTTCATTTATTGAGAAAAACCTAAATCATAAATTTACATAAAATTAAAAATAATTGAATTAAATAATAAATAACATGTTTAAATGTATCATGTCATGAAATTCTAGTTAAAAAATCTTAAAACGTGTCCTTTTAAACAAAATATATGATCTTATATAAAACATATCCACATAAATAATACAGTTCATACACATATCGAAATTATCTTCATATAATAAAATGGTACATGCTACCCAATATATCCACACAAAAATATGGTATCTAAAAAACCTATAACACTTGATCTCTATATTATCCATTTTAATATCATAACCCCAAAATAAAAATATTATACATAGAAATATAAAAAAATCAATTAAAACATTTCAAATATTATAAACAACTATAGAAAGTAAAATATATTATAAAAAATGTGATACTTTGATATTAAATTTATAAATTATGATGAATTAATAAAATTTTATATATAATTTTTAATCACTCAGATGTTTGTTTTATTTTCTAATCCCATATTTCGCAAATAACTATAAAGATGTTTTACAATACAATTGTGGGATTGAGATGATGTTTGATGACTTTTGACTATAAAGCGGTATGTTTTAGTTAAAAGTTATGTAATAAAACTATTGTTTCTCAAATAACACATGAATCAAGAATTATATTCTTGTAGAACTCATCAAGGTATTTCATAAATACCTTAAGAATTATTTTAATGCAATTTAATAGTTATCAAAGACAATTTAGATATTTTTTATTATTCAACAAAGTGTTATTATCTTTAAAAAATTGATATCTGGTATTTTTGAAATTTATGAATCCATGGGTTTTATTTTGAAGAATCATTCTATACCATTATATCATAAATTACATAATCACCATTATCCCATTATTGGATGTTATTTAAAGCATGTTTGATAATAATTTCTGGTTAAATTAGATAAATTGATTTAAAACTTATATAATGAAATTTCTTTTTTATATATAACAAATGATTCAATCATTAGTTTCATTCACTACAGATATAAACTAGTAAAAAATCCTCCATGAGTTATGTTATACAATTTGACATATATTTTAGATCTCTTAAGTAGTGTATCACATTTATCACAAATTATAAACTATTATATATGGGTTTCTTTTTAATTTATTCTACCATGGGTATCATTTTTATGCATATTTCAATACCATTAGTCAGAATAGAGATAAAGAAAATTTCTCCAAAAATTTGACATGATTTACCACATAATTGAATAATTTTTTATCAAAGAGAACTATTTTAGATAAAAGTTATAGAACAAATAAAAATTTCTCAAATAAAATGAAACATGAGGATCCATTTCATATTTTTCTAATCCCTATTGGTTTAAATTCCATAAAGTGTTATGTTGATATAATTATACAGATTTCAAAGTCTGTTTGGGTAGTAATACAAATTTAACACACATTGTGTAATATAGATTATATTCATAAAATTTATGACCACATAGATTTCAATTTCTTCCACCATTAAATCCTACATGAAATAAATGATAGGATTTTTTTTGAAATATGATGTGATTTAGATCACAATTTAAACTGTTAATTTTCAAATCGAACAACCTTAATTAAAAGTTATACAAGAAATATTTTCCATATATAATGGATGAATCGAGAATTGGTTTCATGAATCACTTATCTACACAAGTCAAAAACTTCCCAAGTGACATTTTATTTTAATTTCCGAAATACGATGGTTAATTTTATTAATTTTTTACATGTACATTACACTATGGATAATGATGTACATTTTCTATTCAATTTATAACCCCTTTATTTTTAGTTTAAGTTTTTCCTTTCATCCATCAAGCCACAAATGACATGAGGAACATTATCCTAAAATTCTATATGATTTAGAGCATGTGTGGGGACTTTTAATCATAAAATACAATATTTTTTGTTTGCATTTATATAAAAAAATATTTTTTTCTCATATGACATGTGACACATGTGTCAGATTCATCCATCGACCATCCTAAACAGGGAACACTCATTCTATCAATGATTACCTTGTGGTGATGACCACATATTCTGGCTCCCCCTTCTTAATGGAGAGTGGGGGTGATATTCCTCCAACATATTGCAGATCACCCAGACACCACATTCTACAATTTTCATTCAAATATTTTCTTCCACATTTTGTGGAAATTTCAATCATCCTCATGCTTCTAGATCTCATCAATGGTTCTCCTCTGTTATTTCATCCAACATCAGAGTTCACAAAAGCTACTGTTCTTTTGATCCTGACCTCCGTGGCATGATTCATGGACTATCACCCATTGATGGATGATTTCAATAGTTTCATATGTGGTTGTTGGGCATTATTGGACCAATAAATTATTGGAATTCTTGACAAATGAAACATGATAATTATGTTCTCTACAGTAGTTAATTTTATTCTTTCTTGGTCAAGAGATACCCAAACCTATAACGAGTGTCCCTGCTTCCTATTTTAATTGAAATATGATTTCCACATGAAAAGTGGAATGACCACTATGGTGATCTATGTATGCATTCTAGAACTCCCTCTTCTTTTTCAAAATCCATCAATTATTCATTTGATTGGAACTATGGTTGGTCTCTTTTGTGTTCTTATAGTAGAACAAATTACATTTGTCACCCGATATCCCATCGTATAATCATTAGTGTTGATTTCATTTGGCCACCAATAAATTTGGTTTGTATTATAGTAGCTAAGAATTATTCCTTATACATGCACTAATCATTGAATACTATACCAATTATTGTGTCTCCAACAAATGTCTGGGTCCCCTTCACAACTTATATATTGTAGTATTGGAGAATTTCTTAGGGAGATTAATATGATAACAAGCCAGTCATCTGGGGAAGTTAGACTAGATGCCGCTAGTGTAAATAATTTGAGAAACAAGAATGTATCTTCAGCTGATACCAACCAGGAAGTGGTAATTACCGATCGTTAGGTGGTACACATTATGTACCATTTCAGAAGTGATTTTTCAGATCTTAAGAAGATAGTACAGGACCCTTCAGGTATCGGGGAGTATGATAAGATGTGAGTATCCGATCTTATAGAAGCTTGGACCAACAATCCAAAAGTCTAATCCTATAGAGAGGTAGTGTGACTTGGTGGTCCAATTGTCAATGAGGTGTCCAATAAATTTGAAAGGGAGGGAGGCCCTGTGACATTAGTGGGACATTAAATTTCACTGCAGGTCATCCCAATCGAGAAGGGCGACAAGGTGAATTTTTTGAATAGGTCTGTTCCTAGTAAGACCATACCACCTATTATGTTATCCAATTGATTTGAATGACTAAGAGCTCAAGGTATTGTTTAGTAACAAAGTGTTTCTAATTTTTGGCATAGAATTCCAATGTAAGGAAATTTTCTCTACAAGTAGTGTTTGAAGATGAGAATTTATTCCATATATCATCCGATAGTACTGATGGAATATATGTTAGAGGAAATAAAATTCCAAGGAGAAAGAAAGGTCAGAAAGAAAAAAAGGATTCTAAGAGTTGAATTGTGACCCAGTGGAACAAATCTGAGGGGTGTAAAGACTAATAAAATTATTCTAAACCAATGGAGAAAATGTCTTCCAAAATAATTAAGGGCACAGAATGTAGATCATGATCCCTTTAAGAATGACCAGGATTAAAATATTGGTCTGAACCTATTGAGGGAAATACTACAGGACTATACTGGTGATCCTAAGGTTCGAGAAAAGGTGGATGAAACATTTAAAAACCTTTCTAAAATGAAAAACGTTCTGCGGATGAAGTTCAATAAAATATAGAGGCTTGTATGGTCTGAATTACCCTCCAAAATGTATGTCGTCTGACTAATAAGATGACAAGGATGCTTAAAATATTTTTCATATATTAGAATACATTTTTAGTTCTCATTGTGAAGCTGATGAGGATGTTGGAAAATAATACAATTCCTGGGAGCTCATCCTTTATTCAAAGAAATAATTACTGCGGAAGGCCATTAATATTAAGACTTCTAAATTAGAGGAGGATATGATGCATTAATGTATGATCCTTAAGAACACAAAAAATGATTACTGTGCAAGGATCAACATGCATGCTCTCATTTTGATAAGAGGCATCAAATAATGTAAGATTTATTTGGAAGAGTTTATAAAATTTTGGGACCACACGACCTTTCTTTTTGAAGACCTCATCAAGAATGATCTAGATACCAAGGTAAATGAACTTCATTGGAAATTATAAAGGGGGACTGATTCAAATATATTCAAGTTGGGTTTTAATGATTTTGTTGTCAATTATTTTTTTTGATTTTTCTATCTTGAACATTCATGGTTTACCACTATTCCATAAACGTTTTTTCTTAAAAAAAATTTAATTTTTAGTCATCCATCGATCATACCCACATGTCACAAATCTAATAAGTTTCATAACAATTAAAATTATTGAATATAAGTGTTTATATAGGATAAAATTCATATTTAGCACATTTTATATACAATTAAAATTCAATAAATAGTTTTTTGAGTTTATTACCCCTCATGTGATAGATTTATGCATTGCTAAATTATTCATGTCAATGTTTCCTCAAGAAATGTTTTCAAAAAATTTGACCGAATATAGTGAAGCTTAGATGATTTTTTATCATCAAAAAATATTGTTTCAGATAAAATATATACAATTTTGTTTCTATATAATTAATTACAAGAGTATTTATTTCACACATTATACATCCCTATAGGTGAAAAATCCCCCAAAGTGTTTTTCTTCTATAATTTGATGAATATAGAAACACTTTTAGGTATTTTAATACAATTTTCACATGTATTGGACTATGATATGTAGGTTTCATGTAATTTATGAACCATTATGTAGTACCCCTGATTTTGGTACATAACCCTCTTTTCTCAAGTTTTTTAATTGGTGTGTCTTTGATTGGGTTTCCATAAAATAGAGTGTTTCCATAAAACATAGATTTTACAGAAAATAGAGAGTTTCCATAATATAGAGTGTTTCCACTTAGATGGTAGTTTTCATAAAGTGGGTTGTTTCTATAATGTGGGGTGTTTCATTAAAGTGGGGTGTTTCCGTGAAGTGGGTTGTTTCCATAATGTGGGGTGTTTCCATAAAGTGGGATGTTTCTATAAAAAATTGTGTTTCCATAATAAGGGTAAAGGTGTAGGATAGAAGATTTTGGGGGTTTAAAAAGGAGTATTGGGACAAAAAGGAAGGTCACATGATCTACACACGGTTTTCCCAAGGCATGTGGTCAAATCATGGGTAGACGTCAAATCTAGATCCTATTTTCTGGTAGCTTCCACTGTTTTTACCTATTTATTTTGTTTTGGATTCAAAACACACCTACATTGAGATAACTCTCCCCAAAAAGCAGGAGAACCCTGCCCACATGAGTTGGATCCATCCTAGAGCTTTCCCTTGGTGATTTCAAATCCGGTTTTTGAGGTATGTCACCATTAATTCTGGATTTTTCATGTTTTCTTAGATCTTCTTAGATATACTTCTCTGATCTCCATTATTTCTCATATATGATCCTATAGTGGTTAGATCAACGTTTTTGGATGCCAAATTATTCAATTTTTAGTTTTTATCTTTCTAGGATAAGAGAACTAAGGTCGTTCTTGGAGAATTGACCTTCTTCCTTGGGCGTTCTCGGTTTGTTGTCAAAGTTTCATCAAAACCTTCATGGTAGAAGGCTTCTCTCTTTACTCAAATAATAGAATTTATTTCCATAAATTCAAATTGGTTTATTTATTGTCAAATTCATGGAAAAATACTTATTTGTAATGATTTATTTTTTTTTTGAAATTGCGTGATCTTGCTGAATAGTTGTAAAAAAGGGGGTTTTATTTAAAATGATGATTTTAAATTATGGATTTTCTAGAATTTTTAAATGGTTGATGAAAAGGTGATTTCTATAGAAATGTTTTTCAATAAAAATGGATATTTATTTAAATGATTTGGAGTTGAAATGGTTTTTCCTTGAAATGATTTTGACAGAAATATTTTTCAATAAAAAGGTGTTTTTATTGAAAGGTTTATTTTGGCTTGATCGTTGGGCATATGTGTTGTGTTTTCATATTTCATATACAGGGTTTGGTTAAAATATGACCTTTTTCTCAGTTCAAAAGGTTTAACGGAACATGTGAATTACATATATGGGGCATGGTTGAAATATGACCTTTGGATCGGTGCCAAAGGTTTAGTGTCACATGGGAAATAATTACCTTGTGAAAGCATGGTAGATTGGATAGAAACTGTTCATGAGCATGGAACTATCCAAACGTAGCATGCATGGTTGGTTTCATGGGTTTGAGGAATGGTTGGGTATACCGATATAGGTATATTAGGGAATGGTTGTAAATATTATTTCGTTATTTTTTATGGAAAAATATTTTGCTGGGAATATTGGTTTCAATTTCACATGTATGATTTGGGTAATGAATGGTTTTGAAATCATGTTTTTATTTAGTTATAAACTGCTCTTGAGAAATTGTTTTATATAAACCATTTAATATAATTTTTTCTAACTCTTCTATCCTAGTGGCGTGAGTAGGTATGTCATTTAATAAAATATACTGAGTTTTATACACAACCCTGCATTGGAACATTAGTTCTTTTGTAGATGTAATCTTCCGTGATAATGGAAAAGTTAATGTTTCACACGTGTTTGGCACTACCACATGATGTTTGGGATTTTCTGAGATTTTGGAGCTTGGAGCTTGTGGAGTATGGAGTCTTGAAGTCTTTGGAGGGTCTTGTGTAGTCTATCCACTGTGTATTATGATACTTGGTTATTCTTCAGTTAATGTTTATTTTGATGTGGTTTTGAGATACATGAAGTTGTTTAGTTGACTTTCATCCATTCATGCATCGTATTGAGAATGTCTAGTTATGGTTGGACTTTTCTTTTGTTTATTTATTAAAGGTTAAATCGTACCCCACATTTATTTGAAACACTTCAGCATTTATTTCCAACATTTTACATCTTGGGGATGTTGCTTAAGGCCTAGTAATGAATCGTTTTACTCTCAATCCAATGAGAATTGGCGGGTCATTAAAAATGACATCATCTTGTTAGGTCCTTTCCTAACAAGTATTCCTCGATGATTCTTGTTTTGGACAAGAAGTCCCTTCTTGTCTATTCCATGGGTGGGAATCTTAGAAAGGAGTAGGATTGTGGGAACCTGAAATGTATATCATAAAAGGATATAGCTAACCCTTTTATGATGAACATAAAATTACCAGGGCGTTGGGTAAATAAGTGTTTAGATACACTTTTTGGTTTTTTAAATCTCATTGTCATGTGTTTACCCAATGAGATGAGCATGACATGCATTGTAGAGGAATGGAATCCCACTAGGAGTTCATATATCATTTAAAGGAATGATTTATGTTGTGAAAAAACTGTTAATTTTTTCAAAAGTATGGAATTGGTTTTCAAATGAATGATTTTGAAAAACTGAATGCTTATCATATTTTGAAAATAATATAATTATCAAAATCATGTGAAGTGTTTTAAAAAATGGTTGAACATGGGAAAAAGGTTTTTTTGGAAAACAGTGTTTTGATAGTTGATGTGATATAATTTCAAATTCTAAGACAACATTTTCTAGAGAATGATATGGATGGTGTTTATTGTTATTTTATAAAATTGCAACTGGTAGACGTCATCAAAACCAATCGAATAGGCTGTTAATAATTCAGTTACACCTGAGCCACAGGTGAACCAACAGTTGGTCCAAAGCATCACCCATGCTTTTCAAACCATTGAGTTGGGACTGCAACTAGATACCCCGGTTACGATATCAATCACTGTTGAAATCCAAGTAGAGGATGTATGGATGTCTTCAATAGAGGTGATGTGAACTATATTACTAATATGAAGAGTACGTTTGGAAAATATACTCTATGTTTAAAACATGAAATGATACCTTCTATGATAAAACACAAAACGATTCTCAATGATAGATAATTCCAAGCCATCAGGTGTATATCTTGTGCAATAACTTTTGATAGATCTGAGCTGAATTAGAACTTCGTGATATTGGAGATGGTTGCGTATGATGTAATACTATGTATGGATTGGCTGAAAACGTTCAAGGATCAAATATAATGTTATAGGAGAATATTTAGTTTCATTATTGAGGAATACATCAAGAATCTATTTGGAAAAAGGGAGGATTTTAAAGAAGACTGCAAAGTGTTTGTTGGCACCAACGGTGGGAATGAGCACATACCAATTGGCAGCATTGTCTTTGGCATCAATGGAAGAGATCGAGGAAAATAATTTTCCAGTTTTTGTGGATCAATTTCCATATGACTTTCCCAAGAACTTATCAGGGCTACCACCTCTAAGGGAAGTGGAGTTTACGATTGATCTCCTTCCAGGTACCAGTCTTATTTCCCTTCTATCTTATAGGATAGAACCAATAGAGTTACGTGAATTGAATGTGTAGTTAAAGGAGCTACAATGAAATGGATTCATTTTACCATGTATGTCTCCATGGGAAGCACCAGTTTTGATCATGAAAAAAGAAGATGGAACTCTTCGGCTGTGTGTTGACTAGTGTGAGCATAACCAATTTATGATAAAGAACAAATATCCACTTCCATGCACTGATGATTTATTCGATCAATTAAGGGGATCTCGGTAGTTTTCCAAGATTGAAATGTGATAGATAAACCACAAATTGATTGTTTGGAAATGGGATATTCCAAAGATATCTTTTAGAAGTTAATATGGCCCCTATGAATATGTATTCATGCGTTTTGTTCTAACAAATGAACCAGTGGTCGTCATAGCATTAATGAATCAAATATTTCAACAATATTTTGATTCTTTTGTTTTGGTTCTTGTGGATGACATTTTGTTCTATTCAAAGACATGGTTTGATTTTGTGGTGCACCTGGAAACAGTGTTACAAATTCTGAGAGATCATTGTTTGAATGCCAAATAATCAATGTTTGATTTTTGGATACATGATGTTTGTTTTCTTGGCCATTTCGTTTCTATGAAAGGCATTTCGGTTGATCCTGAAAAGATAGAAGCCATAACCTCTTGGCAACCAATGAATAATTTTTTCGAGATACAATGTTTTCATGGTCTAGCTGTTTATAAACATCGTCATTTCTGGAAGTAGGGCAAGTTATCTCCAAGATACATTGGCCCTTTTGATATACTGGAACAGGTTGGAGAGGTGGAATATCAGTTCGCATTACCACCATAGTATAGTTCGGTGCAAAATGTGTTCCATGTTTCCCAGTTGAATAATTATCACCATGATCCTGACTATCTGATCAGATGGGATCACTTTGTGACAGAATTGGATGCATCACTCGTACATATCCCTGTTCAGATCATGGGTACACAAAAGAAATTCTTGTGTGGGAAAAGCAGTGGCCTAGTGCGGGATTTATGGAAACATGGTCAGATTCACGAAATGACTTTGGAATGTAATAAGGAAATGAAACAGAAGTGGTTGGAACTCTTTCTCACTAGAAAGGGATTTCTACTTTTTGAGGATGTAAAATCTAATGGTGGGGAGAATATAATACCCCCTATTTTCGTGTACATAAGCCCCTCTCCTCACATTTTTTAATTAGTGTGTCTTTCATAGGGTTTCCATAAAATAGAGAGTTTCCATAAAATAGAGACCTTATATAATATAGAGAGTTTCTAAGAATTTATTTGTTTCCATAAAGATGGTTTTTCCTATAAACTGGGGTGTTTCCATAAATTGGGGTGTTTATATAAAGTGGGTTGTTTCCCGAATTTGGGCTGTTTCCAAAATGTGGGATGTTTCTATATATAAATGTGTTTCCATAAAAAGGGAAAAGGTGAAGGTTGGGAGATTTTTGGGGATTATTAAAAATTATTGGGACTAAAATTACGGTTTCATGAACCATACATGGTTGGTCCAAACAGTGTTGTCAAATATTGTGCAGAGGTTAAATCTAGATCTTATTTTCTATGTGCTTACTCATTTTCTCTATTTATTTATTTTTGGCTTCAAAATGACCCTACATCGAGATCACACTACGAAGAAGGTTGTATAACCCTCCCTACTTGAGGTGGAGCTAATATAGAACCTTCCCTTTGTGATTTCGAGTCCATTTTTTGAGGTATGTCACAATTCTTTCTGAATTTATCATGTTTTCTTAGATCTATTTAGATCTAATTATCTTATCTCTATTCATTCTCAGATATGAACCTATAGTTGGTAGATCTATGTTTTTGGATGAAAAATTATTCAATGTTGGTCATGATCTTTCTAGGATAAGAGAACTAAGGTCGTTCTTGGATAATTGACCCACTTCTGTGTGCAGTCTTTGTCTGTTGTCAATGTTTTGTCAAAATATTCGTGGTAGGAGGCCTCTCTCTCGACTCCTTCTAATAATATTTATTGTATTATATTCAAATTGTTTTATTTATTGTGAAATTCATGGAATAATATTCCATTTTGATGATTTATGGTTTTTTGTGAAATTCCGTGAACTTGGTGAATAGTTGTGAGAAAGGGGGTGTAATTTAAAATTATGATTTTAATTTATGGATTTTCTGGAATTTCTAAATCATTGAAAAAAGGGGTTTTTTAGTAGAAATTTTTTTCAATAAAAATGGTGTTTTATTGAAATATATTGGAGTGGAAATGATTTGTAATTGAAATGGTTTTGATGGAAATAGAATTCAATAAAAAAAATTTATTGAATGGTTTATTTTTTCATGATCTTTGGGAATATGTAGTATGTGTTCATATTTCATATAAGGGGGTTGGATGAAATATGATCTTGTGCTAGGTAGAAAATGTCTAATGGAAGATGGGAGATTCATATACGGGTCTTGGTTGAAATATGACATTGGGTTCGGTGCCAATGATTTAATGGAACATGGGAAAAAATTCCCTTGTGACGACTTGGTAGATCGATGAGAAACCGCTCATTAGTATATAACTGTCATAACATTGCACGCACGGTTGGTTTCCAGGGTTTGATGAATGTTTGGGTATGTCGATATAGGGATATTGGAGAATGTTTTAAAGATTGTTTGGTTATATTTATAGAAAAATATATTGCTGGGAAAATTGGTTTCAATTGCACTTGTTTGATTTTTGTAACGAATGGTTTTGGATACTTGTTTATATTTAGTTATAAACTGCTTTTGCGAAATTTTTTTATGTAAACCAATTTATATAATTGTTTCTAAATCGTATATCCTAGTGGCATGGGTAGGAAAATCATTTGGAATAACCTATGGAGTTTTATACTAACCTCTTCTTTGGCACTTTGGTGCTTTTGCAGTGCTATCATCCTGGACAAGGGAGAAAGGTAATGTTTTACACGTGTATAACGCGACTTCATGATGTTTTGGATGTTTGGAGATTTTGTATCTTAGATCTTGTGGGGTATGGAGTCTTTAGGTGTTTATAAGGTCTTCGGTAGTTTATCCACTATGTACATTGATACTTGGTTGTTCTTCCGTTGTTGCTTATTTTTATGTGGTTTTAAAACACAAAGAAGTTATTGAGTTTCTTTATTCTGTTCATGCATCATATAGTGAATGTTTGGTTATGGTCGGTCTGTTATTTAGTTTATTTTTTAAAGGTTAAATCTTCCCCCACTTGAATTTGAAACCCTTTAGAATTTTTTTCCATCCATTGGCATCTTGGGGATGTTGCTTAAGGCCTATGAAAGGCTCATTGTACACTCAAGCCAATGAGAATTGGCAGGTCATTACACATTAGGAGTCGATTTCATGCATCAATAAATCATAAAAGTTACAAATGAATTAAATATTGTTATACCAACATTTCTAGGATTCAAATTAATTTTTTGGACTTTAACATCAAATAAATAAATATTTTTTAAAGTTATACAAGAAAACAACTTTTCTCAAATAACATATGACTCAACTAGTAGTTCAATTCATTTATTTCCCATACTAATCAAAAATAACTAAAATGTTATTTTTTTATAATTTAAAAAATATTAATATATCTTTGGTAGTTCTTTTTTAATTAGAAAATGTTATAGACATTGATATACGATTTTTTTTCCATTTATGACACTTTGGATATTGGATTCATTCATAGTATAATTATACAAGTCATAAATTACATGAAAAATGTTTTTCGCAAAATTTAGAAGGATTCATTCTATATAAAATGGATTTTATGATTCAAAACAAATATTTTCAGTATAAATTTATATAATGAAACTAATTTTACATATATATCATGCGACTTGAATATTGGTTTCATGTACAACTTATCTCTATAGGTAGAAAATATATATATTATCATTTTATGATGAATTAATAGATATTAAATTCCATTTGGGAAGTTTTTTATATTTAGTATATGTTATGAACAATGATATAATTTTATTTTTTTAATTTTTACAACTATATTGATTGTTTCATTTATGGTTTGATCTTATATGTCACAAATGGCATGATAAAAATTATCCCAAAATTTCATGGGATTCAAAGAAAATTTGAACACTTTTGACCATAAAATGTACAATTTCAGCTATATATATAGTAGGATCTTAGGGAAATAATTACATTCAAACACAAATATAGACACCTCATACAAACATGTCAAAAATTCTGGACATAGCCCCTCTAGGGCATAACCCACTAATGTAGCTCTCTTTATTTATAGATTAAAGGTTCAATGAAATAATATTACATGGATAAAAGGACCATTTTAATTATTCCTAACATGGGCCCTTCATCATTCCCCTTATCCGTGGACCCCCTTCTACAACCCCCCAATCGTCAGATGGGGCATCATTAACCACTGGCACACCACTGATAATCATTCATGATCTACCTAGACACAACCACCACCAATCCATATCCACTACAATCGAGCACTGACATCGCTAGGTCTCTCTTCCACAACCTACTACACCAACCCTCCCAGTGTCTTTGAAGCCAACCCCTTACAAAACCCACTCCAATTGATCCTCCATAAAAGTGTTTTCCCCTATAGTGATGTTGTATTTCTCATTATATCATCATCCCTAGATCCACAAACCCACAACCGTTACCAACCTGTTTTATGCCATTCACCTTCATCCACTTTTGAATATATGCCACATCCACAACCACACTGTCAAGTAAGCACCCACTAAACTACTCAAAATCCACAAAGAAACCCCTATCACTGACTCCCAAAATTGGTGGTCCTTTCAGAACTCCCATAAATAGGGGGGGTTTGAACCCCCAACAGATGAAATCTAAAAAGTCACCTTAACCACTATTCAAGACCCAATATTTTCAATTATGGTTATATGTTATGTAGTAAAACAATATTTTTTTATAGAATGTGTGAATCATGGACTAATTTCATGTTCTACTCATTCATTCACATAAAAAATAATCTTGTGATCATTATTCAACATGTTCACAAAAATTATCGATCACTTTATTAGTATTTAGTGTGGGGTGCTTGTATTTAATCTATAAAATTATTTTTAAATTGAGAAAAACATATTTTTGTTCATGCAAAAAAAATATCGAAATAATGTTTTTTATGTCCTAAAAGTCAAAAATCAATATTTGAATTTTTATTAAATCTACATTATAATTTTAGATCATTTTATGATATTTTACTATGTAACATATATTATTTTGTCAAAAAAAGTAGTTAATTGAAATAAATACTATTAATTCATGAAATACCATAATCATATTAATGTGTTTATTCTGTGAAGATACAAATCAATTGAAGATCATTTTTTAATAGTTTCATGATAACCTATTCTTGTTTACTTGTTGTGGTGATTTTGATTCATATTTTTAACATAAAAACTATATTTAAATTAGAAAATTTCAGTCCAATAAAAATATAAATTAGATTGAGAAAAATATTTAAAATAAATAAGCTAAATGTTTTTATAAAAAATTAATAGTATCTATTAAACATAATGGTTGAATAATAATTCTTTTCCAACCTATTCCGGGTGATTTATTTTCTGATGATCTCAAATACCCTTCATATGATGGTCATATTTTTTTAAGTGTGTTCCTCATGTTTTATCATTATTTTATTTAATTTTTTTAATCTAAAAATTATGTATGTTCACCAAAAATATGTCTAGGTATAAAAAAATTGTCTATGTGAGGATTTTTACTACATGGTGAAATGGATACATGATGGAAAATACTTATGTGAAGATGATACTACGTGAAATATGATATGTAACAATTGCATATGTTGATCAATCTCACACGCGAGGAATTAGCTACATAGATCAATTAGCTACTTGAATAGGTTACATGGTGTAATTGACCATATTATTTGTATATGTTGTATAAATAGCTCCATGGTTACAATTGGATATATAATTAATTAATCTATGTCAAAATTGGCTATGTGACGAAGAATGGGATGCGATGGATTTTCACTATGTAATATATTAGTAATGAAATGTGGCTATATGTGTAAATCAGATACGTGAAGATTGACTATGGCGATATATTTAGCCACATTTATTAAAATTAGTAGAATTTGTCAAGGTGGTGATCCAGAATCTTCTATGTTGTTCTGCAACATGTTATTTATTATCATTAATTTACTTTTTGTGGGAATTAATTCTGTTATGCATTATTTAATTGTGTTATTTCCTCAATATGGTATAAAATATTATATAAAGATACAATTATAGAGATACTAATTTAATACAAGGATAATTCATTGTTTATAGTTCTTGTTGAGGTATTTTTGAGAAAAGGGCTTGTGAAATTTAATTCCATTCCGCATATTTTATGGATCTGATTCTGTCTGATTAAAAGAAATGTTTTGTATGCCTTTTTTGAGTTTTTTGTGAGGAAGTGGTGAATATAATTTAATAAGAACACAATATATTACACTATCATCAATCTATTCTCTCATGAATCACTCGATATAGTGCTCTATTTTGATGCAAAATGAAGAATAAGCATCAACTCTATAGTTGCACTACCACGATCATATTTTTTTTGCTTAGGAGACTCCTTTCAATATGATTTTTAGCATATATTCGCTTAATTTTCTCTCCTTTTGAGTAGTTTCATGAAGCTGTAAGCCTCATCTATAACCTCTATATTTATTCTCTCTCTCTCTGACTATTAAGGTAATTGGTAATAAAAACTAGAGAGATAGTGTTTTTAAATCCATGATAGATGCTACTTAAAGGCTATAGATATTGTACCAAGTTAAGACTAAATTAATTTTGTCCATTAGTAAATTTAAAATAATTGGATGTCCCTAGAATGTGAACTAGTCTAATGAAAATCACCAAACTCTTGGAGTTAAGTATCGGTGGAGTGGAAAATAGGATTTCTATTCCCCAAACCACTATAATTCTGTGTGATTGACTTCTTTCCATCCATATTTTATTTCCTATATGTGATTCTATTAATAAAAGTTTATATTTTAATCATATATCGAATAATTTGGTTTTTTATGTCAATAAAATCTCCAGAACTCAATCACCCCCTCTTGAGTCTTATATCAATTAGTCTCTATCCAACAGTTGGTATCAATGGTCATAACTTTTCAGTTCCTTACATTCAATGGTTCATGTCAAATAATAATATTCAAAATGGATTCTATGTATAACAATATATAAGGTATGTTAGGGGTATGATATAACTACTTTAATGATGGTAATTTTACTTTTTGGAAGGCACAAGTGATAACTTATTTGAATTACCTTGTTCTGAAGGTTTATCTTAAAGTCACGAAGCTCTATAAAATTACAAAGATATATCCAAAAATATGGGAAGTTTATACTAATTTAATCTATGATCTAAACTCCAAATATATGAATTAAATAACATTTGTACTGGGTCTTGATGAGTTCAATAAATTTTTATAATGTGAAACTGCTCATGAAAACTAGACATCTTATCTATGGATATAAAGGAATGTAAAATGTGAGATCACTTCAATATAATACTACAAATATTTCATTCAATAATTTTAGAATTATTTAATTACAAACCATCACCTAGATGGATATAATCCCTAATAATGATTTGAATGATTATTATTCTCTAGGATCACCTATTTATGAATCAGATATTTCTCTAAAAGTCCTCAAAATTATTCTACCTATATAGAGTGGAATCTTGACTACTGTTAAGAAATACACATAGTCCACAAATTTTAAAATAAAACATCTCATTGGAACATTTATGATGTATAAGGCTATGATATAATTTGATGATTTAGAGAATATAATACTCAATAAGGATAATACTACTCTGAATATTTTAGTTTCAAATGATGAAAATAAAATAAAATAAATTCAAATGGATGAGTCATATGTGGAAGATGTCTCAAATATATCAAATTGAGATATTGGGCTTACTCACATTTCTATAATCATCAAAAATTTACCTAACAATAAAATAATTTTTAATACATTGTTCAATATGTTTGATAAGCACATTTAAATTAAAAATATTATAGATTTTAAAAGTGTATGAAGCACAAGCACGTCAATCTGGACCTCCTGCAATTTCATGAAAATAATAAATTTGAGAAAATCCATATCACGAAATTTTGGTATAATACAAAATATATGGATTCCATAAAATCAACATGTAGAGATTATGAATATTCTCGTTATCTTATATCATTATATTCGAATGTTGAAATTTCTAATCAAAAGGATAATATGTGCTTTATGTCACAAATAGATGAGTTACATTCTATTCATTAATTTAATCATGAATTATAATCAATAAATAAAAATTTCCTTTATAAGGAACTAAAGAAATATTTTACCATGATTGAAACCAAATATAAAAACCTAAAAAAGAATAATGATACTCATAAAATGTCCAATAATATATTTTCATTAAAAAAGAGGTCATAAATAATTAGATTTTATATTTTCAAACCATGCTGAGAATTATGTTTCTTCTTGTATTATACTAGGTAAAAATGTTTATAGATTTCAAAAAATTAACTTTTCATTATATATTTTTAATTTTTTTTAAATGAAAAAATTACATGAATATAATTCTTAAATATAATAAATCCATGAAAATAAAAAAAAATATGAATTCAGGGTGATTATTCAAATCATTATATAAACTATTTCATTCCTAGTTTTAAGAATAAAAAATCCAAAAAATTATTTGTTTTCACTTTGGAGAATTAGGGATCTATTATAATAATTGTTTTCTGAGAAACCTGAAACATGTTGTAGTAAAAAATTATTTTATTGAAAAATTTTATTCATAATCTAGAGAAATATATTTTAAAAATCAATGCTATATTTTGGTTCCCAAATCTATTTTTTTCTAACATTTTCCACCCTAGAGAATATGGGTATCAAAAAAATTCATGTTTATTTTGAATTTATAGTAAAAAATTTCAGCAAAAATCATTAAACATTTGTATATATATAGTGTATGATCAAGACATATGAGTGGTTGGTTCTTCAATATACATATTCTACCAAGAATTGAAAGAGTTTATGCAAATTTTGGTGATAATTATAATGGAATGTTTATGGGAGTTCGATTGATTGGTAATCCAAATTTAGTTTGCATCAATAATTTCCATTAATATTACTGAATAAATAACAATCTAATAAATATTTCAAAAAATTATAATCAAGGTTATGTTATTAATTATTTTAATAATATATATTTTTATTTTGATAATTAAATTCTTAATATGAGTTCTCTTAGAATATAGAATATCTATACTATAGAACTGAATTATTTTAGTAGAAAAAACGTTAATTGTTTAATTATTAAAAATAGTAAATCCATTATTTGGAATATAAAACATAAACATTATAATGACTATTATTTAATGAAATATTATAAAAAGTATTCATTTTCTGATTTACCTTAACATAAGTTGAACAAAAATAAACTATATCATGAATTCTAAATGGGAAATCAAAAATGACATTTTTTAAACAAATTAAAGAGGTTTTAACATCTATAACCAAATAACTCATTCATTTATATTTGTGTTGACCATAAAGAGTTGATATTATAAGAGGAAATATTATTTTATATTTTATATGATGATATTTATAGACTCGCATGGGTTTTATTTTTGACTTTTCAGAGTGAAGCATGAAATATTCTTATAAAAGAAATAAATTAGTTCAAACGGAGAAGGGTGATCAAATTATTTCTTTGAGAAGTGAGAATGGATGTGAATTTGAAAATTCTGAGTACAATTTTTATTGATCAAAACATGTTATAAAGCATTCATTTTCTACCCTCAAGACACATCAAAATAATGGTGTTTTTACAAAAGGAAGATTAATTTGCATGAAATTAGTAGAATAATGTCACATTAATACAACCTTCCGACTCAATTTTTTCTCTAAAGATATAAATACCCCAATTTATGTCATCAATAAATTTCAAATTAGACCTATTTTGAATAAAACAATATATGATCTATGGAATAACATAAATCCAAAATTTGGATACATTAAATCGTTTGGATGCTAGTTTTATATACTAAACACTAGGGATAATATTATTAAATTTAATCCATATTCTAGAGAAGGAATATTGCATGTAAATTATACTACTTAGATAGTAGATAGAGTTTTAAAATTTTTTTACAGATATTGTTAAAGAATAAACTAATGTGATATTTTATGAAATTTATCATTTTGACCACAAAATTACTCACATTTTTAGGTGTCAATTTTGTTCCAAAACATGATACATGAACCACTATTTGATAAATAGAAAGTATAATGATTTGGGACTTGATTTTCCTGAACAAAATATTGATAAAATCGATACTAGTGAACCATAACATGGGCTTCCTAGATAGCCATAAACCATTATGACCCATCCTTTTGAAACCATTATAGAAATTTAAAATGAAGTGATTAAGACTATAAATAGTTTAGATAACCGTATATAATTTCTTGCATTTATATCTCAAATAAATCCTAAATCTATTTAGAAATCTTTTGTAGATGAGATATTTGTTTTAAAAATCCAGTAATTATTAATGTTATTTATGGATGTCAAGGTATAGGAATTTTTCAACAGACACTCTGACTATCTTGTTAAAAGAAAAAATTATGCTTTCAGGAGAAACAGGATAATCATGATGTGATCACTAGGAATAAGGCTAGACTAGTAGGTAAAGGGTATAACCTTGAAGAAGGTATATATTAATATGAGGAGTTTGCTCTGATATCTATATTTTAATCCATTATAATTCTCCAATATTAGTCGTCACATCTGAATTTAAAATAATATCATATGGATTTAAAATCTTATTTCATAAATGGTTTTCTAGTTGAAATGTTTATGTAGAAAACCCTCTTGGTTTTGAAAATCCTATTATAATAAATTTTATTTTCAAACTTACCAATTCTCTATATAGACTTCATCAAGAACCTAGATCTTGGTAGGAATGTTAAAGTTATTTTATTTTATCAAATAGGTTTTAAATGGGACTAGAAAATCCTACACTTCTCAAGAAAAATTAATCTTCAGATATTTTGTTAGTTTATATATATGTCGATTATGATATTTTTTGTTCTAGAAATAATAAATTAGGTAATAAATTTTAAAAATCATGTTAAATGAATTTGAAAGGACCAAGATAATTGAGTTTGAATATTTTATAGGTTCTCATATATATAAAAAATACATTAGCAATGTGATACGTCTAAAAAATATATACTAGGCTTACTAAAAAGCTATAGAACGTATAGAGATAATTTACATGAATCTAATATTAGTTCTACTGAAAATCATGACATGAATAATGTTGGCAAACCATTTGAAAATAGTTTATACAAATGAATAAATGGGCGTCTATTTTAATTTATTACTTGCAGACAAGACATTATTATTTTTATATTATTATGTGCTATATTTCAAGAAAATACGAGGTAATCTCATTTACAGGATTCCAAAATAATTTTATTGCATTAAAAATGAAATATTTATCTTTCTGTACCTTTTTAGAAATATCTGATTTAAATTTAATGTCATATATAGATGCTAACATTTGATCTTATAGAATAGATAAGAAGAGTTCTTCTACAACATTCTATTTTCTATGTAAATATATATTATCCTAGTATAGTAAGAAATAAAAATCAATTACATTATTTACTGTTGAACCAGAGTATATAGTTATTGGTATTTTTCATGAATCATTATTCTGGATTAAATACACCTTAATATATTTTTATTGAGTTATAATTCGCTATCAATCAAATAAGATAACTATTGTTCGATAAATAGTACAATGAATTGGATAAATAATTCAAGAAGAATTTATATCAATTTAAGGCATTATTTCATGAGGTATCATGCTCAAAATGGAGACATTACTCTTGTGTTTATCTTTACTATGAACTAGTTAGAAGATACGTTTATTATACCCATTCCTTGTGATTTTTTTCACATTAGTAAAAGGGATTGATAGTAAATTGAATTTATTTGAGTCTTAATTATTTATTAAAATTTAAATATATTTATATTTATATTAATACATTATTTTAATGAGTTGTAAATATTAAATTAATTTACCTTATTTAACTAATTTTAATTTCATTATACATTTATAATTAATTTTTTCATGATGTTCTTTTAGAAATTAAGTTGAGTACTTTTATTTATTTATTTATTTATTTTATTTTATTTTCCATTTTAATTTATAATAAGCAAAAGATTTTAAATTATCTATGTACAAAATTGGGACAATGGCCTAAAAATTCCAAATGGACCTCGATTATCTCTCTATTTATATATGTATTTTCTCTCAGAATCGAAACTGTCACATTTTTTCTCCTTCATCACTCTCTCGATTCTATCTCAATTCCCTCTCAAACATCTACCAATATTTTACAATGTTAAAGTAAAAGCTGGGATATTATTGATGCTTTGGTTCTTCCGTGAAATAAAATCCAGTTGGTGAACTGCATGGGGTTTTCTTTGAGAAACCCATTGTTATGTAATGGTTAAAAGGAATTTAGATGTTTCTAAATAAAAACATTTAGTTTTATGGTTGGTTGTTTTTTCAAGTAAAGGTAATCTAGATTCGTGTTTGAGAAATATGTGACCGGTTTTTTAAGAAATAAATAGTAATAGATTGATAAAATATAGGATATTCTACCATCGAATCGCAATGGGAATGTTGTACTAGTTTTTTCAGCAGTGTAAGATAAAATCATTCATTGTCTCCATAATGGGAGAATAAATTTATCCATACTATTTTTTCTATGAGTTTTGTGGTATAGAAAACAATTTTCTAGTTTCTTTTTGAAACCTATGATTTTAATAATACATGTATACAATATTTTAATCCTAAAAGAAATTTTATTTGTATGTTCACTCAAACATGGATTTCCCATAGAGCATGCGAAATGGAGATGGTGTTATCTTAATAAATGAACCTCTAATATATTTTAATTTACAATTTAAACCTTAATTATCCGTGATATATGATTTTATTTGTTCATAACTTCTATAAATAGAAGTCTATGTTAATCTATTACCCCTGTGGTAGGCTTATCTCCTTGGTACTAAAGAACAAATAAGTTAATGTCAAGGAGATAGAGGCTATGAAATTACGTAAGATTAATAGTTTATTAGATGTTCTATTAGAAACTATTGGGTACTACTAGGAAACAAATTTAAATTTTAGGTGTCTTGTTTGAAAATAAGGTGTTGCTCAAGGGGAACTATCCCAAAACCACACCACCTTGGGATGAATCACCTGATAATATTGTGCTTGATATGTATGTATAAGAGTCTGCAGCTTCAAGATTGGAGCATCAGTTTCTATAATTTATATATTTTATGGAATATCTAGTTCAGAGCCATTATGTTGAAGATATTGATCCATTAATTGTTAAAACCAATTTTGTTCATGAATAGATTCTGATTGAATCTTTTCCATGTTTGTCTGTAGTAGTAGACATATATGACCCTTAACTAGAGCTCCTTGAAGTTGATCAAATTATTCTTTGTTGATCTAATAGTGGATATATAGTTAAGGGTGTTCTTATGGGGAATAATATTATTTATCACAATCCATGAAATTTTAAATCATCCTATCTTGTCAATTAGGATGAACCTTTGTTATTAAGTGTTCATAATGTTATGATATATAGACCATTTCTTCTGAAATCATGACTGAGTTTGATAATATGAGTGGTGAAAATTTTTTTTTCATGAAATACCTCATTATCTCCTAGGATGTTATAAAACATCTCATGTAAATTATGGTATCAATATATATATGTGAAAATTTTTAATGGGTGATGGAAAACCAAATTGGTATGATCAATAATCATTATATTGTCCCTTCAATTCAATAGGTTGTTTATATGATCAGGGAAAAATATCTTGATGGGATTAAAGTCCAAGTTATTAGGCTACAAAAATTCTATTTCAACATGTTAGATCTCATTTAACATGGTGTATTTATTTCATAAAAAAGAAAAATGATAAAAATTATCCAATGGATCAATTGAGAATTTATTTGGATGTTAATGAAAATATTTTTAGTTTCAAGTCTAAAATATTGGAAATCTTGTATACTCTAAAGAGTGTACTAGTAAATGATTTTTTTTCATTTAAGGATTTAACTAACTACCACATATTTTTCATCTTTTCATTAAATGGTTCATAAAATTCATAATTATTTTGATCACAATATTTCTTGATTTTAATGTTTTTTATTCATAGATTCAATCGATTAAGTGTGAAATGTTCACACTGGTACTAATGAAAGAATTAAAGAGAGATATTTTTGTTGAGTTCTTGGACACCCAATATGTTTTTATAATGTCTTTTATTAGAACTGACATGTCCTTGAATGCTACGGAGGGATATATTGATGAATATGGAGGAAACATAAAATATTTCTTGGATGATTCATATGGTGTTCATGGGATGATATGTAGGTTAATTAGTCTTATAAACAAAAATCGCCAATAAATTAGATAAATTCTAGTAATGATTTATGAGGAAAATCCATTAATTTAATTTTAAGATGATTCTAGTTCGTTACATTTGGAGTAAACTCCATTAGTTCTAGCTACAACTATAGAAAAACAGAGTGTTGTTTGTAAGATTCTCATGAATATCCCTTTTATTCAATCATTAGTTGTACCTACCACTACTATATGTGCATTAATTTCATTCATAGCTACTAGAATAGAACATTATCCTAGTTATCAAATGTATCAACCCCCTTCCAGTGGTGTTCATGATATATCTAAATATTTAGTAGACCATATAGCCTGTATGATATTGAAATTACAATCTATGAATGGAATGTGGATCAATTATGTAAGGATCTATTAACTGCACAATATGGAAGTTTCTTATTGATATTCTAGTTTAATTATCAAGCTCTCAAAGAAGATACCTTATTAAATATACCATAGTGGTTATTAGTTAGTCATCATGAATCCTTCAAAAAATTCTATATAATGGCTTAAAAATAGTGGCCTAGATTCATAGATGACAATCTATTTTTAGTCTATAGTTCTACAAGATAGATGTAATCAAAAGTGTTTTTATGTGTGTATATTATTTTTACCATTCAAGGAAGAAGTTATCTCAAACTAGATCATATAGATACCTTTATTGGTATAATGAATAGAGTGGATACTACTTTTGATGCATTCATAATATACCGTAAAGAGAAATATAAGGTGGAATCTAGCTTATCCACTAAAATATCTGCTCATGGAGTAACCTATTCTATAATAAACGACCAGCATTCCCCTAAAACCCAGTACCCGACCCAATCTTCCACATACCCAAAGGGCCTTCCTGATCCACATGGGATAGTGAGAAGCACCTAGGCATTGAATGAAAAAACTAAGGGAATTATTTCACCCAACCTAAACTACCACAATATATATATATATATATATCAAAGAAGAAATACTAGAAGACTAACAAATATATTACATAACATTAAAAAACGACAGATACAAAACTATAGAAATAGTAGCTTAAAACATCAAAATACTAGTCTGGCAGTAAGGGACTCAAAACCAAACATCTACTCCTACAATAGCATGTACAAACTCCAACCATCTTACCATCTAATACACTTTCCAACTGGCATGGTCTCCACCAACTCATTGTGGTATCTTGCCTTTCCCTCTACTAAAATACATAGAAGGTCAACACACAACAAAATAATTCTATAGGTTGTGAGCTAATAGGCTTAGTAGGATCCAAACTAGGTGTTCCATATAAAGACTCTATATAAGAATTCTTATATGATAATCTAAAATTTAAAACAAGGCTAAATATGCAGTAAAGCGGGTTTATAGAAATCATTGTAAGCTTTCCCTCTTCAAAATTTGTAAACAGAAGAAAGTATATCAGATAAAATGCACATTTTATATATAATTTTCCCAATGAATAAACAATAATATCAAGTCTAACTTATAAATCACTGAAATAAACAATAGAATCACATGTATCACAAAACTAGGGAATAATTCAAGTCTAGGTAGTAAACTACTTGTACCATAAGAATCAAGTGCACAAAACTGGTCCTAGAAAAACATTCCTAGGAATCATAGGAAAACCCCATGATTAAACAACCAAAAATTTCAAATCGGTCCCCTAGAACAACATGTCTATGAAATAGAGGAAACCTGAAGAAAAACCCCCTTGATAATAATAGTAATGGGAGATGGATTCAGTCTAAACCGTTCACCTTAGTACACAAGGTAACACATGTGATCTTATTTACAAACCCATTTCAATCATGTGAAAAACAATTCAAAACCATTCCATGAATCCATTTTTCTAAAGCTAGGGAAAACCCATTTATCATTCAAAACCCTTTTCCAACACACAAAAAAAACATTACAACTTCATAAAGAAATAACTATCAGGATAATTATTATAGGCTAGATACAGAACCACCTACATCAACACTCGGTTCATACATGCCCACAATGTAATCCAAAAGAAATGAAACCCAACAACACCACCAACGAAGGCCCTAGAATCAATCCCTCACCTCAATGTATTGATTCAAAATAAAATAAACGGGGTTGGAGGATATATGAAAGCCTATGTACCTCATGAATGGATGTCTATCACACCGCAACTAGAGAAGGGGTAACCATCAAGACAATATCTTAGAACATATATAGATGAAGACAATAAGAAACATCCATCTAGGATCGACAAATCTGATAACGGAAGGCTAGAAAAATTTTGTGAACAATCTCAAGGAAGAATCAGAGAGGAAACTAACCCAAAGTGACACACCATTGAAGAAATGATGATCTAACACTAATCATATTGATTTGTATTTCAAGACTCCTCTTAAAAATACCTATGAGTATTTTGGGTTTGAGGGCCATGAAATTAGAGAAACAGAAGGCTGAGAGAAATAGAAAAAAGTGTGACATAAACTTGGGTATGTGTCGGGCCATGATGTGTAACCCTTGGTCATGACGTGAAGTCCATGCTATGAAGGTTACACAAAAAACTTGTCTCCCTGGGTAAAAAATCCTTCATTTTACCAATACATGATGTGTACCTCAAGTACATGATGTGTACCTTCTTCGTACCTTCTCACATCATGATCCCCCTTTCACAACATGAGACCAGCACCATGTACCTGATGTGTACTCCATGTACAAGACGTGTGCCTATTCTGATGTTTGTAATAATCCCAGAAAATCACATTTAAGGAATTTAAAACCCATAAGGGGACATATAAAAATAGAAAACATCCCTGATCAATGTAACGGGATGTTACAAACTCTCTACCCTAAATACATTTTTTCCCCGAGAGGTCATGTGGAAGATGTAACCTCTGGAAAAATTTGATGCCACTTATCCCTCATCAATGAATAACATTCCCAATTCTAATGATAATCCGATTGCTGTTTCGATAGAACTCTATCCATCGAAATAGAATTCCCACCCAAGACATTCTTCTGAGAGTCAATTATCTCAACTGGTTTCTCTGAAACCGAAGCATCTTTCTGTAGCTCAATTTATTCCCTACATAAAACATGATCATGGTCAGAGTGATACTTCTTGAGCTGTGATATGAGGAAAACATAATGAATGTCTATCAACTAAGCCCAAAATGCTAACTGATAATCATCATTTCCAATCCTTTTCGTGATCTATAATTCCCCAACATATCTAGGAGCCAACATTCCATTTTTTTCGAGCTAACAGTGACCCAAATTAAGAGAAACACTCAAGAAAACCGAGTCACCAATTGAAAATACCAATGGACGACACTGCTAATCTACATACAATTTCTATCTACTCTAGTCTATAACCAGACAATGTCACACTCCCTGAATCTTTGTTGACATCTCCTGAACTAGACATGGTCTAACAAAATATACTTCTCCCTCCTCTACCCAAAAAATATGTGATCTATATGGGTGACTATATAATGATTCGTAGGGGGGCATCCTGATCGAAAACTAATAAGTGTTGTTGTAAACAAACTGAACTAGTCCTAGATGGCTATCTCATGTGAATTTCACTGCTTTATTAATAAGAGTAGTCAAAGGTGATTATCGATTATAGAAATCAATAACGAAACATCATTATAATCTAGAAAGACCAAAAAATCTTTTAATTTCAAAGACATTCTGATGTTACTTCCATGTAAAAATAGATTATACCCTATCGGGATCAACTGATATGCCAAAATAAGAAATTATATGCCCCATAATCTTCAATTATCAAATAAAAATAATGAATTATAAGATTATTCCATACAAAAGATGATTTCATATAATATCTAGAACCAAATATAGATAGTTCTCATTCACATTCTCAAACATTGAATAAACTAAAATATCATATAAAAAAAGTACCAAAAAAGTGCCAAGTATTGGTTGAAAAATTTATTCATCAAGGCCATAAAAACATCAAGAGAGTTAGAAAGACAAAAAAGGAATCATAAGAAATTCATAATGGTCATACCTACTTCTAAAGGATATCATTGTTATATCAGACTCATGAACTCTGAGATGATGATAACCTTATGAAATATTGATCTTAGAAAACCACATTCTTCTTTAAAATGATCAGACAAATCATCCACACAAGGAAAAGGATATTGTTTCTTAATTGTTACCTGGTTTGGCTTCTGATAGTACACACATAACCAAAGTTAACCATCTGATTTCATTGAAAAGAGAATAGGGGATGCCCAAGGAGATATACAAGGGAGAATGAAACCTTTCTATAATTTTGCATCCAACAGAATCTCAGGTTCCTTTAACTCCAATAGATCCATATGGTAATAAGGAATCGATATTGATTGTGTTCCCCATACTAGATCAATTGTAAACTCTACCACCCTCTCTTGAGGAAGATCATATAAGTTGTCTCGGAAAACGTTATGAATGTCTCAGACAGTAATGACCCTGTCCCCCTAAACATGGTGTCGATGCCTCAAACATGGTGTGTAATTTTTTTATAAAAATCATGCATACAAAAAATACACATCTTATTCTATTATATATGGTCATTTCAGTTTAGGTTCTATAAAACTAGATGATGGTGATAGAATTCGTCCAAACACATGATAATGTTATACTTCACATTGATGTTGTCACATAAGAGTACTCAAAAAATAAAATAATCTACTAAACCTTGTAAAATAAATTGAAAATGTAGGTTGAGAATAAGAATGACCAGTAATGGATTTTAAATAAATTTGATGAAACTCCATTTTAAAACAACAACTTTTTAAATAATCACCAAACATTTTCTTGAGGTTCATCATCATAAGTTTTAAAAGGTTGATTGATAATATTTTCCAAAAAAATATTACATAAGATTTATATGTGTTTATTTAATGTTGTAGGTAAAACATAAATCAAAGTGCCCAAAGAAGTACAAGAATTCATGAATGATTCTTAATTCATAAATTGATCAATAAAACTATAAAAGGGATATGTAAAATTTTAAATAAAAAAACAAAAGTTATCATTTCATGATTCGTTAGAACCTAATATAAAATTTTGGTAACCTTAACTGTTTATACCCCTTCCTTGTATAAAAATCTTTTTGCATACTTTATCATTCCATTTGCTTCAATTACCATTTTCATAGAATATTCTTAACCAATGGGTGTTCAATTAGTTGAGTAATCACACGGATGTTCATATTACAATACCTATTTCGGGAATGTATTATGCCAGATTTTTTCAAGGACATGCATAAAGACTATACTGGTACAAAGCCAACATAATTGTGGTCAACTAGCACACATAGATGTGAAAAATTCGAGCATCATGTTCATGCATCATTAAACTTGACTCGTGATATGTTATCAATTTACCCAATGCATTGGAACACTATTTGGGGGCACCCATGTTATGATTTAAGTCCTATATATTCCGCATATTTCATAGTGTTGTATTATTTCCATAGTGTCAAATACTAAAATAGAACATATATTATTATTACATAATCTATTGTATACATACTCATAACTAAAAACAATTATTCCGTAAAGGTAAAAAGATCTTGATTTTCTAAATTTAGGTTATAGGTGCAATAGAGACATTAATGGACTAAAATGATTGACTTTTTCACATGTGGTATGAACTAGTACACATAATATAATCATTTTATCACAAAAAATAATTACTCCTGCCTTAAAACCCTCTAAAAGTAAATATTTTCATGTCATGGTTTACATGATTTGACTATGAGACACCAGTTTTAAACCATGAAATCATGATTATATCAGTGAAAGAGATTAAAACATGAATTTAATGAGTTAAATTCATTTCTTGTTATAAATTAGATTAGAATGTAAAATCATTATTTCATGTGAGGTTTTCAGGAATAAAAGAATGTAGTTAATCACATGCTCTTATGCATATGTATATTTATATTTTTGTGCATAAGCATGAAAATAATTATACAACATACTAACATAGTTATAATTATTTAAAATTCAAGAAATAAAAAATTAAATAAATATATATATGTGTGTGTGAGGGGGGTTTAAAATATATAAACCCAATGTACACAATGTGTATACATAAAAATTGCATAACCCAAAACTAGGTTTAATAAATTCTTTTCCTTGTTGTACCATTCAAAAACAAAATTTATCAATAAGAATAGGTTTTATGAAATCCCAATTTAGATTTGTTACATAATCAAATGTATATACTTTTATACATAACCATATATACATGAGTTAGAAAAAATGGGTTTTCATGTAAAAACAAGCTGAAAGAACCCGTTCATGTATTAAATGTTTAAAGAACGTTATTGAAAAAATTGTAAATCAATTAAAATCATAAAACCCAAAATTGAGTTTGTATTGAAAGCCATATAATATTATATACATATATATATAATCCCTGAAATCACAATAGTATATGAAAAAGGTTTTCATTTGGATGTTGAGGAATAAATAACTCCCCATTAAGTGTTTTACATTCTCAAAAACATATTTACAAAAACATGTTTTGTATGTGGAGAAGAAAATATACTCAAACGCACACACATATATATCCATAAAAACACAAAGGCATAAATAGATGATAAAAATGACTCAAATTACTCCAATACATGGCTTCAAGAGAGAGGTTGGGCTGTGCAGTGGACATTAGAGAGTTGAGGAGAAGGAATCAGACATAAATACAAGTGCAAAAATAGGGTTTATATGGGTGGTGTAGATATATATTATATATATCAATATTCATACATAAATTATAAACAAAGACTCAAAATATGACTAAATAAAACTAAATCCAGCATCTTTATTAGAATATTATTGAAATCAATCATTGATTTTATTATATAAATTAATATATAATGTTTTTCAAAAACATGTGTGGAATAGATCGAGTTTTCACTAAAATAAAATGCCTATGTATACATGTGGAAGGAGGTTCCTAGAAAATCAGGTAATGGGTGGAGAAAATTTCACAAGGGGGGAAGAAATATCTGCGATGAGGTTGATGCGGACTGGATCACAAGAGCAGCGATCCGAGGAAGAAGAAAGAACATGAAGAAGATGCAGAAAGGATCAGACTGTCTAGATCATCTAAATGTTCTCGAACACCTTAGGCAAGTTATGAAATTTAAAAATGGTTGGATGGAAAATATCAAATCCTTGGATTTATCGAACGGTTATGGGAAAGCCACGTGTTTTAAAAAGGTTTTAAGGATGGTGATTTTTTGAGTATGCGATCATGCAGTCTAAAGAAAGTATGGTATTAATACTACGACGATAGAATATGAAGGCCGGACTGATCATACAGTTCAGATCCCATGTTCCATGATCATAGGGATGATATTAGATCCCTTCTTAAAAAGCTCATCCCACATCGAGACAAAAAAGTTTCTAGGATGGATTTATAAGCCTCCATCTCCCAGCCATTTTTCAGAATTCCCTCTCCCTCTTCTCGGGACCGCACCGTACCTGTTCTCTACGGGCATGCTTCTGCACCCACCTCTACCACCATGCCACCCCGCGTGGTGTCACTCATCTTCATTCCTTCATTCATGTCTATTGGTGCACACATACACACCTATGGGTTGGCATGTGATGTGGATGAGGGGTCTAGGCTCAGTCTCCCACACCTGTAGTAGTGTGAGAAGCCTCCTTCAGCACAACTAGAGGGATGTCCCTATAAGATTTGTATTTTTTATAAACCTATCATTAAAATAAACTATATCTAAAAAAAGAAAAAAATAAGTGAAATTTATAAATAATAAATATCATTAAATAAATAATATTTCTCAATTTAAAAATCATTATTACCGCTTAATTTTTAACTTTGGAACAATAATGTACACAAATAAACATATAAATTATATTTTTTCATCACATAACCAAGAGTGTAACTTTTAATTAATAATAGTATTCATAAACATGTTTTCAAATTCAAATATGTAATTTTGTATTACAATAGTATGCATACTTCTCTTTGAATTAATTGAAGTAAACATATGTACTTCTCCTTATATTTTCACTAAAACTAAAAAGACATGATTTTAAATTCATTTTATATTTTTTTAACATTATGTTTAGAAAATTTGAATATATGTTCAATTAAATATGTTCAAAGATACAATGTTAAAGTACTCAAATAATAAAAACATTAAAAATTATTTTATATATAAAATATTCAAAAATTAATTATATAAATAGAATAATTTAAATTCCTAAAAATAATCCAATGGTTATAGAATTTTATTACCATTGAAAAAACCAACAGTCAAATAAGGAGTGTAATGGCTGCCAACATTGAAAAAGGGACTTTTAAAAGATGATTACGCTATTAAAAACCATAAAAACAACATTGTGAAGATTTTTCTTTACATACCCTTAACGCTTAGTTCGGTCACCATAGCTCTGGATATAATGATCTTCATTAAAATAGACATGAAGGATGCTCAATATCTTATGGGTTTATTTGTCATGTTTGGGGGTCGCCCACTGATTTTGATTAGTCTACTATTAGGAATTATATGTTAGTTATTGTCTTTTTTCCTCATTAAAATGTAATGTTTTTGTGTTTTATTGAATATAAAATGTCTTGTTTTTATTTTCCAATCAATTTTTTTGGATAATATGATAATTAAGAAAATTAAAACTATTAAAACTATTAAAAATATTATTATTAAACATAAAATATATTCGGGGTATCACATTATCCCCTCCTTCAATGAATTTCACGACCACAATTCTATTAAACTACAAACCTTTAGGCATTTTCCCTAAGGTCTCACCACCAATACCACATGAGATGGTAGTTTTCTTTTATCGTGGCATCCATGGTAGCTTTAAATTCTTTGGTTTTTTTGGTACAATCACATGTCAAACATTTAGGGTTATACTCATGTCTGCTGAAATCAGACATCATATTAAAGTAACGGGATATGAAAAGATCGGATATTTCAAAAAGGATTGGATTTCTATAAACAATTTAACCGCCTTGTTTTCTAAAATTTTGAAATCGTAAAGCCTCATATAGCCACTTATGTTTAGGAGTTTAAAAAGGTATGATGTGAAAAGATCACCAACTTCATTGGATTCCCAAAAATTTTCTATCACTGGATATCTTTCAAACATGGTAAAATATTTGTATAGTCCCTCAAAAATGTAACTCACCCTGAATGAAATGCCAGTTGTACCTGTACTAAGAGTAAATAAATGAAACCCGATCCTCAGAAGAATGTAAGCATATTAGAACTGTTGGATAACTGATAAAGATGTTTACATGATAACCGCAGATTCCTGAGAGGTTCAAATTTTTCTGAAAATTTCATTAGAATTATTGTTATAGTATTATAGTTAGTAGAGACAAAAGGTTAGTTGGCGACCATTCATATTCTATCTGAAAAAAAATTAAGATAAGGGGTCTACTCAGTAAATAATAACCATATTAAAACAAGGATGTTATTTTTAAAATACATATTAAGGTATCAAATCATAAAAATATAACATCATTCATTTAAGGCACAGTTCTAGAAACTAGGGGTTCTACATATTCATTTGTTCCCTCACAATCTACCAGGCACATACTTCCTTATATTCACAGTGATGTCCCTCCACAAGTACAACTAGTGTTGATGATTTCCCCAGTTACCAGTTAAATGGATCCCTAAAATGGTTTCATACTTTTTGTTCTCTTTAGTCCAGATGCAACACGAGAAACTAGAATCAACCACCTAAGGGCATCCAAAGATCCATGAGAGAAATAAATGAAGTGTATAAAGTTGGGAGACATCAATATGAACATGATGTCTTTAAAAAATTGGGGAGAATCATCCCAAAGAATTATGATGTCCCTAACAGGACCATAGGTATCATAGGTCATGAATTGACAATGATATTTCACTCAGAGGTCACCCCTCTCGTGTGGCCCATGGGAAGTCCTCTAGGGACATACAATTCTCGGTTAGGGTAGAGAATTTCTACAAAACCACAATGTAAATTAACAAACATGTATTGAATAGAATTTGATAGTTCATCCCAAGAAAACAGTCAAAGCCATATCCTCGGTGGAGTTGAAGTACATGAGGAGAGTTTGATACACAGTAGAGATGTTTACATCATAGATGCAGGTTGTCAAATGTCTCATATCATTCTAAAGAGAAAATGGAAGCTATAGTCTCTAGTATTTCAATTGGAAGAGTCAAAAGTTTTGTTTCATTTACCATATGAAATTTGAAGAATGAATTATACTTAGTAAGACATAATTAAAATCATAAAGTACATAGTTGTCTTAACCGATCCTCTAAAACAAAGTTTTTCGAACATGACCCCATATGCTCATATTCAATTCCTGAAACATGGTGTGTATTTTCTTTTTTGAAACATGCATAAAAAAAATTACAAATCATTTTCAATTACAGTGGTCATTTCGGTCTAGGATCTACAAAAAAAGATGATACTAATACACTTATTATAAAAACATGAAAAAGATAAGATTCACATTGATTATGTCACATAAGAGTACTCAAAGCATAGAATAATCTAATGAACCCTATAAAATAAATTGAAAACATAGGGTGAGTGTAAGAATTACCATTAAGGGGTTTTAAAAAATTTGAATAAATTCATTTTTAAAACAAAAACTTTTGAAATAATCACAACACATTTTCTTAAGGCGCATCATAATTAGTTCATAAATGCTAGTTGATAATATTTTTAGAAAAAACAATTTCATATGATTCATTTGTGATTTTTTAAAACTTAAGGAAAAACAAAAATCAATGTTTGCATACATGTATATAAATACATGAATGATGATTAATTCATAAATTTATCAAACCAACTCTAAAAGTGATATGAAAAATTGTATATAGAATTAAATAAGTAAGCATGTCATGATTCATTAGCACTTAATATGATATTCATATAACCTTTACTTTGGATACCATTTCCTTGTATAAAATTCAATTTTCATAATGAATCATACTATATGCATTCATTTCCATTTTCATAGAAGATTCTTAACCAAGGGGAATTCTATTAGTCATGTAATCACTTGGATGGTCGTATTCCAATATATTTTGGGGGAATGTATAATGATAGAAATTTTCATGGCCTTGTGCCATGACCAAATAGATAGAAACGCAACATAATCATGGTCAACTACCACACATAGTTGTGAACGAAGGTAGTATCATTTTCACACATCATTTTACACAACTCATGAGATTTATCCCTTCACCCAATGAATTGGAGCACTATCTGGGTGCACCTATGTTATAATTTAAGTCTAATATATTTCTCGTATGTCTTAGTATGGTATTATTTCCATAGTTTCCCAAACAATAACAGAACATATATTATTACTCCATAATATTTTTCATACATACTCATAACTGAAATGAATTATGCAATAGATGTAAAAAGGATTGGATATGATAATTTTATGTTATGGCTACATTAATGACCATCGTGGAAAAAAACAACATACTTTTTTACATGTGGAAAGAACTAGTACACATAATATAAATGGTTGTCAACTAAAATAATACCCCTTTCATAAAACCCTTGTCACAGTGAACCATTTCATGGCATGGTTTACATGTTTGGACTTTGAGAAACCTATATTAAACTATTAAAAGTCAATTATATCAAACAAAGAGATTAAATGATGAATTTATTGATTTAAAATCATTTCATGCGATAAATGGGAGTGCAATGTAAAATTATTATTTCTGGTGAGGTTTTCATGCCTAAAATAAAATTTAATTAATCACATGTTCTTATGCATATGAATATTTATATTTTTGTTCATAATAATTAAAACAATTATACAAATTACTAACATAGCTAGAATTATTTAAAACTCGAGAAAGCAAAACTAAAATACATATATGTATATGCGTGCGTTTTGATAAATATGAAAACCCAATGTTCCTGAGGTGTAAACTTGGGATTTGCATAACCCAAAATAAGGTTTATGAACTTCTTATCATTGTTGTACCCTTAAAAAATAGAATTTAACAATAATAATAGGTTTTATGGAAACCCAATTTATATTTGTTGCATAATCATATATATATATATATATACGTTTATACATAAGCGTATGTACATGAGTTATAAAAATGTTTTTTCATAATAAAACAAGTTGAAAAAACCCTTTCATTTGTTAAATGTTTTATGAAAATTATTCAAAAAGAATAATCACTAATTAAAATCATAAAACCCAAAAACAATTTTTGATTGAAATCCATATAAAATTATATATATATATATCTGTATATATACTCCATGAAATTGAAATAGTAGACGAAAATGGTTTGCATATTGAAGTCAAGGCATAAATAACTCCCCTTCATGAGTTTTACAATCACAAAAACATATATAGAAAAACATGTTTAGGATTTCTTGAAGAATCGACATATATATATATATAAGGCATAGATATATGATAAAAATAACTCAAATTTGTCCTGTACATGGAATCAAGAGAGATTGAGGGTCATATTGTGGACGTTGGTGAGTCGAGGTAATGGAATTGGGCTAAACTACAAGTGAAAAAATTGGGTTTATATAGGTGATTTACATATATATATTATATATAATGATTCATATATAAATTATAAACAAACACACAAAAATTGACGAAAACAAATTAAATCATGAATCATACCTAGAAAGGACCGGAAATCAATTATTGATTTAAATATATACATTAATTTACAATTTTTTTGGATAAATTCTATGTTATAGATCATGTTTGCATTAAAATATAATAACTACATAGACTTGTAGAATGATCCTAGACAATCAGGCTTTGGATGGATATAATTTCATGATAGTGGAAGAAGTAACAGATAGTAGGTTGATGCAGACTGGTGCATATAAGCAATGACGCGCGGAATATGAAGAAATAGGAAGAAGACAAGGAAAATATTAGATGGTCTGGATCATCTGAAGGTAATCGAATGGCTAAGGAAAGTTTAAAATTTTAAAAATTATTGGACAGATGAGATAAAATTCATGTATTAATCGGATGGTTGTGGGGAAACCATGATTTTTAAAACATCAAAAATATTGGAGATCATTAGAGTACATTATTGGATGGTCCAGGGAAAACGCAGTAATGATACCGCGGTGGTGGAGTTCAAAGGGAAGACAGAACGAACATTCCAAATCCCACGCGAAGTGATGAGATGACTAATATTACATCCCCTCATAAAAAAAGATCATCCCACAATGAAACTGGATGTTTTTCAGACCGTCTTTATAAGACTCAAGCTCCCAATCTTATTTCAGAATTCCCTCTCCCCCTCCCTAGTACCACCCCGTACCAGTTCTCTGCGGGCACACTTATGCACCCACCCCAGTCATCATGCCACCCCACACGGTGGCACATTTCTATGTTCATATGTGTGTTCATGTATGTGAACACACACACTCGTTGGGTGGCATGCACTATGGCTAAGGGGTCTGGGCTCAGTTGGCTACTCTTATAGGAGTATGGGCTTCCTCCTTCTGTCTAACTAGATGGATATCCATATGGGGTTTATATTTTTTATAAACTCAACATTAAAATAAACCATATCTAAAACCATAGAAAAAAAGAAATTAAATTTACAAATATTCAATTTAAATAAATAAATAATATCATTAGTTTTATAAAACATGATTGCCACATTTTTTTACATTGGAACATTAAAGTGCACAATTCAACATCTAAATTATACTTTTTCATCACATTACGAAGATTATAACTTTTAATTAATAAGATTATTCATAAACATGTTTCAAAATTAAAATAAATTTTTTTTGTACTATAACAAAATGTATACTTCTATTTGAATTAAATGATTTAAACATATTTACTTCTCCTTACATTTTAACTAAAACCCAAATGTAATGATTTCAAATTCATTTTTGGTTTTTTTAAACATTATGATTCCAAAATATAAAGATATGTTCAATTAAATATGTTAAAAGATATAACTTTAAACGAATAATATACATAGAACATTTAGAATTCATTTAATGAAAACATATTCCAAGATACTTAAGATAACTAAAATATTTGAAATTCAAAAAAAAATCCAATGATTATAGGATTTTCTGACCATTTAAAAAACAAACAGTCACTCAAGGACCGTATGGGATACCAAAGTTCACAAAAAGACTTATATATAATTGATTATGGTATTCATAACTTTAGAAACAACATGGTCAAGATGGTGCTTTACATTCCCTTAATGCTTAGTTCGGTCACCATTGCTCTGGCTATAATGTTCTTTGTTGTAATAGACCCAAAGGTTTCTCACTATCTTCTTAGTTTATATGTGATATTAAAGGGTTTCTTGGTGATTTTTATTGGTCTAATAATAGGAATTATTCATTATTAATTTTCCTTTGGGCTTGTTTAAATGTAAAGTTTTTGGTGTTTTATTTTAAAAAAATATGTCTTTTGTTTAATTTTGAATCTTTTTTTCAGATAATATCATATTTAATTAATGTAAAATAGTCAAAAATATTAAATATTTTATTATTAAACATAAAATATTTTTGGGATATCAAAAATAATACAATAGGAAGATCCTCAAAAGAAGAAACATCCTCGAGCTGAAACACAATAGCAGAAAATAGATTCCTCATCTCAAGGTGAGATAGTCCTGCAAAACCTTACCTCAGCTCCCACTCTCCCTAAAACGCATGAGATATCCCATCAGTAATAAGAAATGATACACACTGATGATGACAGTAAACCACATCTTGATAAGTGATAAGCCAATCCAAAACGTTGATGACATTAATGATATGTAGATCAAGAATGAGAAAATCCTGGACCAACTCCATCTCGGCTATTGTGAATGAACTAGAATGAAATAAAAACCCCTGATCATTCCTATTTTCAAGAGGTGTCACCAAATCCATCATAAAGATAATAATTTCCATTGTAATTTTAAGTATATCAATAAAATTTGAGCACATAAATGTGTGGGAGGAACCAATATCATACAAAGCTGTTGATACCGAATCTGCAATAAAGAATGTACCTCTCAGAGTAGTTAGACCTGCATTAACATCCATTGGAAACTCATATACTGTGTGATGATTCTTCACTCTTAAGGATTATGGATATATCCCTATAGTCTTTGATGATTTTGAATCCACTGTAGTAGCCTTTGGAGCCAACAAACCCTGGCCATAATGAGGTGTGTTCATAGCCTAACAAAAACGTTGTAGATGGCCAACATGTCCATAACTATTTCAGATATTCACATGCATAGGACAAGAACATCTCGTGTGACCCCCACCCCCTTCAACACTATTAGAATGTTATAGGCACACTTGTAGCTATAATAGATAGGGCTGAGGAGGCTCACTGCGGACACCCACTTACACCAATCCTATGACGGTCCTACTTCTTCTTCTTCTTCCCATGCATGTCGTTGAAGCTATAACCAGTTGTAAAAGGAGTGGGAGTAAGGATGAAATTTTATGACATGTCCATATCTTCAATCATTTATCTCTCCACTATCTCCACATAGGTAAAGAGTTTCAACATGAACACTTGTGATATAATGTCTGGAAACAAACCCTATATGTGATTGTGTGCCTTCAGTTGGTCATACCTTACCATATATGGAGAAAAATGGAAAATCTCGTAAAACCAGTGAGTGTAGGAAGTCACTAGACACTCTCCCGAATACACTAATAGGAACTACAGTGATTTTTCAAACATTAAGGACTTTGGAAAAAACTGTTGAAAGAATAAGCTTTCGAAACCCTTCAAATCCAATCCCACACTGTATATCTTCGTGGTCCATAGAGCCCCACCAATGCTTTACTAAACCGTCAAGTCTGAATATTCTACACTTCACCCTACTATTATAAGGTTTCTACAGGAAGTTGATGATTTTATAGATCTTGTATAGAAAATCCTCCTCATATTGAGGATCATTCATCCCATGTCGATTCTCATGTAAGAACTCCTGTTATCAATCTCAATCCCTTCCAAATCCTTGTTGAACCTTAGAAATTGTGTTCTGGACTCGAGGAACTTATTTTTCAACATCCCAGACTACTCATACAATTCTCTTAATGAGATTATGATCCATTGGTGTATCCCATTGAGGATCATCCTCTATAGCTTCCTTGCGAACCTGTAGAAGTGGTCTCAGAGGCATACTACTGCACACAGAAACTTAAGAATGATTAGGAACTAAAAAAATCATAGTTCAAACTAGAAAAAACATAATAAAAAACAAATATTTTAAAATAAATTCAATCATTAGAGAAACATATCTCAATATCCCATGGTAACTAGACTCTCATTGTGAAAAGATCTAGCCAGAAACTCATAGCAATATACCTCTCAAGTCCCAACAATCCTATCTCTAGTCTAAAATAAATCCCCAGAAATGATTCTTGAGGAAAATCCGCTTTGATAAAAAACTATAATAAACCGACAACGGTTCCCTGAAAACCCATCACCCAACCTGATCTATCACATACCGGAAGGACATTCGTGATCCACAAGGGTTGACACCAAGCCCCCAGGCATTAAATAACAAAACTAAGGGAATGATTCCACCAAACATGAATGACCACACACACATATATATAGACAAAAAAAGAAACAATATTTTACTAACAAATATATATTCCATAACAATTAGGAAAATATCGGAAAAAGAAAAATGGAAACAGTGGCTAAAAACTCCAAATACCATGTTTAATGGTAAGGGACTCAAAACCAAACATATAATCCAATGAGGGCATGGATGAAATCCGACCATCACACCACTAGCTACCCATCCCATGTGAAAATAAGCTCACTACCTCACTTTGTATCCTTGGAATTTACTATACTAGAAGACAAATAATGGTCTACACCCCACTGACATAATGTGTAGGGTGTGATCTAACATGCATCATAAGATCCCACAGAGGTGTTCCATAGTATTTATATGTATAACTTTTTTTTATTTAAAATTTAAAACATGGAATTATAAGCGTTAAAGAAGTTTTATAGAATAAAAAGTAATCATTCCCTTTTCCACTGTTCTAAAAAAAATTAGGTATATCAATTTCAAAGAACATTTTCTATATCATTTTCGACAATCCAAAAAATTCATATCAAGCATAACTCCAAAATCCATGCAATTAAAATTAAAAAAAAACACATGTATCACAACACGAATGAATACTACTAGTCTAGGCATCAGACTATATGTACCATAAGAATCAAATGTATAAAAATAGTCTTAGAACAATGGGCCTATGAAGCAGAGGAAAACCCCCAGATTAATCCCACCAAAATGTCAATACATGTCTCCCATAACAACGAGCCTAGGAAACAGGGAAAATCCCAAAGACAAACTAGCTTGATATTAACAACAATGTATGACAGCCTCAAGCTATGCCCTTCACCTTTGTACCCAAGGTAACTCATGTTATATTTTTCATAACCCCATTTTAATACAAAGAAAACCCATTCAAAACCACATCAAAAATCTATTTTTCATTATCCAGGTAAAACCCATTTTTCATCCAAAACCCATTTCCAATACACACGATCAATCATTCCAATTTCATAATTCAATTTCATAAATAAATATAAATCATGATCATTGTTATAGACTAGAGACAGAACCACCTAACTCATTATTTCGGTTGTAGACACCCACGACAGAATCTAAAAGAAAATAAACCCAACAACACAATCAAAAAAGGCCCTAGAAGAAACCCCTCACCTCAAAAAATGGTTCAAAATAAAAGAGAAGGGGTTGGAGGATAGAGGATATCCCATGTACCTCAAGAACCGACGTCCATTTCACCACCACTACACAAGGAAAAACCTTCTAGATGAGATCTCACAACAAATCAGGATGAGAAAAACAAGAAACATACATCTTGGATCATCAGATCTTATAACCCATGTCTAGGGTAATATTTTGATTAATTTCAAGGAAGAATTAGAGAGAACACTTACCCGGACAGACACATCATAGAAGAAACAATGGTCCAATGCCAATTAGATCAAACTGGATGGCGAGATGCCTCTGAAATCACCTAATAGATGTTTTGGGTCGAGAGATAAGAGGTTCTGGAGGAAAAATGCCGAGTGAAAAAAAATGTGTGGCTTGAAACTAAGAGTGAGCCGGGTCACGAACTGTATCCCTTGTTCATGACATGTAGTCCACTTTTGGTAAGAGACACCATAAAACATGTCACCTATGGTTAAAAATCTTCCATTTAACACTTACAAGATGTGTACCTCAAGTACATGACATGTACATTGCTCATTCCTACTGACAGTGTGATCCCCCATTCACTACAAGAAACAACCACAAAGTACATAAAATGTACTTTAGTTACATGGCATGTACATGTTCTATAGTCTACAGTAAACCAAAAAAGTCACATCTAAGATTTTTAAAACCCATAATAAAACATAGAAAAATGGAAAACATACCCAATAATGGTTACATGATGTTACATATTCAGCACCTCAAATGAAGTTGTCCTTTTATTGTGTCGGTTCCTAATAACGTAGTATAAATTTCCAGAAATCGTAAAGTCTTTCCTAGAATGAATTCTTAGGATACAACATATAAATCAATAGTTGGATCTAAAACACATTCAACTACATTGATAGGGATTTTCGTATTTCCACCAGTGATGGAAACTCCTACTAACTCTTGGACCACACCAAATTTTAAGATACCACCACCTAAATCACCTTCTCAGTTTAAACCTATCCATAAGCCTAGGTCCTCTTACTAATAATTTGTATATGTATTTTTTTTGGGTGGATTTATTTTTATAAAAATGTTAATAAAATTATGATAATCCGCCTTTATCCATTTTAATGCCTTTCATAGTGATTGTTTTCATTTAATATTTTTAATACCTATATTTTGATCAATGAATTAAATTCCTTAATTAATTCATTATTCTATCATAGAATAATATTAAACCAATTCATGACTCTATGTTCTAAATTAAAAGAAATTTTATTCTCTATTCCATTTCATTAAAATGGTTAAAAGGGGGAGAAATTTCCAAATGTTTAAAAAAAATTGGGGAAGTATCATTATCTGAAGAACTTTACCCAAGGGAGATTAGTTCTCTAAATTTGAAGAAGTTTCTCATTAATGGGGAGATAAAAAATGGAAAAATACAACATTTTAAATGACATAAATATATTAAATTGTACTTTTTAATTTCTGGTTAAAAATTTTAAATTCTCATTTTTTTGTTTTATGGGGTTTTTTATCATTAAAATGTGGGATATTTTTGGACTTTTAATTTTGTTCCAAAATATATCATGTGCTTTATGATTGGATGATAAAAAATAGCCATCTGATGTTACTATTGATTTTAATTTTGAATTTTGTTCATTCAGTTCTATTATTATTTCAGTTGATTCTTTTGAAATCTAAAAATTCGGGAATTTTACTAAAATTTCCCCCAAGTGTAGAAAATTGGTAACGTGGGGATTTCAGCTATATAGAGAAATAATAGTATTAAACAATAAACTTTTTCAGTCATCAACCAAAAGGAAACTCTTATGTGAAATGGCTAGGTCGTGAATTCTTCTATGAGGAAATAAATATGCTAGTTAATTGTGTAACATCCTAGTAATATAAATGAAACGTTATGTTCAATATCCTACAAGATACAACACATCAAGATTAAAAAATATTATCATTTAAATGTGATAGTTATCACCTATCCATTAGAATGGTGGAAATGATTGAGATTAACTTAATAATTAAAATATAGTTTTAAAATGTTTATAAATTGAATTTATTGGTTACCAAATAATTAGATATGAAAATAGAAAAAACTGAATATAAAGGATGTGTTTATATGAAAAACTATTTTATGCCCATAATGACATTTTATCTTAATAAATTAAATTATTCTGTTTTATTAAATGATATTTAGGAAATGAAATTTATTTATCATTTTTTTAACACAAGGACATTACATTAGGTATCAATGTTGGGTTTAGACAACTTTGGAGTTTAGGAAATTATTTGAATTTAAGTTAAAGATTATAATAACCAAATGGATTATTATAATTTGGATTATTTTTTTGGTTTATTGTAATTTATTTAGATTGGATAAAAACATAAATAAATTGATATATAAGGGGTGTGAAGGATTAGAGTATTATAAAAAAATTTATTGTTTAATCTTTACCCTATAAATTATACTTTTCAATTAATAATTCTATATTAGGATTTTTTATTTTTAATAGATTAAGGATCTTTTGACAATATGGAAGGAAATAGATCATTCAAAACATTATTATCCATCCCTAATTATTTTATCATTGTTATTTATGAAGAATCTTGTTCAAATAATTTTGATAGATTCATGAGTATCAAAATAACGAAAAAGAAATTGTTTGAGTTATCTAAAACAAGTTCATTTCTACAAAAAATTTATGTTTCATTGTATATTTTTAATTTGATTTCAAGATCTCAACTCTTCCAAAACAATATAAATGTTTAATTTTAGATGTGGTATGAATGCTTCAGTTTTGAAATTACGATTACATGCCAAAAGATAAAGAGAATATCAAGAAGATCATAAAATTTGTATTTAAGGTATGAATTAATTTGTTATATATAAATTATGAGAAACTATTGGATTAATATTTCTGAATCATTGGGATATAATTCATAACTTTTATTGTAAGAATGATGTATTAGAGAATAAGATGATGAATCATAGTTAGTGGTTTAAAAATGAAATTTGATATGGGATGTGTTTATTTATTGAGTTCTCAAAATTATGATATAGTAGTATTTTATAAATGATATTGGAAACATGAAATTACTAAGGATTTTAATATAGTATGTATTATTCATAAATTTAGAAACATATTTTAGACAGAATAGTTACCATTAAAAGTGATGAAAACGTAATAGTTTTTTTGGGAGACATTATTTGAGTTTAGATAATGTTTGAGGTACCAGTAACCCATAAATTTATGATAATAAAATGGTTATTTGAGAAAAAATTCCTTTAAATTTTTTTAAATGTTTTTAATGGTATTGGAAAACATTTTGTTTTATATGATCTTTTAATTTTATGTAATTATGGGTTGTTGATTTTTTTGATGAAAAATGAAAGGTTTGAGCTATCCTTTGAAGATAAAATATATTAAGGTTATTTTAAGGTTGTTTCTAAAATTTATTTTATTTTATAATAATTATATAAATATAGTTTTATAAAAAGTACAACTCATAGGATATGTGACAAACTTTCATATCAAGAGTGGTCATGGGGATCAAAAACAGAAATAAATGGTGATAAGGGTATGTTTCCTACCACTAACCTATTTGGTGAGCTAGTTAGTATCAAATTATTTATTTTTAAATTATCTAATAAATAAAGGTTATGTTAATCTCGGGAACACATTTATTATATTTATAATCATGGGATTAGAAAATTAATTAGTGATTAATTGATTGATGTTATATAAAAATATTTTCAATATTTTGGGTACCATATATGAATAAGGTAAATATAATAGTAGTGGATTTTATTCTAGAAATACAGTATGTATATCTTGTTGAAGCATATATTATTTATAGTGATATAGGTTATTTATGGAAATGACTAGTACATCATGAAGATTATGTGATTATAGAAATTACATTTTAGTATGAGACTCTATGATTTATTGATATTATTTTAAGATAAATATTAAATTTATCATGGAAGACTATGTGATCAAATCCTTATAATTTATGGGATTCAATTTTAGTCTAGAATATTTTGAGTAATATTTAGTATAGTTATGTTTTAATGATCTATGATGAAATTTGGGTATTAATGTCTAATTTTGGATATTGAAGTCTTTTATCTACATATATAAAATAATTAGTATTTTCATATTATATCTTATACTAAAAAGTTTTGTTTTTCTTGAAATTTATTAATATGGAGAATAAATAAGTCAATTATTTTGGATTTTCACAATTGTAGGAGTTGATTCTAATGTTTCGGGTGTGAAATTTAATATTTAATACTCATCGATTGGATAAAATATGAGACTATGGTGGGAATTGATTAAAATATAAAATTTCACATATCATGTATGTGACACCCCGAGTCGTAGTTGCTAAAATATTAATTTTAAATAAATTATAATTTATGTAAATATGTTAAAAATGTATGTAATATGTTAACTTATAAAAATTATATATTTATAAATAATAATAAGCAATGTATTTTATACATGTAATTGTTTTATATATTATGTTTTGAACTATTATCATTATAAAATTATGATTAGATTAATTTGTTATAAGATTAGTAATAAAACTAATATTATTATAATTTTATTAAACATGTCAATTTGAAATTATTATATGAAATTATATAGAGAAATACATAATGTAATCAAATGAAAAATTATGTGGGTTTCATAAACTTTTATAAATGATATATATATATATATGAAATTATAATTATTGTTATCGTTTTCTAAAATTATTATTAACATGTATTTTGTTTTATAAATTATAGCTATTCAATTTTGCAATTTATAAAATTATTTTATTATTAGTTTTATAAAATTCATTAAATTAAAATAACATGACATAAATACGTTTTATGAAAATAATAAAATTGTTTTTATTAATTTTGGAATTTCTTGTATATAGATACATGTTTAAAAATAATTAAATTAATAATAATTATATGTAAATATTTTATGGTTAATACATGTTTGTGTCATGTAAATTAGAATATGTTTTTAATCCTTTATATTATGATTTATATAAAAATGTATATGTTTATTTATAAGTTTAACTAAAATTATTTTATTTATATTGTGATATATGTTTATAATAATTAAATTTTTAGTAAACTTTACTTTTCTAATGTATTGTTGAAATAAAATTTACTTTTGAATTTGTATTAATGATATAATAATGATAAAATTATAAAAGATAATAATAAAAAAAAACAAATTGGAAACCTGGTTTGGGTTAGGTGCATCAGACCAAAAGTAAAAAAATATAGAACAATATAAAAAATATAAGCGGACATAATAAGCAATATAAAAAACAAAAGAAATCTTGTGAAGGGATTTGTGAAATCCCGCATGAACTGCCTTAGAGTGCGGGGGGGGGGCGTCGCCTGCACACCGGGAACGGGGGGGCGTCACATGCACACCGGGAACATTCCAGTCATCTGCGAGGTGCTAGAAGGCGAGACCTGGAGTGGGATGCCCAGCGTGTTACTGTTGTGGAACTAAAGGACAAGTGGTGTCTCTACAAATGGTTTTTCGAAGCGTCGTGTCACGAAGGGGTTCATCCAGTGAAGGTGAGAGGTGATCCACGGAGGCCGTGCTTTCTGGCGTTGAGACCTTTTGGTTCATCTTCGTCGCACCGAGTCAGGGTAGTCGCGACCATGGCATCAGGTTGTTCTTCGATGACGACTTTGGGTGGAGGGTGTGTGGTGGTTGAGGCCGAGGTAGGGTGTCGCACTGCCGGTATATGCCGGATTGGACCAGTGGAGCTGGGGGGAAGGCCACGTAACCGCCGGTGTCGAGCTCAAAGATCCGTCTCAGTCGCAACAGTAGACTCTGAGCTTCCTTGTTGCTCGGGGGTCTTCATTCTGCGCAATGTAGGGTTTCTTTTTTTTCTCTTTGACACCATGTCTAGATTTGGGTATCCTAATTTTCTATTAATTAAATTTTTTTGGTTATCGTATACCCTTTTTCTGTCAATTTCAGTTCACCGGTAGACTAATATTTTTGTCTATTTGGTTGGGTCGTCCATTATAACTAAGTCACATTATACTTATATACGTTTATTATAATTCTATCAAAAAGATACAGATTTATGAATACTATATAAGAGAGTTTTAATGGGTTGGGGGCTACTAATCACCATAAGAATTATTAACTCTATTAAGGTCCTACAAAAGCTTTTGGAGTTCTTCCATACCCAACCTGAGAGCCCCCCCCCCCGTCGTGAATCTGAGTCTTGTTACAAGGAATTTAGCATATAAAAAAAGGTAATGGGATTTATCATATATACACCCACTATGTATAGTCATTTATATATTATGTATATATATGTATATATACATGGTATAAGGATCATTTCATTTTCATCCTCTATCAATGAAATGGATTATTTTTAATTAGTTTTATTATAGAAAACCACATATATATATATAAATTTATATATATGCAATTTTCAAATATATATATATATTTGTGTGTGTGCAATTCAAATATATTATGTTTTTATGATTATCAAAATGGATATGTGTCATTTAATGATTTGCGAGTTTCAAATAATTTACGGGTTCATTAACATGGGTTTTTCAAAACTGAATATATATATATATATATTGTGTGTATTTAGGTATGTACAATTAAACATATGATTCAAACTAAATCTTTTTTATAAATTTTAAAAGATAATTTCTGACCCTCAAATAATTTTTTTATGCAAATTATGTTTTTTGTTCAATTGGATTTTTAATTATTATGCCAGACCCCAAGTTTTATACATGCATACACATATGATTATATACTATAAACCTATCATAGTTCTTTTTTTTCAATCAAGTAATAATGGTGTATTAAATATGATTTAAATTATATATTACTTATAAGAACTTATTAAACCTTATTTTGGTTATGTGAAACCAATGTATATACACTTGGTGTATATATGGTTTTAAATATATAGCCCTAGTCTGGTTGGGAGACTCAAAAAATGAATTTCAGAATTTAAGTATCACTTTTGATGTAATTAATGCTTGTATGATTTTATTAAATGTCAAATTTGAAGTCTTTTAAACCAATATGTGTTTATAAAAGTATATATTATTATATAAGTTATGTTTGAATTAACGAAGTTTTCATAATATTAAATCATGTGGTGTTTCTATGTTTTCAAAAGAATATATTTTGACTTGACCAAAAGTTATTAGAGGCTAAATGGATTTGTAAAATTATGCTACGTTTGTAATCCATGTTGTGCACACATGTAGTTTTAATTTTCCACAATATTCTCTATTGGTTACCATGCTTATGATTTAGTTTAAAAGCAAGTTCAATGACAATTTTATGATCATAATGAATGACATGTATTTTTAGTAAGAATTTATTTCCATGGATAAGGTTCTTCAATTATGAATCTATCATTTCATGTGAAAAACCCTAATCATCCATCATTTTATCTATTATCATATGTGCAATGTATATATATATATATATACAAGCGAATATTTATATGCATTACTTATGTATCAAATTTTGTTTACATGTTTTAATATATGAAATCCATGTGCAAATTTATACATATTTCATGCACGATTAAAAACATTTTTTGAAACCCTGACTCTCAAGTGTGGTAGATAGGAAGGGATTGGGCATAGATCCATCATGGCCTATACGTAGTCGAGCAGGCTCAGAATAAGTTATTTTGTTTTCAGAAGCTTGGCTAATGTTATCAGAAAAACACTGGAGAATATTTGGTTAATATAAATAGAAAATTAAATATTCAATGTGGTATGAGACGCATTGAACATCTGAACATATTGATATATGTGGAATATATTGGACTACTGGGTTGGGGTCCGGTTAAAAGAAGTCTCTCCTGGTTGGGGACTGGTTAAAGGAATCCCAACAGGTTAGGGACTGGTAAAATTAAGCCCTCTGGGTTGGAGACCAGTAAATTAAGCTCCACGATGCATCGATATTTCTCGAGACAGTCAGATTAGGTTTTTACCCATAGGTCATGGCACAAGGCCTTGACATTCATAAATGAGTCTTGCATTATACGTTTCTTCATTATGTTTCAGTATATGACCAACCAAATTATAATTTCATCTAGATAAATATCCATGGTTATAGAACCATTACTTATGAGTATGAGATTAAAGTGCACATGGCATATGATGAGATAGTGATGATGCATGATCAGTTTACCTTTCCCGAATTTTAATGCAAATGTTAGCATTATATTAATCATGTCATAATGTTCATTTTTATAAGTTGTAGTGAAATTTTTTATGCACAACTCTGATAATGTTCATGATTAGTAGTACTACAATACCTTGCATGTAATTCCTACTTTACTTCTTATAATTCATGAACATTTATACAAACAGGCTTACTTTGTTCATATAGTATCTTTCATTTAAATGTTCATCTACTTGCCTATGAAATGTTTTAATTATTTAATAACAACCTTTGAATTTCCAGGATGTTTTCCTTTAAAGAACTAATTTTTTAGTATAAGTATTTTCAAAGGAAGAATTCAAATGTTGTATTAAGTAATATCAATACACCTTACTGAGTATTTCAATTCTCAACCTGCATATTAAATTAAAAAATTTCAAGTATCAGTCAAGACATCAAATAATTTTCAGATGCTGCTGGTTTTCCCATTACCTGAACCTCATGATTCCTCTAGAGCATGAGACATGATGTGATGAATTTAAATGTAATGTAATTATTTTGTGACATCGTGTATCATGGGCACCGAATTCGGGAAATCAGAGGCCAGGTCCTTACAGTTGGTATCATAGGATAGGTTCAGAGAATTCTGGAAAAACCATATAATAGTAATATGTAACTACGACTGAACCGTACTATGTGGTTTTGTTATAATTTTCAGATGGTGGGAGAATGATCATTAACAACTCTTTTGTCCCTTCCCACTGAAATCCTCGAGACTATAATTGGTAATTCATGTATGGAAGACTATGAAACATTTGGGAACCTCCGACTATCCTACAAGATCCTTTACCAAGTGTCGAACAACTCAAATATCCTTTGACTCTTCTGATGATCGATTCATGTTTACTATAGTATAACTGATGCACAACATGCACACAATTTGCATAGGGGGAAATATTATGATGGTCTTTTCCTATGTTTTACCCTAACTCTAAACTATCGGGATTTAAGGGTTATTCAAGAAGATGCAAAGGAGGGAAATCTCTGTGCAGCCTATCTTTTTCAACTCTTGAGTTTCAATCTGTACAAGATACTCTTTTTCATCAAACCCCTTGACTTTGAGGTAGTACAACGAATCTGTAGTGACCAAGTTCATCTGGATATCGCTGAGCTTTTCACTACTTATGCCTCAATCTGGAAGCCCAACTATTTTATGCAGGATTTTAACTCCACTTACCCATGGTGTATCTGGGAAAGAGAGATCGAGGAACTAGGAACCACCCTGGGATTAGAGTTGAGGACATTAGTGAATTGGTTATAGAGGTGGGCTCTGTAAAGGTACAACCTCATTGCTTTATGTTATTTTCCGTTTTAATTGCTTAATCCAAGAGTGTTTTAGTAGGGTCATCACTAAGGATGTCTAGGAGGATGTGTCAGCGAGTTAATAGGAGTACGCCAATTGAATTGCGATGACCCAATTCTGTTAAGGGGGGAATATTGTGACACCCCGAGTCACATTTTCTAAATTAATAATTTTAGATAAATTATAATTTAAGTAAATATGTTATAAATTTATGTAATATATTTACTTATAAAAATTATATATTTAGAAATAATAATAGGCAATGTATTTTATATATGTAATGCTTTTATATATTATGTTTTGAATTATTATCATTATTAAATTTTGATTAGATTAATTTGTTATAAAATTAGTAATAAAAATAATCTTATTATATTGTTATTATATATGTCAATTTGAAATTATTATAAGACATTATTTAGAGAAATATATTATGCAAATGAATGAAAATTTATGTGGGTTTCGTATAATTTAAAAAATGATATATATATATATATATATGAAATTATAATTATTGTTAGGGTTTTATAAAATTATCAATATTAAGTATTTTTTTTAAAAATTATAGCTATAAAATATTACCATTTATAAAATTAGTTTATTATTTGTTTTATAAAATTTATTACATTAAAATAACATGACATATTTATATTTTATGAATATAATAAAAATGTGGTTACTAATTTTGGAATTTCATGTATATAGATACATGTATATAAATAATGAAATTAATAATAATAATATGTAAATATTTTATTGTTAATACATGTTTGTTCATGTAAATTAGAATATGTTTTTAATCATTCATATTATGATTTATTTAAAAATATATATGTTTCTTTATAAGTATAACTAAATTTCATTTATTTATATTGTGATATATGTTTATAATAATTATATTATTTGTAAACTTTAATTTTCCAATGTATTGTTTAAATAAAATTAACTTTTGACTTTATATTATTGATATAATAATGATAAAAATATAAATGATAATAATAAAAAAACAAACTGGAAACCCGGTTAGGGTTAGGCGCATCAAAACATAAGTAAAAAAACAATATAAAAAAAGATAAGCGGACAAAAGAATAAATATAAAAAAAACAAAATAAATCACGTGAACGGATTTGTGAAATCCTGCATGAACCACCTCGGAGTGTGGGCGGGGGGGGGGTGCGTCACTTGCACCCCGGGAACATGTCGATCATCCGTGAGGTTCCATAATGCAAGACCTAGAGTGGGAGGCCTGGAATGTCACTGTTGTAGAGCTAAAGGCCATGCGGTGTCTCTCCAAAGGGTTTTGTGTAGCATCGTTTCACGATAGGGTTCATCTGGGGAAGGTCTGCGGTGATCCACGGAGGTCGCGCTTGTCGGCGTTGAGATCATTTTGTTCATCTTCGTCGTGCCGAGTTGGGGTAGTTGTGGCCATAGAATCGGTTCGATCTTAGATGCTGACTTTGGGTGGAGGGTGTGGGGTAGTCGAGGCTGATGCAGGGTGTCACACCACCTGTATACGTCGGTTCAGACCAGTGGAGCTAGGGGGTGAGGCCGCATGACCACCGGTGTTGAGCTCGGAGATATGCATCAGTCGCAACAGTAGACTCAGAGCTTTCCTGTTGCTCAGGGGTCTTCAGTCTGAGAATGGTAGGGTTTCTTTTTTTTTCTCTTGGTCACCAGGTCTAGATTCGGGTATCCCAATTTTCTTGTAATAAACATTGGTTTGGTTGTCGTATACCCTTTTGCTGTCAATTTTCGATTTACCGGTAGACTAAGAATTGTTTCCTTTTTGTTGGGTCGTCCGTTTTAATTATGTCACAATATTAATATATACATTTATTATAATTCGCTCAATAAGATACAGATTTATGAATACTATATAAGAGTGTTTTAAGGAGTTGGGGGCTACTACTCGGCATCAAAATTCTTCACTCTATTATGGTCCTGCACACGCTTTTGGAGTTCTTCCAAACCCAAACTGAGAGCTACAACCCCCCCCCCCCCACCCTTCTTGAATCTGAGTCTTGTTACAAGTCATTGGGCTGATAAAAAGGTAAGGGGATTTATCCATTTTTTGTGATGCAAAGTTTGATATAAACCCACTGTGTATATTTGTTTATATAATATGTATATAAATAATTATATTTAATCGGTATAAGGATCATTTCATTTTCCTCTTCTGTCTAGGAAGGGGATTATATTTAATTAGTTTTATTATACAAAACCACTTATATATATATTTCTGTATATGAAGTTTGAAAATATATATGTTTGTCTGTGTCTGTGTGTGTGTAATTCAAATCTTTAATGTTCTGAGGCTTCTCAAAATGGAGATGTGTCATTTAATAATTTTTGGGTTTTGAATAATTTAAGTGTTCATTAACATGGATTTCGAAAAACTATATATATATATTTATATTGTGTGTATTTGGGTATGTACAAGTATACATATGATTCAAACAAAATCTATTTTATAGATTTTCAAAGATAATTTCCAACCCTCAAATAATGTTTTTTGATGCGAAATATGTTTTTTGTTCAATTGGATTTATAATTATTATGCAAGACCCCAATCATTATATATATATACACATATGATTATTTACTATAAAACTAACATGGTTTCGGTTTTCAATCAAGTAATAATTGGGTATTAGATATGATTTAAATTATATATTACTTATAAGAACTTATTAAACCTTGTTTTGCTTATGTAAAACCCATGTATATACACTTGGTGTATATATGGTTATAAATATATAACCCCAATCTAATTGGGTGACTCAAAAATTGAATTTCAAATTTTAAGTATTACTTTCATTGTAATTAATTCTTGTAAGATTTTATTAAATGACAATTTTGAAGTCTGATAAACCAATATGTATTTATAAAATTATAATTTATTATATAAAATATGGTTGAGTTATATAAGTTTTCATAATATTAAATCCTGTGGTGTTTATATGTTTCCAAAAGAATATATTTTGACCTGACCAAAAGTTATTAAAGAATAAATGGATTTTTAAAATCATGCTACGTTTGTAGACCATGTTGTGCACACATATAGTTTTAATTTTCCACAATAGTATCTATTTTTTACCAAGCTTGTGATTTAGTCTAAATACATGTTCATCGACAATTTTATCATCATAATGAATGACATGAATTTTTAATAAGAATTTATTTCCATAGATAAGGTTATTTAATTATAAAGCTATCATTTCATGTGGAAAACCCTAATCACCCGTCATTTTATCTGTTATGTTATGTGAAATATATATATATATACATGCAAATATGTATATGAATTACTTATGTATCAAATGTTGTTTACATGTTTTAATATATGAAAAACCTTTACAAATGTTTACATATTTAATGCAAGCTTAAAAACGTTTTCAGAAAACCCGACTCTCGAGTGTGGTAGACAGGAAGAGATTGGGCGTAGATCTATGATGGCATGTACTTAGTCGTGTAGTCTCAGAATTAGTTATTTTGTTTTCAGAATCTTGCCTAATGTATTTAGAAAAACACGAGAGTATATTTGGGTAATATTAAATGAAAGTTAAATATTCAAAGTGGTATGAGAAACCTTGAATATCTGACCTTATTGACATATGAAGAATGTATTGGACTGCTGGTTTGGGGTCCTGTTAAAGGAAATCCCTCCTGGTTGGGGACTGGTTAAAGTAATCCATCGAGGTTAGGGACTATTAAATGTAAGCCCTATGGGTTGGAGACCGGGAAAAGTAATCTCAACGATGCATCAATAGTTCTCGAGACAGTCAGATTGGGTTTTTACCCTTAGGTCCAGGCACGAGGCCTTAACATTCAGACATGAGTCCGGCATTATGGGTTTCCTCATTATATTACAGTATATGACCAACCAAGTGATTATTTCGACTATAGAAATATCCTTGGTTATAGAACCATTAGTTATGAGTATGAGATTAAAGTGCACATGGCATATGATGTGACAGTGATGATGCATGATCTGTTTACCATTCAATAATTTTAATGAAAATGTTAGCATTATATTAATCATGTCATAATGTGCATTTTTATAAGTTGTAGTGAAATTGATAATGCGAAACTTTGATAATGTTCATGCTTAGTAGTCCATGCATACCTTTCATGTTATGCGTAATTTACTTCTTAGAATTCATGCACATTTATACAAACATGCTTACTTTGTCCATCTTGTAGCTTTCATTTAAATGTTCAACTATTTTTGTATAAAATTTATTTATTAATTAATATCAACCATTGAAATTCCGTGATTTTTCCTTTTAGGAAACTATTTTTTTTAGTATAAGTGTTTTCAAAGGTATAATTCATGTGATGTATTAAGTAATTTCAAAACCCCATACTGAGTATTTAAATGCTCAACCTATGTTTTAAATAAAAAAAATTCAGGTATCAGTCATGTCATCATGGAATTTTCAGATGCTGCTGGTTTTCCCAGGACCTGAACCTCACAATTCCTCTGTAGCATGAGACTTGATGCGATGAATGTAAATGTAATGTAATTATTGTGGTACATCATGTCTCATGGGAACCGGCTCCGGGAACTCGGAGGCCAGGTTATTAAAATGTAAGTGGGATTCTGTATGTTTCTAGTATATCTAATAAAATAATTCTTCAGTTTTATAAAAATTTATTTTGAAACAAAAAATTTGTCCATTTACTTTTCATACGGAGAAATTAGTGGCCTTTTAACTCGTCAAATATTTATAGTTTTTTGGGGGTTAAATTCTTATAAAAATGGTATATATCACTATCTATCAGAACATGATAGTATTTTCCCTCTTCCATGTTTATTTTTTTCTATATGAAATCCTAGAATATGATATGTCATATGACCTTTGTACATTATTTTATCTCTTATTAAGTAGTGTTTTTATTGACCCTTTTATTAATATGTGATTTCTACAATGGTATTTTGAAAATTCAATCACTTAGTTTTTTTATCCAGAGATCAAATTTCATGAAAACAATTTATTATAGGGGTAGAATGTAATATCCTAATATTTAAAAAAAACACTATGTTCAATATCCTAAAAATTAATACACAATGTGTTTAAATATGTATTATTATTTAAATTTGATAGTTATCACCTAGCTGTTAGAGTGGTGGTAATGAATGATATTAGCCAAATTATGAAAATATAGTTCAAAAATGATTATAAAATGATTTCATTTGTTATCAATAAATTATAAATTAAAAAAAAAATATTTAATATATTGATGTTATTTATAAAAAGCTATTTTATACCAATTATAGAATTTTATATTAATAAATTAAATTAATCTCTATTAGTATAAGATATTTGGGAATTGAAAGTGATTTATTGTTTTTGTTTAAAGTTGATCCTTTCAAATATCCTATGTCAGAAATTGACTACAATGATCAATAGGATACATGAATTAGTTATGTGGATAAATTGGATACGTGATTTGGATAAATCATAAAAATTGCAATGTTATTTTAATTAGTTACGTAATTCCTTATTATGAAAAAAAAATTTCTATATGATCAATAAGGTAGTATGAATAATTTTTTGTATGTGAAATAATTCCTATATAATTACACTACATGCATTGATTCAGCTACATGAACTCAAATTAGTAAAATGTTTCTATGTGGTGATCTTGAATCAACTACATCATTCAATATCATACTATTTGTTTTCTTTGGTGTACTTTTAATATAAATTAATGTGGTTTCTCATTGTTTAAATTTTGGATTACCTATTTATAGTAAAATTGATTATTAAAAGTACCATGTACTGATAGAGGAAAGATATAATATGATAATTTAATGGAAAGAACTATTTTTGAGTTATTTTTATGAAAATGACTTTTAGAATATAAATCCAATACCCGTGTTTTATGTATTTGATTTTGTGTGATTAAAATAGAAGTTTTTTATTAATTTTTTCATTTATGGTGTGAAGAAATACTGAAGAGATTATAAATATAATAAAATAAACATCACTGTCATCAACAAAATCTCTAAATAAACTATGTAAAACTTTGTTTTTACATGAAAAGATGAAAAATAATAAACACTATAGTTTTGATACCCTGATAATATTTGTTTTGTACATAATACACTCTTTAATATTATTTTTATTTTTTTCATCTCTCCTAGATATTTATTCTCTTTTGTTATTTGAATTTCCCAACATTGAGGCTTATCTATAAACTCTCCATTTATTTTCTCTCTCGTTATAAAAGATATTTCTAAAAGAAACTTAAAGGATGGTGTGTGTAAAGACTATATGAATATTGGATAAAATATCCATATATTGTGGCATATGTCAACTACTTGAAGTAAGACATGTGGTTCTTGGGAAAATGACTTGATGTCCATAAATAAAGGACTAGTCAACTAATATTCATTATGCTCTTGAAGTTGAGAATTAGTATAGTGGACTAGGATATTTTTCTTCCCCGAACCATGACAGTTATCTCTGTATGATAATTTTTAAATTATGATTTAATTTTCATTGTGTGTCTATGTTAATAAAATATTGGAAGTTAATCATATCTTAAAGAGGGATTTTTTCTAAGAGAGGAAATTCCCAATAACTCAATTTACCCCCTCTTGAGTCTTACAACAATCAATATTTATCCAACATATAAGACATAGAAATCCTAATAACAAAAAATGACAAAACCCAAACTTAATTTCCAAATAGTTTAATAAAAAAATAAAAAAGAGACACATGATACAAAAAAATAGTGTAAATTCTCAGAATAGTTATAATAAAAAATCTTAAATAATCAATTATATATCACATACCACGACCATAGTGATAAGATATTTTGGCGACCACTTCAATTAAATAAATTATAAAACCAATAAAAATATCTTTATAAAAAAATAAATAATATACATGATAAACACAACCACTTTGAAAATATTAAACTATTAACTGGAAGAACATATTGATTTCTTATGCTCATATTATTTCATTCATGATTTTGTGTAACTATTTTTCTAGAAACCGAAAAATAATTATTATGTTTTCAATATTATTATCACAAATTCAAAGTGGTATACATATTTTTTGACAAGTAATATCAAGTGGATTTTATCTAGGAAAATTATCAACTAAATCATTAAAAAACATATTAAAGACTATTTATGTATTTGCAAAATAATGGCCATTGAGATTCCGATGTTATTCATTGTTGAATTGATTACAAAATGTTTTACATTATTCATAACAACCACCCTCATGAAATAATTTTAATATTTAGGGATATCATTAAATTTTAAAAAATAAATTAGTGGTTCCATCATATAATATTAATTATAGTATTTTCTAGGAATGTAATAACCATTGAGTAGGGTGGTTGAATCAAGGGTATCCTTTTCTGATTTTTTTTCTCTTCAAATAAACACTTGAAATTTCTTAGAGTTTCAATACATTTGAAATTTATATATAAACCACAATTATATGATAATATATGAAGGTAATGTATAGAAAAAATTCATAAAAAGTTTCTCCCCTTGTGTGCGTGTCAATATACAGTAAACATTAACTTTTATCTGTCCTTGTAAATTTACTACGAATGAGGTCAAAACAATTGAGATAACTCTTGTTAAAAACCTTCATTATCCAAAAATATAATTTTACAATTCATATAAATTAATATTTTTGGATATAAATTGTGCCAAAATCATATTTTAATATTTTCATAATAGTTCACTAAAACATTTTCTAGAATCATGGTCTAGTACACTCTATGTTCAGTACAACATCATCTCGTGTGCCTTTATCTTCATCTGGTGTGATCATTTCAATACACCTATAAATAACGTGCTTCTTATTTTTGAATCTATATAGTGTTAAAAAACTACACCTCGGACCAATGATCTATCATGTGATACTATGCCTATTTCACTAGTATATAATACTCCTCTATCTGGTGCCTCTTTGCACACCTCTATTTGATGCCATTTGTTCAAGAAAATGTTTCCTTTGTAGGAAACTCATGCTGATCCAAGATCATGAGAACTCTAGATACATATCTCTAATTTATGATCATTGTAACAATTTATGGTTTAACACCGTATTATTTTATGATATATTTCTCTTAATATAAATACAATTTTTTTGATAGCTTGCAATACATGACAACTTGAATTCAACTGAACCGTTATATAAATAATATTTTTTCAATATAATAATTATAAATTCATCATTAAAATTGGTTGTCTGAATATAAATAACAAATATTTAAGAATTATTCATAAAATTATTAGATAAATAAATTTTTTTGTAACACCCCAATCTCCCACAGTATGTTTCCCTTTGAATAATGTAGTAGCAAGCGTTGTATGCAACTTGGAGTTTTAACAGATTAACGAATCAAAATAGTGGTTATAAATAATAATAACCACTTTTTTAAATTATATACATGTTATTTTCCAAAATGGACTTCATTTTTGGATTCGGAATGTCAAAATTAACGTAGGGTGATTTTTTGGTATTTTTTAAAAATCTCAATTTATAATGATTAGTAAAAAACACTACGTTATTATTTAAAATTGAATTTTTATTTAAGTAATTAGTTATTTGATTTTATTTATTTTACCTCCAAATAGATACATAATACCAATACATGTTCAATTTAATTCATTGTAGTCATTATAAATAAGTTTAAATATTTAATATTTTATTGAACTTTTTACCGCCTTTTACCCATCTTTTAGGAGCATTTAAAAATTTTCATAAAACGTAAATTTACTGCTTATGTGACATGAATTTCAAAAATCTGATAAATAAGGATGACATTTTTAAGTAAAATGTGGTTCAATAAAATGAAAATAATTTTTGGTGAATAGTAACTGTTGGCTTTTATCTACCATGGTTAAAAGTAAATAGTGTAATTAAGGGTAAAAATGATATTATAATTACCTAACACATGTCCTAATTATATTGGATAAGTTTAAATCAACAGTATAAAACCATAGTAATAAAATATGATCCTTTTGGACCACTTGGGTTAGATTAGGAAATTTATTATTATTTTATTTATAGAATAGAAAAAACTGTTAAATTCAAAGTTTAATAACTAAATCATTCTTAATATATGGTTATACATAATATATATTTGAATATAAATATTCATTAGAAAGATAAAAAAATTTCTTACGTAATGGTAGTTTATTTATAATTTATAGATATTATATAATTTATATTATTTATGACACAATGATGATGAAATAATTACCTTATTAATAAAATATTAAAATATTCGATATTATAAATATACAAATAAATTTAATTTTGGACATTTGATAAATTAGATTAATTTTCATGGTTAATATGACATGGGAGGTTTGATTAAATAATTTTTTTCAATGTAATCATGCTGTTATGATTTTCACAAAAAATACTAAAATAATGTCAAAATTGACATAATTGAGTTTTTAAAACAAATATTGTATTATTAATTGATATAAAATTTGTAAATATCAATGGGTAGGAAAAATTAATATCATAAGTTTATATATAATAATAATTAACCACTTGGGGTTCAATGGATTGTTATTGTATGTTTATTAACCCTATAATATAAAAATACAGAGACCCATGGTAAATATCAAACTAGTTAACTATGAGTTTAATCTAAACGATAAGTTTAATATGGGGACATAAACATGTCTAAAACCTATTTGTTGAGAGGTTTTTGACCCATACCTACCATAGCCCCGAAATAGATCATTTTTGAGCCATTAATAACCAAAAATTATTTTATTATAAAATAATAGTTCATGTGTTTCCTAAATTGACCGTCACCTCTCTTATAAAAAGGTACTTCCCTTTCTCTAAAATTCACATCTCCAAAGCCATTGTTCTCGGATAAAAACTACCCAAATAACCTCTCAAGTATCCTCACTTAGACCTAGAGGACTTACTTTGATAAAAAATTCAACCTATGAAGCCCTATTGATCAAATCAAAAGGAAGAACCTAGAGAAGAGGTAAATATTTCATCACCTTTTTCAAGTTAATTTCTTCTTCCACTTCCTCATTCATTGTTGATTCCATTATAAAATAAAAACTCTAGTATCTTATATATATTGTGATGTCATTATTAAAATGATACTACCATATTCATTATTCTATCCATCATAAGAATGACAAAGTTTTCATACGTGCATACGTACGACTTACCGTCTCCACTTCGTGGTGTAGATTGTTATTCAAAAACATCATTATTTTGATGGGTATAATATTGAGTATAACAGATGTAAATAATAAATATAACATGTTAGTTATTCTTTATATATGATATAAAATCCAATTACATATGATTTCACCATCAATATAATGATTATTTCACTCGTGAGTACGTACGGATTACTGTCTCCACGAAGGCTATGAGATTCATTCCCCATCATAATCATTAAAGAATAATTTTAATTTTATGAATAAAAATAATTTTTAAGAACATAATAACATTCTGTATATGAATCAAATACATCCTATCCATAACAAATATGGCTTACCTAACCAAGCATATAAAGGAAAATGAATCATTTAACACCCGAAATGATGATACTACTGAAATATTTTTAACAATCCAAAATTAAAGGGTCATATATGATATCATATTTATGTATATAGTTCTTGTATAAATTATTAACAATTTTTTAACTATTATACATGTGTTTAACATAACATCTACTATAGAAAAGTACAGGGTAAGGGTTATTTTCACAATCTATTTATTATTTGAGATTGTTTTTATATAAGTATCTACTAGGACCTCTTTATCATCAACATATTTCTTTGTTAAAAAGGTAATTATAAACATTTTTACTATTTAATAGACTATGGGTTTATTTCATTTATACCCTTGATTTAATTTTTTATAAATTTTTTTGAAAGGAATCATTCTATCAGTTTCCAAAAAGGTACTTTATGACCGTTCGACAAAATTAAGGTAAGAATGTCTTTTTTTAACTTATATAATGGGTGTGGCTATTTCCACCATTATATCATCGTTGAAGCTTCCCATACATTCAAATAAAAATATTTTCAATGTAAATGTTTTCTTTTATAATTATGTGACTTTCAAATTATTTCATAATAGAAAGAGGTATTTATTTATAATAGTTTTCATTTCATCTATGTCAACATCCTTTGAAGGATTTTAAACTTATTTGATGTTGATTTTTTTATAATACAAATATTTCATATTTTATTGAAGGTTTTTTGATATGTTTGATTGTGGAAGTGTTATTTTTACACCCTTCATGATTTATGGATAATTTATTGACATTTCGTATTCTAGTTTTAATACGAATGTTTTTGTTATGTTCAAAACTTTTCATATGAAGAATGCATTGGACTTAATATGTGAAGGGTGGAGCCTACTATATCTCAATGATTCATCAGTAGGTCTAATGAGAAAAACTAGTGTGTTGGAACATGGAATCAAAAAAATCTTATTTGTAGTCTTGGCATAAGGCCTTGACTTTGTGGTTATGAAGTCTGAAATTTTGCATCCCATCATTATGAATGTGGCAATTGATATTGTATGTGATTATTGAACAAGTTGAATATCTATGTGAATAAGTAAAAGAAATTATTTAATATTATATTTTCCATATAATTTTGATGTTTATGTTAAAAAGGATTTTGTTTTAGTCCTATTCATTGCCAAAAATGTTTATTCTTATTTATGAAAGTTTTCACAATATTTTTATCCTTAATGAGCATTTGAGCGCACCACTTTCAATGTTTTAATTTTCCTAGGATATGAAGGAGTATTTTATGGTTGACCAGCTAGGATATGATAAGGAAATGAGTGTGTTTTAAAGGGACTAAAATGATGTTGATTTTTTTATTTCATGATGTAATGTAAAACTTCTTAATGTATCTAGTGCTTCCAAGGATACTAAACTGATCGGTCATTCAGGTCCCGATTCCTTGTATCATGCCAATGTTATGTAATAATGCACCGACTGGTGGTAACTATGGTCAAGGTGTTACAGTTATAATCATAGGATGTTTAGTACAAACCTTGGAAACTATATTTTTAAAAACATTGATTAGAGAACACTAACCTAAGATAGGAACATCCTAGAATTTTGGATTGGTAGATATTTTGTGATTTTTCCTACCAATACACCCCCTACCTAGATACAGGAAGGTAGAGGTGGCTCTGGCACAGATATACCTAAGGGTAAAACCCAAAAACACCACTTTAATCTATACTCGAACAAGAACTGGTGAACAAAAATTGGAATTGCAACACTCTTGGGTATGGAATTTATGAGGGATATGCTTAGGATAATTCTCATTTTCAGTACAAACCATTAGAAAGAGTTTATTAGTATATACTTCCTAAAATATAATTTTTTTATGATTGTGGATTATATCAATAAATTGTTCACTTTATATTAAGTGTTTTACAAATTTGGAATAATGTATTGTGATTCATAAACTAATCTAGTGTATTCCATTGTAAATAAATTGTGCCTACTGGAAGTAATGGAATCCCTATAAACTCATTTAATCCATGTAGGTATTTCCCTCATACTCAAGATAATTATAGTGGAGCTGGTGATTCAACTAGTTCTAATCATCTTATCACCATACTAGGACAACTCACATAGGTTATGAATAATAACCGTACATGTATGGAGCACCCTTACATAAAACGCGGATGATCAATGATAGACCGCTTCATGAGGAAACAACCAACAACATTCAATTGGAGTACAAATACAATAGTCGGTGAGAAATAGATAAATTACATAGAGAAAATATTTTATTCATTGGGAAGTAGCAAAAGGGAAAATGTTTTCATGGTAGTTTATCACCTAACGGTAGAAGCAGATCAATGGTGGTAATTAAACCCAAAAAAAAGAAGATGATGAAGTATATAACATGGAATGGAAAGTGTTTTAAGATATTTTCATAGAAAAATACTTTCATTGTGACCATCGATCAGGTATGGAATGAAAAGTTTTGAGTCTGAGGGAAAAACAGGGCGAGAATGTATAAAAGTATGAGGCTATATTTATAGGGTTACGAAGGCATGAAACATATTATATACATAATCCAAGGAGTAAAATTTATCAATTAATTGATGGGTTAAAACCATTTCTCTATCGAGAATTAGTCTCAATATCCTTCCTATTATTTGAAGATATTGTCTCATGTTCTATCAAGAGAGAAAATTAATTCTATAAGTCTTACAACTTTAATAAAAAGAAAGTGAAGAATAGTTCTTCTGAACAATATGGAAATGGAAGTAAGGGGATGAAAAGAAATGTTTAATATCCATCCTGCAGTAAATTTTGAAAAAAACACCGTAGTAAATTCCTGATGAAAATAGTAGTCTGTTACAAGTGTGGTGAAAAGGCCACCAATCTTGTTATTACAAGGGTATGAAATAGGTTTTCAATGTTGAATGCTACAATTTTAGAGTAAAGGTTAATTATGGAATGGAATGTTTTATGTGCGAAGGAAACATACCCCAGAAAATGCCAAGGTAGAATTTACATGCTTATGTGATCACTACTAATAATGTTGAAGCTCCAAAAGACATGGTTCCATTTAATTTAATGGATTTCTTTAGTTTAGCAAATGATTTTTTTGATTTTGAATCATCACATTGTTTCTTATCTTCGGAGTTCACTAAGAAAATTATATATTTGAAATTTGGCTTAAAAAGGGTGTTTTCAATCAAAACACCTAAGGGAGGTAACATTGTCACAATGTTTTGTGAATCAATTCCCATTTGGGAATATAACTATTCTTTATCTACTGATCCCAATTTCATACCCATGATTTAATTTGATGTAATCCTCTGAATGGATTGGCATTCGGAACATGATGAACAAATTTATTTTATGAAGAAGGAGGATAAAATTTTCGGTGATGATAAGGGGTACAATATCTTTAGTGTATAAACATCACCACATGATTCTTATCTAGATACTCCCCCAGTATCTCTAATAAGTTTAATTATTGGGGAAGAAGATAATAAAATAACTATGGGAGAGGAAAATAATGTATGAATAATTTATGTACCTATTGTGTAAGAATTTGTTGACGTGTTTCTAGAGGATTTACCTGGACATCCTCCAGAATGAAAAATTGACTTTTCCATTGATTTAATTCCTATTTTCAATGTCCATATAGAAAACCCATTATAGAATGGATGCATTGGAATTAGTGTAACTAAATAATAAACTATAGGAATTGAGTTATAAGTGATTTATTCACCCAAGTGTTTTTCCATGGGGAGCCCCTGTTCTTTTTGTTAAGATGAAAGATAGATCTATGATGTTGTGAATTGACTACAGGGAGATCTATGCTATGACAATAAAGATCATGTATCACCTACATCACATTAATGATTTATTCAACCAACTTCATCGAGCTCTGTATTTTTCAAAGATTGACCTTCAATCCAGATATCACTAGTTGTGTGTGATGAAAGATGACATTTTGTAAACAACATTTCAAACCAGGTACAAGCATTAAGAGTTTGTTGTGATGCCTTTTGGATTGAGTAATGCACCATAAGTCTTAATGTATCTAATGAATATAGTTTTCTAAGAATATCTTGATGAATTTTTAGTGGTATTTATTAATGATATTTTGGTATACAATAAAAGATAAGTAGATCATGAAAATCACTTCTTCATTATCATAAGGACTCTTAGAAGAAATGAGTTATATGGTATGTATAGAATTTGTGAATTTTGGAATAAAGAGATTTCATTTCATGGCCATATTATCTCTAAATATGGAATCTCCGTTCATCCTTCAAAGAACAAGGTAATGCAAGAATGGCCAGCACCGACGCGTATAACTGAGTTACGTAGTTTTATTGGATTAGGAGGTTATTATTGGTGTTTTGTACAGAATTTTTCCGGATTGGCTAATCTGTTAACCAGGATCACATGTAAAGGGGTTATATTTTTTGGACAAAAGAGTGTGAGGAATGTTTTGAACAACTGAAGAGAAGATTATTTAATGCTTCTATCTTGAATGTACCATAAGGGAATGATGGTTTTGAAATTTACAGTGATTCTTCAATGATAGAACCTGGATGTTTCCATATAAAGAATGATATAGTTATTTCCTATGCATCACAAAAGAAAATAGTTAATGAATAAAACTATACCACTCATGATCTTGAGTTTGCAGTTGTAATCAGTGCTCTGAAAATATGGATACAATGTCTCTATGGTGAAAAATGTGAGATTTATACTGATCACAAGAGTTTTAAGTATATTTTCTCACAAAAAGAACTCCACATGAGGCAAAAGCGATGTCTTGAACTACTCTAGTATTATGATTGCACTATACTATACCACTTAGGGAAGAAAAATAAGGCAACAGATGTTTTGAGCAGAAAGGATTACAGAGTTTTGAACAAGGTAAGAGTTGAAAATGATCCTATATACATGGATCTAGTAAAGATGGATATGGGAATAACCACAGAAGGTGAAACATCAATTCATGTTGCAATTGTTTCTAAAACATATTTACTAGAAAAGATAAAAAGATATTATAATGTTAATGTGCAATTTGAAAATTAAATTAAAGATGTGAACGATGGGATATTAATCGACATAATATATGAAGATGGATCATTGAAATTTTGGAATTGACATTGTGTTCCCAATATACCTGATCTAAAAAAGGGAATTGTATGGTGATTCTCATAGCTCCAATTTCTCTATACACCATGGTAGCACTAATATGAATAGACATTTGAAAGAAATTTCTTGGTGGGACAACATGAAGAATAAGATTACATCTTCTGTGTCAAGATGTGTTGTTTGTCAACAAGTGAAATCTGGAAGGAAACAACCTGGATGAGTCATGAAACCTCTTCCAATTCCTTAGTGGAAATTATATAATATTATGATCTATTTTTCTTGGGGCTAAAAAAGACTCCTTGAAGTAATGATGCAATATGGGTCATTGATGAATGTATTACTAAGTCATCACAGTTTTTTGCTATAAGAGATGATTTTCCACTTTAATGTATGGAAATACTATATATTAATGGTGTTTTAAGACTTAATGGTGTACCCCTATCAATTTTTTCTGATTGGGATCCCCATTTTACATCACGATTCTTGAAAATTATTCCAAAGGCCCTGGATTTTGATCTTCGTTTGAGCACTGCCTACAACCCTCAAACTGATGAACAATTAGAATAGACTATTCAAACCATAAAAGACATGTTGAGATCTTTCTGACATGACATTCAAGGTATGTGGGATCAGTATTTACCACTGGTATAATTTTCCAATAATAACATCTTCCATTCAAGTATTCAGATGGCACCATATGATGCATTATATGAAAAGAGATGTCGCACACCAACATTTTGGGTTGATGTTGGTGAAAGAAAACTCATAGGCCCAAAACATGTTTAGGAAACAATTGAAAAGTTAAAGATTGTCCAAACCCACATTAATGCAGGCCAATGTATGCAAAAGATCTATGCCGATAATCAAAGGAAGGATTTGTAATTTCAAGTAAGAGATCATGTTTTCATGAATGAATCTTCAAGGATGGATGTTATATGATTCAGTATGAAGGGTAAATTAAGTCCCATGTACTTTAGACCTTTCGAAATTCGTGAATGAATTGGAGTTGTATCTTATCATCTGTCAATGCCTCAACGTCTCCACAAAGTTAATGATGTGTTCCATGTATTATTGTTGAGAAAACAGATTCTAGACCCAATGCATGTACTCACCTGAGAGGAAATTGAACTGGAACATGATATGTCTTATTGTGAAGAGCCTGTCAAAATTCATGATACCAGAGAAAATGTGATGAGAAACTGGATGACTCATCTAGTAAAATTTATATGGAGAAACAATAAGATGGAAGAGTAAATGTGACAACCCGATGAATATATGATGAAGAACCACCAAAATCTTCTTATATTATAATGTTTTAGAAATTTTGAGGAAGAAATTATTTTAAGGAGGGTAGAATGTAACACCGCAAACTCCCAAAATACATTTTCCTTTGAATAATACAGTAGATTGTGTTGTATGCAACATGGAGTTTTAACGCACCATGACCAATCAAACTAGCCGTTATGAATAGTAATACCTACTTTTTAAAATTTTATAAATATCATTTTTCAAAATTAAAATCATTTTTGGATTCATAATTTCAAAATTAGATTAGTGTGAATTTTAGGTATTTTTTTGAAAAACTATCAATTCATTATGAATAGTGAAAAACATAGTGTTGTTGTTTAAAACCGAATATTTATTTAATTAATTTGTTTTTCTATGTTAAATTATTTTAGATGAAAATAATATATAATACCTATATATGTTAAATGCAATTCATTGGAGTCATTTTATAATACGTTTAAATATTTAAATTTTTCTTGAAATTTTAACCGTCTTTTACCAGCATTTTAAGAGCATTTACAAATTTTCATAAAAAAATTTTACTGCTTATTTGAGTTAAATTTTAAAAATCTGAGAGATATTGTTGACATAAGTAAATAAAATTTTGTTCAATAATGTAATAATAATTTTTGGTGAATAGTAACTTTTGGCTTTTATATACCGCGACTAAAAGTAAACAGAGTAATTTAGGGTAAAATGATATTTAAATTACCCTAACACATGTACTAATTCTATCAGATTGGGGTAATTCGATCTAAGAAACCTTAGGAATAAAATATTATCATTTTGGTCTACTTGGATATGATTAATACATTTAGTATTATTTTATTTAAAGAAGAGATAAAAGTGTCAAAATCAATGATTAATAACTAATCTATTATTAATATAAGGGTATACATAAGATAAATTCGACTATAAATGTTAATTATAAATATAAAAATATTTCTTAAATAATTTTTTATTATTTATAATTTTTATAAATTAAATAATTTAATTTATTTAGGACACAATGATGATGAAGTAATTACCTTATTAATGAAATATTAAAATATCTGATAGTATAAATATCCAAATAAATGTAATTTCAGAATTTTGGTAAATTCCACAATTTTTCAGGTTAATATGAAATGTTAGGTTTAATTAAATTGTTAGTTTTTATGTAATCATGTAGTTATGATTTTCAGAAAAACAAAATATTGAAATGTGTCAAAATTGCTATAATTCAGTTTTTAAATCAAATACTATATTATTAATTGATATAACATTACTGAAAATATAAGCTTCTTCCAAAGGACTTATATAAGGTCATATATATTAATATTGAACCACTTGGGGTTCACATGGCTTGTTATATTATGTTTATTGACCATATAATAATAACATACTATGAGACATGATAAATGTCAAACTATTAAACTAAGAGTTAAATATAAAATATAATGTTAATATGATTCCCTAAACCTATATAAAACCTATTGGATGAGATTATTTAGACCCATATCCTCCTTATCCTATAGATCAATCATTTTGTGCCATTAGAAATCGATAAATATTTTATTATAACATAATATTTAAATATTTTCTTAAAGTGACTCCCACCACTCTTATAAAAGGGTACACCCATTTTTCTAAAATTTAGACCTCAAAAGACATTTGGATCGGCCAACCCCTTCTTAAATATCCTCTCAACTATCCTTTCTTCGACCTACAGCCCTTAATTTGATCAGAAAGCCTACCTAAGGATTCATTTTTATCAAATAAAAAAATAAGAACCTGAAGAAGAGATAAATATTTAATCACCTCTTCCAAGTTCTTTTCTTCTTCCACTTCCTCTTTCATTGTTGTTTCCATTCTAAAATAATAACTCCTGTATATTTTAAATACTATAATGTTATTATAAAAATTGTACAATGATATTCATTATTTTATCCATCATATGAATGACAAAGTCAACATATATACGTACGTACGACTTACTATCTCCACGTTGTGGTATATATTTTTATTCTAACACTCCATTATTTTGATGGGTATAATAATGAGTATAAATAATGTGAATAATAAATATAACATTTTAATTATTCTGTATATATGATATACTTTGTAATTACATATGATTTCACTATCAATATAATGATATTGTCGCTCATGTGTACGTACATATTACAGTCTCCACGAATGCGATGAGATTCATTCCCCATCGTAATCATTAAGAATAATTTTCATTTAATGATTAAAAATAATTTTTAGGAACATAACATCATTCCTCGTGTGAATAAAATATATCATATTGATATAAAACAAGGCTTATGTAATGAATTATATAATGGAAAACGAATCAGTTAACACCCAAAATGATGATACTACTAGAATATTATTAATAAAACAGTATTAGAGGATCATATATGATATCATATTTATGTATATATATATTTTATAATTAGATAATAATTTTATATCTATTATACCGAAGGTTAAAATACCATTGACTATGGAAAATTACAAGGTACGGGTTTATTTCACAATCTCTTTATTATCTGAGGTTGTTTTTACATATGTATCTACTGGGACCTCATTATCATCCACATCTATGTTTTTTAAAAATATATTTCAAAAATAATATAACATTTAATAGACTATGTCATCCAGTCATTTATACACTTGTTTAACTTTTTATAAAATGGATTGAAAGGAATCTTTCCGTCGTTTTCCAAACAAGGTACTTTATGACATTTTCGACAAAATTAAGGTAAGAATGACTTTTTAACTTATACAATGGGTTGGATATTTTCTGCCATTATATCATCGTTGAATCTTACCTTACAAGATTAAAATAATATTTTCCAAATAAATGTTAACTTTTATAATTACGCGACTTTTAAATGATTTCAGAATAGAAAAAGGTATTTATTTCAAATAGTTTTTATTTCATCTATGTCAACATCCTTTGATGTATTTTAAACTTGTTTTATGTTGATTTATTATGATACAAATATTCCATATTGTATTGAAGGTTTTGTGATATTTTTTTTCTCTGGATGTTTTATTTTTTCACCATTCCTGGTTTATAGATAAAGTACTGAAATTTTGTATCCTAGTTTTAATACGAATGTTTATGTTATGTTTAAACCTTTTGTTACGAGTAATTCATTGGACATAGTAAGTGGTGAGTGGAGACCGATATAGCTCATCGATGCATCGGTAGGTCTCATGATACACATTGGTTTCTTAATACAAGGCCTTGACAAAATCTTAATTGTAGTTTTTGAACAAGGCCTTGAATATGTGGTTATGATGTTTAGCAGTATGAATTCCATTATTGTGAAAGTTTCTATTGACATTGCATGTGATTATTTGACTAGTAGAATATACTCTTGAATAATTAAATTCCATTATATAATTTAACATAGCCATATTATGTAGAGGATTATGTTTAAAAGGATTTTGATTCAGTCTTATATATTTCTATAAATTTTTATGCTTATTTATGAAAGTTTTCAGTAATTTTTATCCTTACTCGGCATCTGAACTCACCCCTTTCTATTTTTTTTACCCCAGATGTGAAAATGTATTTTATGGTTGATTTGTCAGGATAGGATAAGGATATGAGTGCATTTTAAAGGGAAAAAAATGTTGTCATTGTTTTTATTTCATTATGTAATGTAAAACTTATGAATATATCTAGTACATACAGGGCTACAAAACCGATCAGTAATTCAGGAAATGAATGATTTTATCATGCCAATGTTATGTAATAATTTACATACTTTAGGTAACTGGGGTCATGGCGTTGTTGTTGGTATTAGAGGATGTTTACTACAGAACTAGGAAACTAGATTTATAAAAACATTGATTAGAGAACACTAACCTATGATATAGTTTGAGTATTAGTATAAAATAACATCCTATAATTTTGGTACTATAATGACTTTGTGAGTTTTATAAACAATGAATCCCTATCTAGATATGAGCAGGTGGAGGCGGCTTTGGCACATATGTCAGTAGGGGTAAAACCCAAAAACACCGCTTTGAGGTAGACCAGAACGGGAACCGGTGCATGAAAACATGCCTTGTTTCACTCCTAGTTACGACACTCTTGTGTAATATGCATATGATAATTCCCATTTTATTTAAAATACATTATGAAGGGTTTATTTCTATATGCTTTCTAAAATAATACATTATTATGATAATGGATTATATCCATAAATTGTTCAATTTATGTTAACTATTTTACAGGATTGGAATTATGTATTATGATTCATAAAAAAACCAAGTGTATGCCATTGTTTAGAAATGTTTCCTAGTTGATGGAATGGAAACCGTATTAAACCACTTAATCCTTGTAGGTATTTCCCTCCTACTAAAGATAATTAGAGTGGAGCTGTTGATGCAACTGGTGCTGATTAGATTATCACCATACTAGGACAACTCACTCAGGTTATGAATAATTACCATAGCCATATGAATCACCCAGAACCACAATGCGGAGGATCAATGTTAGACTACTTCATGAGGCAGCAAACACCAAAATTTAATGGGAGTACTAATCTAGTAGTAGATGAGCAATGGATAAATTCCCTAGAGAAAATATTTCATGAATTGGGGAGTAGAGAAAGGGAAAAAGTTTTCATGGAAGTTTATCACCTCACTAGAGATGTAGATCGATGGGGATCATTAATCCAAAACACAAAGGGAGATGAAGAAGTATCAAAGATGTAATGGAGCGATTTGAAAGATATTTTTTAGGAAAAATACATTCATCTTGACCATAGAGAGGATATGGAAAGACAATTTATATGTCTAAGGAAAAATGAGGATGAGAATGTAGAAAAGTATGTGGGTGACTTTAAAAGGATAGAAAGATATTCAACAGATTATATACATAAACCAATTAGTAAGATTGATCAATTATTTTATGGTTTAAAAGTATTTCTCCGCCGAGAATTAGTCTCGCAATCCTTCTCATCGTAAGAAGATATTTTATCATGTGTTATCAAGACAGAAAATAAATTCTCTAAATCCAATGACTTTAAGGCATAGAAACAGAAGAATGGATCATTTTAACACTCTAGAAATGGAAGGGGAAGAAAGGAAAAGTTTAAAATCCATCCTACGGTAATTGTGCGAAGAAACACCATGGAACTTTCCTAAAAGGAATGGGAGTCTTTTATAATTGTGGTGAAAAAGGCCACCAAGCTTGGAATTGGAAGGGAATAAAGAGGCTTTCAATGTTGAATGCTAAAATTTAAGAGAAAAGGGGTATTATACCAATGAATTTTCTAATCACCAATGAAACATACTCTATAAAATGAAAAGTGAGAAAGGCCAAGTTTATGAGATCACTACTGCTGAGGTTGAAGCTTTGAAAGACGTGGTGGTAGGTAATTTAATTGTTTCATCAAGTTCAGCAAATACTTTATTTGATTTTGGATCATCGCATTTTTTCATTTCTTCCCAGTTTGCGATGAAAAATTTATATTTTCAATTTGACATAACATGGGATTTGTCAGTCAAAACACCTAAGGGAAGTATCATCGCAACAATGTTTTGTGAATCAGTTCCCATTAGGGATTAGAAATGGTCTTTATCTACTGATCTCATCATAATACCCATGATTTATTTTGATATAATCCTCAGTACGGATTGGATTTCAAACCTTTCAAACCATGATGTGAAAAATTATTATAAGAAGAAGGAGGTTTCAATTTTTTATGATGATAAAGAGTACCTTATCTTTAGAGAAGAAATGTCACAACTAGATTCATATCTATATCTTCCCACTGTAGCTCTAATAAATCTAATTATTGAGGAATAATAGAATGAAATAACTATGGGTGAAGAAAATAATGTTAAAATAAAGAATTTTCCTATTTTTCTAGAATAGATCGATGTGTTTCTAGAGAATTTACCTAGACATCCTCCAGAATGAGAAATTGACATTTCCATTGATTTAATCCATGTTTCAAGGCTTATATCGATGTCCTCTTATAGAATGTTCACGTTGGAATTAGTGTAACTAAAGAAAAAACTAGATTAATTGAGTAAGAAGGGATTTATTCACACTATTATTTCTCAATGGGGATCCCCTGTTCATTTTGTTAAGAAGAAAGATGGATCTATGAGGTTGTGAATTGACTACGGGGATATCAATGCTATAAAAATAAAGAACAAGTATCCCCTACCTTGCATTGATAATTTTTTCAACCAACTTCTTGGATCTCAATATTTTTCAAAGATTTACCTTTGATCTGGATATCATCAGTTGTGTGTGAATAAACAAGATATTCCGAAAATAACATTTCAAACCCGGTACAGGCATTACATGTTTATAGTAACTCCCTTTGGATTGACAAATTCACTATCAGTCTTCATGGATATAATGAATAGAGTTTTCAAGGAGTATCTTGATGACTTTATAGTGGTATTTTTTTATGATATTTTGGTACACTCCAAAATTTATGAAGATCAAGAAAATCACGTGCGCATTATCCTAAGGACTCTTAGAAAAAATGAATTATATGAGATGTTTTTCCAATGTGAATTCTGGATTCAAGAGATTTCTTTTCTTGGATATATTGTCTCTAATGATGGAATATATGTTGATCCTTCAAAGACCCAGGTAATACATGAATGTCCAGCACTGATGAGTATAATTGAGGTATGTAATTTTATTGGTTTAGTAGGTTATTATCAGAGTTTTGTCCAATTTTTTTCCTTATTGGCTAACCAATTAACCAAACTCACACATAAAGGGGTTAAATTTTTTATGAAAAAACGTGTTTGAATATGATTTGATGAACTACAGAGAAGATTTTTTATTGCTTCTATCATGACTTGACCATCGGGGAATTAGGGTTTGTTTTTTATAGTGATGCTTTAAAGAAAGGACATGGTTGTGTCCCTATACAGAATAAAAGAGTTATTTCTTATGCATCAATGCAGCTAAAAATTCATGATAAAAACTATCCCACTCATGATACTGAGTTAGTAGATGAAACCATTTCTTTAAAAATATGGAGATAGTATCTCTATGATGAAAAATGTGATATTTATACTGATCACAAGAGTTTGAATTATATTCTCAAAAAAAAAAAGAACTGAACATGAGGGAAAATGCAATGGATTGAACTATTCAATGATTATGATTTCTCTAAACACTAAAACCTAGGGAAGTAAAATAAGGCTGAATATGTGTTGATCAGGATGTATCATGATGTTTTGAATAAGATGAGAGTTGAAAGGGATCTTATATAGATAGATCTAGTAAATATGGATATGGGAATAACCATTGAAGGTGAAAGAACAATTATTTTTCAAAAAATTTCCATTCTATATTTTCTAGAAAGGGTAAAATGTTCTCAGACTAATGATGAGGATTTTCAAAAGAAAATTAACGTTGTGAAAGATGATAGATTGATTTTATTTGCATATAAAGATGGAAATTTGAAATTTTGTAAGAGAATTTGTGTTCCAAATATACCTGATCTAAAAAGGGAACTGTTGGATGATGCTCAAAGATCCAATTTGTCTATACACTCTCATAGCACTAAGATGTATATGGATTTAAAAGAACATTTTTTTGTGGGAAAACATGAAGTTGGAGATTGTAGATTTTCTGTCAAGATGTATAGTTTGTCATCAAGTGAAATATGGAAGGAAACAACGTAGAGGAGTCATGGAACCTCTTCCCATACCTGAGTGGAAATGGGATAATATTATGATGTACATTGTCATGGGGATACCAATGACTCCTAGAAGGAATGATGCAATATTGTTCATTGTGGATCATCTTACCAAGTTATTACATCTTCATGCTGTAATAGAATATTTACCACTTGAACGTATGACAAGATTATATATTAATGATGTTTTGATACTTTCTAGAGTACCCATTTTGATTGTTTCTGATCATGATCCCCATTTTACATCAATATTCTGGAAAATACTTTAGAAGGTCCTAGATACTAAACTTCGTTTGAGCACTGCCTACCACTCTCAAACTAATGGACAATTAGAACGATCTATTAAAACCTTAGAAACACATGTTAGTATCTTTCTCACATGACATTCAAGGTATGTGGGATCGTTAAATACTTCGGGTAGAATTTTACTATTACAATAGATTCCATTCAAGTATTTAGATGGCTCAATATGAAGCATTATATGGAAAAAGATGTCACACAATAACTTATTGGGATGATGTTGTGAAAGAAAACTTGTAGGCCCAGAACATGTTGAGGAAAAAATGGAAAAGGTGATTATTATTCAAACCCACATCAATGAAGCCCAAAGTGGGAAAAAGTGTTATGCCGATAATCATAGGAAGGATTTGGAATTTCATGTATGAGATCATGTTGTAATGATGTTATATCTATTGAAAGGTGTTATACAATTTAGTATGAAGGGTAAATTGTGCCCTAGGTACATTGGACCATTCAAATTTCTCGAACTAATTGGACTTGTATCTTATCATTTGGCAATGCCACTAAGCCTCTCCAATGTTTGTGATGTGTTCCACATATCACTGTTGAAAAAATAAATTCTTGACCCAGTGAATGTACTCACCTATGAAGAAATTTATCTAGAACCTGATCTCCCTTATTGTGAGGATCCTTTCAAAATTCTAGTTACTAGTGAACAAGTTGTGAGAAACTGGACGACTTGTTTGGTAAAATTTCTATGGCGAAACCATAAGATGGAAGATGCAAAGTGGGAACCCAAGGAACACATGATGAAGAACCACCCGAATATTTCAATGAATTAATGTTCTCAAAATTTCGAGGAAGAAGGATGATAGAATGTAACACCCCAAGATCCCACGGTACGTTTCCCTTTGAATAATGTGGTAGCTTGCATTGTACGAAACATAGTGTTTTATCACACCATGACCAATAAAACTAGTAGTTGTTAATATTAATACCCACTCTTTGAAATTTTATAAATATTATTTATCAATATAGGCTTTTTTGGGTTTTGAATATCAAAATTAGTTTAGGGTGAATTTTTTGTATTTTTCTAAAAAACTCTCAATTTTTTATGAATAGTGAAAAACATTGTGTTATGATTTTAAATAGGCTTTTTATATATGTAATTAGTTATTTTATTTTAATTTATTTTAAAATAAAATAGATACATATTACCTATATATGTACAATTTCATTCACTTTAGTAATTTTATAATATGTTTAAAAATATAAAAGTTTATCGAACTTTTTACCATCTTTTACCCACCTTCTAGAAGAATTTATAAATTTGCATGAATCATAATTTTACATCTTATGTGCATTCAATTTAAATAATATGAGTGATATGGTTTAAATGATTATGTAAAATTTGGTATAATAAAATGGAAATATTTTTTTGGGAATAGCAACTTTTGGCTTTTATTTACCACAGTTAAACGTAAATAGGGTAATTAAGGCTAAAAATGCTTTTATAATTACCCTAAAACATGTCCTAATTCTATTGGATAAGTTTAATTCTACCAATAACACCCTTAGGAATAAATTATTATCCATTTGTTCCTCATGTATTAGATTAGGACATTTATTATTATTTTATTTAAAGAGGAGATAAAAGTGTTAAATTCGATGTTTAATAACCAATCCATTCTTCATATAGGGATATACATAAGATAAAATCGACTATAAATATTCATTATTAAGATAATAAGAGTTCATAAATAATGGTATTTTATTTATAAATTTTATACATTAAATAATTTAATTTATTTATAACAAAATAATGATGCAGTAATTACCTTATTAATGAAATATTAAAATACTTGATATTTTAATTATCCAAATAAATGTAATTTGAGACTTTTTATGAATTAAAATAAATTTATAGGTTAAAATGACATATTATGGTTTATTAAATAATTTTTTTGATGTAATCATGATGTAATTTTTTTTCACAAAAACCAAATACTAAATAGTGTCAAAATTGACATAATTGAGATTTTAAAACAAATTCTATATTATTAATTGATATGATATTCCTAAAAATATAAGGATCAGTCACATGACATACATAAGGTTATATATATTAATAATGATCCACTTGGTGTTCTATTTGCTTTTTATAGTTGGTTTATTAATATTATAATATAAATTGCAACGACACATGGTGAATGTCAAACTATTTAACTAAGAGTAAAATCCTAAAGATAATGTTAATATGGTGACCTAAACCTATCTAAAACCTATTAGTGGAGAAGTTTTAGACCCATACCTACCTTATAATATTAATAAATCATTTTGGATCCATTAAAAATCAAAAATTATTTTATTATAAAATAATATTTAAAGCATTACCTTATGTGACCGTCACCTCTCTTATAAAAGGGTACTTCCCTTTATCTTAAATTCACACCTCCAATTCCATTTGACATGGCCAACACTAGCCAGAATATCCAATAATAAATTCTACCTTTGTCTTAGGGGCCATACATTGATAATAAATCCATCTTAAATATCCATTTTGATCAAATTAAAAGGAAGAGCCCGAAGAAGAGGTAAATATTTTATCACATTTTTCAAGTTATTTTGTTCTTATACTTCTTATTTCTTTGTTGATTCCATTAGAAAAAATAACTCGAGTATAATATATATGCTTCAATGATATTATAAAAAATTTAAAACTATATTCATTATTATATCCATCATATGAATGAAAAAGTCACCATATGTGCGTACATACAGCATACCATCACCACCTCGTGGTGTATTTTATTATTCAAACACATGTTATTTGGATGGGTATAATAATGAGTATAACTGATATAAATAATGAATATAGCATGTTAATGATTCTATGTATATGATATACTATCTAATTTTATATGATTTCACCAAGAATATAATGATATTGTTGCTCGTCCGTACGTACGGATTACTGTCTCCATGAACATGATGAGATTCATTCCCCATCGCAATCATTCAAGAATAATTTTAATTTTATGATTATAAATAATTTTTATGAATATAATATAATTTTGTATATGAATAAAATACATCATATCCATAACAAACGCGGCTTATGTAACCAATAATATAAAGGAAAATGAATAATTTAACAATTGAAATGATGATACTACAGAAATATTATTAACAAATAAATTTTAGGGGATCATATATGATATCATATTTAGGTATATAGTTCTTATATAATTTAATAACAATTCTTTAACAAATATATAGGAGCTTAACATATCATCGACTAAGGAAATGTACAATGTAATTGTTAATTTCACCATCTCTTTATTATCTGAGATTGTTTTAATGTAGGTATCAACTGGGATATCTTTATCATCAACATCCATGTTTCTTAAAAAAGTAAATCAAAACATTGTTAATATTTATTAGACTATGGGTTAAAGACATTTATACCCTTTTTTGACTTTTTATAGAATTGTTTTAATGGAATATTTCCGTCATTTTCGAAACCGGGTACTTTATGACCATTCGACAAAATTAAGGTAAGAATGTCTTTTTATTAACTTATACGGTGATTGTGGCTATTTTTTCAATTATATCATCATCAAAGCTTCATATACAAGTTTATAATAATATTTTCAAAATAGATGTTTACTTTTATAATTATGTGACTTTTAAATGATTTTAAAATAGAAAGAGTTATTTATTTCCAATATTTATTATTTCATCTATTCTGACATCCTTTGGATGATTTTAATCTTGTTTGAAGCTGATTTATCATGATAAAATTCATCTATATTTTGTTGAAGGATTTGTGATATGTTTTACTATGGGTGTGTTATTTTTACCCCATTCATGGGTGTAACAACCCAATATTTTATGAGAATTATTCATTTATATTTCTTTGATGTCTTTTGTTGTACTCTACACCATGATTAGCTTGTACTATACGCAACACTGTATTAGCTTGCAGTATACACAACACTATTCTTGGCTCGTGTTACACACAAATTCAAGTTCGTTTTTTGGAAATTATTCTACGCAAAAGTAAGTATAGATTTTTTTAATGTATAAATGAAATATGGTTGGATTCAGTTATACGCAACAACAAAGGAGTATTGCAATACACACAACCTTGACTTGACTTACATTACACGCAATCGCGACCTTCCTCGATAGCGTGTGTAGTACGCAATACCTAGTTTCACTAAACAAGATATTATTATAATATTATTATGAACTAGCTGTTATGAATAGTAACACCCACTTTTTTAAATATTAGAAATTTTAAATTTCAAAATGGACTTCATTTTTGGATTCAGAATATCGAAATTAGCCTTGGGTGAATTTTTAGTATTTTTCTAAAAACATTCATTTTTTGATGAGTAGTGAAAATACTTGGTTACTATTTAAAAACTGACTTTTTATTTAAATAATTATTACTTTTTTTTAAATTTATTTTAGATCAAAATTGATACATAATACATATATATGTTCAATGTAATTCATTGGAGTCATTTTACAATAATTTTAGATATATAAAAATTTTATTGAACTGTTCACCGTCTTTTACCCACCTCCTAGGAGAATTTGAAAATTCACATAAAAATTAATATTATCTCTTATGTGAGTGGAATTTAGAAAATCTGAGAGACACAGTTAATATCAAGGACTAAAATTTGGTTCAATTAAATGAAAATAATTTTTGGTGAATAGTAACTACTTTTTTTATTTACCACGGTTAAATGTAAAAAGGGTAATTAACGTTACAAATGATATTATTATTACCCTAACATATGTCCTAATTTTATTGTATAAGTTTAATTCGACCAAAAAACCTTAGTAATAATAAATTACCATTTAGGTCCACTTGGTTTAGATTAGGGAATTTATTATTAATTTATTTAAAGAATAGTTAAAATGGTTAAAATCAAAGTTTAAGAACTAATTCATTTTTAATATAGGATTATTCATAATAAAAATTAGAATATAAATAATCATTAGAAATATAAAAAGATTTCCTACCTAATTATAATTTATTTATAATTTTTCGTCATTATATAATTCAAGTTATTTATGACACAATGGTGACGGAGTAATTACCTAAATAATGAAATATTAAAATAATTGATATTATAAATACCCAAATAAATGTAATATGATAATTTTTATGAATTACACTAATTTTATAGGTTAATATGACATGTTATTATTTATTTAATTAACTTTTTTCTAACTAATCATGTTGTTATGATTTTCACAAAAATCAATTACCAAATAGTTTCAAAATTGACATAAAATAGTATTTAAAACAAATATTATATTATTAATTTCCTAAAAATCTATGGTTCAGACAAATGTCTAGGAAAAGGTATATATATACTAATAATAAACCACTTGGGGTTCTTTTGTCTTGTTATAGTATGTTTATTAACCATATAGTGTAAGAAAACAAGAAGACATATTAAAAGTTATATTATTTAACTTAGAGTTAAATCTAAATGATAATGTTAAAATTGAAACCTAAACTTGTGTAAAATATATTGGATGAGAGGATTTCGACCCATCCCCACTTTAGATTCTAAATAAATCAATTTGGAGATATTATAAACTGAATATTAATTTATTATAAAATAATATTTTATGTTTTTTCAAAGGTGCCCCTCTCCTTCCTTATAAAAAGGGAACCCCTTCCATCATTTCTTCACCCTTTTGAGCTTTGATGCTCGGCTAGACCCTGGCCATTTCTCTTCTACACTTCCCTATAAATATTCTGGAGGTTCTGGTCTTCTCAAAAGACTAACTCTACTTCCTTAAGAGGAAGCATAAAGGAGGTGCGTCGAAGAAGTGGTAATCTCTTCTTCCGATTCGTTCAAGTTTCTTTTTCTTCTACTTCTTCTTCTTTAGTTGTATCATTATAAAGTAATAACATAAGTATTAATTATATACTGATATGTTATTATAAATATGAAACAACCATATTTCATCTTCTATCCATCCTATGGAAAAAAAAATCACAGCGCGTGCGTATGTACGGAATACCGTCTCCACGCAGTGCTGTAATCTGTTTTCGACCACCACCATACTTAGATGGGTATAATGGTGTAAATAAATAACAATATATCATTATTGTAATGTTATATTGATTCTGATATATTATACATACTTCAATAAAATTCCACGATCATGGGAATGATATCATCGCTCGTGCGTACATACAGACTACCATCTCCACGACGCGATGAGATTCATTCTCCATGTTAACCATACAAGAATGATTATAAAGTATATATAATGAATAATAATGAAATATATTACATAATGAAGCTACTGGATATATATATATATATATACATATATGTCATCTACTTACTTCCATTCAAGTCAATAATGAAAGGAAAACATCGTTCATTCGTACGTACGGCATACCGTCTCCATGAACGGGGTGTTTCATTTCATTTAATTGTCTATTATATATATATATATATATACATATACTAAATATATAAAATATATAAATCATGTTTTACATTTTGGATGTAAGTAAATCATGATATAAGTAATTATAATATCAAGAACAACAAGTCCAAACACGTACGATAAATGAAACAATTTTACCCAAAATGCTACTTTAACATGCAATTGACAAATGAACGGGTAATATAAATACCAAAGTGAGCCATATATGATATAATAAAAATGAATGTGATTCTATAATTAGTAAATGAAATTATTTTTATAATTATAAAGGATGTTTGGATACATATGAAGCATATCAGAAATACGGTAAGGGATAACTATTCCAATCTTGTTCTTATCCGAGATTGTTATTCGTAAGTATTTTACTGGGGTTATGTTTATTATCAATGTCCATATGTTCTCAAAAAAATTTCATAAAATGTTTAAATTTCATCCATGTATGTTTAATGTCATTCTTACACTTTTTTTTACTTTTACCACATCGTATGGAAGGAATCTTTCTTTTGTTTACCATACGAGGTACTTTTTGACTTTTCTAACAAAAGTTCGAGATGACTGTTATTTTTAACTTATATGGCGTGAACGGGTTTTTATGGTTTCATAACTCCTCATTTTCATGAATCTTACTCTACAAGATTTTATGACTGTTTTCAACAAAATACATTTCTTTTAAAATTTCATGGAATTTTATTAAAAGAAATTGATTTTTAAGAAGAAAGGATATTTTCCTCAAGAATCCTTTTCAAGTGTTTCATCAAAACCAATTTCCATCTAAGATGTCTTTATTTCTTATGTGTATGTTTCATGTATAATGTATCTATGATTTACATGGTTTCAATTTTCTTATGATAAAATGATATCCTTTTGTTTTATATGGATTATGTTATGATGGGATGATGTTTCTGAAACCCATTTTTATTCTTTGGGTTATGATGAATGTTTTATGTTTATGTTATGGCACAAGTAAGAATGATTTCATTATGATATGGGTGGGACATATATATACCTCCAATGAATTGGGGAATGATTTATATCTCATGAGATAGACATGGATGGAATGGTAAGTTAATCCCGTTAAGTGTTACAGGACGGGAACAATGAGTGAACTCGATTCAGAATGGGACTTTTTCCACTAAGATGGTCTTGGCAGCAATGCCTTGGCTACTATGGAAATCATAACGTGTTCTTAATGGATGCCACAATTACATGTTTTATTACCATTCTAGTTTATCATGACTAGTATTCATTTATGATCTATGCTTTATGTACGTCCAATATTTATGTCGTTGCTCATGATTTTGATGTTTAGATTTTATGTTCATGTTTTTGCATTCAAATGTTTATGGATTTTTTTAAGTTCTCTATGCTTACCATTACTGAGAATTTGAGCTCACCCTTTATATTTTTTCTTTTCCCTATGATTTAAATAATGATTTTATGTAAGAAAACAAAAGGGGATGATCTTTATGGGAGATGTTGAAGATCTTTCACCGCGATTAGAAGATTATTTTCCGAGTTTCCAAAGACACTAAACTATTACGGTCCTTGTGTGCCTATTTTCGTTATGTATTTTATATTACTCAAAATTAATGTAATGTATTTGTATGTCAAGCATTGGGTCTCTACAGTTTGTATCAGAGGAAAAGTATGTAGGAATGAATCTGATCCTTGGGAACTCTCACATGTGAGTGTTGGACGAAGCATGGCTCTCCGCCCAAGGGCATCAGGATGAAATGGATGCCACTAGGGATGGTGGTGTGTCCAACCTAGGGGGTGTATCCACTGATGGAGTGCCCTAATATGTATCAATTATAGTCCACTGAAAGTAATTTCAAACCTCTATAGTTGGTATCAGAGGAAAGGTTTAGTTAACCTTTGGAAACTAGGATGCAAAAACGTTAGTGTGATCCCTAGAGATGTCTCAAAGGTATGTCTAGGGATGTCCCTATGGATAAGTATACATATAGGTTATTGTCCTATAATTACAGTAATGATATTAAAATTAAACATAAGATGTTCGATATTGATGTTATTCCCCCTTGATTATGATTTTTTCCTCTCACACTTTTCTTTTTGGGTTTTAGAAAATGGCCAGAAATTGGAAGATTCATGATAATAGAGGATATGATCGACAATGGAATGATATTCTTCATGAGAAACCTTTTGAAATGGGATTTGGAGGTCCACATATCATTATTATGCCGAATCAAAAATCTCATAATATGATCAATAATCTCAACTTTGGTAAGTTTCCCGACTCAGCTAATAAAAGAAAGATGGAGTTTCATGATGATCGTAGAGGAAAGAAAGTTCAATTTCCCCCACGAAAATCTTGTTGGAAGAGGCATCATGGAGAATGTTTCAAAGGAACACGAAGATTATTTGGGTGTGGAAACGAAGGAAACAAATCCAATAAGTGCAAATGAAAAGTTTCAGTTAACACTATGGATAAGGATAATAGTATTTCTACAACATCAACAATGATTAAATGTTTTAAATGTGTAATGTATGGGCATTATGCAAAACAATGTCCTAAGGGAATGTATCATGAAGAGAATCAGCATGGCCGTATGGGTAGTATTTATGTTGATGATGTTGAATAGACTATAAATGATATATCAGATGAAAGAATTTTTCAAGTTCGACCAATGGTTTATGAAGTTAGTGGAATGATTACATGATTATCAATAGTAATGTTGTATAAGTAATCTCATGGTACTATGTAATAAAAAGACATATAATGATTTTTACACTATTTGTTTTACATATGTTTTTTAAAGTATATGTTGAATGGTACCGGTAACCATGAAAAGTGATTCAAATATTTTGGAAAGCAGATGATATGCGCATAATGAAGGAATAAAAAGATAATGAGATGTTTGATAGTATTAATGAGCTCATGACTGATATAAGGACACAATGATATCATGGTTTAAGTATATATAAATTTTGGGATTTTTCTATGTGGAAAGAGTTAACTTTTGACAACATTCATGTTTTCACTAAGGGTCAATGTGTATTCATTTTCCTAGAGAATATATGATTAAGGTATTCACATGATTGGAATGTGACCAATAAGATATATGAGGGATAAATGATGATATTCACGTTCTTGTTTTTTGGCCATTCAAGTAATCATTTTTATTATACTATGAGCTTGGACCAATGTATTTTGGATAAACCTAAAGATTGGAATGAATTGTGTTAGACATAAATTTTTTTGTTTATGGATAGAAACTTTTTCGATATTATTGCAGGAATGTTATAATAATTTAGTTTTAGAAAAAGGGACAACCTGCAGGATGGGAGACAACCTATTGCGTCGGACAAGGCTGTGGGAATAGAACCCACAACCAAAGTGCAACAGTACTTTATCGCCTACCATTGGCCTATAGGAATCCCCTGGTTAGTATAAATTAGTTTGAATTTCTTAAGTGGTTTGATATATGAAGTATAAGTCCATTTTAGGAACCAAATTTGATTAATCTCACTATAGATAGACTTATGTATATTTGATAGCATTTTTCAAACCTTTTGTTTGAAATAGATATCACATGATCTGATAACACTTCACGAATGACAAATTCAACTTCATTTCTTTATGAGATGAAATGGAAATTGTTCAAGGCACGAACAACGGTGATATTGTACCAAAATCATGTAATTATTTCTTTTGATTAGAAAATTCTTTATCATTAGGGAAATGACCTTGAAAACAAATAAATGTTGTCGTAGTGCCCTCATATCTGATAAATCAAATGGTACCTTTGAACATCACAAATTTATGGCTTTGTGATTTTTGGTTTTTTCATAGCAATGTTCTCTACCACTCTCCATCAGAACATGATGGTTAGATTTTCTTCCATATCCATATTTTCACCTATGTTCTCTTATATGGAAACCCAATGATGAGTTACTTTGGGTAATCATTACGTTTCATACTTTAGTTTCTAAAATTAAGTTTTAGTATTCCTTTTTATGATATCGGTTTCTATTAATAGTAAATTATTTATAACCCCGATGAATTTCGAGGGCGAAATTCATTTTAAGGGAGGTAGAATGTAACATCCCGAGATATTATGAGAATTATTCTTTTTAATTTATTTGATGTCTTTTGTTTTACACTACACCAAGCTTAGTTTGTACTATACACAACACCGTATTATCTTGCAGTATATGCAACACTATTCTTGGTTCGTGTTACACACAATTTGAAGTTCGTTTTCTTGGAAATTATTCTACGCAATATTAAGTATAGATTTTGTTTAATATATAAATGAAATATGGTTGGATTCTGTTATAAGAAACAACAAAAGATTCTTGCACTACACGCAACCCTGACTTGGCTTACATTACACGCAATTGCGACCTTCCTCGATAGCATGTGTAGTACACAATACCGAGTTTCACTAAACCAGATATTATTATAATATTATTATGAACTAGTCATTATGAATAGTAATCCCCACTTTTTGAAATTTTATAAATTTTATCTTTCAAAATGGACATCATTTTTGGATTCAAAATATCAAAATTAACCTCAGGTGAGTTTTTGGTATTTTTCCGGACACTTTCAATTTTTGATGAATAGGGAAAACACTATGTTACTATTTAAAAACCAACTTTTTATTTAAATAATTATTTATTTTATTTGAATTTATTTTCAGTCAAAATTGATACATAATACCTATATAAGTTCAATGTAATTCATTAGAGTCATTTTATAATAATTTTAGATATATAAAAATTTTATTGAACTTTTCACCGTCTTTTACCCACCTCCTAGGAGAATTTGGAAATTCATATAAAACATAATTTTACCACTTTTGTGAGTGGAATTTCGAAAGTCCGAGAGACATGGTTAATATCATGGACTAAAATATGGTTCAATGAGATGAAAATAATTTTTGGTGAATAGTAACTTTTTAGTTTTATTTACCACAGTTAAAAATAAATCGGGTAATTAAGGGTAAAAATGAATTTATTATTATCCTAACAAATGTCCTAATTTTATTGGATAAGTTTAATTCGACCAAAAACAACCTTAGTAATAAAATATGACCATTTAGATCAACTTGTATTAGATTAGGACATTTATTATTTATTTATTTAAAGAAGAGTTAAAATAGTTAAAATCAAAGTTTAATAACTAATTCATTTATAATATAGAGTTATGCATAAGATAAATTCGACTATAAATATTCATTAGAAATCTAAAAATCTTTCCTACCTAATGATATTTTATTTATAATTTTTAGACATTATATAATTCATGTTATTTATGGCACAATGGTGATGCAGTAATTACCTAAATAATGAAATATTAAATTAATTAATATTATAAATACCGAAATAAATGTAATTTGAGACTTTTATGAATTCCTATAATTTTATAGGTTAATATGACATGTTAGTATTGATTTAATTAACTTTTTTCGAACTAATCATGCTGTTATGATTTTCAAAAAAATTAATTACCAAATAGTGTCAAAATTGACGTAAAATAGTTTTTTTTTTAAAATATTATGTTATTAATTTCTTAAAAATCTATGGTTCGGCAAAAAGACCTAGATAAGGATATATATATTAATAATAAACAACTTGGGTTTTGTTCGTCTTGTTATTGTAAGTTTATTAAACATACAGAGTAATAAAACCAGAAGACACGGTAAAAGTTAAATTTTTTAACTTAGAGTTAAATCTAAATGATAAGGTTAAAATTGTAACCTAAACTTTCCTAAAATAAATTGGTTGATATTATTTCGACCCATCCCAACTTTATCATAGATATAAATCAATTTTGAGCTATTATAATAATAAGATGACTTTATTATAAAATAATATTTTATGTTTTTCCATAGGTTCCCCTCTACTCCCTTATAAAAAGGGCACCCTTTCCCTCTTCTCTTCACACTTTTGAGCATTGAAGATCGGCCAAACCCTGTCCATTTCTCTTCTCCAAATCCCTAGAAACATTCTGGAGGTTCTGGTCTTCTCAAAAGACCTACTCTACTTCTTTAAGAGGAAGCTTAAAGGAGGTGCGTCGAAAAAGAGGTAATCTCTTCTTCCGATTCATTCTAGTTTCTTTCTTCTTCTACTTCTTCTTATTTAGTTGTCTCATTATAAAGTAATAACATCAGTATTTATTATATACTGATATGTTATTATAAATATGAAACAACACAATTTCACCTTCTATCCATCCTACGGAAAACAAAATCACCATGCGTGCATACATACAGAATACCGTCTCCATGCCTTGGTAAAATCTGTTTTCGACCACCACCTTAATTAGATGGCTATAATGGTGTAAATAAATAACCATATATGTTTATTTTAAGGGGATATTGATTCTGAAATATTATACATACACTTTAATACAATTCCACGATCATGGGAATGATATCATCGGTCGTGCGTACGTACGGACTACCGTCTCCACGATGTGATGAGATTCATTCTCCATGTTAACCATTAAATAATGACTATAAAGTATATATAATGAATAATAATGATATATATGACATAATGAAGCTACTGTATTTTTATATATATATATATATGTCCTCTACTTACTTCCATTGAAGTCAATAAAGAAAGGAAAACAGTGTTCATGCGTATGTACGGCCTACCGTCTCCATGAACGGTGTGTTTCATTTCATTTATCTATCTATTATATATATATATAATTAATATATATGATATATAAATCATTTTCTACATCTGTAAGTAAGTAAATAATGATATAAGTAATAATAATATCAAGAACAACAAGTCCAACACGTACAATAAATGAAACAATTTTACCCAAAACGCTACATTAACATGGAATTGACAAATGAACAGGTAATATAAACACCTAAGTGAACCATATATGATATAATAACAATGAATATGATTCTGTAATAAGTCAATGACATTATTTAAATCATTATATAGGAGGTTCGAATACATACGAAGCATATCAGACATAAGGTAAGGGATAACTATTCCAATCTCGTTCTTATCCGAGATTGTTATTCGTAAGTATTTTCTTGGGTTATGTTTATTATCATTGTCCATATGTCCTCAAACTTTTTTCATAAAAAGATTACATTTCTTCCATGTATGTTCAAAGTCATTCTTACCCTTTTTTTTCTTTTACCACATCGTATATAAGAAATATTTCTTTTGTTTATGATACGAGGGACTTTTTGACTATTCCGACAAAAGTACGAGAAGAATGTTATTTTTAACTTATACGGCGTGAATGGATTTGTATGGTTTCATAACACCACATTTTCATGAAGCTTACTCTACAAGATTTTATGACTATTTTCGACAAAATACATTTCTTTTAAAATTGCATGTAATTTTGTTAAAAGAAAATGATTTTTAAGAAGAAAGGATATTTTCCTCAAGAATCATTTTCAAGTGTTTTATCAAAACAATTTTCCATATAATATAAAATTATTTCATATTTGTATGTTTCAAGTATAATGTCTCTATAATTTACATGGTTTCAATTTTCTTATGATAAAATTATATCCATTTGTTTTATATGGATTCTTTTTTGATGGGATGATGTTTATAAAACCCATTTTTATTCTTTGGGTTATGATGAATGATTTATGTTAATGTTGTGTCACAAGTAAGAATGATTTAATTATGAGATGGGTGTGACCTATATCTCCCTCCAATGCATTGGGAAAAGATTTATATCTCATAATATAGACATGGCTGGAATGGTAAGTTAATCTGGTTCAGTGTTACAGGACTGGAAGGAGGAGTGAACTCGATTTGGAATGGGACTTTGTCCACTAAGATTGTCTTGGCAGCAATGCCTTGGCTACTATGGAAGTCATAACATGTGATTAATGGATTCCACAATTACATCTTTTATTACCATGCTAGTATATAATGACTATTGTTCATTTATGATCTATGCTTTGTGTAATTCCATGATTTATGTCGTTGATCATGATTTTGATATTTAGATTTTATGTTCATGTTTTTGCATTCAAATGTTTATGGATTGTTTTTTGTCCTCTATGCTTACCCTTACTGAGAATTTGAGCTCACCCTTTATATTGTTTCTTTTCCCCAGGATTTAAAGAAAGTTTTTAGGTAAAAAAGGGAAGATCTTTATGGGAGATGTTGTAGATATTTCACCACGATTAGAAGATTATTTTCCGAGTTTCCAATGACACTATACTATTTCTGTCCTTGTGTGTCTATTTTCGTTATTTATTAAGTATTCCGAAAAAGTAATGTAATGTCTATGTATGTCATGATTTGGGTCTCTACATTTGGTATCAGAGGCAAAGGAGGTAGGAATGAATCCGATCCCTGGGAACTCTCACATGTGAGCGTTGGACGAAGCATGGCTCTCCGCCCAAGGGCTTCATGAGGAAATGGCTGCCCCTGGGGATGGTGGTATGTCCCACCCAGGGGGTGTATCCACCCATGGAGTGACCTGATAGGTATCAATTATAGTCCACTGGATGTAATTCCAGACCACAACAATGGGTTAGGGACAAAGTATTGACATTTTGTATGCTAGTTTTAATACGACTGTTTATGTTATGTTTAAACTTTATAAAATGAGGAATTAATTGGATTTAGTATATGATGGGTGGATCCTACTATATCTCATCAATGAATTGGTATGAATCCTTAGAGAAACTAGTGTCTTTTCATAAGGCATTGATAAAATCATATGTGTAGTCTTGGCACAAGGCATTAACTTTGTGGTTATGATGTCTGACATTATGCATTCCATCATTATGAAAGTGGTAGTTGATATTGCACATGATTATTAAACTAGCATAATATCTATGTGAATATATAAATGAATGTATTTAATTTTATCATTTCCATATTATTCTTTTTATTACATTTAAATGAATTCTGTTTTGGTCGTATAAATTTCCGCAAATATTTATTCTTATTTATGAAAGTGTCCACTATATTGTTATCCTTACTAAGCATCTGAGCTCACCATTAACTATGATTTATTTTTTCCAGGATGTGAAGAATAATTTTATGGTTGAACTGTGGGGATAGTCTAGGTATATATGTGTGTTCAAAAGGGGAAAAATGTAGTTGATGTTTTTATTTCATGATGGATAGTAAAACTTATGAATGTATCTTGTACTTACAAGTCTACTAAACTGATCGATATTTCACGAAATGATTCCTTGTATCATGCCATTTTTATGTAATAATACACTGACTCTAGGTAACTAGGTTGGCGTGTTACATATATTTATAAATAATACACATATTTTAGTAAATTCTTTATTATCATCAAAATATATTGTCTCTCTAGACTTTTGTTATTTCTTTTGTGAGAAAATAATATAATTATTTTTCTCCAAATATATAAAATTAATTTAAAAATTAAACATAATTATTTAAATAAACATATGAATAATAACACAGATTTAAATTTTGGTAATTTTATGAAAATATTAATATTTTCCAAGAATAGTGAAAAATGCGTATTTTTATTGAAAAATTTCTGTTTGTTTCATGAAATTTCAATATTTCATTTTCTAAAAAATTTAAATATAAAATATGTTATTATATAATATTAAAAATTAAATTATGTTTATTGGAATCGGTTTTATGTTTTACTTTGATATAAAAACATTTTAAACATAAGAAAACATTTTTAGGATAACCGAATTTTATTCCACATTGCGGGTTTAATTTTTAATTAAATTCCTAATATTTTTTAAATTAAAATTTTTAAATGTATAATACATTTTTAATGAGAAATTAATATAATATAAAATTTTCAACTTAATTTTTAGTCATTGTGAATAGTAATGATAGTAAATATTTTCTACCATTGTAAAAGAAGTAAAATTGAGTTAAAATCATGGAGTAAACCATAAAAATATGTATTATACATGAATTTAGTCTCTTAGGTTACTGGATTTAATCAAAATTTATTCCAAAAGTGTTAAATAATTTATTCTAAATATTTATTTAAAAATTGGGATCCCATGATTGACTATTGTGAAGATAAGTTTTATTTTATTCCAATTAAAAACTATTTTTTGGTCTTTTCATATTACGACACATTTGGAAGATTCCATTGGGTTTTAGCATTACCTAAATGTCAAAAAACCCATTATTGTCGTATTATGAAAATAAAATAATTCATGGAAATAAATATTTTACTTTATTCTAAATTAGAAGTATTTTTATGCATAAATAGGTTATTTCATAAAATTCGTTTTCCAGAATTTTGTATTATTATATTAAAAGAAATTTATACCACCTATAGAAATTGAATTTAATAAAATGGATTCCAAATTTAAAATAATAATTTAAAAAAAATGAATGTTTTATAATTTTTTTGGCCATATAATTATATTATTTGTTTAAGAAGTTTATTTATTAAAACTAAGATAAAATGAGTTTAAATTGGTTAAACTAGGAGTTACAACTCAAAATGCATACAAATCTTCTCCACATGTGACTAATTGAGATTATTTTGACCTTATAACTTCTTATATTAAATTATTTGGTCATTTTCATCCAAATGTACATAATTATAATATATATATATATATTATGTAATCCTTTATGAAATTCCATGTGTGACATCTCCCCCACTTATAAAATTACACACCTCCTTTATTTAATTTATACTGCTTTGAGAAATGTTTTTTGAACAAACCCTGCCAAATTATTTTATAAGAATCCCTATACATTAATTAAATTTTTTTATTCATTAAATACCATTCCAAGAGTCCTTAAAAAATTATCTACTATATGAATACTGAAGAAAATGATATTTGAATATGTACGAAGGAGGATAAGAATTGAGGTATGGAATTTATATTTAAATTAATTTTTAATCATGAATTTTTTTGAATGAATTTCCATTAAGGATGTTATATGATCCTTATATGATAAACCCTTTTCATTATTTTTTTATTTTGTCTATTTATATATTTTTTATTTTTTAATACCATTTTTATATATTTGGAACTCAAAAAATTGAAGAAAACCGCTTTTTAGAAAAGCTCGTCTTATTTCTCATATTTTGGATTAATTTTTTTGCATCCATATCTATGTTTATATCGTCAAGAATGGGTTTGAATATTCTTAAATTTCTATTTATATTTAATTTAACCAATTTTTTCATTTTAAAAAAATGTATTAAAATGACTATTATGTCTATTTTCTAAACAATATAATTTTTACCTAAGGTGTGAAAAAAATTATTTTTTTATGATTACAACATCAAAGGAATTTACTAATCTTATGAGCCCATCATATTTTGTTGATTTATTTATAATTTTCTATATTTCATTTCAATTAAAAAATTTTCCTAATATTTTTTGAAAATATCAGGGTTTTAAATAATTTATTTCAAAAATAGTAGGACATTTTCTTAATGAATTAATTTAGAGATATTATAAGGAATTTTTTTCATTTATAATAGAATCCTTTCATGTTAATTATTATTTTTTGGGGATATAATCCAATGATTAATTCTTTCTATGTTCTATTATTATGATGTTGATATGTTTATGAAACTCATTTATTTGCGATGGCTTATTCTAGGTTGATATATTAGATGTTTTTGGTTTTTTAAAATTTATATGAATGGATTATGATTATGTTTTGGTTTCGCCCATTATGGCCCTCCAAAGCATTCATTAAAGTGATATTAATATATCATTAGATGATGATGATAATCATGAAAATATTCGTGAAAATATTTTTTTATATATTGACATTTGAGTAAGATTCCTCTAGCTATGGTCTTGGGAATATGTGAGGGAATGATTATGAATTGATTTGTTTGCATTTTTGATGAGTGACTATGATAAATTTCAAGATATACACACAATATTATGTTTGAATATGAATCTTTTTATCCATGTTCATGCGATTATGATTTTTTTCTCATGATGCAACATGCCTATGTTGTTACTATTGAATGTTGATTACCACTTCAACACTCTTATTGATGATACTTCTAGAAATGAGTTGATTTTGGAACTTACAATTTAAATTTTTTCGGGTATGAATATTTTACCTTGAGAATAGCCTTGTGAATATTTTATCGTACACTTATGATAAAATTATTCTCTAATGATTGATATATCCCATGATTACACCTTCAAGGCATTATGTATTACACTTTTTTATGTTTTTCTATCCTAGGTTTTGAGGGAATGGTCTATGTTTGAGAAGTTTATAAGGGCACCTAATATAAATAAATATGTTTGATATGATTAATATTGTACTTAAATATTAATATTATATTTTTAGTCTCTAATGAAACTAATCTATTATTGTCCGTGGGTGCGTATTAATGTAAAATGTATTGAATATTCATCTAAAATGTTTTAACATTAATATATATTGTCTTTGGTTCACACCATTTGGTTATTTTACCCCTTTATAAAGGCTTGAATCCATGAGAAATTTTTGGAAATAAAATATATTTTCCCACGTAACTAAAATTTGTGTTTTTAACATCCTACATAGCTCAGCATCTCTAGATGCCCCTCAATCCTTGTAAACTATTCTTGATCCTTCTTACAATCACAGAGTCAAAAAAATTCTTCATATAAACATAAAACATGGATAGATAACATTGATTTAAAGAACAAATCAACATGATCCTTGTTAATGTCCTTCTAACAATTATGTAAATACTCACAATGCTATATCTATTAAGGATTATGACCTTCTCTATTTGACTTCATTAGAAGGACTACTTTTTCTGATAACACATTGTTCAGTTCTTCTTTGTGTTGTCCTCTTATGATTGATTATTTTACTAATTAGTTAATTACAATATAACTTTTAATCACCTTCTCAGTGATATTCACAAGGTTATTTTGTCTTGTGTAATTTTTATTCTTCCCACCATCTGTTATAAATCAACCTCATCTATATTTTCAAACTCACTTTCCCTATTCATATTATTTCTATATTCTTCATATATTCGACCAGCTTGATCTTTCGGATGAGTGTGAATGTATCTATCTATCTTCCTATGTCCACTCAAAATTCATACAAGTCTTGGTTTGAAAAATTCATTTTGGTACATCATCATAGGATTGTCTATTTGATGACATTGTATTCATTTTTCTAATTCTAATTTTTTTATGGATATTTGACTAATCGATATGTCTTACCTAAACTCATCCTGGATGCTTCATTGATCAAAATCACTATATGTATGATATTATTTTTAATTTCCTATCAAGATAAATAATTTTTAATTTTCTATCCTATTGGTTTCCAAATAATATCTTTTACAACTTTGAAAAATATATTTCATCTTTCGAAATTTTTATGATCAATAAACATAGTAAAACTATGTCTATTTTAACTCTTTTGAATTATGTATAATGAAGATCTCTTGATTTGTTATACTCAATCTTTTAATTTTCTAAAAACGTCACTTTTATCCATAGGAATCATTCATCTTTATCTTGTGTAACATTATACCCATTTATCCAATGATCTAATGAACAATCATTATATTGGAGTAACATATACTCTCTCATTAAATAACTCAGCCTGATAGTTCATCATCCAATGTATTTTATTCAATATCACTTATATATTAGTAATTATAATGACCCATGACTTTCAAAAAAAAATATTACATCTTTTTATAAGAATATTTAATACATTTCGCAAATACACAGATGAGGATCATAAAGGTTTAGTGTCATTGGAGACTAATTACAAAATATTCTTATTTATTGAATGATTTTCAACAAGTACCCTAAAGTTATTCTAATTTAATAATCCTTATATACATACATAAATAATTATTCATTTATAACATTGGGAAATTAAGCACTAAAAATATTGATCGCATATGCTTAGTAAGGATAAACATGGAATATATCAAACAATTATCATATAAATTCATAAGATACACATAACGGTATGATATTATGAATATAACTTAAAATGATCTTAATCGATCTATCATTGATCATAAAAATGATCCTATGAATAAAACATTATCTTTTTAAAATTCATGAATCATAAGAGTGGGAAATCACTATAAATAAATTAAGAACCATAAGTTCAATTCATACATTCTTTCCACCATCTTATATATAGAAACAATTTTATATGTCAAGTTTAATATCTGAGGGAATCAAATCATAATGGATCAAGAATGAACACATGTGTCCCACCTCATAACCTATATGTAATCATCACATATTTCCCATAGTTGATCAAGCACATCATCTTGTTTCACATTGTGGATTGAGCACATTGTATTGTTTACTATTATTATCTATGAGATATAAACAATACTCAATGCATTGAATGGAGATATATGACCAACCTATAACATAATTAAAATCATAAATATGTGTTCGAAACTGTCATAAATCATTTATCATATCATAAACCATTAAATGAAATGGTTTTCATAAACATTTATTGATGGTATAACCCATAAAACGTAAATGGATCTCATATTGATATCATTAATTCATCATAGAATAACCTTTGAAAAATTAATGGGTTTCACAGACATCTCTTCATTATAATCATAATCCATCCATATAAATAATATATATGGTAATATTGGATCATATACTGATTAAATTATACAAAACACCATTGTTTATTGTTCATGAATATAAATTTCACAATATATCATTAAACCATTTGTGAAGAAATTATCATTTCCATTTTCAAAAAACCAATATAAAATATAAAAATATTCAAAATATTAAGGTAACTATTAATTGGAAATAACCTTATAAACATGTAATATAATATGTAAATCTTTCATTGATTGTGACAATGGAAAATACCATTATAAACATTAAAAAAATAATCCTTTCACATTTTCAGTAAAAATTACAAAGTACAAATTTATAAAAAAAACAATAATATTACATTTAAACCATTTAGAGAAATGTTAAAATGGGGAAATTTTATTTAAAAAAATTGTATTTTTATACAAATATTCATTAAGTTTTTTTTAATAAAAACATATATATATATAAGAGAAATGGGTTTTTGAACGAAGAGAGAAAAATATTTGACATTCCTGAAGAAAATTTTTTATGCCACCACTACATAAATTGGGGGGAATGAATGGAAAACAAGTATTTTAATGAAACAAATAGTGCATGAGAGAATTCGTTATGTTTTTGAAAAATATATCAAAATATTTTATCATAAAAAGCATAATCATAAAAAATCCTGATATATAATGAGATCCTAACAACACACCCTTACCAATTTGGTAACATTTGAATCATAAGTCTCATGAAATATGGAACTTTTGATGAATATGTATGTCCCATAATTTTCATTATAATAATTCTATAATACATTCATGTGTATTATATACACCACACAAAATAAATAATTGGTGTATAAGCCATTTTTCCCATCGAAATAAATGTGAGATGAAAAAAATGGACTTTTTATTTTTTTACTTTTCATTTACAATTTATTATTTTGAAATAGGTTTTTATAAATCTATCATACAATAATTTTGTGGTTCAAATGATTATTTACCCCTTTCACTCTTCTTAAAACATTGTAGTGATTTTTTTGTACTATTATTATGTTGTTGATATTTTACTATGATTTTTCATGAAAAAATTATTGTGAAGTTAATTCTCATGCCCATTTACACAAAAAGGTATTCACCAGTATATTACTATAATTATTTGATTGGTGAATAATGGGTATGTATCCCACAATCCTAAATCAAGGGTTTAATAGATATTAAATTCATTCTTATGTTATATGATCTATGTGGAATGGTTGTGCAAGTATATTATATGATTATGAAGGGTGTGACCAGATAGCACTCAAGTGTATTGGGAAATGTTTTAATCTCATGATATTCCATTTAAGGCACAGATGAGGTTAATCTAAGAACACTATGATATCATTTCACAGTGAATAAACTTGACATATCAGTATGATTCTATGATTTATGTTGTTTCCATATACCCATATTGCCTTTATTTTATGATGTTATATCATGCATCATTGTTGATGAATATGATTCTCACAAATTATGTTACATTTTTATGCCTCTTAGATCATATGTATTTCATTAACCTATTCCATTTTATTTATTGTCTTAATAGTCTTTATATCTCACCATTTTATTATGTACGTCCCTAGGTTATCTCGTACTATTTTAGAGGAATGATGGATTTTAAGATATTGTTAAGGATGTTTTAAATAAATTCATTGCATCTCTATATTATGATGTTATGTTATTTACAAAATATCTCATATACACTAGGTCTCTACATATTTTAAGTTGTATAAAGTGAAACATTATGTAATAACTCATGAATCAATTTTTAATAATGATATGGGATTTCATTAAGTTTTTTGGAGTTCAACACTTCTTTCAAAAGAGGGGTTCATAAAGAGCCATCTAAATATTCGAGTAAAAGATATTATTGTATAAAAACAAAACTATTAGACAATTTTGATCACAACCAACATTAAAATCAACATAATAATATCTCAATATATCCTCTAGGGTTTGAATTTTTCTTTCATACTGGCCATCTATCTTAGGATGATACATAGGTCTGAAACTCAACTCTGTAACAAGAGTTTCTAGAATAATTTTCTGAAATTTTGAGATAAACCTCATATACCAATTATATATAATTAAATATTGTGCTCAATGAAAACTTACCACATACTTAATTTATATTTTTGTAATATGATAGAGGGATAAATCTTATATAATGGTGATAAAATGTGCTTAATTTTTATGGTGATCAACTAAAACCCATATTGCATTATACCCATTCGATGTTTTGAGGAGTCTGATGAAAATATCCATGTTGATGTTTTCAAATTTACATTATAGTATATGTAATGGTTGTAACATCCCTTTATACTCTTTTCTCTATGCCTTAACATACTGACATACTAAGCACCGAAATACCAAATCTATAATATCTCTCTTCATTCCATCACACCACAAATACTCTTTCAAATCATTATATATATTTATACTTCTAGGATGAGTTGAGTATAAAGAACTATGATCCATTTATAATCTATCATTCTTTAAATCCAATATGATTTGAACAAATACATGATTCATGAACCTTATTATTCCATCACAATAAGGCTTGAACTACAGAAAATTTATCACCTTCTGTTGTAGATCCATGTCATCCTTCAATGACTATTTTTTCTAACATGGATAGATTTTTGTACACTTATTTGAGAAGTATAATACTTATACTATTCCATTAATACTTCATGATTAATTCATTAAAAATCCAAAACTATTTTATCATTTTTGAATCTCATTATAGATAAGTAAGAATGATTATTTAGACTCAAATCGTTTTCCACCTTGTTCTCTTTCCTAGGGTGGCGGTGCATTAAGTATTCATAATATTTAAACATCCCCAACCATCTTCTCTAGTATATATTCAATTATTTATATGTGATTATAAAATCTTAACATTTTTAGCAGTATATATATATTTCATGAATTTCTTTGTAAATATAGTCCTTCAATATCATTAATGAAAAAATTACTATCGATAAATCCAAAATATGTGTTGGGTAATTTTGATCACGAACCATCGGTTATCATGAGACATATGTTGCAACCATGTAATTCTACGTGATAATGCATCTGAATCCCTTCATAGATGTGTCACTATAGATTAAAATTACCCTCTACTATTCAGTAATGTAAGGACATGTGAACTCACTAATCATTTCATTAGTTCCTTTAAATTTTCCCCACATTAATCCATCTATAATAAAATTGTTCTCTTCTGAGTTATCTTGGTTATTGGATTACATAGTAATGATAAATTATTAACAGACCATCCATAGTATTCAAATAAACTAAGAAAATATCTTATCATAGATACCATAGTTGGTATATGACGATGTTGAATGGATTATATCATTGATGGATCCATAAAGATACCTTATCTTGAGATTATATGACCCAAAAACAAAACTGTTTGTAGCTAAAATTCACACAATGTTAATTTTTCATATAGTTTCTCCGTCTTGGAGATATTCAGTACACTTCTTAAGTGATTTTCGTGAAATTTTTTCTATTAGAATATAAAATAATATTTTCTATAAATACTACCAAAAAATGATCAAGGTAATATTTAAATAATTTATTTATTAAATCCATGAAGATAGTAGATGAATTAGTAAGTCATAATATAATCACTATATTTTCATAGTTCCTGTACTTTTTATAGAATGTTTTCTTAAGTATATCCACCTTTTTAATCCTCAATTTATTATATCTAGAATGAAGTAATATCTTAGAAAATATTTATCTCTACTCAGTTGGTCAAGCTAATCAACAATATGGGGTATAAAAAATTGTTCTTGATTTTGATCTAGTTCAGTTCCAGATAAGTAATACAAAGTCTTATTGATACATTTTTCTTCATAAGTAAAAGTATAGATGCACCCTATAGAAAAAAATGTATTAAAAATACCATTCCCAGAATTCATCAAGAGTTTCTTGTTTAATTCATATCACTCAATTGGTGCCTTCCTCTAGGGTGTATTTGAAAAATTTATAGTACTAGGTAAGAGTTCTATTAAGTACCCAACATCACTATTTGTTTCCTGACTATAAAACTCTTTTAGAATCATTTCAAAAAACTCCATTAAAATATACATATAATAGATGTAGTGTTTTCCCCCAACTATATGAGATAAATACACCATTTTAATGGGAATAAAAACTCATACAATGGATTTGACCTTCATGAGAATTTTATATTTATACTCACACAGATTGATGATCATAGGTTGGATTGGAATATCTACCCTAGAATCCCATCATCATAAAATTATTTGGGATTTATATAGTGAAATTTAATCAATTCCTTTGATAACATTAAACTAAACTATTAAGAGAATAATAATATTTATAAGAATCACATTCCCATAAACATAAACAGGGGAAGAATCAGTTACTTGAGAAGCAATCATCATAATATTATAGGTTTTAACTGCTAATTCAACATCTAATCGTTTATATGATATTGTGATACCATTAGAAAATTAATAATATATAAAGGTGTGGTCATATACAAATTCAAATAAGACATTAGAAATTATGGATTGAAGGTAAGTATACATTTCAATATATAATTATCATACCCATTATTAGAAATTGTATTCACATGAGATTTCCCTTTGTCTCTTATATTAAGAGTCTACTTGAATTTATAATCATCATTAACCATTGGATTGGATAATTGGATAGCATAATTACTGTAATTCTTATATTTTAAACGCTATAGTGTGGGTGGTGTGTTAGTGGGAATATTCATCACATCCATTATGTTAATCCATCTATTCATTGACATTTGACATTTTTGGGCCTTATGATCCACCCTTAAAATTTTAAATTGCCTCTATTATCCATTCAAGAAGTATTCGTGGTGTTTCTCAACATTTCTAGCAGGTATATGGATAGATAATTCTATCCACAATGTGATTAAATAGATTTTTCATTAGACTCAATCTTTTCATTCCTATCAAAACCATAGGAATTGTGGGAATATTTTATTTCCATTTCTACCTTGAGTTCTCATTGAATGATATATTTATATCTAATATATACTATCATAGATAAAACCTTTTTGAGACTCAATTTTTGGACACTAACAAATAGATCCACCTTACTTTCATGTTGGTTGATAATACTGGAAGTGTACCTCACAAGTCTTCTAAAAGTTTCTTTATACGTACCAATAGATTCATCATCTATTTTCTCTTACTCAAGGAATTACTTCTTGATCATTGTATAAATAATAAAATTGAAGTAATTATTGAAAAATAATCTCTTAAACTCATCCCGCCCTATAGATTCAATTCCATCATGTTCTGGATATGATTCCACCACTAATCTACTTAAACTTCCAAATAATTAACTAGAAAAATTAATTTTTCATAATCTAAACAATATAACCGAATATATAATATCATTATTATTGATCCATTAGATAGAGAAAAGTGGATTAGAATAACCGGTAAAACAAGGTGGGAATTCCTTAGGAAGGACTACACATAATGTTGTTCCCTCATTTACTCATTTGGAAGCTCAAATCGATTCATATAATGGGAATGTTTTGTGATAATTACATTTATATTTTTCATTCTACCTCTAATAAAATATTTGTATCATAAGAGGAAAATCATTTCATTTTAGATCACATTTATTATTAAAAAGAATTATTCTAGATCCAACCATTAAATAAAACCAAAAATAATAGTGTGATCAATAATAAACATTGTGGGGAAACAATATAATCATGAAAAATGTCATCATGGATGCCTAAATCATGAAACCAAATTTTCAATCTATGAAAACATAGGTTTAAACTAGGTCATTAATGGTTATTATTCAAATCCTTCATGATGAATCATAATGAGTTTGTGAATTTCCAATGAATATCCCCCATGAGTGTCAAAAAATGGTATGTAGCAAGGATCGTTATATCGTGCTAGATGATGATCGAGACCAACTCAATGTTTCATTTTCAAATTTATTACCCATAAGTACAGTTGTACTAGATCCACATCCACTTATAGAATTCAGAAAAGGATGAAATTTTAGGAAAACCACTCTCTCCATCCATCACAAAATTCTAAGACCTTTTACTACACCTTGACTAATCCTAATACTTTTTATTAGACATGTCTATAGGGATCTCACTAAAATTTTCTCATCCTATTTTTCAAAGGATAAATCCCTTTAATTAGATACCAACTATAAAATTACAGAATTTCCATACATAAATATTATATCATTTAGATGATTCTTAAATACATTTGAAAAATAAATTTCCAAGGATCATAAAGGTTTTGTTTCTTTAATGAATAACTTCACAATCAACCTATTTCATAAAAGATCTTCAACATATGCCATAATGATCTTCCCATTTATCACTCATCATAAACGTTTATTACTTAAACATTTCTTCATAACCAAGGTAGAAGAATCCTATGAAAGGGTGCTATTATATGCTTAGTAAGGGTAAACATAGAAGATATCAATCGATGATCATATTAAATCACAAAATAAGAATAAGGGTATGCGATTATGAGTATAACATAAAAGGATCATACTCAATATATCATGTATCATAAACATGGTCAATTACTTGAAACATTATCATTTCAAAATACATGAACCATGAGAGTGAGAAATCTTCATAAAAATCATGAACTATATTTACATGTCATATAAGTTAGGCACCAATATAAGTATATAAACAATTTTATATGTAAAGGTTATCATCCAATAACACCAATTCATAATGGATCAGGAATCAATACCATTTTCTCATTCCATAAATGATCATGAATCATTACCTGTTTCCCATAGTGAATGTCCCACATTGTCTTGTTTTATATAAAAGATCAAGCACATTAGCTTGTTTCACATCATTAACTCATGAGATATAAAAAATTCCCAATGAATTGGATGTTGATATAGGTCCCACCTATCACATGATAAAAATTATAAATATTTGATCCACATTATCATAAAACATTCATCATATCATAACCCATGAATAGAAAAGGGCTTCATAAACATTGCATTATACCATAACCCATAGAAAAAAAAATTGGTCTCATACTCATCTCATCAAATCATCAAATCATAATATATAGAAAATGAATGTGTCTCAAAAAAATAGCATCATTATAATTATAAAATATCTATAAAAATAATAATGATGGTATAGTAATATCATATCCCCAGTAAAACATAAGCAGCACCAATTTTTTTGTCATTGATGAAAATAAAGTTCATAATTGATCATTAAAACATTATTGAGGAAAATATAATTTCAATTTTGAAAATACATCATTAAAATAAAAAACATATTTATGATTTTTTTTAAAATAACCTTGGAAACTTGTAATGTAACAATTATATACTCAAGCGGTCATAGTGATAGGAAATATCATTCATCCTTACACGTTAAAAAAAGTATCCTTTCACGTTATTAGTAATTAATTCAGCAGTAACTAGTTTGGAAAACAATAATAAAATTAATTTTAAAACATTTAGTGACAATGCAACCTTTTGTAAAAATTTATATAAATAATAATTGGTGTATTGTATTAAATTTATTTAAACCATTTTTAAAAAAACAATGATATGGAAGGAAAGTGGTTTTTTGATCTAAGGGATAGATAATGTCAGTATTCCTTAAAAAAATATTTAGGGCACATGAGTAAATAAAATTGGTAAAATGAAGTTAAAAAATATATTTTAATGAAATGATCATATATGAAAAAAATTTGTGATTTTCATGAGAGATTTATCATAATATTTCATCATTGTAATCGTAAGCACAAATAATCTTGATAAACAATGTGATTGTAACATCAAACTCTTACCACATTAGTATCATTTGATTTATAAGCCCCATGAAAGAGAGAAAATTTTATAGATATTAATGAATTATAATTTTCATTTAATACTCATAAATTTAATTCTTTTGAAGCATATGCATCACAAAAAATAAACATGTAGTGTATAAGACTTTTGTCCCACATAAATAAAACTTAAATTAAAATCCGTTTCGTTATGTCCCAAATTCCATTATACACATTTGAACATATTATGTAATAAATATATCTTTATTATAGATATATTAATGAACCAAAATCATATTTATCAAACCATATATGATTTTCTTATCACCTATCATAACTCATTTATTTACAATTCACTTTTAAAATCATATTTCAGGCGATAGTTGCTTCATTTCTAAAATATGTTTTGGTTGGGTATTTTTGGTACATTTTTTTATCATGGTTACATAATATAAAAAATATTTAAAATGATATATAACATAAATATTAATTGTATATGTATTTATATTAATCCATTAAATTTATCGAGAAAAAATAATTTAAATCGTTCATAGAGACGACAGTTTATATGAACTCATGAACGTAGTTTCTATTTTCACAAAGAATGAGATAAAAGAAATTCATGTAATATATTACATTTACTTAATAATTTATATGTTATATATATCACATGTTTTCATTAAAATTATCCTTATTACCTTCTAGGTAAATTTTATGTGAAGAATGAATCACATTGCTTCATGAGGCAGTAGTCCATTGTACACACAAGCAACACTACTATATTTCCACAGAATAGTGAGTAAAAAGGTAAATATGATATTTTAATTAAATAAATATAATTATTTCATAAATATCATATAAATATTTTAAATCAATCATTATATCTGTTCTTGATTGTTGGTGATGGAAAATTAACTACATCGGTTTGAAAGGTGGTAGTCATTCATACACATGATGGATAATATTATTTCCCACATGATAAAAGGTGATAAGAATATAGTTAATTAAATTAAAATAATAAAATATAATTAAATTTTATATATGTAAGTTATTATATTATGATGTTTTATGAGTTTATGAAGGAGTCTGAGGAAGAAATAAAATGAAAATGCATGGTTAACGACTATAACTCTTCGTTAGAGAACCCTTTAGGTTTACACCTAAAGCCTTATTGGGATGCTTTATAATGAAACTAAGGTCTATAATATGTGGGTATGTAATTAAGGAATATATTAGGGTATATAGTTTATAAAAAAATGGGTTTGAAAGATTGCAGAAGAGAGGATAGTGGTTCTCTTTTATAAGTGGGGTAGATGACACACATGGAATTCTCGAAAAGAAATAAAGTGTACCCATATTTTAAACCTACCCCAAGGATCTTAAATGATTAATTATAAAATATTATATCATTTATTGATGAATTTATTCCCTATAATATGAATTATAATTTTTTTAGGTCATTCAAACCCTTATCTTTCTAGTATAAGTAGCCGGTAAACTCCTTTTTACCTTATACTCGGTAATTAATTTTTACTATTTTTATGATTCATTTGGTCCAAAATTAAGTCTAAATCATTAAAATATAAAAATTACTGTGATTAAAAATATGAAATACATTTTTTTTTTCAAATTTCATTCTTATATGCGGAAAATGTTTATTTAAAATTAAACATGAATACGCGACAAAAAATAGGTTTTTCAAAGAGAATATTTCCAAATGTATAGAATTTTTTAAAATCAAAATTAAAAATAAATTTGATTTTAATGAAAAAATTTGTTTAATAATTTAATTATTTAAAGTATTTTACTTTCTAATCATTTTTCAAAAATACATTACTATATAAATTTTCTAAATGAAAAATAATTTCTTTATAAAATTATGTATTTTTAAAAACTCGATGAAAATTTAATATATTTAGGAACTTTTAAAAATATAATACTAAGATAATTTCTAATTATTGATTCAAAAATTTAATTTAATTTTTTAAAAAAATATTATATAAAATTTCAAAAATATTTACATTTAATATTATTTTAAAAAAAAATTATGAAATCATTTTCTATTTGAGAAAAATAATTTTGGAAGCATATAAACACTTCACTAAAAATTAATTAATTTTTATCAATATATTCTTTTATATAAAAACATTAAGTTTAATTTTAAAAATTTATCTATTCTTATTCATTCCTGTAATTTTAATGGAAGTGTTATAATGGCCAATTATAAATAATAGTAATTTAACAGTGTAATATGGTTTATTAAAATATGATGTCGCGTGTAACACAAGATATCAAAGAAATTAAATTTACTAAGAAAAAATATGTCATAATATATCAAGGTGTTGTAGTAACTTCAATGGGATTATGAATTCAAATAATATATTATATGAAGCTTCATGTCTATAGATTTAATTATATACACCATACAACATTAACTTTTTATATACTATCTATCCCGAAACATTAGTGTGAAATTTGTATAGCCGCAATACTTACTTCATAGATAGGTCATTGAATTAATTCACTTTAAAAAAACTCATATAAACTATGCTAGAAACAAGAGAACTTCTATCATGTTAGGAACATAAAGAGAAGTAATACAACTTCTGATTTTGTAAAGATTCATTCATAAATTATGTTGGGAAATTGTCATACACAACTCTAGAAATATAATCATATTTGAAAAAAAACATTCACAAACTAGATATTGGAAACAAAGAAAATAATAATTAAAAAAATATGATATTAATCATTCTGAATGGATTTTTTTGAAACAATCATAACAATGTTATCTTTTTTCCATAAAACCACAACCATCTTGAAAGAGAATGTACTAACAACATAATTCTTGTTTATAAAATATTTTTAAAGTATTACATCCCTCATTGAGAACAAATTTTATAGCCAAAATATTGATAAAATTACCATCAGTTCTTTACTTCCCCTTTTTATAATAACACATGCTTCGTATTTTCATAAGATATTTTTTTACTCCTTATAAAGTCATACCTATTCTCCCACATTGGAAACATAATCCAATGAAGGGTGGGGTTACTTAATGTAAGAGAATTATAATTTCATTGGTGGCGTATGAACATATAGTTGAATACTTAATTCCCCAAATCCTTCCCTTGGAATAACATTTCCGAAAACATCAACAATTTATTTATTTTTGAAACATAATTAAGCATGACAAGTCCACTAGAAAATTTCTCATTAATGAAATGATATTTAATATAAATATTCTTGAACATTGAATATTTTATTGGATTTAATGAAAGATAAATTTTAATTTTAATTTCAAAATTTATATTAAATGTTTTCTTAATAGTTACCCTCAATTTTTCCTATACAACTATCATCCACATCATTTCTGTACTATCCTAGGTGGAAGAAACATGTTCTACTTGTATTAAACTCACAGTAGAAGAAAATTGTTTCTTACAATGCCAGATGACCTATAATTATCCAAATAATAATGTTTCTCTTGATGTTTATTTTCTATCAATATAATTTCTAAACCAATCCGCCTCAGTGAACCCTATAAATTTCATCTTATAACCTTTTTTATACATCATGCTATAATTTTTGGTTCCTTTAACATAATATATTATTATCTTAGCTTTCATCTTGTGTGATTATTTTGGATCACGTTGATATTGAGTAAACATAGTTAAAATAGAGTAAATTTGCAGTCATAAAGGAGTAAGATTGTGTAAAATCCAAGACAACATCCAAAACTATTTCTGACTCATGAATTTTTGAATTTTTTATTTAATAATATTTAGTCCAAAAGTGGCCAGAGAAGAATCCTCCTATTAATATTCCATACTAAAATTTGTAAATAACCATTTAGCATAGAATTCTTATGAGAGAAGGATTTATCTTTTTTAGGTAGATTATATAACCCTAGAATTGAGTTCAACTCTCTATGCATGTAATATCAAATATTTCCAAGATTTGTTTTGGTAAGAATTCATAATATTCATCCATAACACTTTTTAAAATTATGTTATAAATTTTAACAACAAAAATCATGGTACATTTGATCATTTTAATTAAATAGATTTTTTAATATACATTTATATTATAATGGTTCAAATTCTTCTGGAAACTATAATGTTATCAATACCTAGAATGATGGGAATTTTTCACCTCATAAAATTATTTATTTATTTTAATCAACATTGTTCCAACTTTATCAAGTATAAACCAATTGGGTTTTTCAATTTAAACATCTACATCAATTTGTCCATTTAATAAATTTGACTTAACATTCATCTATTAATGTTTTAAATTTTTATAATCACAAAATAAAATAAACAATTTTTTTTTCATTTCATGCAATAGGTGAATAGGTTCTTCAAAATAATCACCTTCCACATGTGATTTACTATTGATAACAAGTTGTTCTTTATTTATTGGAATTTCTCTATGTTCATTGAGATTATTTCAATACACCAATGTTTTTTCTATAACATTTCTTCTTGTTAGTTATGGAACAGGATCCTAGTTTTCATTTTATCAATTTGATCTAACTCTTATTTTTTTCATTCATCTATTACTTATGTTCATCTACCTAAAAAATAACTACAGTTACAACTTCATGATAAGTGATATATGATTCTAAAATATAAATTTCATTCTTCTATCACTACAGGAAAATGACTATTTCACAGCGGTTTTATTGGATATTGTGGATGATTAAAAATTCACTGCTAAATTGTGTGTCGACATACAATATGTGACAGTTTACTCGATTTAGTGGATATTTTTAATAACCACCTTAGTGGACAAATTTAGTAGAAATTTTTATGGTTTTAGTGGCAGTTTTCCCAATGAAAGTGATTTTCTTTTAGTAGCGAATAAAAATGATGCAAAAAATTTCATTTTCACCGAAAACCCACCCCTAAAACCAAGATAACCACCAGGAAATATAAAATAACATGACTAATTTTTTGCAGCAATTAAAACCATTACTGAATTGTTGTCTATAGTGGCGGGTTTCAGAGATGTTGATAGCAAAATATTGAGATTTTAGTGGTGGTTAGAACCACCATGAAATATAATACATTTCTTTTGTGGTGGTCAAGACCACTGATAATGCTGGATTTATAGAAAAAAACTAGCTGATTCAGCATCCCCTGTACCAGTAGGCCAAAAATAACCATTCTAATTTCACATTTACATACATCACACATCTAAAATAATTCCAGAAGGTGAAAATTTTCATAAGAATCATATGATAGATACATGAATAATAGGTTTAATATGATTTTGGTACATAAAATTTATTCTATGTACAAAATGTGCCACTTTTGGATATAGTGGTTTCACAATCAGGGATAGTAGTTGATCTTGAGTATGTTAAAGTATTTGTGTATCTATCAGAACCAAGGAATATAAATAATAGTTGATGATTTATTTTATTGTATGAGAATTTAAGGAGAATCATTTTGGATATCTCTCACTTAGCATTACCAATGACCAGATTTACCAAGAATGGATTCACATTTGACTCTACAAGCTAGTGTGAGGAAGTTTTTATAGTGTAGATGAATTGGTTATTGTCAGCTCTGATCCAAATAAATTCCGGAGCCTAAAATTGGACATGTAGTGAAATGTGATGCATTTGGTTCTATATTAAGATATGTTATGTTGTAGAGTGATAAATTAGTCACTTTGTGTTTAATTAGATTTAACTGACAGGGTGAAATACTCTAATCCTATATTTTATTTTGTAGTTGTGGTCTATGCAGTGAAATGACTATGACATAACCTCTAGGGAGAAATATGTTTTAGGCAATTTGGCACCTAGAGTGCTTATAATATTTTCTCACTGCATGGACATAATCATTATCAGATGAATTTCATTTAGTATTTTTATACGTTTGACATCGATAAATAGTATTCAAATAGAAATCTAAATGTAGTTGTAAATGCATTGGGCTAGAAAATATATGAGATGGGAGAACAGATTTCATTAGATGAATAAAATATCTTACCTTCACTAAAAGACTAGTTGGTGGGTGTAGTTGTGGGTTTAGAGGATGCAATGTGAGTATCCTTAAAAAAATTCATCATTAGTTAAACAAGTAAATACAAGTTAGAATATTGTTCTGGAATGTATCATGATGTGTGATAGGTTCGAAGAATGTGAAACTATTTCATGATTAAATTTTGATATAACTAGAGTTTTTATGGTTTGTTGCATGGTAATTGTAACATATTCCATGAGATATGAGTTTAAGAGATCCTGTAATTCTTTGAAGTGGGATATTCTCCTAGGGCCGACCATGATTTATACTAATGAAATGTGAATATTCTGGTGGCCCTCCATAATAAGTGACATTGAAGGATTTTTCCCCATTGATTGACTTGTCCAAAACTTATCACCAAGTATCAGAGATGATAGTTGAAGTAGGATGTTCACCCAGGGCCAACCTATATTACCTCCTAGTTTTGGTAAATATAATATAAGTCTATGAGTTGATAGTTGAAGTTTTGTATATCCTTTTATCCTCATATCGATGAGTAGTCTGGAAGGATGATCCAAGCCTTATACAACATGATTCAAGATTGTATTAAATATTTTAGCCACCTGATTCATCATTTGGAGAAATACAAATTCTGGTACTGTAAGACACTCAAGTGTTCAATTGATATTTGTAAATTCTAATATTAATGAAGTAGACAGTCCCTTGTCCTTAACAAGATCATTACAATGAAGTGTTCAATTGATATTTGTAAATTTTTATCAAAATTATTTTGAATAAGAGTGAAGCATAAGTGGGAGTGATCTCATGAAAACTATAAAACATGAGAATAGAATACTATAAAATTTGATGAAATACGGGATATCCACTAAAAACATGTTGAAGGGAGTAATTAAACTAGATATTCCCACGAAAAACAATATGATGGTTGATTGTTCATACTTGGGTAAAAAACTGATAATTTTAGGAGAAATTTATTATAAAAAATTATCTATGACAATAATTAATTGACTTATATGGTGCATACAACACTCTAGAAATATAGAAATAAATAGAAACATCAGAAATCAATAAAATACATATAATAAAACATGTGAAATCAAGAAAATGTAAGGTCATGAAAATGTTTGGTGGAAACTATGTTCCACACATGATACATATACAAAATGACTGATAGTATATTTTTCCCACATATCAACAATACAACTAATCATGGTCCGATGATGAATACAGATCTTTACCCTCTCTACATCCATCTCTACTTCCTGCTACTACCTGTAAGAACATTATAATGATAATTAAATATTGTTGAATATATATATTTAAACAGAAAAGTAATAAAATATCTTTATTTAAGTAATTTTTTATTTTTTGTGATTTACCTACTCACCAATAGTCAATGAAAAACCACCGGTGGAAGATTTGGTCTTCTTTGGATATAAATCAATCAACGTTTTCTAAAAAACATATATATGAGAACCATGGTCGTGAATTTTCCTTCAGAGAGAAACAATCTCTCTCTATGTATCTCAGGGTATGGACTGACTACAACCAGGGGTAGATGCTGCTAAAATCCCTGGGGGCCTACCAAAGACATTAGATAGTATGAGTACAAAACACATCCCATGAACTCTAACATGATGCTCCTTCCAAAATACTTTAGTAATTGTGTCATCCAGGGAGACTGAGTAGGATTGCGCAGGATTAGCATCACACAGTTCATTAATTTTTTCTGATAAATCAAATAGTAGTAATATTAAAAGAAATATTTATTAACATAGTAACAGCAGATAATAAGTTGTTAGAATGAAAACTGAGTTCATACCCCAACATCATTGGAATTCTCATTTACAAAAATTCTATTAGATATTTTGTGAATATTCATCTACACTTCTGTTCGGGATGGTTTGGGCCCTAAACTCTTTTACTACATTTTAAAAACACCAATCAACAATTTATTATATTAAACAATTAATATTTTTTATAAATATTCAAACTAATGAAAAAATTTCAAGAGTTGATTTTCTTCTAGAAAAAATACTTTGAACCCACAATGTGAGGGATTACCTTCATAGTCTAGCTGGATACATTCTTTTTTGAATGATCATGAAATAAATAAAATGAAATTTAATAGTATTGTATTCAATGTAATCTCTTCTTCATATACCTATATAATTGTAATGTGATATTAATATAGTAATATATATTAAAATACCATAATCTTCGCATCACGAAGTAGGTCAAAAAAACATTCCATTTCTTTTTGGGTACCCCATTAGGTACCCCACAATATCCATTTAATGTATTTCTATTTTTTCTATGATTTTTCAATGTCAAATTTCATGCTATCACATCATCAACTATACAATGGAAAAACAATTGTACACAGAAATTAATTTTGAAAATATTAATAACATGATAATCAATTACACCATAATGTATTAAAATTGACATTATTTGGAAATAAAAAACTTCATTTTTCTAACTTATAGGCATATGCCTCCAATCGTCATTTGAAATAGGAAGAGAAATGGGCTTTGCGGCCAGATGCCCTAAAATATGGCCATGTAATCCAACAGTGTCATCCGTAGGGATTCCCCATGAATCAAATGAGACAACTATCTTCAATCCAGTTAGATTCTATACATCTCAATTTTTATATTTTTCTCCTCTTTGGCATTGTTTCAAACATTAATTAACAAACAATTAGTATAAAAAATTGCAATAAATTTATTCATATTAAATTTCGTAGCTATAAAAACCACCCTCTAGTATCCCCACAATGAAATAGATGTGGGACACCGATCCCCCACTAATAAGGAACCTGAAGTGGGAGTCAACGACTGAGATACTAAAGTGACACTCATAGATGGTATGAGAGATGTTATAGGGTGATATAGTGTAGGGGGAAAGTAGATGGGGGCTCATATGCTGTATGGAGGGATACATATAAATTGTCATCTGTTGCAGTGGTCGATGATAGAGTATATCACTTCCTCCTTGGAATTCCTATTACATAATAAATTAAAATTATGTTCAGAACATATATTTCAATAAAATTATGGAGGACAAAAATTAAAAATGATAACGAATGCACAGTACTATCAAAAAAAATATACATAACAATGATAATGAATTATTGCCCAAATGTAATAAGTGGTTACTAAATGAATGCATAAATATACATACAATCATTTTCTCCTTCAATCATGTTGGTTTCCAACTCCATTAAATCATCCACTACATTCATCATTGGTAGACTAATATTTTCAATATCATGATGGACAAATAATTTTGATTCTTGTTGTTGATGAGATTCAATGTATGTGGTCATATCTTTCACTTCATCACCCATATCATAAAAATATCATTGTTTTACATGAGAAACTACACTATAACATTCATCCATAACCTCATAAAAATAATATATAATGGTTGCTTGTGATGATAAGATATATGGATCATGCAGTTCATGATCACCATCATCCATCAAGCGAGAGAAGTTCACAAAAGTATGTTACATGGAATCTCTTTTAACACCTATAATAATATCAACCCATTTTCATTTGAATAAAACATATGAAAAAAGTCCATGGCAGTTTAATTCAATTATATAGGTCAACATTCCATGGAATCACACTTCATTAAATTTAAATAGAGCACTATTAAATGTTTTTAGACCCTCTTCTCGATCGACTATATGTAATTTAAAGCAATTCATATTGTAAGCGGTGAACATTCTAACTTGTTTTAGAGGACCTAGAGAATGAAACATAAAATCTTCTAAAAACCATTCTCATGTATTAGTATTCATGATCTAAAAAAAATTACACTTTATGAGAATTATAAAATATCTGTGTCAACCTAATATTTTTATTTTTTTCAATATTCTTGGACATACACGTCATGCGAACCATTATACAAGATCTTTATTAACATATTTCGTTATATCTTTCTCATTTCATGTTCAACCACTCATTCGTATCTTTATTTGTATCATCAACTCCTTAACAAATGGATCTGAAATTTCATTATTCAGAAGCACATATCAATATGCCTTTAATAATTCCATTTTTGTTAGTGCAACATTTGAGTTCCTCCCAACTGATCGGCCAATGACATGAAATATTTTTGATTTCCCAGCTATTTATGACTGATTCAGTGTGTATTAAACATTTCTAACTTGATTAAATCTGGTATCAATGTCATCCTTGTATCTACAACAAAAGGTAAGACACTACTCTTCCAAATAGCCTTCGGTAGTAGAGCCTTTTGGTTGAGATTTATTTCTCACGTATGATTTCAAATGCCCATGATGTCTGTGAAATAAAATATAAAAACATAATTTTGCATTTAATTAAGATAATTTTGTTTTTACATAACTAAAATACATATAAATAATATACCTAAGAATTGGATACATCCATCGATAATGAACGAGGTCTCCTAATTTAGCTTCCTCAACCAAATACACAGTTAAATGCATCATAACACTTAAAATGATAGAGTAAATATCTTCCCCATTTCAAAATGTGAAATAAATACCTCTCATGAATTTTTTTATGTTAAAATGTATTTATATATTTATCAAATAGTTGTGTGAAAAATGTGGATAATTGGAGTACAATAGTAGCAACATTTTTAGGTAATAAGGCATGTAATTCCAATGGTAGTAACTCTTTTAACAAAATATGTGAATCATTGCATTTCAATCCATGTAACATGTGTTTATTTAAGTAAAAAAAACCTAGAGATGTTACTTTAATACCCATAAAATAAATTCACATGCTTTAAAATTCAACAGAATGTATCTTTATCACTATTTTTAATTGAAAAACAATTCTTGGAGCATACTTTTCATTCTCATCTGGACAGATATCACATTTTATGTTCAATACTTGTAAGTCTTTCCGAGAATTGAGATGATCCTTATATTTCCATAATAATTAGTAAATTTGAAGGTAAAATTTTCATAGACATTCTTCTCAGTATGCATCACATCAAGATTATTTCCCTACAAATTTAAATTCCAATACGGTTGTTTGAAGTGTATAATTTTTTCTTCTGTTGTTGCATTCTCATTCCACATAACGATGCACTTAGAACTAGTTTCCCACTAAAATTAAAATGATGAACCTTCCCAAATTATTTATAAAAATTTTCAAGTTGTATAAATATTTTAGAACCAGTTAACAGCTATGGAGGTGGTCTATGATCAATAAAACAGTTAAAATTTGATATTTTCAGCCGAAATCTATGAGATGAATCAAGATATCTTAGATAGCACATGAAGAACCTTATTCTACTGTGAGGTAGCCATTTGTACACAAATTTAATGTTACAAAAAGGAAAAATACGAACCCATGTATGTGTTTCTACCAGATGACTTCCCAAGCCTAGGGATGTCACTAATGGTCCACATTAAAGCAGCATGCATTTTGAACTTTATTTTACAAAAAGCATTGAATGTCTTCAAACTGTTTCTCCATAACTCTTATAATTAATTAATTAAAGTCTGAAACTATACATTAATATCATTTTCTGGTAGTTATTTCCCAGGAATAATAATCGAAATGATAAAAGAGGTTTTTTTCATACACATCCACTGAGGCAAATTGAAAGGGATCAAAAAAACTGTCCAAATTCTCTAACTGGTACTCAATGTCCCGAATGGGTTGAATTCATCAGTATCCAATCACAATCAAACATTCCAAGGATCAGCTAAAAAATTTATATATAATGAATCAAATGTCTCCCACGATTACGAATCTTGTGGATGTCGCATTAACTCATCATTGCTATTATGTATAGAATGCCACGTGTTTGTCGATTTTTTATGACATGAAAAAACATTGCAATAATGTATTTAATGGAATGTAATGAAAAATTTTGTAGCTGTGTTCATTTTTTAATTCTTCAGGATAGTATGTTTATTAAGACTTCCAACATCACCCATTGACTACCATCTAGAAGAAGAACTTTTTTTCCAATCCTGTCTACTTGAATACTCTTCCCAATAAAGCATACAATCATTAGGACACACATGTATTTTTGTATAATTCAAACAAATATTGTTAAAAACATTTTCAATATCATAAAAATACATTGAGATGTATAATTCAAGAATTACATCACGCAAAAATTCCAATATCCTCGATGTTGCCATCTTTTTAATTCCACAAGGACATTTGATATGGTAAAACATCAGAAAAAATGAATGTTTTGAGTATTTCAAACATCCACTATAGAGGTCTTGATTTCTTTTGTCAACTAAATCATGAAACAAATTTTCCTTAGTGAAGTTTTATCTTTCAGTAGTCTCCATATAATCAAGACGAGGATCCACTGATATGTTAGCATCTTGATATGGTTGTCTGATTGTCTCAATAACATCACTTGTCATGTTGCTATTTGTAGCACCCTCATATGGGTTTATTGATATGTTATGATGTTGATGGTGGTGTCTTGCAGTACCGAATGTATCATTTATAATGTTTTTTCATTTAATTTTTTATTGTCGATGATGTTGAGAGCTCATTCTGTGGATTGACATTAGTTATCATCCTTTCTGTAATGTTCAATTCTATAGGAATAATCCAACAAAAATATTTACAAAGGAATTTCATCAATAATAAATGTTCATAAACACCATCTCTCTTCGACCATCTTCTAAATTTACATTTAGTACATGTACATATTTTTCTCCATTCAAAGGATCGATTGGAAGTTTAGAAATTCTAAAAAATCCCCCAAAACCTTAACATACTAAGGTCTGTTCCTTAATAATGTGATCCAGTTTTTATCCATGAATATCATAATGTTCCCACACTATATTAAAAAAATTAAAAAAATAAAAATTAATAAATAGGGAAAGATATTCACATATACTAGTTGAAAATATATATAAATATGTCAAATAAGTTTTCCCTATTTAAAAACATCTGGTAAATAATGAACCAACCCACAAGAAAATGAAAGCATGGAAATTAAAAACTCCCATATAGAAATATAAAGCTATCTTGAGTGTATGGACGAATATTTAAATAATAATTAACCATGTATTTGATTTCCCCTTTCCCCAATGACATTTCCTATGTGACTCATAGAGCCAATATCTATCCAATTGTATCATGACTCCAAGAAAAGTATTATCATGCAAAAGAAACTATACATTGGTTATATGGGATTTTTTTTGCAGAGTATTGGAGTAGACAGCCCAGCCCCTCCCTGGACAACCCACTCCCCCCCCTCACAACACACAGACTTGTAGTCCCCTACCCCCTTCCATTCCCCTTGACACCCCCTTCCTGTAGATCCCACACCACACCTGGATATCCTAAACCCACATGGACATCCCCCACCCTCCTCCCTAGATAAACCACACCCATCCCCCTCCTAGACAGTACACCCAACCCCCATGGACATCCCACCCCTTGAAAATTGCACACACCCTCCCCCACCTGGATAGCCCACACTCACCCCCTGAATAGCCCAGCCCCCTCCCTAGACATCACACACCCCCTCCCTTACACCTCTACAAACCCCTACCCCATTGGATATCCCACCACTAGGAATACCCCCACCTAGTCTTCCCCACCCCCAGCTATACAGCCCACCCCCACCTGGACAGCCCCCACCCCACCAAGACAGCCTCCCCCCCCCCGCCACCCCACCTAGACATCCCCAACTCTGGATAGATCAAACCCCCAAATCAACCTTTAATCCACCTAACCCCCATGTATCACCCTTAGAAAGCTCCCTTGGAGAGCCCCTATCCTAGATAGCAAACCCCCACCCCACCTAAACATCCCCACCCCCTTGGACGTCACACCCCTCCCCCACCTAGACAGCCCACCCCCACCTAGACAGCCCCCCACCTGGATAGCCCCCCCCCCCCCCACATACACTACCCCTACCCACACCTAGATATCCCTCCCACCCCCTCTTATACCCCCACCCCTGCTCAACAGCCCACCCCATACCTGAACCCCCCCCCCCCCCACACACACACATCCTTGTAGCCCCCTGTCTTCCCTGCATCGCCCCTGGATAGCTCCCCCCACATCTGGAGAGCCCCCACCCTATCTGGACAACCCACACCACCCTGGACATCCCACACCCCTCCCCCACCTGGACAGCCAACCCCGTCCCCATTTACATCCCACCCCTTGGAATTTCCACACCCCCTCCCCTACCTGGATAACCCACCCCACCCCTTGCAAGGCCAAACACCCTCCCCCACACCCCTGCATCCCCTACCCCCTAGATATCCCTCCCCGCCAGGACAGCCCCCACCCCACCCCACCTGTATAGTCCCCCCACCACACCTAGACAGCACCCACCCCTCATGTAGATACACCCAACCCCTCTAGGAATCCTAATAAATGATAGCTAACAAAAAATAGAAAACCATAATATTTTTATATATCTAATGATGAATATTAGGTGTGAGAAAAAATAATCCTTGTAGGATCTCAATAATGATTTTGTGAAATTCATTTCAAAACTCATCTCTTTTATCATGGTTTTTAGTATATTTTGAAAATATATTTTTACTAATAATCACCTAAAAAACCAAATGTCACCTTAACATCCGTTTTATAAAATTCTATTTTATTCTTCGTTAAATGAAAAATAGTCATTTTAAAAGTATTACATTAAAACACTTACATTCTTTAAAACCACCCATTTCATATTAAATTTTAAAAATACTTTAGAAACAACCTTTAAAAAATATTCAAAATCAATTTAATGAGAAAAACCCATTGTTATAAACTGTAAAAATAAAACACCATGTCACCACATGAAAAATTATATATGAGAAAACAAGGATAAAAATTCAATGTTCCCACAATATTAAACAAACTAGGGGACACAAGAAATTAGAGTTTCCAAATGGAATCCATATAGTGTAACAGGAAACACAAAAATTTAATAAAGTAAAATAGTCTTAGACCTTACCAACACATGATACCTACCTTTGGAAAATAATTCATCTAAACAACACAAGTAACTTCAGTATCCTGCAACTAGCATCATAGGGGGAACTCCCCACTATCCATATTATACAACACAACTAGGGGAAACACATAGTGTGTGACTATCTAGTGTATCATAAATATATACCTATCTCTTAGTGCCTAGTGTAACCATGATATAAATAATAAGAGATGTGTATTCAAAAAAATTACATGATCAATGAAACAACATAATATAAATCTAACCTCACCTATAACACTCTTATAATAAAAAACACCAAAAATATCATCCATGGAATAAAAATGAATCTAAATAGAAGGGGAATTCATTGAGGGTATTACATGCTATATAAGTATTTCATTATGAATGTTACAAATGAGACTAAATAAATTAATCATAATTCTAGGTCACATTAATCCTCTTTGAAATCCCATTTCAATTAATTCATTAAATCATTCCATTTATATACATTATTGACATATGAAACACTTTAATGTGTATTTATTATAATCATACTATAAAATATCTAGGGATCAAAATATTTTGGGGTTTCAAAAAAAATATGAAACCAAAATTTATAATATTTCATGAGTAAAATGAAAAAAAAAATTATTTGAGGATCTATATAGTTCTATAATGACCTAGGAGATCTCAATGATGTTACATGATAATAAAAAATTCATATAATAAAATAATAATATAATGTTATATTTAATGAAATTAATGATGAAACCTATAATGATGATTAAATGGCTCATATAATCAAAAAATATAAACATATTCTTTAATATAAATAAATCATAAACTTGTTAATATATGTTGGATAATGATAGTGAAAAAAAGTGATGTCATTCCAATGAAAAAAGGAATAGAAAAGGCCATAATTCTGTAAGACTAATAAAAGTAATAAGGGTAAGAATAAAAAAATAAAGGAAACCTTCAATGTTTCAACTTAGTTTGAGTGAAATGAAACCCTCCAATAAAGGGAATAAATGGAAAAATGTCCTAGAAACTCAGGAACAAAATAAAGGTTAGTCATGAAGTTAAATCTATCTCTTATTCATCTTCCACTAAATTTTCCTCCTCTCTCTTATTCTTTATCTGATCACCTATGCTATAAAGATTTAAAATATACTTTTTGAAAACATGATGATGGTTTTTTGAACTAAATTTAATAAAGAAATATCATAAATATAAGTATAAGAAATCCCTCAATGATATGTAAAAACATAGAATATAAAAAATGATTTATAAAAAGAATGTTCAAAAACAAGTGATGAAGTTTCAAGGGTAAATTGATTATATAAAAAATTATTTTGAAATTCACCAAATTATAAACAAATTTATAATAAATATTGGGTTTACAATGTTGTGAAAATAATAATATTCAATGGGATTTTAAAAAATTTATTTTTCTTTAAGAAGAAAAAAATATTTATTAATTGATCTAAAAAATGTTTTATTATTAAAATCATAAAATAATGAATATATTTCAAGAACATAATTAAATGAAATCTATTCAATGAACTAGATGTTTGGGGTGAACAACTATAGTACAATGATATTTTCTCAATGTTCAGTTTGATGGTATGGATGGTTTATAATCATATAATTCCAACTAATAAAAATATAATCTGCATGTTTGTGAGCATGGCTTGAAGGAAATAATATTATAACTAGAAAATATAGTATGGAATAATAAAAATAAGGATGATACTAAGGGGTGGAGAGAAGCGTCGAGCAGTGCCACGGGTTAGGACCTGTTGCGGGGAGGCAAGCAAGGGCTTCAACGGGTTGGTGGTGATGGGAAGCAATCTACACTGAGGGGAGGTGAAGGGGGAAGGGCACGCTGATGGTAGGCGTATGGTGTTGGGGGTCACCGGGGGAAAAAGGGGGGACTCATGGGGGTTGTCTGAGGGAGAATATGGGTTGATGCTGGGGTGGGGGTGGGGGTTGGGGGGTCTCACGGGGGTGGGGGGAATGGGGGTCTTGCGAGGGTCTGGGGGAGAAGTGTCGGGGTTGAAAAAAATAGTTTAGAGGTGGTTTATGAAAAACCACTGCCAAATCATTTATAAAAAACATATCAGTGGTTTAGTAAACCGCTGCTAAAAAAATGCTGTGAAAGAATATTTATATTTTCGAGTATGAACTAGAGAATATCAATTTATCATAATGATATTGAATTAACTTTATTCATTTATAACTTATGAAATATTCTTTTGGTATTACTTTTCTTATCACTAGACTAATCTGAATCAACTTGTATTAGATGATGCTCACAATCATCTTCATTCTGATATCATATCTAGAAGTCATCAATTTATATTACATTAAATATTCTTTATCATTATCACTAACTTTCTTTCAGAAGTCTTATTTTTTAAAACCATCACATAAAAAGAATCAACCAAATTTGGTTGTCATTTATTCCAGCACATGAAACTTCTTTTTTTTGGTTGAATATCCAATGAAAATTCATTCCTCATATATTTCATCAATGTTTTGTAGATATGTATTTTTTATCATTAGAATTCATAAACTCCAAAAAACATTATTCTATATCACCATTATATTATTCTTATACCATATCTCATATGGTTTATTTTTAGATTCTTACCATAATAAACATTAATTTTTAACATGATCAGTTTTACTTTAATACTCTCTCAAAAAAATTCATTCAGTGATAATATTTCATCCCATTTTAACTAAAATTTTATTTTTTACATTTCACTAATCCATTTTTTAGGAGCATAGGTTCATTTTATTTGTGGTTGATTCTATGTTTATTCATATAAGACTAAAAGGATTTACATATGCACTCTTTTCCATTTCCTACCCAATGCTTCAATATATATACACCCATTTCATTTTCAATATCCCTTATGAATCATCTAAACATCACTACACACTCAAAATTATGTTTTATGAAATTTATGTTGGTCATTTGAGTGAATACATCAATGAGTGTAATAATGTAAAAGAATCACCTTTTATTGATTAATGGATCATCATCCCACAATGATCAGGGTTTACAAGATCAAGGGGTTTGGTTGATTGGATATCAATATTTATATTTCTATAACTAACTAACCTCACTTTCAATTTTTTTTAGAAAAAATATATTCTTTCTATATCGGTTGTGGTAATTTTCATACCACATCATCCTTAGAAACTGTTCTTATACATTTTTATCTAATATACCCATGTATTAAGTACGACAACATAATTTAACCATCAAAACACAAGTAACACATGTTATAGGGATATATAATCTAAAATATATTGCAACTAGTTCTTTCTCTCGTAGTAAAAGATTCTCCATATTTCAAACATCAGGTGATATAGGATTATTTTTTGATGATAAATTCAATACCAATATCACAATGTTGGCTATCACTTGGAATATTGTGATTAAGAATGTTAATAAAATGAGCATCTATAAACTTTAGTTTTTGTGATTAAATTGCATCCGATCTAATTCTTATGATTTTTAAAAATTTATATATTCTAAAAGTAACTTCTCCTTCATCATGTGATTGACGAAATTTCAAAAAAATTATTTCACCTATCATATGTGAGGAATAACGAATTTCTATTATCTATGTCCTATTATTCTTAGAATATTTTAGAGTAATCTCAAAAAAATAAACTTTTTATCATTACTTTTATTCTTCCAGCTTCCTTTTCATTCCTAGAATAAGATAATTATCCCATAAATTTTGTTTTATATTCTTTAGTATAGTGTCCTGGTTGGCCAAACCATTCAAAAACTTCCTCCAGGTAGTAAAATAGATTTTTCGTTGGGAAATTTATGAAATCAGATGAATTTTTCTTTCTTTGTTTCTGTAACATAAGAAAGATAATTTCTATTATTCCACAGAATACCTACCTAAATTCATGCCTACTTTCTCGGATAGAATGTTTTTTCCAATAATTAAATTATTTATTCCCATATATACAATAAAACTAAAAATTATCTTGAACTATGATCTTCTATTGAAAAAATATTCTTCCATATGATTAGTTTATTATGCTTCAATATATATTTCATTAAATGATTTCACTTGGAAGGGAAAAATATTCTTCCTTAAATTATTTTTTACATATATATATTTGATGTGTTTGCACATCATTTTTTTATACCCAATATTTCATGTAGTTGTTTCTTATACGTGGATGGTTAGAATAATCAGATGAACTTTTATGTTTAGTGGGTTTAGAATTCATCTAAATCATGGTCTAAGATCTTTCAGTAATATGATATATTTTCGAATTTACTTCTAAGGAATTATTAAAATTTTGGATCATCTTCTTCAATGTACATTCAACCTATATGAATCACTATTGAGGATTACCTAGCTAATATTTATTAGATGAAAGATTATAACTAATATATTCCAACATCATTCCATATTATTCACCTTCCAACTTGATATTTTTTATCACCATGATGTAACCATATTGTTTCTTTAGTAATATATCATTTCCTATAAAATTAGTATGTGGTTCCATTGTAAACATTCTAACATATTTCTTGATTTTTTTATTATACACAATTCATTCCATATGTCCTGATCTCTACAGATATCCCATATAGGTTTCTTCATCTCAGTATTCCTTATATTTAATTTATCATCATTTATTTCAACACTATAAAAGAAGGTTTTGATCATTTATATAATTTCATATTCTGAGGAATTTTTATCAGTAGATTCTTGTTCTAATTTCTTATTCAAAACACTTATTTTGTTTCAAGTGAAATTTTTATTACTTATTTTAGACATCTTATATTCAATGAAATTTTTATTCCACTTATTCCATTGAGTATTTCCTTTAGAATCTTAATTATATTTTTTAACATTATTCTTCCAAAAATTCATTACGAGGTTTAAAATTACTCTACAATAAAAATTATTAAGTAAGTGTTTCAGTTTGTACATGCCACCACCTTTAATGTTTTTTAGATAATAGATAAAATTTTATCATTAACATCAATATTCGAAACACCCTGAGAATTTGTGAATTATTTTTTTTTCAAACAAAATTAATCTTATTGATATTTTTCATTTCTTGGAATACCAAAAATAGTATAGTTTATATTAAAGAACTATATGTATATTAGTTTATATGGAGAAAAAATTTAATCATGCACTACATGCAACATAAATTTTATCTTTATCTACATTTAACACTATTATAAGCTTATGTTACATGCAAGACTGAATTTCCTCAAGGGCTTATATAAAATGAAAGACTGATTGTTACCATACAATAAATCATTATTAATATATTATAATTTAATAAGGTATAAAATATTTGGTAAATTGAATATTATTGGATTAAATAAATTTTGAATATATATAGTCAAACTCAATGGTTACCTATTAATTATAAAATATGATAGAAACCAAATTAATATTAAAGGATTGATTTTATAAGACTTTTTTATATGAAAAAGATTATTTTAATTAATAAGTTAAATTATTTAATACTAGTGAAATATATTAAATAAGTTCACATTTTCTATTTTTTAAAAATTATTTTTGATAATGATAAATTTTATTTTATATGCATAAGATGATAACAGCCAAATATTACACATAAAAACATATATTTTAATAAAAAACTTTTATTGCCATATAATGGAGAATCTATTATAAATATAAATTCTGGAACATTAAAATAATATAATATTACAAAATAATCTTCATATTTTAATTATATACATAAATATTAGGTTAGGGTAGATTTTTGGTAGATTATGTGATGTTATATTTGTTGATGAATAGTGAAAATTACATAATTTTAATACAAAACTGCATTTTTAGTTAATTTATTTATAAGGTAAAATTATATTTTAATTTTTTTAATGTATAATTAGATCATTTTTTTTCATTTATTCAAATTTTTTTATTGTAACTAATTTCACATTGAAATTTAATATAATAACATAGTAGAAATTTGAATGTTTTTACTTTTAAAACCCGCATTTTCATCCCATCTTCGATAGTAATTTAAAATTAATTTCTACCAATTATATTATTGGAATTTAGAATAGTTGATTTTATATATTTAATAAGAATATTATAAAATTTAAAATATTTTTACATAATTTTTTACCCAAATTAATAGTTGAAGTAATAAAAATTATTTAAAATGATTAATGTGTAATTAAGCTTACCGAGGGAATAAACCTTAAACATAAGAGCCCAAATGACCTATCCACTTATCAAAATTCAATTATATAAAAACATCTCATACATACAACTTCCATTCTTGATTTTATTCTGGTATTACTTTTTTAGGTAAAAATGTGGGAACACATAACTTGTTTTTAAAAATGTGAAATGTGCCCTTTCCTTTCCAGACAAAATCCCACCTCATCTCACACTTATTTACACCTTTAAATTAACTTATTTATGGTAAATTTATTCTCAAAATACATCCAAAAAACACTAAATTACTCCTTTAATCCCCGCATTGGGAATAACAGATTTCATGGAATCTCTTTTGCACAAACCAAAAGGAGTTACCGGATTAAGCGGTAACACCCTCCCTCGAGATCCTTTATTTTCTTACAATTATCCAATACCTAAACTCTTCATATTCCAGGAATGTATAAAATCCAATTATAATACTAGTATAATTTTATTATAATGTTTCTAACTACACTTATAAACACTTATATATGATGGGTAAAATACATCCTATTTACATGTATAGTGAACTACTGCCTAATGAAATGATGATTGTTTATTTTTTCCTTTACCACCCCATGGTCGAATTTATGATAGGAAAACTATTTATATATGATATATATGTTATTTAAAATTTACGTATGTTTCTGAAATTTTTATTTAGAACATTCTCTCATGCTTTCTATCTGGGGTAAATATGGTAATTTTGTTTGAGACAGTGTGGACTATTTCCCCCTCAATGCAATGTGATTCGTTCACACACTACATGGAAAGTATTAATGATATGTTCAGTGAACATGTATCATATATATAAAATAATAAATTATTGTTTAATGATATTATATACATATATACATATTCATATATTTTATTTTATTTCTTTCCTTCAATACGTCAATAAGATGAAAGTAGTGTCCATGCATACGTACGGCCTACCGTCTCCATGAACATTGTGTTCCATTTCAAACATAAATACTCTATAGATTATTATAATACAAATTTAATGAATATAAATTATCTTTATATCATATTTGATATTATTTGAATCATTATATAAGTATAAAAACAAAAGAGATAACAAATTAAGAGATAAGTGAAAAACAAAGACAATATTATGCGAAGTTTAAACATAACATGAAATTATTAACAAGTGGTTAATATATAGTCATAATAAAACCATATATGGTATTAGATTTAAGAATATGGTTCTATAAATTTTTTTAATAAAATTTAATTTATTATATAAGATGTTTGAATGAGTATGATGAGAGTTAAAACATAAGGTAAAGGAATTTCATTTAACTTTTTATTTTAGTGAGATGCATTCCTTAATAATCACTAGTTGCATTTGTGTTTTGAATATAATAACCATGGATTTATTATATTATTATTATAATTTTATTTATAGGGATTTTTCATATTCATTTTACTATATTTCTATTGTTGGGTGTATATTTCAAAAGCTACCAAATCGACTGAGTTGTTGTCTCAATTTTTATTCTTTGAGAAACATGTCTTGATATACGGCTATATTTTTACATGAGGTGTATATACTGAATTTGAAAAGTTTTATAATAAATCCTAATATTTTAATGATATATAAATCGTATTTTAATGATTTTATTTCAATTTTTTATGATTTAATGTTACCAAAATGGTTACAATTTATTGGTACGATCTGACCATTTATCGAGATTTTTTGTGATTATGATCCCATTGATGATATATTATGATCCTTATCACCAAAAATATTATGAATTTTCTTACTCTCTAGTTATTCATGTTATATATATGTAATTGTAAAATTTTATCCACTATTTGATACAGAATATGATCATGAATTTATTTATGAAAGTCCATCTTTAAGTCTCTCTTCGGTCAGAAATTTGTGTTCCTTCAAAACCATGTTTTCAAAAAAGGTTTCCATGAATATTATAATATTCTCCTATAATCATAAAAATATATATTTACCATTTTTTTCTTTTAACAATTATTTTTACGTAATCTTCATGTCTTTTTATGAAGAATGAATTTTTCCTTACCTTTTAACCATGAAAAAAAGAATATTATTTTTTACCGTATATAACATGTACAGATTTAACTGCCGTCATTTATATTACGCTTAATTTTAAATTTTTAAAGGATAATATTTATGAAAATTATTTTTGAATGTAATTTTATAGTAAATAATATTCAAAATGTTTTCATGATCTATTTATATGATTACAATGAAAAAGGTTTCGAAGATTATTTCAAAGCATTCTTTATAAGATTTCATGTTTTTTTAAGAAAATATTTTTTCGTAATTTTATATTTTAAGGATCATATTCAAATAAGAAAGAATATTTTCTTCAATAAATTATTTTTAAATATATTTAAAATTTATTTTCCTTATAAGATGCCATCTGTTGATGTTATTTAATCTCTTGTAAGAAACATTTCAATGGTTCCATTCATTTTATTTCTTCAATGGTTTTTGTTTTTATGGAATTATTCTAATGACACCTATTTATATTCCATCAGTTATATTGTTTTGAACCCCAATTCTTTTCATGGTTCATGATTTGATGAAATTATTATGAAACATATCTCTTTTCAATAGGTTTTGATGTGATGAAATTTTAATGATACCCATTTCATTTCATGGGTTATGATTTGATGTTTTTATAACCCATATCTTTTTATGTTTTAGGATATGATGAATGTTTTATTATCTCGTAAAAAATGTATGAATGATTTTGTTATGATATGGGTGGGACTTATATCTCCCACTAATTCATTAGGTAATGATTTATATCACATGGTATAATGATGGGAATCAAGTAGATGGGCTTGATCAACTATGGGAAGATGGGTAAACCCCATCCCTTAAAAGGAAATTACTATGACTCGGGATGGTGGTGTGTACCTCTAGGTAGGTTTAGTCACTATAAAAATAGAAGATAGTGAAACCTGACCCACTATAAAAAGAAGGGTAAACCCCTTCTCTTGTATGGAAGGGATTTTATCTATGGATGTTGGTGTGTCCTGCCTAGTATGTGTAGTTCCCATGAAGTGCCTTGATAATATTTTGAAATGTGTCTTGACTTGTAGGTAATATATCACATGTTTCTGCATTCCACAATTCCATGTCTTATTCCTATGTTATCATTTCATATATTATGTTATTTATTTACATATGATTCTTGTATTATGAACTGCCAACCTGTATGCCACTATTCATGTTTATGATCATTGATATGTAGGGAACGATATTCGAATGGTATCATAATGTTCACATTCCCTTATGCTCATATTCATGGTTACATGAATCCCTTTTTTACCCTTACTAATCATTAGATCTCACCCCTTTTTATGTTTCCTTCCCCATTTTATGAACATATGTATTATGTATGATTTTTCTAAGAAGTATGTTAGTATTGAAGAACCTAGTTGGAGATAACGTAACTCACTAATGTACCTGTGTTTATGTATCCACGTTCACAAAGGCACTAGAACAATTATGTTCTTTAAGCATCTGTTTATATAATTTTTATAGTATTCTACAAAATTAATGTAATGTTAATTTATTTCAATACTGGCTCGTTATAATATCATATTTCTTATCATTCTATTTATTATGTCTATCCAACACATGTTTAATATTTATTATTTTTAGTATACTTATAGAATGAAATACCATTTCATCATTAATAATATTTTTTACTGCTATTGAAATCCTGATCTCATATGAAACAATAATGTATTGCAATTAATAAAAATAAAAATCACATAAATCATAAAAAATAGAGATTTTAGGATCAAACGTATTTGGAAAATTACTCATTGGTTTCTTAATAATGACATAATTTTCTAAGAAATAATTGAATCCTTTGATGATGTTGAATAATTCATTAAATCTGGTAAATTATACATAAATAGATTATTGCTTAATTATTCTAATATCTTTAACCTAGTTCTTCATATTTTATGTTTTTTTCCATTACATTAACTTTTCCATAAAATTTATATTCGACTTTTTCCTATGTTTTTGTAAATATATTAAGAACCATAACCCTCATATAAAAAATTTATCAAAAGATATAAAATTATAATTAAATATTTCCCAGGAATAATAATATATTTTCTTCTGTAAATGTCATTAGAGAATATTTCTCAATGGTTGGAATCCCAACTGTAACTATATTGATCTTATCTATTCCAAAAGACAGAGGATAAGGTATCATTATATATTTAAATCCACTCTATTTATTCCATTTAATTAATGAAAAATTGTAACACACTGAAACATTAAGATATATTTATTTCAAAATAAATTCAATCTCTTTGATGTCTTATGATGCAAGAAAAGCTAGGTTTTAGAGAATCACAATACTCTATTATAACCAAGAAATTAAATTGGAGGGTATGAATAGTAATAAATAAATTATGAAACATATATTTTATACGTGTATAAAATAAATTAAAAGGCTATCAATTAATTATAAATAAAATAAGAACCATTTTATAGAGAAATAATGGTTTTCTGAAAATTGGTTTTTTCTAAAAGGCGGATTAGTTACGCATTGCACACATAATTTAAAATTAATTTTTCACAATTTTAGAAAATTAATTTTATAGAATTAAATTAATTTTTTAACTCATCATTCCAAATTTATCATAGTGTATGATTTTGGGATTTTTTTTAAAAGATTCATTTTCTAATAAATAGTCCCAAAAACTGATCTTTTCTAAAAATTGACTTCTATTATAATGAATTTAAAAGACCCATTTTAGTTTATTATAGTATTTAAAGTAAATTTTTTAAATTATATATTAATGAATCCGAATTAGATCAATGGAATAATTTTTATATTGAATTTTTATATAAAAACATTTTTAACTTTTGAATGTTTTTCTTTTGAAACCCATTTTTACATGTTTGTGGGATTAATATTGAATTAAAATTTGCCTCTAATTAGAATTTATTATGCAAAAATGAATTAAATATTTTTATGAAAAATAACTTATACTATATAATAAGATTAAATTAATTTTTAAGCATATTTAATAGTGAAACAGTAAAAATTATTTTTCCCATTTGAGGTAAAAAATGGGTTTACTAGCAGTTAAACTAAAAAAATGATTACAAATGGTCTAACACTTATATAATACTAATTTAATGAAATCTACATATTATTTCTTTTAAAAAAATTTCCAAAACAATTTTTTCATGAAATCATTCCATCAACCTAGAATCCTTGGTTGGGTCATAAATCCAACCTAGTAAAGATTTAGCATTAAACATATATAATTTTTTCAAAGAAGAGGTAACATCCTTAACATAGATTTTTATTTTATTTCATTTTACACTTACCTAAAATCTTATTAAATTTTTTTTACAATAATGTAATTAACTTAAATATTCTGATATATTATTTGGTTAATATCATGACCTATGTACATATCCTACTCCCTCAAATGGGAGACAAAACTATTTATCATGTGTATGGTTGAATAGCACCTTGTGAACCAACATAGATTGTTTTCAATACCGGATTCTCAAAGATAGATGTAATTATGTATCTAATTTTTATGTATTATATTTATCATAAAATTATACTTATGGAATATTAATATCATATACATCTTCTTACATTCCATTTTATAAGGGAAATGATAACATCGCCTGTGTGTATGGAAGAGTACAACCTTGCAAAGCTATGTGATTCATTTTTTTACATCAACATTTCACGGAAGGAAATAATGAATAATTTTAGTTGTATATATGATAATAATTATATTTTACCTATTCTATAAAATTTAAATATCATATACTTTCTTACCTTATCTTCTATTGAATAAATGATAATGTCGTTCATGTGTATGGTGGACTACCACCACACAAAGTGATATGATTTGTTTATATTTCCAAAACAAATGCATGGCTTGTGTATGGTTATTTTACGAAATAATATTATATATATTATATAATTATTTTTAAATAAAAATAAAACAACACTTTCCTTCCTTCCGTCAAGCTCTTCGAAAAATGGAAATGTTATTCATGAGTATATACGGCCAACTGACTTCATGATTGCAACATAGTTCATTTTTCGTAACCATATTTCATGATTGGTTTAAAAATTATATTTTATGTATAAAATTTATCATTATTTCATTATTACCATTAATTTTATGATGAATTAACAATATCTTTGATCATTCTCAACTTACCAATGTGATTATGGACATATGAGTAGATTATCTTTAAAATGTCTGATGTGAAGTTAATTGGTTAAGTAATTCAATATGACATGGTAAAAATTGAAATAAAAGGAATAATAAAAATAAAAAATTTTCTCAAAAAATTAATTCATTGACATAGTTTTATTATTCTGGAAGACAAATAATGCATGTGACAAATCAGACTCGAGGTAAGCGGTCTCTCTAAACAACCTTTTCATTCGTGTTATAAAATTTCTTTCTAAAAAACACATTATATCCCAATTTAATGTTATGGAATTGTTATAAATTGTGTATATATGTATATTCCATATATACCAAGATTATTCACCCCCTGATAGGGTAATACATTCTTTATGTCCATTTCTCAAAATCCTTCATTATGAAATTTTGATTGATTATGAAATGAAACATGATTATGAAACCCATTTTCATTCCATGGGAAATTCTTATGTTATAGATTATGATTGATTTATTTTATGTGGAACACATATATAAAGTAAATTTTTTGAAGGGTGCACAAATAAAGAACTCCAATGCACTGGGTAAATCTTTATTATCATGAGGTGTTAGGTATGGGATTATGGAGTAAACCTAATGCATTATGTAACATTTTCATCCATGCGATGTTGTTAAGGAAATTATCATTGACTCAGGTTTATGTCATTATATAATTGTTTTCCACATTTACTATGATTATGTGATCTTTTCATACCATATTCTTTATGAAATGATTATATTAAATTACTTATAGCCATATCTTTTAGAATATAATAAGAAACCATTGACTCTCATGTTATGTTTAATTATCTTGTTTAGTCCCTTAATGGAATTTTTATCTCACCCATTTTTTTAGGTATTACAAAGTTTATCCCATTTAGTTATATGAGCTAAAATATATTTTAGGATGTCACTATAAGGAATAAAATGAGGATGACATGTTTTATGTTACTTTTAATGTAATATAAACCTATTTTTACAAATATTCTAGGAATTTATAATCCTTATGTTATAATAATATATATTTATATTTAATAATAATGTAAATATCTGTGTAAAATATTTGGGTCACCATTATTGGAATCAGAGATAATTTTTGTTATCCTTTCGAACTAAGATGAAAAAACATTAGTGATAACCCTAGAGACTAGTATAATGATAACTCTCAGGACAATTATAAATATAATGAAATATTCTAGAATCACGGTGACAGAAAATTCCTTGTGGCAGAGATTGTAGGTCTCTTTAGTGGATCCAATGTAGCTCATTCCCTTAGGCTCTTCATCTCTGGATGGAATGTTATGGACTATGACCTATAGTTGAGGGGTCGATGTATTAGCTAACACCCTCCTTCCACAAGGCATAAACTCAATATTGATGGATATTGATTTCAATGATTCATGCATGGGGGGGGATGTTTGTGACTAAGTTTGATTGGTGATTTTTACTTTCATCTCCTTTTATGGGGCCAGATTTTCCCTATTTGTTAACGCTAAGGCGATGACCAATGAGATGGAATTTTGACATCAACACCAAATTTTCCTTTTTTCATGGAAATGGATTCGAAAATATTCTGGAGCTCTATTAAATGTAATTCCTCTACATATTGGGAGATCACCTACCTTATCTGTAGATGTAGGTGTTTTCTCCAGCATGATATCCAATTTCATCACACTTAGAGATAAAGAATCCATGTTGCTGATTTTTTGGCATACAAGGTGTCTTAGGAAACACCTAACATAGTTGATACTACTATGGGTTCCCTTCCCCCTAGTGGTGTTGATTTTGTTATTAGTGTTTCCATCGAACATTATTTTTTATGGCCCCCTTCAAGTTGATTCCCCGCCTCCATTTTTTGAGTAAAATAATTAAATTTTTCTAGGCATAGAAGCACTAGTTATCAATAAAATAAATCCCTATCAACATAAAATAAGTTTATGTGGATTTACAATAGATGTACCATAGAGTAATAACCCTTAAAAGGGCACATTGATCTAGACTCAATCATCACTTGGTGTGTATAAAAGGTCCTTGCTGTAAAACTAATTTGATACTCTCAAAGGATATTCTTTCCAAATTCACACCTTTTTTAAAATCCATTTTAAAGGATATGAAAGAATTATTAGTTATGAAAATACAATCTGAAACATTACCATGGATAATATATAGTAAAACCTAGAGGCCAATAAGTTACATAATAATAATCAATCATGATTTTTTTCTTTTATGTTTATAATTTTCCTATTGGATTATTAAAGTATGATTATCCTATATTTTTTTTCTTTTTGTTAATGGTATGTAATAGGAGAAACCATTCTAAACACTGATATGATAGAACATGTGATGATTTCCCTATTGATATTCCTAACCGTATAAGAGTAACAGTTGAGATATTCAAGGTAGTATTTGCTCAACTATCTCATGTTGCGAATAATAATAGGAATCATACATAACTCCCTATGCCTCCTAAGAAGGATCAAGTTATATTAATGTTCTATATATGAAAACATTCCTTTCCATTAGTAGATTTTCTGATCCCCTAATTTTTTATAATGAATTAACTCCATTGACTATATATTCTCTATCCTCTAATGAAAAAATCAAGATAATGTTGTGTGGGATGTTTATAAAATTGTAGGAGATGATGATTAGAGGTGGACCCTAATCAAGATAACATGTCCCAAACAATATATTGATTCAATGGAATTTGAAGAATTCAAGAAAAATATTTTCCAATATAAATTTTATTTAAACACTTCATATTTATATTGATGGAGAGTTCTTTATTCTAAAGAAAAAGGAAGAAGATACTATCAAGGCCTATGAGGAAAACATCAGAAGGCATTCACATTATGCCTACATCTTTTTTTATCATCCCTAAAAGAAAGATTGAAAATATCTCTAGTTTGTTAATGTTGACCCTCCATAAATATTTGGTGAATCATGACATTGATAGATATATAGATATTTTCCATTATTCTCTATATGTTGAAATAGGTATTAATGACTCTCTGTAGTCACAATGGATAGGAGGAATGAAATATACAATAGAGTTTCCTTTTGGACCATCAATAGATAGATCCCATAGAGTAAATAAAATTAATCATCTCACCTATCAAAATTGAGTGAAGAATCATCTCAAAAACAACCTAAGGGGAAACAAAATATGCTATAAGTGTGGAAAAGAGGGGTATGGGGCTAATTAGTGCAATATGAAAATGAAGTAGCCCAAAAATGTAAAAGAAGAAAAGAAGGTTCAAATCAATACTATGTCTTATAAATAGTGTTTTATCAATAAGTAACATGGTAATTATGAATGATAATACCCTAAACCAAGGGTTTTTAGAGACCATCATTGAAAAAAAGCTCCAAGGAAGTTAGAAAAGATAAATTTTATCACTAAGGATGAGGTGGATGTTAACAAAACTTTTGTGATAATTATTCTATTTATTCATTCCAGAATAAAAAATGTGAATTTTTATTCTGGTTCTATGAATTCAGTTATATCATTAATTTTTATTAGAACTATTGAAACAATAACTCAAAACATGATGGTTAAGAAATATATAAGAATTGAAAATAAATAGATGGTTTCATCCCAAATATAGAACTCCTCCAAAGACAATTTTTGAGGACATAATATTCTAAAAATATAATAGAACTTTATTTAGTGGAGTTTTATGCTATTTTTGGTATGGATTGGCTATCCATATATAAATACAGTATCAAATATTGAGATAGATAGATCACTCTCTATGTCCCAAGTCACCCTCTGATTTTATACAAGTTCTTAGAGGAGGATGAATCTTCCTTGTAATAATCTATTTAATCATTGATATTATTTCCTTAGGAGAAAAAATAACTTTCTCAAATGACCTATAAAAAGGATAGAGTCATTATTGAATACATGCTAATTGTAAGGTTTTAAAATGATGTATTACTTGAAGAGGTTTATATCTTCCTCTCGACCAAGAGGTTGTGTTCTCAATAAAACATATTCTTGGATATCAACCCATGTCCAATAATATTTATATAAGGGCCACCTTTGAGTTAGAAGAGCATAATATGTATTTATAAGAGAATCTTTAAAAGGGTTTTATATGTCCAAGTGATTTATTATGGGGTGGATCAGTCCTCTTTTCAAGAAGAAGGAAGGGTCAATGTTCAACTGTATTGATTATAATGAACTCAAAAAAATCATAATAAAGTAAAATTATCCCCTATAATAGATAGATGACTTGTATGATAAACAATATTGAAGTCATTAATTTTATAAGGTGAACCTTCATCCAGGATATCACAAATTAAGGGTGATGAAGGAAGATATTCCAAAAACTACATTTTTAACAATGTATGGAAACTATTAGTGCATAGTGATGCATTTTATACTCAATAATTCTCTATAAATATTCATGTTCTTAATTAATAGAGTCTTTTAGGATTAGCTCAAAAAAATTGTGGAATTATTTAAATATTTTATTCTGATATAGTCTATTATAAAGGAGGATTATGAGGATCATTTTAAAATTATGCTAATGGATTTATAAAAGGATAAGATAAATGAAAATTTTAGTCAATATGATTTCACGGTGAACAAAGTATCATTCATGGAGAATATTATCTCTAGAAAATGGATATCTATAGACCCTTTTAAGAAATGGAAATTGAGGACTATCCTAGACCAGTATCAATAGCTGAGACCTAATGATTTCTTAGATTAGCTGGGTATTGCCAACGATTTGTGAAATACTTTTTGTGATGGTAAAATTATATAACCAAGCTAACGTGAATGAAGTTAAAATTTTTATGGACTTTCGATTGAGAACATTAATTAACAGAGTATAAAATGTGGCTTACCACTACAACAGTACATATACTAACCTCAAGTCGAGACCATTTTTTGGTTTATAGTAATGATTAAAAAAAGTTTTCAGGATATGTACTAAAGAAAAATGATAAATTGATAGCTTATTCTTCAAGGAAGTTGAAATTTAATGATTATATTTAAATAATTCATGACATGTAATTTGATATAGTGGTCTTTTCATTTAATATCTGGTGACATTATCTTTATGAGGAGAATTTTGAAATATATACAGCAGAGCCTCAAATATATTATCACATAGAATGATTTTACAATGTGCCAATGAATATGGTTGGAGGTGATTAAGGAATATTAATTTTCAATCCATTACCATCACAGGAAATAAAACATGGAATTAGATAGTTAAATTGTATATCATCTTGAAATTTTATCATTGATGAGAATTATCAACGATCCAATCATATAAGAATTGTAAAGTATTGATATGTGGATAATAAAAGATTATTCATTATTCTATTCTCAAATAATGGATCAATCATATATTCCTGAGAAGATCATGGAGGCCCAAAAAGATGATGAGGTTATATTGATATAGGATGTGAAATTTCTGAGTTAAACTTATCTGATGACGGAGTTATAATGTCTGGAACGCTGATATGTTTCCCATCAAAACTGAAGTTAAAGAGGATTCTTCTTGATGATGGGAATAGATCATCCTTATTTATTTATTTTGGATTCACTAATATATATATATATATATATATATTTTAATTATAACATATATTTGGATAACAAGATGAGGGGATTGTGGATTTTGTAACTTGATTCCTGGCATGCATAAAATTAAAGGGTGAATGATATAAGTCCATTTTTATAATGAAACTGTTTTCCATACCTATATATAAAAGATATAACATATTCTTGGATTAAATCATAGAACATAACAGGACATATAAAGGATATAACATCATTGGGATGGTTATCGATTATCTTTCAAGGTCAACACATTTCACCACCATCAAGGAATATTTCTTTCTAGACCAACTTGACAAAATATATATAAGATAATTGGTAATATTGAATGTAGTGACACTATTAATTTTATCTTATTAAGGACTTAATATTACCTCATGGTTTTCGAGAATCCTATACCAAGAATTGCATATATATATATATATAACTCGGTTTTATAACTACTTATCACACCCATAAATATGGTCTGTCTGAGAGAACCATCCAAATTCTATTGGAAATGTTGGGGTCTTGAATGAATTTCTAATGATGTAGGGATCAACAACATCCCCTAGTAGGGTTCACATATAATAAAGTTTATTATTATGGTATTCAAAATAATCCATATGAGTCTTTGTAAGGGAAGTGGTGTTGGACTCCAACATGTTGGGATGAAGTTGGATAGTGGAATATAATGGTACCTAATCTTTCCCAATAGATGGAATCGATGGTATAGACCACTCTGTATCACATGATATCTATGAAATCTCGATGAAATACCTTTGAAGATAATCATCAATTATACGTGATTTTTGAGCATAGATATTAGTTGATCCTCCATAATTCACTATAGATGAAAGTCATGAGGATCCAAAAAGAGGGGAAAGATTAGTCCTAGATATAACAGCCTTGAACCCACACTTTTAGATCTAGTTTTTTCATTATATTTGTTTTTAATATTGATAAATGTAACCATATTTTCACCATAAAAAAATAAAAAATAAAAAAGAACTATTGGATCACTTCCATTGTTGATGAATTTTTTGGATTAGTGTTTTATAAAATTAGGATGGAATATTTACATAATAGATTCATAAAAAACTTGTTCATAAAGATGAATTTCATCTTCCACTTATCCAAAAAAATTATTTCACATTAATTCATCGTCACCATCATTATAAAATGGATTCTAGATATAATTCATTCAACATAATTCTTGACAACCTAGGGAAAATGAAACATAAAAATGGTGAGCTCAAATGATTATTAAGGGTAAACATATTATTTAACAATTGAATTTCATCATTGAGCATAAGATATGCATAAGGTTATGAAGACATAATTCAAGTTCATGATAAAATCATAAATGAACTCATAACAGCCAATACAATAATCAACTATCATGGAATATGACATAATACTTTAATAGATGAAAGGGTTATATGAATAAATAATCATGTTCCAAGTGATATAAATATTAATCAAATAAAACATTATAAACTTTTATCTAGAATAGATTAAAAATGTTGGTAACATGAGACATTATTATCATAGAACCCTTATAATTGTAATAACCCTAAATCTGACATCCAATATTATTCTCGATAGAACATAATCATTACTAATTGAATTAAATTGGTATCTAGGTGATCCCATTATATAAGCTATATCGGTATCGCTTGAAAAAATCTATGTCTATCCATCATATAATATATATCTAACTCATCTATAATTTTCATAGAACATCCATCGTATAATCAATAACGGTCTCACCCCCTGCAATCTATACGCACCCATCGTAAAAGCTATAATGGGTTTGCTCAATAACATTAGTATTCATCCTTCGTATAAGATTTAATGGGGTCACCTAGTACTATCAAGAAGCACCCATCAAATAATCTATAATGGGATCACCCAGATCTATCTTAGCATATCCAAAATCATTAATAATGTCTAACAACCATTCAAAAATTATTCATTAATCTAATAATAAACTCCTAGTTACGTCCTTTATTATTTTTATAACTTTATAAACCCATAGAAAATAAATAGCTTATATGAAAATATATTTGAAACCTTATTAACACATGGAAAATAAATGAGTTCCATGAATATATTTTTTAAATATGATTAACCCATAATAAATAAATAGGTTCTATAAAAGTATCTTTGAAATACGATTAACCTATGAAAAAGAAATGAGTTCCACAAAAATATTATTGAAACAATCATAATCCATCCAGAGTAAGAATGTGGGTGATATCAATAAAAAATATCCCCATTGGAGAAAAAAATACAACAACATTTATTTACATTCATGAATATAAATATGATTAAAATATTATTTAATCCATTTTTGAAGAAAATAATTTTTTAATTTTGAAAACCACTTTTAGAAACTGAAAATTTTGAAAATATTGAAAAATACTATTCTTTGAAACAACCATGGAAACATATAATTAAAAAATCAATGAAAATAAGGGATATGAGGGAAGGAGAGTTCATCATATAAAATTGTTAAAATTAATTATTCTTTTCAAAATATCTTGAAAAAGAGAGTCAAAATGAACTATTTGGAAAACTTTATTAAATTAACTTTAAAAACCTTTTAAAATTGTCATTTAAAATGGATCTAAGAAATAATTTATGTTTAGAAGAAAAAACAAATTATAACACATGGATATATTAGAGAATGATATTCGATCTATAAATAAAATAAAATATTAATATCACTTACAAAAAAATTTATTGATTTTTTGTTAATCTATTATAAAGGAAATGGAAATTAAACATGTGAACCAAATTCATTACTCAGTGATGATAAAATATATTTTCTTTAATTAAATAATATCACCTTATTTCCTTCAAACTAACCTTGAACATAAATTGTCACGAATGAAATTAGATAGTAACATGAAGCCTTTTCCACATTAGATGTTATAAAATCATATTCCCTATGAATGAATAACATCTAATGATACAATAAATATGGTAAAAAAGTTTTTCATGGTATAATACGTCAATTTCGAGTATATACACCATAGAAATGTATATTAGTTCTTATTATAAAAATATGTCTCAAATAAATGGAAATTGTTATGAATAACCCTTAAAATCATAAAATTTAATTTGATAATTAATCAATGTATTGATTATGTGTATAAAATATAAATAAATATAAATCAATTACAATTACTATATTAGATAATACAAATTCATTATACACATAGTCATATAATATCAAATACAATGAAGATGTAATATTACTAAAAGAAAATAAATTGAGTTATGAAATTACTTACAACTTTTGTAATATTCAAGTCAAATACCTTTGAATGATATAATTAAAATTAAAACATAATATACAAATATTTATGAATTATTAATGATTTTACTTGTAAAATGTGTAGTATATACATCAAAAAATATAAATCAGTGGTGAATGTATAATATGTCACAAAAAAATGAAAATTGAGATGAGAAAACACTTACCTCGAGCACAAAATTTCTGTGGTTGTATTTTAACACTAGAATAATAAGATTATATAAATTATTTTATATAAGAAAAAATATTTACAATATTAACTTCTTATACGAAAAAAATTATATTATTTCTTTATAATGATATATTTGAATACTTAATCAGTTAATTCATTTTCGGGTGTTTTCACGATGTTTGATTCATTATTTTAAAATTGATTTGGCGTGTTAAAAATTTCCCAAGAAGTCATTATATAAACAAATTCAAAATAATTATCAGGTAATAATGATAATATATACTCATCAATGATAAATTCTACAATATTCATGAAATTTATTTATGAAAAATAATCAATGTTAGAATCATGGAGATAGTAGGTCGTGCCTAGGTAGGAGTAACATTTTCATTTTTCAATGATCATTATAGATCGATCGTATGTATTATATTTTATTTCCATAATGATAATAATATAATAAATAATATTTTGTTTCATTAAAAATTTCATATAAAATATTATTGTGATGTGGTGATGAAAATTAATTACATCTCATCGTGGACGCTATAGTCCATATGTACAGGAATAACATTATCATTTTCCATTGTAAAAAAATGATATATTATATTTTAAGAATAATAATTATTTAATTTATATCATATATATTCATTAATTTTATCCTTATTAATTTCTATTTTATGTTTTAGTGAAAAAAATAACATCTCTTTTTGAGGTGGTAGTCCACCACACACACGAGTGATGTAATAGTATCACCCATGAAATAGAAATTAAGATAGTAAATGTGATATCATAACTTAATAAGTATAAATATGTAAAAAATATAATATATATTTATATTTATTTATTTATAATTTGAATCCATCATTAGAACAATCCATGAGACGCAATGATAAAAACTGAATGACATCGGTTTGTGAGGCGGTATCCCTTTGTACACTCAACTGATGATTTTGTATCCCATTTGATGGAATAAAAGCTGGATTTAGGTTATAAATTAATTAAATAACATAGAGTTATATAAGATATTTTTTTATAATAACATAACTTTTTAATATTATTTAAATGAGTTGGAATAAAAAATAAAAGAGAATTGCATTGTTAAATGTTTTATATATTCTCAGACCATCTCATTATTATTATAAATAAAGCATTACGAGAATGAATTTATTAAAAAAATAGTATTCTATTAGGAAATGGAATTTTAGAAGTTATTTGGTAAGGTTTTTTCCAAACCTAAATAGTTTTAAGGTGTGAAGAAGAAAATATAGGGATGACCTTTTATAAGTGAGTTGAGTTCCACACTTGTAATTGTTGAAAAGAAAAAGGTGTACCCACATTTTTTACATGCCACAAGACACCAAAATATACAATTATAGATAATTAGAAATTATAAGTGCTAAAAGATTCTAGAAAATTTATTTCAAAAGCTTTTACAAGTCATTTTTCCATATTGTTTAATTTAACCCCCACTAAAATAGTTTTTACCTTAACTGTGAAAAATAATTTATACTCTTTTCACTATTAATTATGGTAAAAATTTAATTTTACCTTATTATATATTATATATTATTATGATTAAAAATATTGAATAAATTTTAAAAAATTCAATTTTTTTATTTTGAGAATTTTAATTTTAAATCAATCTGACAAATGCGAGGAAAAAAAGGGTTTTCAAGAAGTGTATTTTAGAATGAAAAGATGATTTTATATTAACTCTATATCTAATAATAATAATCGTATGAATATAAGTCAATATATATTAATATATAATATATAAATTTCATTTAAATAATATCTTATTATGTGTTTTTTGATTGAATAAAATGGATAAAAATCATGCACTTTTAAAATGTTTTCATAAAAATTCCATTTTTACACCCAAAGAAAACCTAATAAAAAATACATTATAAAGTTCATTAAAAATTATCAAATTGAATTATATATAACTAAATAATACTTATTTTAATTTAAATCATATTAAAAGCATAACTCTACATTTAAATTTCTTAATTTATTGATCATAAATGATATTTGTAGAAAAAACGATATTTTCACTATTCCCTGAAAATTCAATATTTTCCAAAAAACCCAAAATTCACCCAATGTAAATTTTAATATTATGATTTAATAAATTATCTTAATTTTATCAAATAACTTTTATAAAAGTTCAAAAAATTAATTATAATATTTTCACATGAAAATTAATAAGAAACTTTTTGAAAAAAATATATTTTTGAACAATAGAATTACTTTAATAAAATTTAAATTTTTATTTACTAAAAAATTGAAAATATTTTATATTGACATAGAAATATATATATATATATATATATATATATATATCATAAATTATCTAATACTATTCATACCTTCCAATTTAATAGCTAAAATATAAGGGTTATATATTTTTTCTATCATTTAAGCTCGATGTTGTGTGCCAAATATTCTATCAAGCATAGTTTTATATTTTTTAAATATCAGGGTGTTACATTCTCTCCCCCATCCCTTTAATAAATTCCTTCCTCAAAATTTACAATTTATATCAATAATAAAATTGTGGATGTTTGAAAATCCTTTTTTGTAGACCCACGTCATAAAAAGTGTTAATAAAACATCCTATTTATAAAAGAGAACGGCAAGAATGATGGTCATCTAGAATAACACATACAGGAATTTTAAATAAAATAATATATGTGAGAAGTGAAGTCTTAGACAACGAAGAAATTAATAATGTCCAAATAATAATATAGAGTGATAGATATAATTGATCATAATAAAGTGAATGACCAAAATTATGTCAATAACCACAAAACAATAAACCAATGCGGTTTTAAAAAGGACATTGATTTCATTATAAATGATTCTAATTGGATAAATATTTGTTTCAATATCATATTCCTAGAGTTTAACAATTATTTTACTATTCACACTAAGAGGATAATAAAATATATATACCTTATGGGTAGAATTTAACCTTTTATCAATTTCCACCACAATATAATCATTTACTAAAAAATGAAGAGAATTGGTGACAAACAAATTAGTCCTCGCCTAAAGCACTAAAATCAACTTTTAAAAGACCTAATTACCATAATAGGGATAATAAATATGTTCCTCCTAAATTTATGCATTAAACATACCCAAAATGTTTAAAACATGGTAACATGTTTACAAAAATGAGAAGGCCTTTATATGATGAAATAATACATTATTCTATATGATTCAATAGGAATACCCAAAGTTCAAACTAAATAACTCTAAAATAACCTCATCAATAATTATTATTTTAAGACTAAATGTCATCTCATACCTTTTCTCTATTAAGACCAAAAATATGGTGATCTTTTTTCAAATAACATTAATAAATTAGTCACCAAATCACTTTTCAATCTTGTGGTTATCTATATGATAAAAATCATGTTCCAATAATTCCATCAATATCTCCAATAATATAAACTCTAAAGGTTATCAATATCATAATCCTTTTTTTCACAAATTGTTAATTTATAATTCATTTTTAACTAATTATTTACATATACATTAACCTAGAAAAATTTCTCCTAAAATTTTATTAATCACCTTAAGATATCATCGCATAAAATGTTAAAGGGGTGTCTAAGACGATCATCTTATGATCATCATTAATATTTTATAAATATGAGGGTATCCATAATTCCTAAGATAACCTCCCATGAAAAAATCATTATTCAAAATTTATCTAAACCATTCCTCTGATACAAACTATAATAGTATTGAACCTGTACTTCGGGATCTGGTGATAACATTACATTTATAGTATTAATACTGATGATGTTAGCCCAATTTCCACCATCCAAAACATACAACATCAGATCAAAATATTGAATCACTTACATACTCATGGACCATTTAGGTTTATAGTTTTTAAGTATTAAGACAATCACTTGACATCATAAATTTATAAAAAAATCATTCATAATGAAAAACAACATCTTGCACATAACCCATATTTTCTTGTTGCACATTATGTAATCAATATTGTCTATATAAAATACATTTTAGACATAATTATTTTGAAATAATTATTGACAACCAAGGGAAAATGAAACATAAGAAGGGTGTGTGGAAATTTTTAGTGAGGGTATACATAATCATTAATAATTGAATTTCATCAGGGAGAATAAGAAGTTTATAAAGGTATGATGTCATAATCAGAGTGCATGAGAAAATACTAAAATAACACATACCCATCAATACATGAATCATCAATACTGATGTTTGGAATAAGGATATAACAAATAAAAGTGTTATAAGAATAACTAATAATGAGCCATTTGATATAAATCTTGATCAATGGAAAAATTATAAACCAATTGAAAGAATAGATGATCCATGTTGTTATCTTGGAACGTCATCATAATATAACCAATAAATTTTCATAACCATATAGTTGACATCTAATATAATTCTTCAGATAACATTGTCATTACATAATGCCTAGAAGGATAATCTAGGGGCACCCATAATATAATCTATAACAAGCTGAGCAGACTCTATCTATGAACACCAATCATATAACCTATATCAGGGTCACCTAACACTGTTTGGGTGCAGCCATATTATAAGTTATAAAAGGATCACCCGATGCTATCTTGGGCACACTTCATATATTCTATAATGGATCACCTGACTCTATTTTGAAACACTCATCATATAATCTATAGTGGTATCACCCAATTCTATCTCGTAGCAACCATCATATACGATATAATGGGTTTATCCATTTCTAACTATCTTAACCCATGAACATCAATAATTCTAGGTATTATTCAAGAAATAAATTAAATAGATTATTAATTAAATTATAAAATCTTGTAAACAAGATTTATTATTTTCATAACATGACTAACCCATGAATATTAAATGGGTTTTATGATAATATCTTTGAAAAATTCTTAAATCATTGAAAATAAATTGGTTCCATGATAATTTATTTGAAACATTATTAACACATGTAATGGAAATGGGTTCTATAACGATCTCTTTGAAACATGATTAACTTGTTGAACAGAAATGGGTTACATAACAATCTCATTGAAATAATAAAAATTCATATATAGAATGAATAAGTACTGTATCAAAAAATTTCCCCACAATATTATAAGTAAAAATTTTATTTTTTGACATCGATGAAAGTACTATTAAAATATCATTAAAAATATTTTTTAAGAAACTACACTCTTAATTTTGAGAACTACTTTTATAAAATAAAAATTCATAAAAATAATTCAAAGGTAATTTTTTTGAAAAAGAAATATGGAAACACATAATGGAAAATTCAAGGAAAATAATGGACAAGGCAGTGGTAAAGTACGTTCATGAAATAATTGTTAAAAATAAATATTCATTTCAAATAAATTGAAAAGTGGGGTCAAAAGTGACCCATTTGGAAAAAATTAAGTTATTTAATTTTGAAACAATTAAAAAATATTTTAAAATGGATTTATAAAATAGTTTCTATAAAAAACATGTATGAAAACATTTTAAAAAACATGGATATGGAAGAGAAATCTGCTTGGTCTAAATGAAAAATAAAAGATCATTATCACTTACAAATGTATTTCATGATGTTTCATCAACAAATAAGGGATGAAATGAAAATTAAACATGTAAACGACATTCCTAACTAGAGTAGAACTAAATATTTTTGGTTAAAAAAATAATATCACATTATTTTCTTCATAATAACCTTGAACATAAACTATCTATAAATAAATGGTATTGTAATATAAAGCCTTTGATAAATTGGTTAATATTTAATCATATTCCCCATGAAATAAAGACCTAAAATGGTAATTTAAATGTCATGAACATATCGAGTTTCATGATATAGCATGTAAAAGACTAATGTATATACCTTAAAAATGAATATTGGTGCATATCAAAAATGTATAACTCAATGAATGATAACTTGAGACGAATAACCCTTACAAAAATCATACCATTGAATTTTTTAATTAATTAATAATCTATTTTATAACAAATATAAATCCTCATAAAAAATTGGATGTAAAATATAAGATTATAAAAATTAATTAAAATCAAATTCATAGAATATTGAATATAAATAAAACATAATATAACCCGATGAAAAGATATTGAGTTATGAAATTTTTTTCAGCTTGATAACATTCATGCCAAATAACTTATGATGAAATAATTCAAAAAAAATTATAAAATATAATTATTTATGAATTATTGATGGAATTATAATTTAATGTGGTATTATACACATGACACAATATAAATAAGTGGTGAATATATAATATTTATCATAGAAATAAAAAGTGGGTAGAGAAAACCCTTAACTAAAGTCCATACATTCGAGTTGTGTCATTAAAAATCATGTGTAGTATGTTTATATAAATTATATGATTTCAAAATATCCTTTTCCACATTTTTAATATAATATTTACAACATTTATTTTATCTATTTATAAACGCATATATGAATACTTATTTAGTTAATTCAAATCAGGTGTTTGGAAGACGTTAGTTTCATTGTTTCAAACATCTTTTGCATGATGAATATAGTTAAAGAGGTCCTTATTTCAAAATATACAGAATAATAATCATGAAATAATTATCATATCTATTCACAGATTTTAATTTTAATATAAATCATGAAAAAATAAATACATTATAATTATGGAGACGGTAAGTCATACGTACGAATTTGTAACATTTCCATTATTAAATGATCATTATAAAAAAATTTATGTATTATTTTATACATTATAGAATAATAATAATATAATAAATACAAAATAATTTCATTCAATATACTAATATATATCATTCTTGTGATTTTGTGATGAAAAAAAGTTATATCACTTTGTATAGGTGGTAGTCCACACTTATACGAATGACATGTTCATTTTTTACTGTATGAAATAAAATGATATATTATATTTATAGAATTATAAATCTTTCATTATTATTATTATTATTTCATTTATATCACATATATTAATTAAAGTTATCCTTATTAGATGTTATGTATGTTGTTAGTGAAAAACTATTCACATTTCTTCTTGAGGTTATAGTTCACCATACACAGGAGTGACATTATCATATCCACCACATAATGAAAGGTAAGAAAGTATATATGATATCATAACTCCATAGGGATAAATTTTTAATTAATATCATATATATATATATATATATATATATATATTTTTAATATGTAATTAAAATAAGATGTGAGAATTGATGATGTAAAACATGTTACATATATACCTGAGCCAGTAGTCTTCCATACAAAAGAGTAATAATTTTGAATCCCATTTGATAGAATAAGAAATCAATTTAGGATTTGAAATTAATATAATAACATCTCATAATATATTATATACATTTTAATTCATATGATAATATTTTAATAATACTTGTAGGTGAAAAATTAAATAAAACAACAATACATAGTTATGAATTTTACCTCTTCTCATCCCACCACATTAGGATTTTACCTAATATATACCTAATGCATATTTGAAACTAAATCAATGATTCTATGATAAGGGATGGATGTTGGGATGTTGTTCAGTAGGTATTGTACAATCCAAATGTGTATTAATGTATAATTAAAATAGGATTGGGGTGTCCTTTTATAAGTGAGATGAGTTGAACACATGAAATATTTTAGAAGAAATAGGTATACCCATGTTTTTCACATGACACATGGATCGAAAATTTACAATTATCAAGAATTAGACATTATATGGTGGAAATAATACTATATAGTAGGTTTTATTAAATTTTTATTTCTGTTTGACCCTAATAATTTTAGTTTATCCCCTGATAAAACTATTTTCACCTTAACAATGGTAATATCTTTTTTCAATTTTCACTATTAATTATGGTAAAAAATTAATTTGACCTTATCATATAATATAAATTATGTTGATTCAAAATATGGAATCCATTTTATCAAATTCAATTTTCAAAAGTGGCGAATTTAAATTTAAAATCAATCCCATAGATAAAATGTACATATTTATCAATTATTTTTAATTTTGTACTTATAAAAGTTATATTTATCAGTGATTTTTTAGAAGATCTTAGAAAACCATCCATGATCTATTGAAGAACCCTAACCCCACTTATTTTAGAAGCCATTATCAATATTTTACAAAATTCTACTGTTACTGGCACACCTCCTATACTTTATCTTAGATGAATTGTGTCTCGAATCAATGGTTAGTTATTTTTTCTCCTCTACTATCCTTGATTTGCTTGTTTTGGGTTTCATGGTTTGTGTTATTACATTGTTTTCTTATATCCCCTCCTCCCTTAACCCTCATGTTCAGTTTAACCTAATTCGATCCCTAATAGGGTATCCACATCCTTATACATCAATTATGGTATCACCAACTCAATTTGTATGTGTTTTCCAATGTAAATACCATATTCCTTTCGATTTAGGTGTCTCCTCCATCCGTTCTGATACCTTGAGTTATTTTTTTCTATTATAATCTTTACTTTTACAAATCATGGAATGCTTTAGTCATTTTAATATCATTTTGTTAATTTTTCCAATGTGTAATTCTTATAATGGATTTATAAAACATATTTATTTAATTCAGAACTTTTCATAAATTTTTATCCATGGATTTTGATTGAATTATTTTGAATTATATGTTTTATTATGAAAAGTGTTTGACCATATTATTATGAGGGATTTCAAGTAAAATTTTATGTTCAATTATAGTATTATGCCATATTTGTTATTTTAATGGAAGAAAAATTTTGTAAATAAATGTTTGAAGTATAAAAAGAGCATGTTTATAAATATTTATTAGGTTTTAATGGAAGATAAAAAATTAATTGAAACATTTTAAATATAAATGGGTGTGTTTCTATATATTTACAAAGTATTGCGATTATTGAATTTAAATTGAATTAAAATAACTTGGAAACCTATATTATATTTAGTTTAATATCTCGATCGGTACATTAAAATGTGTTTATAACTTTTGATATCCTCATTTATCACCCCTTGTATTTTTTTCTTTTATTGGATGTTTATTATTTTATAATGTATATATGATGTTAAAGGGTTTGAACTGTGCAAGGTTTTCATATGTAAGGTGAAAATATTTATTTTATTACCAAATTTTAGTATTTCCATTTCTTTCTCATTTCCTCACTTGGTTTCTTGTTCATGGGAATTCTAGGTAACTAAATGGCATCTTGGATGAGTGAAAACTCTAGTTTTTCTTGTTTCTAGATTGAGAGGGAATGATTTATTGAGTAGTACTAGGTTATTTAGTACTTATTAATTTTTTAGTTTAATTTAAAAAATCAACCAATTTTATGATACTTAATAGGTTATCATAAAAATCATTCATTCCCACTTCATCAACCCAATCATTATCTCATCACTAGTGAAATCGCTAGATCATGTTTTTTACTATTCATTGACTTATAATTCATTTTGGTTATAGTGAATGTAAAATAATTTCATTTTAATAAATTATAAGGTATAAATTTGAATAATTAACATTGTATATTAATACCACTTAAACCAATGATTTAAAAATAAATTCGTGTCCAAAGAATTAATCATTATATCAAAACATAAATATTTAGGAAATAGTTTTTTCTTTTCATGAAAAATGGTCTAAGACAGGTGAATATTATATTTACATTATTAAAAAAATGTGACATAACATATCCCAAAAATGTTATATCTACATTAATTTAAGGATTTAAAAATTATTTAGAGATGATAGAATTTATAAGAATGAAATTATATAAAAGAAAGAGTGTAAATATTTAAAGAATACAAGTAAAAACAGTAATTATATATAATAAAAATATTTACGACAATTGAACTTATTTAATAGACTTAACATAATAAACCAAGCATAAATATAAAATTTTAACTACCTGTGTGATGTGGTTTCTATCTCACCACATCCAATCTCATGAAAAAACACGATTCGGTCCTCCCCTAGATAAATTTTCACAGGAAAATGATATCTTTCACCAATCAATGTGCTATTTCATCACTCTTTAATAATTCATAAACAAACTTAATCATCCAACTATATTCTATACACCGAATATAATATACAAACATGAAACATTATGTATCATCATTATTGGTACCTTTCCAAAAAAATTAAATATGGCATTGTTTTCTCACCCTGGGTAGTAGAGAACATCTAATTCAACTCACAGTTAGATGAATTCAAATCATAACTAATCCTAATATCACACAAAGAATCTTAATAATTCCTCCTAATCTTTTGAAAAATATTGAACAATTTTATGAATATTTGTAATACTTTATTAATATTGATTCTTAAATAAATTTTATTCCATGTGAAATCATGGAGACACTTGTAGTGGTGGAATCCTAACCCCTAAAATGGTAAACATAGGGTAATGTGTGTACAATGAATTCATGGTCATTGAGAGTATGAGTATTGTTGATCGTTAAACTAAATTACATGATAAATACTTTACCTTGGTGCTAGGATTATATTTTTTATTTAATCTTATCTTTTGAAAAATGTTATATTAATGACCTTTTTATAAAATGATTATGAAATATTTAATAATCATTCATTACTTTAGACTAGTTAGTTTTCTACATTTCATTTTTATGCACATTCTTAATATAAATTTAAATTATGAAAAGGTAATCTTTGTTTTAAACGTTAATGTGGATTTTGAAATGTAAAACTAGGTTAACTTTAACATGAACTAAAATGGTTTAGGTGTTTTGAAACTCGTGATGTGATTTCAAAGTGAACTTGTAATGTTTTATAATTTTCATAGTGTATATATTTACATGGAAATTATTTTAAACAATTAAATTATTGTTTATAGATTTTGAAAATAATTTTAAAATCTTTCACTCAATGCTAACAATTTTTACATGAAAGGGTGTTGGTATCTAATTATGTTTTTTTAAATTGTTTTTTTTCATGTTGAAATTAAAAAAAATATTTCAATTGGGGTTTTAAAAAATTAATATTAAATATTTTAAATTTTGAAAGTGGTTTTGATTTGAGAATTTTAATTTTAAATAAAATTGTTAATTTAAAAAGTTTTGGTGTCTTTTATTTTTCATAAAGTGGTTTGTTTTCATATAGAATTGTGATTTTTTTTAAAAAAATGGGTTTTGTGTTAGAAAAAATGAGTGAGTGATTTTGGGTTCATCTCTTGAATGGTTATTATTTCATATTGATACATGAGACTTATCCCCAGTATCTTCTTGAAATGTACCTATGTTTCTTGAACTACTCTGAGAAGTATTCATCGTTGACTAGGTTCTAGTGATCATTTTATGTTCCCCTTATTATAATTGTCTATAACATTCACCATTGTTTATGAATCTATTAGGTGTATTTATTTATTTTTTGTAAAATATTAATATATTATGAAACTAATATGATGGATTTAAATAAATAATTGGATCCATGCTAATCATATGAAAACATATTATGAATATGGGGTTTAAGAGATCATCAAATTTTTAATAGATCATGCTTACGAACATTCTCAAATCATTCTCCCTTATTTATGTAGTTTTTATTCAACAGAAATTAGTTTATAAGAGTAGGATTAAAATCATATTTTTCATATAACATATTAGAGCTACAAATTGTTTACTAAAAAATAGTAATAAATGAATATACACACTAATTATGATGATACAATGGTTAATGGATCATTTGAAAAAAATACTATTGTAAATGATAATAGAGATCACATGGAATAAAAGACAGTGGAATTTTAAGATGACCTTAATCATTGTACAATGTTTTTTAAGAAGTTAAATATATATGATAAGAGATAATTGTATATTGGTTTTACTAAATACAAAAAAAATCTCAACTATATTGAAGTTAAATAAATTTTAAAATGTTAGATAGTGGATAAAAACCAGCTTTACAGAACTACTTGGATTCTTAAATGATATGACACCATAAGAAAATGAACTTCTTTTTCGATGATATGAAGCTGTATGAATTTTAAATTAAATATACCTAATATATAAAAATTCATTCATGTATAAATGATTCCATATTATTTATTATGGACCGTGAATCACTCATAAAATTCCTTAAGTATGGCGCAAATCGATACAAGAAAGATAAATCAATTCCTTTCAAATATATAAGGTTATTTCCCATTATTCCATGGTTTATTAGAATATATTGATGTCACGAAATAGAGATACAATTTATAAGTCATTCATATACTATAATTAAATATGGGAACCTACATCATATTGTAGACCCCCCCTAGTGGAAGAAAATTGATTATGAGTACCCTGAATTTGGAAATGAGTCAGGAAATTTTTGAATTTCATTATCTATAAATGTAATAAATCCCTTTAGTGTGTAGAGTAGTACTCACAATACATGGCTTTTCATGTCAGTAAATTATAACTTGACATCATAGTTTTACAAAATTCTAAAATAAATTATTTTGTATATTCTTATATCAATAAAAAAATAATACACTAATGATATTGATCTCTATTTGACTCCATTGATCAAAGATATTAAATTTATGTTTTATATATGTTTTACAATGTATTATTCTCATATAAGTGAAGAATTCACATTGATTCCCATGTTTTATGGAATGATAAATGACATTCCTACATATGGAAATTTTTCTAGATATAACATTAAAGAATGCTACGGTGTTCCATCTGTGATGAATATACACACTTAGTCTGACTGAAAAATTCCATAAAGATTGTGTTCTTATGACATCATAAATTTTTACCTTGAAAAAATAAATATCATTCCTAGATGAAAAGGTTCAATTGGAATAATGAAAAGTTTAAAACACTGTCTTCACTAATATTAAATCAACTATTCGATAAATTAATAGAAATTGCCACTATTTTTGGTAAACCAATTTCCAAAATAATTATGAAATTAGTTTGGAAAAAATTATCAATTTTCTTTCAATTATTATATAAGAATTTTTTGTATGTTATATATTTTCATGAGTAAATTTATGTAATAAAAATATTTTAGAGTGTTATTTTCATGTTAATAAATGTTCCTAGAAAAACAAGATGGAATCAATTCTAGGTTGGACGTGATTGGAATGGGGATAACAGTTGATCTAGAACTACTGATGGGTAAATTGAAGAATTTTCTTTCTCAATTAGCATACAATTTATCTAGATATAGTTAAAATAATCATTTTTTATTTTTTATAATTGTATAAATGTTCAAGAGTTGTATTCTTAAAATATCTAATTTTTTTTCAATGAGTAATTTAAAGTAATAGGGACTAAAATTACATGAAAATCATTTTTTGATGCAATATTTAATTAATGTTTATTTATATTTCATTCTAGATAAAAATATATAACCTAAATTCACGTGACTCTAAATCATATTCATATTCATATATAATAAATTTATAGACCTAGTGATGTTTCCATTAAGGAATAATGAGGTAGAAATCATATTATGTGAATTAGAGATGTTATTCCCACCATTATTCTTTGATATAATGGTCTAAATGATCGTTCTCTTTTTTATGGAGGTTTAAATACCTTTTCTTTTCAATTAATAATGGATGTACCCCATTGAATATTATATGAATATTTTGAAAGCGTATGTCAAGAATCAATGTAAGATAGAATGTTGTATTACATAACATTATATTATTGAAGAAACCATTGAATTCTAAATCAATTACCTTTCAGATATTGATAGCATCAGTTTCCCAATGTCTCATCATAATGGAAACCTTATGGGAAATGGATTTTTGGAAGAGTTGTTATTTAAATAACCATTATAGAGAGGAAGAAACTACACCTTTACATTTTACATAATAATAAATATGTTGATCCATACATTGAATCCCAAAAAAATCATTGAGATTTTAATTCATAAAAAAATGAAGGATGGATATAAATACACTTAATCAATAGTTTATAGGATGATCCTAAGATCATATTTATAAGGATTTTTCTAAAACTATGAATTCATTTATTAAAATACCTCAATGAATATATATGATACCAAATTATAATTTATTATCTTTCTTTGGTTTTTTAATCAATGGATATACATTCTAAACAAATCAATATGATGACAATAGTATGATGAAAAATTGTGGAGTTACACATGTGGAGGAAGCAATTCACATATCTGGATCAAAGAATAAAAAATCAATTTATGTAAAAATATCATATTTTGGCTTTATCAAATAGATATACAAGTTGTATTATAAAACAATTTAGTGAAAATTATCCATTGAAAATGGTTTATCAACATGAGTGCAGGTAGAGTTGAGGAAATGATATTTTTGAATGGGAATTTCAGTAGAAAATGGTAAAATTATTAATAATTCCTAATTGCTCATAATTAGTGAATTTTTTTATAAATCATGTCCAATAAATATGATTTGGTCAGTTATTTTTTTGTAAATTTAAACAACTATTGGATAAGATGAAAATTTAATCTCGGATGACATTTTCATTAGGAGATCATAATCAATTATTGTCATTCCAAATGATGACAATGTACTATATATTAGAAGGTACCACAATGATGGGATTTTAATTATTGTTATAAGACCAAAATCCCTTCAACGTTTCAAAGAATTAGGAGAGCTCAATGAAAAGGATAAATTCTTTTTTAATATACTATTATTTTCCACATAATATTATGTGTTCTCTACTGTATTAACATAAACTAAATTAAATGTTTAACAACAAACGAAAACAATTTATTCCTCACGTGATAATGTTACCAATCTATGGGAAGAAGATATTATTTATGATAAAACTAAAAAATTATTAGGTAATCAAGAACATGTTGATGAAAAAACAAGAATAATGAAGCATCACAGTTTTGACTAAAATTATCAAGGAAAAACTTGAGGGAATAATATTTGAGGTTAAATAGAATCAACACGGACAACCCATTGAAACAAAAATGTAAATGTAAATTTGTTATATTGGAGTCCCAATGAGAATTAATATTCTAATTGATATAGATTGATGGTGCCATATCCAATCTATAATGATGAAATCTCTTCGGCAAGATATAAAGGTAATTTTATGATAACCTTTCTTTATTTTATCAAAAAATTATATAAGGAATCATTGTTTCATTTTTTATTATTTCACAGATAGTTCATTTATTTTAAACATTTATCATATGAAATATGTCTACATAGACAATATAAAATCTCATAGAGGCTTCTAGACTCTTCATACCAAATTTTATCTGATATATGTTAAGACTAAAGTAAATCCCCATTAATAACTTACTTATGCCCACATTGTAAAATAATAAACACGGAATGTTTTCATTGATATTCATGGTGTGAAATCAATTTAGGTGAATTATAGTCGATAATATGTTATTTTACATTATTTATTTTTTCAAATTATATTCAAAATTGTAAATTTATGTTAAATTAAAGAACTATAAAAAAGAAAAAAATGAATCAAAATCAATGTACCTGTATCATAAATATAGGATGGGGTATACATCAGTAGATACAAAATTTGTATGTATTTTAAATTAATAATATAATTTATATATGACATGAAACAAAATATGTTCCCTTTTTTATATGCATATTCTTTAATAAAAATCCAAATGCACTTTCATCCCATGTCATGTCCTATGGAAGGAGGGTTTTGTAAATAAGAAGGGTAAACTAGTTGATGAAAACATAAAAGCAGTATGGGAAGCATGTGTAAGTATGAAATAAAGGTAAATAATTATTATTTATAACATTATTACATAAAAATATCTATTTATGTTTATATATTTTTTTATATCATAGAAACAAAAAAATTTATCAATCATAATATAAGAAAAACTACTTTTAGTAGCTTTGAAGAGGCCAGAATAATATGGTCTCATCAAAGGAGTATGTTTTGGAGTGTCTTATCAAAAATATTTTGCGATGAAAACCCCACAAGAAGATACATATACAATGAATAATGGATTGTAGGAACACATAAATTCATTGTAATAAATTATTGTCTGGTCTGGTTTGGAAGTCCAATATATGAGAAAATATCAATGTGATCCAGCGGAGAGTCAAATATTATCTCATTAATTACAAATTGATCCTACAAGCTTCAAGGTTAGTCAAGCCCTCAATATTATACCATACCCAAGGTAATCAATTTTTTCATTACACCTTCTCTTAAATGTTAATCAAATAACTTCTGATATCTTTATAATACTAAAATCATGTAGTGTAATGTTTTATGTGATTTATATATGACACCACCCATGCACCGTCTTTTTAGGGGTATAGGGTATAATATCACTGGATCTAAATAAAAAATAAATTACGCAGATAAATCACATGAGATTTGGGATAGAGGTATGTTAATATCCGACTGTTGAGTTTTATATTCCACCTAATGCTTCAGATAGTACAATAGTCAATGGTGTTATTGGAACATTCGTTTCATGTTCATCTAATCTTATAAAGTTACTTGAGTTATGTATTTGAGAAATTTTTTCATATTAATAACATGTAATTTTTGATAAAAAGTTATTCTTTAATTAGTTATGGTCTTATAAATAGATAAAACATTCAGGAAATGGATTGTTGGACTAAGACTATCTATTGAATACACTAAGAAATCAAAAGGTCCATGGAAGAGTAGATTCTCCATTTTAGTTCTATAAATAAAATTATTATCATTTTACCATTATGAAAAGACCACATTTAAAGATGGAAATATATATAGAATTCCATATAAATAAGAAATATTTTGAACATTTCTTACAGACATAATAGGTCTTGAATGTACAAATGATATTTTCATGTTTGAATGGTTGGGACTCTCAGTTGTGAAGACATAAATAAGGTACATTTTTCTAATACATCAATCAAAAAAAATATACAACATGTTCATTAAAGTTAATAACTATTCATATTTTTTAAAAGAAGTTATATTATTAATATATTAATGGAAAAACATGTGAATAACATTTTGGAATCATAAATCCTTGTATCATTTCTAATCTAGAAACATATTTGGTGAACAAAGAAATTGTTAAGAAAAAGAATGAGTGAAACAATGTGTTTGAGATAAAAAATAATAGATAACATACCCTTTTTTATTCCTAAAATTAAAGGGTAAAACTCTATCATATAATCACATAAAATATATTTCTATTTGTTTCTTTAATTATTTGTTTTTCTATTTTTAGGAAGTACTAGATTCTAATCGCACTCATTCTGGATATATAATATATTTATTTTTTATATCCAACGCATGAATATACAACAAACCACCAACACACGATGTGTAGTGTGAATTTCTAATACACATTAATTATCATTTTATAAATAAAATTAGAAGTATAATTTTTATTATATGTTTTAAAGTGAATTTTGTTCTTATAGGGAGGTTACTAAATAATGATAAATCATGGAATGAGGTTAGTGACAGAATATAAAAAACATTTGGATTAATTCAAATAAAAATAGATTGTAGTATATATATATATATATATATTATTATTTAACAATAAAAACATATTTCAAAACAATAAAAATATTTTTTTCAATGTTTCTTTAGTTTACAAATAAAGATAATGGTAGAAATTATAGATATCATGTTTGACAACTGATGAGAGATAGCATTAAGCAGGAGAAGAACACCATCCCCAAATTGGTAATTTCTTAAAGTAATTAAATTTTCAATAAAAATATTTATTAATAATTTGTTTTTAAATATTTTCTCATTAATAACAACATTTCCAACAACATTAATACACAAACGATGAATTAAATTTGTTTAGAGATGAGTGGAAAATGTACATGATGTTAGAATTTTTATCAAAATCTAATTTAGTTAATTACCTAATATGTTTGTTATCTAATAAGGGTGTTTGGGGTTTGAAGAATTAGTATCATAATGATTATATATTTTTTTTATCTATTTATCAACTATAATTAAAATGGAGGAAGTTAATTATTTAGTTAATTTTCTCATCATTTTTTTCAATTTTTATAGTTAACTTCTTTATCAATTTTAGAAAAAAAAAATTTAATAATTCCCTCTCATTGGTTTCATCATAGGTGTTGGTAAATGATAGTATAAAATTACAATACAATGTTTTCACATTGGTGGGTTGTATAATTATTTGGCATATTCTATCATTAATAAAATGGTGATATAATATCTATGTTTCCCTTCATTTTTAATGAATTGTGGGTGCACAAGAGACATGGTAAATGAGTATATAAACTATTCAATTGCGGAATAAAACAACTGTAGTTATATGGATGACTAATGTGTTGGGGTTAAACCTATAGATACCTCTTCCATTCTATTAATTTATTTGATGACCATGTTATAAAGTAGAGGAAGAGAGAGAAATAATGAGTGGGATTGTAACGGTAGATGCATTGGGGTTTTAAATTTTACCACACAATTAGCTCATAAACTATAGGGTCCATAGAGAAGATGTTATGATTTTTGAAAACATAGTTTGATTCACTTTATCCTCTAGTGGACGATAAAACATTTTGAGATCATTTTATTGGTTTATTGTGGTAATATTCTACTAATTTTAAATAATGATGACAATTGAGATCATGAAGACATTTTATTTTACTAAACATTAACAAAATATTCATTGTGATGTTTTCAAGGTTATATAAATTTTTTTGTAGATCTATATCTTATAGAATGACGGTCTTATTTTTATATTTATTAAATCAGAATGAAGAAAAATGAACTATAATTATGAAAATATTTATTTAAGATTTAATTGTAAAAAATTAGTATTTTAGAGTAAAAATCTAATAAAATAAGACATCGAATAAAAAACCTATTTTTTATTCTCATATTATTATGTTCTAATTATTTTTATTTCTTCAATTATTAACCTTTTTCTAGGGGATATCATATTTTAATTAACCAATTTTATTTTTTATTGAATGGTTGTAATTTACTTTCATCCAAAAAATTACTTATTTTCTAGTTTCAAACACTACTATTGGTTCATAAAATGCCTATGAAATACATACAAGTAAAAAATCATGTTTTAATTAGACAAATTAATTGACTCGAAATGATTTATTTAATGTACATGATATTAAATTAAATCGTCCCACCATTTTATCACATAGAATATCACAATAATTACATGAGTTGAGGTGTTTAGACAATCCTTATTATGCATATAGTTACTTTTTCACCAGATTTCCATCAGAAAATGTGTCCACTAATTCATCATTGATATGTATATGAAAAATAATTCTATAAAATGATACATGTTCACGAGATCATTAATAATAAACTAACCATCATTCTCAATAAAAAATACCTGAGGATAAGAATAATCCCATTTGGATGAGAAAATAATGATAATGTTATGTTAGAGTTTTTCATCCCCCAAAATATTGAAACAGATGTACAAATATATATCATAATTTAGAAAGGCATAATGAATTCACTTGTTTTAGTGTCATCAGGATGCTATAAATGACTATACTGATGATTAATACAATCAAATATGGGTAAAAAGTTTATAATGGAGTTTCTTGTATTTTAGAAAAATAGAATGAGTCACACTAAATAATGACATATAACTGGAAAAAAGTCCTTTTAGTTGATTTTCACATCATTTTATCTATTTTTTAATAATTTTCCCATCTTTTTTATCTAATAATTTTTATTGACATCATAAATAAATGACTTCTTCAAAAAGGATGAATCACTATCATACAATGATCATGCACTCAACAAGGATGATTCATTCACCATGATGTATTTTTATTTTTATTCTTCAATGAATTCAACATTTTGAGTTATCAAACTACAATATTTTTCGATGACACAAAATATTGAATTAACATTAGGATAAAAATACATGATGGAATCAACTATACTATAAACAAATACATGGTTTAATCATTATGCCACAAGTTTTATGGTTTCAGTATAACATGGTCATTTTATAAATGTATTGTTTCATAGTTATGTTTAATTTATTTCGTTATATTATTACTAGAATAAGAATGGTTTTATTAAAAAGGTGGATTATTTTACTCAATTTAGTGTGGATTATTATAATTTTCTCATGCTCATGATATAATGGACATCAATGCAGAAACTGGGATAATTATAATAAGAAAATATTTCAATTAATCAGAACTCAATGTGATATAAATTGTTCTCATTATAACTTGAAATGTATTTTTTTATATTATAATTAACATTTCAGTTCCAAATAGAAATTACATACTCAACACTGAGAAAAAACATTCATATTATATTGAGACATTAAGAAAAAAGTACAGAAGTTATTTTTGAGTTTTATGAATTATTCTCACCATAATCTGATGAACAGTGCTCCCCATATATCTCAACGTGTCCGTTATCAGTAAAAAGATTTCATTTTAGTTTAAAAACTATGTCATTCACAAAAAACAAATAAAAATATGTCAATTTTTGTATATATTTTATGATAAAGATTCATAATTCATTTTACAAATTTAGGTATTGGTCTCACATTAAACCGCCACACGATGTGACTAGTATGTCTTAATGTGTGTGTTTCTAGTTTAAAATGACAGTTTAGTAAAAATGATTGGTGACATTCTCAAAAATAAGAAAATATTTTCATATTGTTTCCTCAATTTAGGAAAATGATACATAATTCATTAGTGACATGTTTGAATTAGCCTCACCTAGATCCTACACATGGTGTGACTGGTATGACTTCATGAGAATATTATTATTTAAAATTGACATTAATATTAGTAAAAAACAAAAATAACATAAGAAAAACCTAGAAAACTATTTCATATTAAATTCAAACTTTATGAAAACAATCTCTATGTCATTTGTGAAGATTAAGAATCAGCCACAACCCAATTTGATTCATATCATGACCGGTATAAATCCAAGTGTGTCTTTTTATTTAAAATGTAAATAAATTTTAGTAAAAAAGGCTACTAAAATACTCGAATATATGAAATTGAATTCAAATTTGTTTGATACTTTTGGGAAAAAATCCATAATCCTTTTATATATATATATCAATTAACTAAAGCTTAATCCAATGCACATTGTTCCCCGTATAACTCAAAGTCTTCATTATTAGTTTAAAATTTAATTTTTATTTGTAAAAGTGTTCCACTCATTGAAATAGGATATTAAATTCTTGGATTGATTGAATAATTTATGAAAATGATTAATAAGAAATATTTGATGTTTTTGAATCAGTTTCATGTTTAACTGGCACATGATGTGACTAGTATGACTCAATGTGTGTGTTTCCATTTCAAAATGACATTTTTTTTAAAAATATTAGTGACAATCTCAAAAAAATGAAGACACATTTTTATTGTATTTATACTTTATAAAAATGATCTATCAATCATTTAAGATGTTTAAGAATCAAATTATCCTCAATATAATGCACTGTGTGTAAGGTATGACTCCATGATTGTATTTTTATTTAAAATTGACATTATATTTAATAAAAAAAGGTAAGTGACATACAAAAAATAGAGAAAACACATTTGGATTATGTATATACATTAATAAGATGATCCATAAGTCATTTTTTATGTGCAAAAATCATTTTTACCTTAATCTGATGGATGGTGTGACCGGTATGACTCTATGTGTATCTTTTTATTTAACATTAACATTAATTTGATTAAAAAACATAGTTGAAATAATTAAAACCATGAAATAGTATTTATATTGTTTTTATACGTTATGAAAACAATCTATAAGTAATGTTTGGCTTGTATAAATAATTTTCACTATAAAATATCCAACGGTGTGACCAATATCAATCCAAATATTATATTTTAATTTTAAAAAGACATTAATTTTATAAAAATATACAATTTTTATACTCAAAACTTATAAAACACATTATTTATTGGTTTATACTGTATCAAAATTATATACAAGTTATTTTTTATGTTTATTAATCAACCTCACCTCAATGTGATGCATAATGTTCTCGATATAACTCAAAGATATCATTATCATTTGAAAAATTATATTTTACTTCAAAAAGTGTGTCATGCATAAAAAATAATGAAAAAAACACTAGAATCATCTTGATAATATATGAATACAATTCATAAGTCATTTGTGACATGTATGAATCTGTATCCCATTATTCCAATACATGATGTGATTGGTATGACTCAAAGTGTGTGTTTCTAGTTTAAAACATCCTTCTAGTGTAAATAAAAAGTGACATTCTAAAAACTGAAAAAACACATTCATATTATTTTTACACTTTCATAAAATGATCCATACATCATTTTTTCACATGTATGAATCATTTCAACTCAATATGATACATAGTATGACTAGTATGACTCGAAGTGTGTCATTTTATTTAATATTGACATTAACTTTAGTAAAAAGGAAAAATTGCATACTCAAAACCATGAATAAACATTTTATTTTTTTAACACATTATTAAAATGATCCATAAGTAGTTTCTGATATGTAGTAATTATCCGCACCTTAATATGATGCATGTTGTAACTGGTAAGATACTGAGTGTTACTTTTTATTTAAAATTTACATTAAATTTTTTGAAATGGAAAACTAACATACTAAAAATTGATAAAATATAGTTAAATTAATTTGATAACATAGTAAATAATTCCATAAGTTTTTTTTGTATATGATAAATATGCACGTCAATATGATGTGTTGTGTTCCCAGTAAAACTCAAAATCATCATTATCAGTTTAATATATATATTTTATTTTGAAAAGTTTTTTAATCAATAAAAAACTAGAAAACACAATTTTATTATCTCAATAGTTTAGTAAAATTATTCATAAGTAATTTTTTATTTTTAAAAATCATTCTCATTTAAAACTGACACAAGATGTGACCGATACGACTCAAAGTGCATGTTTCTAGTTTAAATTTACATTTTTTTTTAAAAAGGAATGTGACATAATCATAACCAAGATAACATTCTTGGATTGTTTTAATACATTATTAAAATGTTCCATATGTGAATTTTTATGTGAAGGAATTATCCACACCTCAATCCAATTCATATTATGACTGGTATGACTCAAAGTGCATCTTTTTATTTAAAATTTACATTAATTTTAGTAAAAATGACAATTGACATTCTCAAATCCATGAAAATGAATTAAGATTGTTTTGATATTTCGGAAAATGATCTATATGTAATTTTTAATCTTTATAAATTAGTTGATCCTTAGTCCAACACATGGTGTGACTAGTATGACTCTATGTGTGTCTTTTAATTTAAAATCTAGATTAATTTTAGTAAAAAATACAACTAAGATACTCAAAACCAAGATCTAATATTTTTATTTTTTTATACATTAATATAATGATCCATTTTTTATTTTTATGTGTACTAATTAGTCACACAATAATATAATTTATAGTGTGCCTAGTATAACACAATGTGTTTTATTATAAGATTAAATTCAACATTTTTTTTCAAAAAGTGTGTCACTCAAAAAACTACGAAAATTAACATTAATTGTATCGATAATTTAGAAAAATTAATCATTAGTAATTTATAATTTTTAGGAATTATTCTCATATCCTACTAACACATAATGTGACTTGTATGACTCAAAGTTTGGGTTTCTAGTTAAAAATATCATTTTATTAAAAATGAGAAGTGGTATACTCAAAACCAAACAAATACATTCTGATTGTTTTTATATATTAGAAAATTAATCCATACTTAATTTACAACATATAAGAATCAATGACACCTCAATCCAATACATGGTGTGATTGGTGTGACTCTATGTGTGTTTAAAAAAATATATGAGTTATTTTAGTTTAACACGCAAATCATATTTCCAAAACAATAAAAAGGCATGAATTGGTTTCCCATCATTTAATATGTTGTTACGTAATTTATTTCTTAAAATTTTTATATTATACTTATTTAGTTAATTTCATAGGGATAATGATTGAATACAAACAAGAAATAGTGTGACATAGAAGAATCAACCACAAATCAATCAGATATTGGGTATTCTTGGTATGAATCAATGTGTAGTTTCAAATTGACAGAATGTTTTTAATTTATTTCTTTATAATATTACTAATATATAAATTGTTTTCTAATAGAGGTGAAATATTTTTCTCATGATGGGGTGGTTTGTTCAGCTATAACATGAGCGGGGGTCAGGGGCCAAAGACAAAGGAAAATTGATTTTCTTAATGTATGTGATAATCTGTACTTACTCATGTAATTGTATAAACCCGTTTTTCAAATTAATATAATATAGTTTTTTTCTTTTATTAGTGTTATACATTTTATTTCATTTAAAATTGTTATTTACAATTGTTTTTAGATGATGTTTTTACTTCTTTATTGTGTTATAAATTAAACGCCACACTATCGTATTCTCCCTTTATCAATTCTTCTAATAGCACTTATGAACAATTCTTTTATCACCACAATATAAAACAGTTGATAAAGGTGGTCCTTTAACGACACAAAAAAAGAGCTGATAAATAGAACCTTTAATAGTTTTTTAGAAGCACTGATAAAGGTTACCTTTTTGTAGTTTTCTAACAATGATGAAATCCTATGAATTTTAATTATTCTACGATTGTCAGTGATTTTTTTGTTGATAACGGATAATTTTATCGATGTTAATGTCCCATTTTTAAATGTTTTATGTTTTATGAATGTATATTTTTGTTTAATAATCATGAAAAAATATGGTAAAAAGGTTTGGTTATTAATAGTAACTATAATATTAACTGATTTTTGATTATCCATAATATGAAAACTAAGGATCTTATTGATGGAACCAATATACTCAAACAGCACATGATATTCCTAGGATTATAAGTACCATTGATAAGGGGTTTTGAATTAGTGGTGATCTTTTCTACTTTTTTTCTCCTAAAATAAACCCATTAAACCTATTATAGTTTTTATCCTTTTCAACTTTATATATCAACCAAGCTTGTATATAATGATATTAAAGTAAAGCATGGATCATATGATTTACAAGGTTCTACACCAATGTGGGTGACTATATCCTTTCCCTGGATAATCCCATTGGTCTATTAAAGTTCATTATAACATGAAGTTAATATAATCTAACCAACTCCCATTAGACTCCTTTTTTCTGTCAAAAGGTAATTATACTTAATCCCATCAATTATAATTTTGTATTAAACATTGATTCAAAATAGGGAAAAAAGATTTTTATAATAGCTCAGGGATGCCTTGTCACAAATCATAGTCTGTTGCACTCTTCATTGGGTAAAAATATATTTTTGGTTCATTTTTCTTCATATGGTGTGACCTATATGGGGTGTATCAAATGACTACACCACTAATTTATGTCTCTTTCTGATGATCAAAACATTGAAATTCTGACTGGTGATTTGTCTGATGATACTCTGCATCTGTCACACTAGTATACTACACACATCTATTTGGATTCTCTTTAAACACCTCTATTCAGTGCCTTTTCATCAACAAACTGTTTCCATGGTGGTAAACTCACTCTATTCCAAAATCTTAAGCACTTAATCTATCTCTCACCATCACATAAGAACAACATAACTATGTATGTTCCCATTACCCTATTATATAGACAGGTCTCCATGATATTCTTGAGAACTCAAATATATTTTCCCAATTAACTCAAATATGTATTCAAAACATCACACTCAAACTAGCTTCATTGGATTAATCACAATCCTTTTTGAATATTCATGAAGCTTCATACAAACTCTATGTAAAAAACATTACTCAAACTTCCTTAAAACACACCTATATAACAGAAATTCAAATAACAACTCAACATAATCATTGTTAATGGATTTAAAAATTTTATGTAAAGTCTCTCAATTATATTTCTATTACTGCAAAATAATTTCTCTATTCAATATCATTAAAAGGACTCATTGGTCTTATAAAACTTTTGTCAATTATTCTCGGTTGTGCCCACTTATGATTGATTATTTTTGACCAGTCAGTTTGATTTTGAGTACCATAGAATCCTCCACATGATTCTCTTCATTGGATTCTTCTTTCTGGTTGAATTTTTACTCATCTTCTAATCTTCTACAAGTCATCTTTATTTGGGACATTGTACTCCATTTCTATGATCAAATTTGTTCAAAATGATTAATCGGATGAACACATATATGTTCAGAAGACTTTATCTTTCTGATGTGTCATCGTTCCACTATCTTGTCATATTTATTTCACCTAAACATCAAAAAGGGATTGGTTCAAAAAACTATATCAAATACATCTTAATAGAATTATTTTCCTAAAGTCATCATTTTTCATTATCTAATAATTATTATTCTAAAAGACCTTATATCAGTCAACATGTCTTTCATAACTCATCCGAGAGACATAATTTCTTGATAAATATCTCTATCAAATTTTCCTTCTATATCACTATCCTTTTAAAAAAATTAATTTTCCATCTAGTATAATTCCCTTTTTTTATACCACTTTGAAAATTTTCGTTCTTCGTTATAGCATCATCATTCAACATACCAAATAATTTTCTATCTATTTGATTTTTTTTGAATTTTTTTATGTAGGACCATTGATTTGGTAGAATCATTAAATCAACATTCTCAAAATATCACTCAAAGTGGAAGAAAACCTTCATCGATATTCAGTGTAACTATGTACCAATCTATCATATTCATTGTAAAACATGCCTTGTATTAGTGTAACACAATCCTAATCATACAAGAACTGGTCTTATGTGTATTCATCCCATGGAATCGATATGATAACCCTAATATGTGACAACATTAATTTATTTATGACATTAAACATTTTACTATGTGAAACGTCATATTTGTATCTTAATCAATATATAGATTAAAACATCAAATTTGTACACATTGTTTGTCTGGAAACATTCACTTGATCTTTCTACTGATATAACACATACTTCTTGGATTTTATAATGACTTCTTTCCCTTTTTAAAAATGCATAAAAACACAGCTAGAATCATGAGAATATTTATGATGTTAGAAACATTATGATCAGTATAGCATCATAAAAATTTTTAAGGAATGTTTCATACATAACTCCAATACTATTTTATTATTTTTAATAAAAACAATCACTAAAAAGATTTTAAAAAAATACTATATTACCTAGAAAACAACCCAAAGGATCAACAAATTTGGGTTTTAAAATATATTTATTGTGAATAAAAAAGAATAATAATACAAGTTTTACTATAAATATTTCATTTTATAGAAAATAGATGATGTTACATCTTGATCATGTAGGAACATGGTGTGGCGATGAATCATTATTAACCTGTATTACATAATTTTAATTTCTATTTTTAATTATCCCCTCTTGATAATTGGAGTTGTATCTTATTTAAAATGTATGGATATAATTATAACTTCCTAATAGTCAATACCATATACAATATAATGAATATACCAGAGATAGTATCACATACTATTTGTAGAAGATTCAACCCAAATGATAGAATCTGATCCATGTTGTGATTGGATCATGTTTCAAAGGAAAAATATTCATTATATTAATAAAGTGTATAAACGTAATCAAACTCTTTAAAATAATCAATTATCTCTTGATAGGTTCTTTTTAATGGCTCCCAATATTATATAGGCTCTTTATTGATTTTTTTGTACTCGATCCCTCCAATTTATAAAATTTAATCCCAAATAACCCATAAAAGGGATCTTATTTTCTCCTATATATATTAGTAAATGAATAATGAAAATATCTTCTTCCATATAAATACGTCTTAAAAAACCTATATGTCTTTGGGATTTATAGCATTAAGGTAATCCTTATTGTTTTTAATATAATCTCAAAATGACCATTATGTATAAAAATTATCACCTTTGTGTAGTTTTCAACCTTTCTCTTTCACTTCTATGATATAAGCACATAATAGGGAATGATTTGACACCTGATTTTTCTTATTATTCTCATTCTTCCTCAATGTATATGGGTTTTACGTTTAAGAATATTATTGTCATTCCATTCATTAATACTCAGTTATTTATCATTAATATGATATCAGATTCCTTTTTTTGGGTAATGTGAAGAACCTGACCTCGATACCACCCAAATTTCCACATACAAGAAGGGAATTTCCAGTACCCATGGTATAACGTCTATCACACGAGCTCAAACAAAAACCAGAGGGAACAATTTTCTCCAACCTAATGAAAATAATATGAAAAATATATTAATGTATATATAGAAATTGGAAAAAATATTGTAACGATAAAAAATAAAATATTTTATATCAAAAAAGGAATATAAGTATCGATACAACTCAAAGTATCCAACAATCTTCAAGAGACAAGTCTAACGGAAATGGAAACCCAAAAAAACATCTAATCCAACATTCCCCATGTTGAAGCATATGAAAACTATCACCATCTCACCACTAGTTACCTGAACCGAACTGCTAGAAAACCTCACTATCTCATTTTGGTTTTTTTCACAACATCGAAATACAAAACAATGTCTACGCACTACTGAAATGGTGCTCAAGGTGTGAGATAACATGCTTTGTAAGATCCCACATAGGTAGTCCATAACAATTTTCTGTAAAAATAATCTGAACATCATCAACTTTAATAAAATCAAGGAATGATAAAATAATTTACAATATATAAAAAAAACATAAAAAACATTTAATTCCCCCATTTTCCACATATCCAAATTATCCCTGTAAAATAGTTTCAAACCATTTCATATATATCAAAGTACTCATATCAAAACATATCATGTATCACTTGTCATATCATATCCATAGATTTAAAACCAAAACAGTACATGATAAAATAGTCTAAATCATCCAAAGCATAGGTTGCATCATATCAAGTATAACACAAGGTTAGGACAGCTAGGACACTCAAACCACCAGCATAGAAAATCCTGTGTGCATCAGGCCCATGGACATATGCATCAAATCTACGCATAAGAGGAACACACCTAAAAGTGAACCTCCCATTAATTTATATCAAGTAATTATAATAAAAACCCTATAGATACTGATAATACCCTATGAGTTAGGCCCCATACATTATCAATGGATGAGGACAATTACAAAACCTTCCACATAAGTATCCAAGGATTCTCATGTACTTTATTTTCTAAAAAAATTCATCAAAACCATGCATTGGGATACCATTTCACAATTAATTGTATATCCCTTTTCACTTTCTAAAACTAGGGGAAATCTATATTATATCAAAACACACTTCTAAACAAACATGTCAAAAAAATCAATCATTCCATTTCATTTGGAAAATAATTTTTCAAAATCAAAGCAATGTAGTTCATCCAAAATATGCTAGATATGAAACCCCCTACCTCAAGCTCAAGTAATACATGAGAACAATGGGATCCACCAGCAAGGAAGAACACAATAATTAAATCACATCCTTATAATCAGTCTACATAACTCATTATTTATTTTATTTTTAAAAAGGTTTGCTGTAGAGTATATATAATAACGTACCTCAAATAACTCACACCTTCTATAGCACAACTAACAAAAGATCAACCCCCCCCCAAATAATATCACATGAAATATCTAGAAATGAATCCATATAAAGATAATCTCATGTCAATCAATCCATATATACAACAAAATAGAACAATAGAGATCAAAGAAAATGAAGAAATAGAGAGAATATGTTTCATCGAGAGATTAATTGCAACACTATTGATTATCAATTACATAAAAAATCTGGTTGGAATGAATTTATATCACTAAAATCACTAGGGAAGAGTTCTGGTTCAAGAGAAAAGAGGCATCACATTGAAAAAAGTGATAAACTGTCTATGCAATCACTTCAAATTCCAATTCGTGATACTTACATGTCGTGTAATCCCATTATACTTCCTATAATCAATGAAAACAAAGTATACTGAAACCCCTCGTTGTCATTTTATTAAAAACCCCAATTACTAACATTACATGGTGTGTAATATAGAAATGGTCTATACTCTTTCACATTGTGTATTTAGCTCTTCACATGAGCATGGAGAAAAATACATTTCATGTACTCCCATTATATAGACCATAAATTCCTAGAAGATAGTGAAAACTCCTTACTGTCTCGATCATTCACTAAACATGCGGAGAACCACATTAATATATTAATACATTTATACCCGGAATTTATAAATTCCAAAAATCATACATCCCCAAACATTAGGTCATTTTCCCCATAAATATCTCTCTATAATCAAGAATCCTAAGATGCACCAAACTAAAGAGGAAATTAAGTAATGAGTTAGAAAATATCTATGTTAATGGGATTTTAAAACATCCCTCCATAACACTTTTCATCCATGGGAAGTCGTATAGAGGAATTATTTTCGGTAAAGAGGTGATGTCACTACTTTATCATTAGTGAATTGCACTCCCAATTCTTATGAAAATCTTATCCATTTTTCTATAACACTCTACCAAATGGAATCGAAATCCCATTCAATACATTCACTTTAGATTCAATGATCTCCCTTAGCTGCTCCTCAATATAAATGTCCGGATATTACTCGATATATTCCCAATAAAAATATTATAGGGATCATGATGGAATTTCATAAGCTGTGATATGGGGAAACCATCTTGAATACCCATTAACAAAATTGGAAATTATATCTAATAAGAATCATTACCATCAATTTCAGTGATGTCAAACAGTCCAACATATCTCAGAGCCAACTTTCCCTACATTCCTAGTTGACAGTGAACAAACTAAGTAGAAACATTCAAGAAAACATGGTCACCAATGAAAAAAAACCCAAAATATGATGTTGTTGATCCATAAACGATGTCTATCGACTCTAAATTGTAACTAGATGTCGATGTATACACTATATCATCGCTGAAATATCCTGAACCTGATGTAGACCTGTAAGAGAGGCCTCACCAACATATTCCCAACAGAGAGCTGATCTCAATGGTATACCATAAAATCCTATAAAGGAAACATTTTTATTGATGAATAATAAATATTTTTATAATCAAACTCAACCAATACTGAATGGTTATCCTATGGTCCACCAAAATTCAAGACATAGTAATGTAGCATATCCTCCATGATCTAAATACAGTGCTCTTAATGGCCATCTTTCTATGGTTTATATGTTGTGATCAACCTATACTGAGTCTCCATCACCTCTTTTAGACTCCTCTAGAAACTCTAAGTAGTCCTAGGATCCTTTTAAGAGACAATGGTAGAATGAACCCTATGTTACATCACAATCCCTTACACCAACATCCTACCTTATCATTAGCTTTTATGGTGTCCCTCGTTGGAATGAGGTGACCTGAATTTTTCAACTGATCAATCACCACCCATATATCATTCCGTCCATGGGGATTCATTGTCAATCAATCAAAAATTTCTATAGATACCTCACCTGATTTCGAAACTAGCACCAGAAGTGGATGCAGAAAACCAGAAGGCTTCGCATGCTCCTCCTATACATATATATAGGTGTAACAGTGGGACACATAATAAATTATTTCACTCTTCATACTCAGAAACCATAATCAAAATCTCATGTCATAAAACATCTTTATAGTTCCCAAATGAACAGTCCATGAAGAAAAATGAAAATAAAACAATATTGATCCCCTCCTAGATTTTGGGGAATACTGATCCCTAAAATGGATTATAAATAAGAATAGAGAGATCGATTAAAAATAGTCTCCCCGATGTAAAGGGTTTATCAAATTCCTGGAAACATATCATCGTTCAGCAAAATCTACCGAATAGAATAAATAAGACATGATGATAACTAAACACTATCCAGAACCATACCTGAAACATTCTCTTGATCATCCATTTTCAACATAAAAAATATACCCATAAGGTTCCTCTCCTCTTTTCATTTTAAAATATCCTGTGCTGGTTCTTTCCTACTGAGAGTATCTGTAATGTCATTCCCATTTCCTATGGTTTAGGTAGTGTCATAGTCATACATCTAATGGTTTTCCACCCATAATATATGACAAATATTCAAGTCTTTCTAAGAGAGTATATTTCTCAGAATCTTATGATTATAAAATAATGCGAACCACTCCCAAAAAAGGTTGTGTCGATAACACTTATGTTCATGCATAACTATGGAATTATCTAAATCATGATTGGGGTGATTTATCTCATGTTTTATAATACAAAGAGATCCATAATTCACCACATGATTATCCAGCATGATCCCACAACCCAATCTAGATCCAGAACCTTCTGAGAAAACCACATTCCCCCTACCGGGCTCAGGTATGACCAAAAAAGGAGCAGATGTTAGAAATCATTTCATCTCACTGAAATATGTCTAACACTTTTAATCCCATGTGAATTTCAAACATTTACTCACAAGGGTATTCAAAGGGGATACCAAATTTGATAAATCCATATAAAACCACCCATTATATCTATCATGACCATGGAAGCTCTGAATCACAAAGACATTCTTTGGTTATTCCCAAGACAAAATATCCTTCACGTTCTCAGCATCAACTTATAAGCCACGTTCAGAAATCATGTTCCCCAAGAATTTCACTTCTTGGATTAAGAAATATAATTTTGAAATATTTCTATATAAATACCGACTCTTTAGAAATACCATAACCAAAATCAAATGGTTCTTATGCTCTTCACCTGTTCTAAAATAAACCAAAATGCCACCCATGAAAACTACTCAAAATTCAGGCTATAGTCATGGTTTATAACTATAGATATGGGTCAAAAAATCATACCGATCGGTAAAAGCCATTGTTTGGTGGACCATGTTAATATTTGTATGGAAATATGGCCATAGAAATAGCCAAGGTTTAAACTGTGGCTATAGGTCTATAACTACGGTTTCTGATGTGGTGGTATACTTATATCCACGGTTTCTAACCACTGCTATATCTACAACCATGCCAACATATATCAATGGTTCAAACCCATGGATATTGGGATATATCCACAATTTCCACCATTGAAGAACACCTATATTCGTGGTTTGAATCCATGGATATAACTTCTTCCATGCTTAAATAAATCCATGGTTCAAAACCAAGGCTATAGGTATACTTCCACATTTTATAACCATTGATATATCCTATAGATTCCTTAAAAACTCTTTACATAGTTTCATCATGAATGTGAACTAATATAATTTCTAGTAAAATAATAGTATGATGGTAAATTCATCATTTAAATACAATTAAAATGAATAAATATTATCAATTCATGTAAAACAGAGTCTAGCAAGGATAAAGAATAGAAGGATAATAAATACATGAAAAAAAGAATCCAGATTTTCCAGAAAAGAATCAATATTAATCAATAAATACAAACAACATGGTTGAATATATATATATAATAAGAATTTTTTTAAATAAACGAAAAACATAATCTTTAAATGCAATATTTGTCATCCAGATATTCCATGGAGGATACTAAATTCAATAATTATAAACATATAGGTCTTAGTGACACCTTTTTCAAAGAAGACGATCATTGAAAAACTGATAAAATAATCTATGTCGAGTTCATCAGGTCCAATCCTCCATGATCAGCAATACTTCCTAAATTCAATTCCAATATCTAGGAATGGACATGAAAAATCATCTTCATCATGATTCTTATAGGATTTACCTCCAATGGGATAATAACCAAGCCACCAGATCTTATAGCCACTCATATCCTTTAGTAACTATGACTTTCAACAAAAAATGACACCTACAGAGTAGCTTAAGCAGAACTCATACCCAGCAAAAAAATAGAACACAAAATAGAATTAATAACTATAGTATGCTTTCGAATACATTGTGGAGACATAACCCCTCAAAAGATATTCTCTATACTATATAGAGACATGTAAATAATGACATTGAATAAGTTAACTGTCATTATCAAAGTTTAAATAAGCTTTGATCAAATAAGAGTATATCCCAAAGAAATCATCATCTGGATCCAACTGCAACCCATCATTTTTGAAACATCAGTACCTCTACAACTCATCAGAGTCTCACATATCTAATTTTTTATCTCCCAATCATTCAATATGTAAAATAAAATATCATGATAAATCACGATCATGTATAGAATATAAAAATTGAGTAATCAAAGTGGATACAACCACCAAAATATGAATTTCACCTTAATAAATATGTCAAATCATATAATCAAAGAGATGAAAAACATATAATAAATAGAAAATTTTCATACCATGAAAAAAACGAAATGGGAAGAGAAAGAGGGACTAATTATTTAAGAAAATAACAGGAGGTCACAAATCCCTCCCACATCATCCCCCCATATTTTATCACAACATCTCACCCACATGATTGTCCTAGAATCTATTAATCATATTACTTTGATGGAAGTAGGTGTAGTCCTAATCAATGGTATCCCATGAATTAACATTAATGTTTAAATTTGACATGACAATACATTGAAAAAAATCACAAATCCCATTAATCATTCAGTGAAATTAATATATAATTTTAGAATATATCAGAGAGCATGGAATTAAAACTATAGTGTAGATTAATTTTTGATGTTATTAGGTGTAAGTATATTAAAACTATATGGGAAGGGATTACATCAATCCCAAAGTGGGAGATTATTACCCAAAATATATATAGATAATTTTTTAGTCTATTTGTAGTGAAATGGATTTTTGAAGCCTTCTAAACAATCATATTAGGTCATGAGAAAAGCTAGAGAAGTGTTGGAATAACGAGAATGAAATTTGAGGAATGTATTCCCCTGACACAAGTACTATGTTGTACTGTGATTTTATTCACAATTATTAATGTTTTCTGTTACGTGAAAATAGAAATTTCATAAAATTTAATTGATTAGTAGATAATATTTGTTATTCTAAATATGTGTAAGTAATCATGGTGATTTTGTAGACCATTCCATGATATAGAGAACCATTCTATGGTAGATGATAAACATGGATTAATTTTTCATTGAAATAATACCTATGTATAACAAGGACTATATACATGTGAAATTTGGAATCCTTGGTTGAGGTCAATTGTATTGAATTAAATAATGGAATAGTAATTAATCTTCCTAGTATGCATAATATATTTTATGAAATTAAAATAATGATAACATCGTCAATGAAATTATTTTATTTTAGAATATTAGTTAAAAATTAAAAATTAATGGATAGTAAATAGTGGTGTATTTTATAATGAATTTTAATAATCCTTATTGGAAATTATATGGTACATAACTGGTGCTTATATTGTGGTGTATGAATCATAAATGATTAGATAAAGTTGGATTCTAGGGTTCCCTTATGCCATAGTTGTAGATATAAAGTGTATTGGGGATATAAAGATGATTTTGATATAAAATAGTGATATTGGTGTCGTTTATTAGGAAGGGAATTTTTTATGATGATTAATTACGCACTAATTATCCTTGTGCCATGTCATGGTATGTAGCTAAAAATATTATTATGAATTAATCTCCATGAAATGTTTTATGGGTTCATGTGAAATATATATGGTATACTCTATAATGGAAATGGTCGTGCCATGTCAATTAAGAAGACTTATAGGTTACATTTTTCAATCATTCATGTGGAATTTTCTAGATTCAAATGAATAATTTTGACTCCTAATAAAAGTGGGTATAAGAAAGAATTTTCTATATATTACAGATGTTGATTTATGATATATATTTATGGAATCATGGTTATTATCTAATGATTTGAGAGATATAATAAATTTAAATCGGAGGATAAGTTATTATTACATATATATAGAGATCAATACTTAATAAGGGATTTCTAGATGTTGCCTCAAAAGACAATAAAAGGAAATCCATGATGTATTTTCACTATTTGTTCATAATGTTCAGTATTGGATGAATGTTATGTTGAATTGATACACTCATATTAGTGTAAACACACTCTTAGTTCATAAATATGGAGACAATAACACTCATTGATGTAATGACCAATTCAAAGATTCAAAGTAGAGAGTACATTATTTATCTGGTGTTTGTAAACTAGGAGGGCCAATGGGGTCATTCTAGATTTTGTTGAAGAAATATTTTTTATAGTGTTTCTAGTTCTTAAAATGAGTTTTTAATGTCCTTTATATTACTATAATTACGGAGAACGAATACAATTTTTTTCCTCCTATTTAACTACATTAACACTATATATTAGTTTTATGAGATTTTATTTTTTTCTATTAATCATGGAATAAGATCGTTTGTGAATGATCATTTTAGAAAGATTTTAAAATCCAAATTGACACCCCCTATCATGATAATCAAATATAAACAATATGAAACGTCAATATCAATATCGTCTTAATAAAAACTATATGATAAAATTCAATGTATAAAACAAAAAAAATTAAATATGAAATGTATATAAATGTCAGTACCACCAGAACCATCCTGACTGTTGGAAATAGGTGTAGTACTTATCAATGTTATCCCATGAATTCACAGTGATATTTATAAATAACATGAAATTAATTTCAAAATAAATCACATATCTCATTAACTTTGTAGTGAAATTAAAAGAGAATATTATAAGATATTAGAGAAATTTCAAGACTATTCATCCTAGGAAAATTCTTTTTTCAGTGGAAGGAGAAGAAAATACTAATAAACTGAATAAATACAAATGATGGAATATTTAATTTAATTAAAACATACAAGTTATATACACATATTTTCTATAAAAAATTTTCATTTACATAAACTGTAATTAAAATCCATGTTTGAAACACATATCTGTGCATGAAATTCACACTCAACATGTATCTCTAGTTCATCATGAACCTAAGAAATTAAATTTTGTAAAAACAAAGTATTTAAATTAGTCAAACCTGAATTTAATGTTTATATAGAAATATTTTTCTACATATCCAAATAAATCCTATATGTGACAATGATCACATGTATATGTCAGTTAACCAATATCATATTTAGTTTGAAAAATTGGAAGATGGTTCACCTCCTGTTTTTTCAGTCTGTAAACTGACATAATAAATTTTTAATGATTATTGTTTTCAAACAACAAAAATATTAGTTTTGTTTCCTAGATGTATTGGAAGAATAAACATTTAAAATATTTCTATTCTGAAGAATATCATTGGCCAATGGTCATCAAAATGTAGATTCAATAATGGGATCTTCATTATAACTATTGATAATGTTAAATGGTTTTTATTAATGATGAACTGCTAAAGAATAGAGATATTTTAAAGCATTTGTTTTTCCATAATGAGAAGGATCCTATGAGTCAGTGATCTCAACGTTTGTCATGGCATCAAGAATTAAAGGCAGAATAGAGATTTTGTTTTATATTTAGTGGTTATATATTTGAGGACAGTTAGCCTACACTGTTAGCAACAAAAATACACAACCAGTAAACATAAAATCATGAAATGGTTCTCAAATATCTAAAAAAGGAAAATGAAAAAAATGTGCAGCATGAAAACCAAAAAATGAGAGTGAAATATATAATTCAAATGAATAATAATATACATGGTGACATATGGAGAATAAAAGGATATTAATTATCAAATTATCTTTAAATCGAGTTGTATGAAAGATATATATAATAAGACCATGGATCAGAATATCATTGAACATTTATATTTCAATAACCAAATTTGGGAAATAAAAAATCCAAAGATATAAAAAACTACTAACAAGTATTCCACCTAACACCAAAATAATAGAAAATGAAAAGTTAAAAGAATTTCACATACAAATCATAAATTTTTTTTACAAAATTAATTTTAAATTAACAAATATGTATATAAATGACAATTTTATCAATGAATTCAGAATTTGTAATTTACAAAGCATCCACATCCAAATTAAACAATTGAAAAACTGACAAATTTCATAATAATGTGTCTATCTTCACTAGGATAAATCTCAAAACAATAAGAATCTAGTTATAATAATATACCCTTTCATTAAAATCTCACAAGAAAAAATTGGAATGTGTCACAATGAATTTAATAGTGGTGATGATGATTTTTTATTAAAACCGCAATATTATGAAGTGTTTATATTCACCCTTTTTGTACAAGTTATCTTCCACAGCCACATATACAACTAATAATTGATAATAATGAAGTATATAATGGAAAATATTATTAAAAATAGTAAATTTGTTATGTTATATGGTAAACATCATGTTGAGAAGATATTTCACCCATAAAAATGGTTAAGTTAAATCTTATAATTTAAAATATGAAATAAAAAATGAGATTATATAGATGAAAATGATACTGAATAAAACTAAGTATATACTGGGAAACATGAACAATCCTTTTTTCATCACAAGGGTTTGAAAGACTCTTCTTGGTTGCTAAAAATCAAATGATGTTAATACCTACAGAAGAACACTCAATGCCCACCTAGATGACACATAGATTGCTAACTTATGAGAGAATTAATGGATAAATAGCTATATGGGGACTATCTAGGGATTCATGATTGATAATTCTATATAAAATAAAATATAATTTAGGGTCAATTTAGAATTAAATTCATGGACACTAAGAAACCATTAGTTTTTTATTAACACTAATGTTAATAATAGCTGGTACATGAACAAAACCTTTCCACCCTCCAACAAGATTGGATATGCCACTGTATCCCAAGATCAGCTAAGTGATGAGTTAAGAAAACACAATACCTTCCATAGGATCACCTCCACTAGAGTAGAGGGAGAAATTCGGATTCATTAGGGGGAGTTCACCAAAAGTAAAATGAGTGTTGTTGAAGCTACTGGCCAATATAGATGACAAAAAAACAAAAAAAATAAGTATAAAATATCAGCAGTGAAATCAAAACATTTAAAATATTAGTATGAATAAAATTATCATCAAGAAAAATAAAAAAATTTAATGAAGGATGAACTTAAAATGATTAATTAAATATCTCTCAATATAGGAGGAATAAAATGATACCAACTATTGAGTTCAATTAAAATCCATATTCATGTAGTATACATAATAATACCATGGATCATAATATCATTGAACCCTTAAATTTCAAGAAAAAACTATGATAATAAATAATCCAAATCATGAAAATAATTAGTATCCAGAATTAAACCAAAAATTAAAAATAAACAATGATATTTTCAAAGCATCAAATATCAAATTCATAAATATGATGTACTAATTGAATTTCAAATTCAAATATTTGATTATCAATGATAATTTTATCATTGAATTTAAACTCGATACTTGTCAAAGAAAAATCATTCTAATTAAATCACTGATAAAATAACAAATTTCATACAAATGTCAACATTTTTATTGAAATTAATGTCAAAACATTATGATTTTAGTTTTTTAAGTTACACCTATCAAAAAATGTGACATGATAATAATTGAAAGTCTTTGAAAAAATATAATTATGTTGGTGATGTTTTTATGACTGAACCCCCAATATCTAGAAGTGTATTCATTCACAATTTCATAACAATTTATATTACCCATATACTGATACTACCATTAGTTGATAATTATGAAGTATTTAATGGAAAATATGAATTAAAAAATAGTACAATAGTGATGTCATATGGTTCTCTTGAGAATATATTTTACAAATAATATTGGTTAAGTAGAATCATATAATTAAAATTAATAAATTAAAAAAATATGTCACTTAAATGAAAATAATATTAAGAAAAAAATTTACATATAGGGAAACATGTGGCATTGAATTAAATAAATAGATCTTAAACATTTTCAATTTATGTAATTTAAATAAAAAAATGTTAACATCCAAAAAAGATTGTTTTTTCTAAAAAAAAAAATTTAAACTCAAATGATTATATTTATCTGATGACATAATCGATATGAATAAAAAACAACAAATTATCTGATAATAAAAAATTATTAACTCTATAAAATTCCATGATAAAAAAAATATCCATATACACTCTAAACAAAACTAGGTATAGTATTAACAAATATTGATATAAAATATAAAATCATGTAAAATGTCATGCTAATTTATAACATTTTGAAAATTAACATCATATCATCTAATCACTAAAATTTTAGTAGGAATTTAAAAATACAGTTGTTAAGGGAAACTCCATTTTCATTACTAAAACAATTTAGAAGTTGTTTAATTTCATATGAATTCATTATGGCCCTAAAAAAATCCAACCATTCTGAACTATCTAAGAGTGAAATATTTAGCAGAGAAAAACTCATCAAAATATTAAACAAATATTAAAGGTATTGAGACTACTATATTACTGTGTTATTTCCATAGCATGTTCTCAATTCCTTCTAAATTGTCTAACAATTAATTTTTTTGAATCGAATGGGTATGTAAGAACAAGTAAAAATTTCAACATGAAAATTAATTCCCAAATCCAAAAGAACCTCTCATTATGGTTATATATAACCAAACTTCCCAATATAATTTTACTTCAGAAGAAGCGTACTATGTAATTCCCATTTTCCATACTTGATATTATAGAATAACAATTATATAAGTTAAAAATTGAAGATAAAAAGATTAAGACTAAAAAATATAATTAGAAATAAAATTGTTAATGGAATATCACTTTCCATACCTGAAACCAAATAGAAGTAGTTTCACTTATTTTGAATTCATAATGGACCATGAAATTGTCATGCTTTTTAATTTCATGATGGTGAAATGTTTAGTAGAGAAAAACTAATACAATAATTAAATAATATTAAAGGGAATTCCATGTAAGGACCCAAAATTTTATCATTGGTAATTTATATTCTATAATTATGTCATATAGTATAAATCACATATAACCCCATCGAGAAATCAATATAAAAATTATAAATTCAGAATTAATGAAATAAGTGGCATTTTCAAAAACTAATAAACCTATAGTAATGAAATAGTAAATTGATATATAGAATAGTAATGCAACAATTATGAATACTAGTTTGAACTATAGAATATTAATATCACCCATTAAGGTATAAATAATAATTTGGAAAATTATAAATGGTAATATGATAGAATTATATCATGTTATTAGTAAATAAATATTTTAGAAATTATTAATTAAGTGTTGATATTTTTGTAAAACATAGGTGTTTATTTTAAATTTTATAATTAATCTAATGATTTAAAAGAAAATTTATTTTAATAAAATGTATTCATAAATTAATATTTTGTTGTCTTATTATTATAATATAATTTTATGATATCTTAATTAATTTATCAAAATGTTATACAATCAGTTATAATTTTTAAATTTTAATTTTGTAAAAAATAATGAATTGGTTTAACAAATTAAGTTCTCTAATATAAAAAGTTTTTTTCATAAAATGGAGCACATTTTATAATTTTATTCATAAAAAATGGTTACGGTGTAATTTTTGGAATTTTTTAAAATACTTGAATTTTTGGTGAATATTAAAATATGATAATATACGATAAAATCTTAATACATTAATTATGGGGTAATATATAATATATGGATGATTTAATCCAAAAATATCAGAAAATACTTAATTATTTTTATATATTTGGTTAAAATTCTCAAAATAATCAAATTATTGAGTCAAAATAATAAACTAATGAATAATATAATGAGAAAATACCCCTCTCTTCTACTATAAATTCCTCACCTCCCAACCTCTACTTTTTAATCCTCTAAAAATATCATCCTCGAAAAAATTATTGCAAAATATCATTCCAATCAATTTTACTGCTTCTAAATACATTTTTTCTCAAAAAATGTCCAAAACCAATCGCCCTATGGAGGTTCTCAAGAATAAGGATTGAATAGTTAAAATCCTCATTCTTTTCTTTTAATTTCCTTTCAATTTCATTTGTTTTTTTATTATCTCCTCACATCCCCTCATCCAAATGGAATATTAACTACTATACCTTACATGTACATTAATATTATTATGAAAATATAATAACCGATCATTAATTCTTTTCCCTCACTTTTTTGTTCTATAAATGAAAACATTATCAATGATATGTTATTTTATCACATTTGAGGACGATGAGTTTTCAATATCCATTATTGACATAATTTATGTTAATAAAACCATTATTTTATGTTTGAAACATATTATAATATAGGTATTAAATCCTATTTTATGTGTTTTAACTTAAAAAATCACAATATTCAATTATAAAACAAAAGTCATTTGTGATGATCGAAAACCACCCAAATAATCCCAATGATTATCACTATAGTTTTATATAATGATTCTTAATCATAAAATTTAACAAAATGATATAAATAAACATTTTATATTATTAAATTTCATTAATAACATATAATTTCAATTTTGAACAACTTTTCTCATTTTACAGAACATTCCATACACGTATACAAGTGAACCGATCATGACAACCAAGGAAACGAATACCCTCAAACAATAAAATTGTATCATATAACTAATCAAAAAGGACATAAATGAACATAAAAAAATTATAAAAAATAAAAAAATGTATAAAATGTTTTTAATTAATTTATTAATGGATTTAATTTGATAATCCTTGACTATCACGACCCGTCCTCGGGGCTCGTGTCGTGACTACCCCAATCCCACCTTCCATAGGCCAAGGGCTAGAGACTATCACCAAGGCGTAATTCCCGATAAAAAGGGAAGGCATTGCCTTTGTAAAGTAAACAAACACCTCAGAGTAAGCAAGAAGAAGTAAACAATAAGTAAAACTGGATATAATAGTAAGCGAGGAAAAGTTAGTGGGCCAGAATACAAATCCAAACTGAAAATAAGTACAACTGAAATAGGGAGTACATCAACTGAAAAGTAAATCCGCAACGTTGAGCCTTCCACTAGAATTCCCACCTGAAGGGTGGGTACAGATAGCCTCCTCATCTCCTCGGGTCCATCCGTCCGCTCCGAGTACGTCACACCCAGTGGTCCACCTCCAGGTACCGACCTGCTCCGCAAGCCTCAACCACGATCAGCGATGTCCGTCGTCTACAACCAACACAACGTAGTGCAGGCATAGCCTGTGTAGGGGTGAGTATAAGCTACTCAGTAGGGACCCCGAGACCCCCGAAGGTCTCCCAGAATCCAAAAAGGATAATCCACAAAATAAAGATATAATCACGAAGTAACAACCAACACTACTTAGGTATTTTCCCATTCATACACCTAAGTCATCAATTTCAGTTTGGCTCCAGCATCCGAGCCCATGTTCGAACACGTTCACACAGGATAGCACAACACAATCCACATAGAAAAGCAAGTCAATCATATCGAAGATAATGATTGAAAGTCAAGACTCAGCTCACATAGGTATACTTCTTCGTGAGATGATAGAGTTGATCAGATGTAGCCACTGATTAATCTAAGCCATCAGACCCACCCAGGATCGATAGGTACTATCCCCCGAAATGACCCACAAAGGATCGATAGGTACTAACCCCTGCAATGACCCACACAGGATCTGACCCACAGAGGATCAGTATGCGCTGGCCCACACAGGACCACTGAGCGTTGGCCCACACAGGATCTGGCCCACACAGGATCAGTAGCACTGATCCACTGAGGATCTCTGAGTGTTGTAGTCGTCGCTGTCGAACCCATGGTGGATTTCTGTATAGTCTTCATCATTGTCGAAGTCGCAGACAGCTCTAGGGTTTCCGCACACAGAAAGCTCGTTTCGGGAGGGCCCGCTCCCCGAGATGATGGGCTTATACATCAAATGACACAAAGGCCAAATTTGATGTATCCCAATGTTTCGTATCATCAAAAGGAACTCAACGTGATAGATGGCGCGTCAATCGGACTCCTGGTCTGAGAGTTATTGACTTTTTCATTCCAGCGGCTCGGTTGGTTTTTAAGTCAAAACCTACCCGTCCGTACTCCATCTGCATCCAAACCTCGAGCGGAGTAAGCCAAAAGGTCCGTCTCACTAAGAGGAATCTAACAAAGTCGACGGAACACCAGTCGGATGTCCGGAGTTCAAGTTATAAGCATTTCCGCCCCGAGGGCCCGGTTGGTTTCGTGTCGGAACCAACTCGGCTGAACCCAAAATTCTCCGAAACCTTGAAAGTAATAAACCGAAACGACCGTCTCGATCCAAGGATCGCATCGCAGCTGACAGTACGTCGATTGGAGGTCCGTAGCCCATGTTATGGTCAAGATACCAAAAGTGGTTTGAAAATGGGGCTTTCGGGCCCGGACCGACCTAGCCCGAGACCCCCTGGGTCGGCCCGAAGCTGGTCGACCCACCCTGGTTCTAGGTCAGGCCCATTCGGGCGCGGCCCGGCCTGGCCCGTCCTGGGCGGCCCGTCCTGGCGCGCTTGCATGGCCCGCGTGCCCAGGCGGCTCGGCTGAAATGGTCGAGCGGAACGGGGGGGGGGGCACTGACCCCCTGTTTGACTACCCGCGGACCCCACATGGGCGGTGGGGGCGCTCCTTCGGTCGGTCGGGGGTTATGACCCTCGGGTTCCTTGATCGTCCGGCCCGGTTGGCCGGCCATGCTATCGTCGTGGGACCACCACGGTCCCACCCTCCTGCTCCAGCGGCTGGCAGTTCTGGCCGCCGCTCCTCGCACCTCTGCGGCCATAGGCCGCGACCTTGTCTGTTCGGCGCGGCGCAACGGTGCCGCGCCCCTCCGGTGCGGTCCCGCTCCGGCCACGGCCTCTTTGATGTTCTCTGGAGCGGCGTGACGGCGCCGCGGCTTCGTTCGACTTCAACGGCGCGGCGCGACTGCACCGCGCTTCTTCGCCCATTCTTCATTGTCTCCGCGTTGTGCAACGGCACCGCGCTGCCATTGCTCGTGCTGCAACCAGTTCAAACAATCAAGGTGGGGAGGAGTGTCGGCTGTGTTCTTGCGGTCCGACCTCCTCTCGTTATTGAGATAACAGGCGGCCCATTTGGAGAACAAAGAACAACGACAGAAGCATTCACGTATAAAAATATTTAATCCCCTACCTCAAGCGTTGTTGATTCGTCGTGGGGAAGGGACGTTGCGGAAGATGACGTCACAGATGAAGGATCGTCTGCGTTGTGGTACACAGCGTCCCATCGTCAATCTCCAAGGATTCGACATTCTTCGTCGTCCTTCGTCGGAGGTCGGTGTTCTTCGTCGGCGACGGTGTGTTCTTCAAGGAGGAAGAACGTTCTTTGGATCTTACCGCTTTACTCTCCAAATCCTCTCGCACAACAAACTAACCTCTCCCGAAATAATAACTTGTCCTATTTAATTAACACACAAGCCAACAAATCATTTCAAATTTCAAAATGAATCCAAGAATTAATTATAAAGACTTACCTACTCAATTAATTAATTAAGAGTTGACATTCATTTAATTGGGGGGTTCGGGAGAGTTACGTAATTAATAGGGGTTGAGGAAGTTGAAAGGGTGGTGCTCGTGTGGGCCCCACCCAACAAATATCCTACCTAGTGTAGTAGTTTAGATGTGGGTCCCACTCCAACCACATAGCTTAGGTTTACAATACTAGAATAAAAATAAAAATGGTTGCACCCTTTTTATATTTTTATTCTTTACATAACACAAATTTTAATAACCCCACCTGAGAAAACACAACTCCGGAAAAAGTGTTTCTAAGCAATTACCAGCGCTGCGGTTTCATCGGTGCCCTCAGATTTCAATTTCGAGTACCAGATCAAAATTTTGAAAAACCCACTGGTTCGTTCACTAAACGTACCCGAGCTAAACTTCGGAAAATTATTCCGGCACACCGGGCCTCAGAATCAGGTGCCGTCAGAAACCGCATTCTTTTAAAATCTGAATGAAAAGTAAGAAAAAAATTTCCCTTGAATATTACGTGTCTTTAAATTACTCCCACCTCAGGGCTTTACATCCCCGTAAAGATACATCATAACTATGGGAACAAGTGTGGGTATTGTGCACGCATCTGATCCTCCCGCTCCCAAGTGCTCTCCTGGAGGTTCGCGTGATGCCACCTAATGCGCACTAGAGGAATCGACCGTCCACGTAGAACCCACTCCTATCGATCCTCGATCTGCACCGGGACCTATGAAAAAGTCACCCTATCATCAATGTCCAGCTCCCCATCGTCGATGATATGTGTCGGGTCATGCACTTATCTCCTCAGCTGAGATACGTGAAAGTCGTTATGCACCCGATGCAACTGAGGTGGTAGAACCAGGCGATAAGCCACCTCGCCAATCCTGCTGAGGACCTTGAATGGTCTGATGAAGCATGGAGACAACATTCCGCCTCTGCCAAATCTCTGTAATCCACGTCGAGGTGATACCCCCCAAGAAGACGTGGTCGCCATCCTCGAACACTAGTGGCCTCCGCCTCCCATCAGCATAAGACATCTGCCGGCTCTGAGCTATCCTCATCCGCTCCTGGTTGACCTGGACCTTCTCTGTCATGGTTTAGAAAATCTCAGGTCCCACAAGTGCTTACTCCCCAGGGTCTGTCCAGCATAGCGGTGATCTGTAAGGTCGGTCGTACAATGCCTCGTGTGGTGCCATCCCGATGGTGGAGTGGTAGCTATTGTTGTACGCGAACTCTACCAAGGGTTGGTAATCCTCTCAGCTGCGACCAAAGTCGAGAACACATGCACGGAGCATGTCCTCGAGAGTCTAAATGGTCCTCTCCGTCTAACCATCATTTTGAGGGTGAAAGGCGGTGCTCAGACGTAGATGCGTCCCGAAAGACTCCTACAACCCCTTAAAAATATGGGAAGTAAAGCGAGCATCTCGATCGGAGACGATAGATGATGGCACACCATGAAGTCGTACGATCTGCGGAATATAGAGGCATCCCATGCACTCTTTTGAGACCTTCTCTCTGATGGGTAATAAGTGGGCCGACTTGGTGAGTCGGTCGACAATCACCCAAATGGAGTCTTGACCTCTGGAAGTGTGTGGAAGTCCAGTCACGAAATCCATAGATATCCCGTCCCACTTCAACTCCGGGACCTCCAAGGGTTGTACCAAGCCTGGTGGTACTTGGTGCTCTGCCTTCATCTGTTGGAAGGTGAGGCATCGAGAAACGAACTCTGCCACAACCTTCTTCATACCCAGCCACCAGTGTTGTCGTCTGAGTTCCTGGTACATCTTTGCCACTCCTGTATATACCGCTGAAGGGGATGTTTTGGACTCCCTCAGTACCTCATCCTGCAATGAAGTTGGTACCATGGTACGTCCTTTAAAAAGGATGACGTGCTCTCCTCCCATAGTGAATCCATCAGTTGCCAGTCCTGAGGATATCTATGCATGTCATGTCTCAAAGACATCATCCCCACGATGTGCCCCTCTATCCCGCTAAATAAGTGGAGGAGTGACTGTGAGTGACTATAGAAAGGCTGATCCATCATTAACCACAGAGGATATCTGCAAAGAAGCTAGCTGCTCTGTCGCCTCCCTGAGTAGCTGGATTCTAGTCCTCCTACTGAGAGCATCGGCTACTACGTTCCCCTTACCAGGAGTATAGACTATATCAAATTCATAGTCCTAGAGGAACTCAATCCATCTCTGTTGTCTCAGATTTAGGTCCTTATACAAGAAGATTTACCTGAGACTCTAGTGGTCAGAGTAGAATGTAAAGTGCTTGCCCATCAGATAGTGTCGCCACATCTTTCGAGCGAAGACCACTGCTGCTAACTCCAGGTCATGGGTAGCATAGTTCTGCTTATGCTGCCTCAGCCGATGTGATACATAGGAGATCACGGCCCACTCCTACATCAGGGCACATCCAAGGCCGATCCCTGATTCATCGCGGTAGACTACGTACCCTACTCCCTCCTCTGGTAGCCTCAAGATAGGCGAGCTGGTCAATCTTTGTCTCATCTCCTGGAAGCTCTATTGACATCTTTCTGACCACACGAAGGGTTTCCCCTTCTTCTTCAATGTTGATAGTAGTGATGCAACTCTGGAAATGTCTGGAACAAATCTTCGGTAGTACCCAGCTATCCCCAAGAAACATTGTACCTTCGTCATGCTCCTGGGTGGCTCCTAAGCTAGCACTGCCTCGATCTTCATAGGATCCACCGCAAATCCTGCCTCAGAGATGAAGTGTATTAATAAGTGGACCTCACATATCCAGAAATGACACTTCGAGAGCTTACCATAAATCTGGTGCTCTCAGAGTTTGTCCAGTACAACCCGCAAGTGGTAGGCCTGCTCCTCCTCAGTCGTCAAGTATATCAAAATGTCGTCGATGAAGACTACGACAAATGAATCGAGGTAAGTCTGAAAGATCATGTTCATGAGGCCCATGAACATTGCTGGAGAATTAGTTATGCCGAATGGCATAACCAAGAACTCATAATGGCCATACTGACATCTGAAGGCCGTCTTCTGCACGTCCTCGCCCAGAACTCTCAGCTGATGATAACCTAATTTAAGGTCTATCATTGAGAAGCACCGTGCTCCCTTGAGCAGATCGAAGAGTTCGTCAATACATGGTAGTGGATACTTGTTTCTCACGGTCACATGGTTCAGGAAACTGTAATCAACACATAGTCCCAAGCTCCCATCCGCCTTCTGGGCGAACAAAATAGAGGAAGCTCAGGGTGAAACACTAGGTCGGATGAATCCCTTTCCCTGCAAGTCCTGTAGCTGTACCTGTATCTCTCGAAGCTCGGCGAGAGCCATCCGATATGCTGGGGTGGATATCTGCGTTGTCCCGGGGTACAGTTCAATATAGAAGTCTACCTCTCTATGAGGAGGTAGTCTTGGAACGTCATCGGAAAAAATGTCCACATACTGATCCACCACTACAGGTAAGCTCGGACTCCACATGTAAACTACTCCTAGGATGATGCTAGCCAACTGATGACTGATGGGATGTCCTATCCTCTACGTGTGTCCATCCTATTCTTCAAAGGGCCCTTCTTGCCGGTGAAGGTGAACCTGCTCATGTCGGTGCGAACACAATGCACCTTGCGCCTAATGCAGTCGAAATGAGTATGGAGTGTAGATAACCAATCCATGCCCAAGATGACATCTTAAGGCCTTGACGCCGCTACAAGAAGCTCCTAGCCAAAGATCTCACCTCCTAGAGTAAGCTCACACTGCCGGCACTAGTGTATAATCGTCGAGTCTACTCTCGTAAGAGTCTCTAGCCGTAAGGATCGAGCCAATGGCTCTGTCAGAATCTACATGCTCTGAACAAGGGTAGTGGCAATGAAAGAATGACTATCTCATATGTCTATATAAACTGCAGCAAGGGTAGAAAAGACACAGATAGTACCTCGAATCTTCTCGAGCGCGTCGTGGACGTAGGCATCCACTGCCTGAAGCTAGGCCTGTCGCTACCCACGATCTCTCTATGGTTGGGGTGGACCTCCTGGTGGTGGTGGTGGTGGTGGTAGAGCCTCAAAGCGTCGCCCACCACATGATGCTCAGCCAGATCCTCTACCTTGTCAACCTGCTTCCTGCGGACTGCCATGGTCGACCCTCTACCTCTTCCCGGGTTGTCCCTCAACCATCAGCTGCTCCTCGGCACGGCGGGTCGGGCAGTCACAAGCCATGTGGCCCTGCCCGCCGCATGTGTAGTACTGTCTGCCTCTCGAAATACTGGATCTGCGTTTTGTTCCCCGCACGTCTGAGCAAGTGTCCTGTGGTCATCTACCTGAGGGTCTGGTCCACCTGGACCCATGTTTCATATGTCGACTGCTTGCTGCAGAAGACTCTGCTACATGCCGCACTGCGGCTCACTGCTGATGTAGGCTCAGCAAGATAGCTCTCAATGAGAAGGGCTCGTTCCAATACCCCCACCTAAGTCGAAATGCTGAGGGAGATTAGTGATTCCCTGATCTCATGCCTCAATCCCTGCTCGAAGTTCTGGTCCCGGAATAATGTGTCATGTACCATGTCTGTCGAATAGCATGAGAGATCGGTAAATCTCTCCGAGTACTGGGCGACTGTCAAGCTGCCCTGCCGCAGCTATAGAAGCTCCTTGATGCGCAGTGCACGGAGGGTGGCTAGGATGAAATCCGAGCGGAAGACGCTCTCAAAGTTCGTCTAGATGAGTGATGTCTCGTCGTGCATCTAGATCATCAAGCCCCACCATCTGCATGTTGTCGCGTGTAGGAGGCTCGTTGCGAGGATCACCATGAGGTCAGCTGGTGTCCCCACTAACCTGAAAAGTTGCACAACTGCCTCCAGCCAATCCTCGGCTGCCTGAGGGTCCGTCTCCCTGAGAAACCTGGGCAGTCTCTAACGCTGAAACTTGTGCAGTGCCCCATATAGACGTGCACTCTTAGTGGATGGGGCTGGTAGCATCAGTGGCTCGGTAGGTAGTGGTACTGCCGGTGCCTCCACAGTAATAGGGCCCTGCACTGAGGCCTCATCGCTCAGTGGGCTATCGTCATGTAAAAAACTCGGAACCCTAGATAGATACCATCGTCGGGCCATCTTGAAAGGAAACAGGTGTGCCATGGTTAATAAATTATACCTGGTGAGCTGATACAAAGTAATCACAAAGAAAACATGAAACACACATGCAATCAATGTTTCCGTGCACTAAGTCGGAAATTAGATGTCAGGGCCCTGGTGTACAGATACTTCAGCCGCTGCCCTAACACTGGACTCCCTGGACTAATAACCACACTCAATACACTTAACACTATTGCTTCACATAGGAAAAGATCAGAGACCCGAGTTTTGCGGTAGAACCGAACTCCTCTGATGCCAATTTGTCATGACCTGTCCTCGTGGCCCGTGTCGTGACTACCCCATGCATGCCTTCCATAGACCAGGGGCTAGTGACTAGCACCAAGGCATAATTCTCAATAAAATGGGAAGGTATTGACTTTGTAATGTAAACAAACACCTCAGAGTAAGAAAGCATAAGAAAACACTAAGTAAAACTGGATACAATAGTAGGTGAGGAAAATTATGTGGGCCAGAATACAAATCCAAACTGAAAGTAAAGTACAACTGAAAAAGGGAGTACAACAACTGAAAAGTAAAGCCTCAACATTGAGCCTTCCACTGGAAGTCCCACCTGAAGGGTGGGTACAGATAGACTCCTCAGCTCCTCGGGTCCAGCCGTCCGCTCCGAGTACGTCCCACCCAGTGGTCCACCTCTAGGTACCGACCTGCTCCTCAAGCCTCAACCACGATCAGCGCTGTCTCTCGTGTGCAACCAACACAACGTAGTGCGGGCATAGCCCATGCAGGGGTGAGTATAAGGTACTCAGTAGGGACCCTGAGACCCCCGATGGTCTCCCAGAATCCACAAAGGATAATACACAAAATAAAGATACAATCACGAAGTAACAAGCAACACTACATAGGTATGTTCCCATACATATACCTAAGTCATCAATTTCATTTTGGCTCCAGCATCCGAGCCCAAGTTCGATCACGTCCACATAGGATAGCACAACACAATCCATATAGGAAAGCAAGTCAATCATATCAAAGATAATGATTGAAATTCATGACTCAGCTCACACAGGTGTACTTCTTCGTAAGACGATAGAGATGGTCAGATATATCCACTGATTTAACTAAGCTGTTGGACCCACACATGATCGATATTTACTAACCCCCGCAACGACCCACACAAGATCGATAGGTACTAACCACCACAATGACCCACACAGGATCTGACCCACACATGATCGGTATGCGCTGGCCCACACAGGACCGTTGAGCGCTGACCCACACAGGATCGGTAGCACGGATCCACTGAGGATCGCTGAGTGATGTAGTCATCACTGCTGAACCCACGGAAGATTTTTGTATTTTCGTCATCGTCGTCACAGTCGCAGCCAGCTCTAGGTTTTCTGCACACAGCAAGCTCGTTTTGGGAGGGTCCGCTCCACGAGCCGAGGGGATGATACCTCAACAGACACGAAGTCCTGAGTTGATGTATCCCAAAGTTCAGTATCGTCAAAAGGAACTCAACATGGAAGACGGTGCGTCAATCGGACGTCCGGTCTAAGAATTATTTGATTTTTCATTCTAGGTGCCCGGTTGGTTTCTAAGTCAAAACCAACCCGGCCATACTCCAACTGCATCCAAACCTCGAGCGGGGTAAGACAAAAGGTCTGTATCATTAAGAGGAATCCAAAAAAGTTGACGTCACATCAATCGAACATCCAGAGATAATTTTATAATCATTTCCGCTTCAAGGGACCGGTTGGTTTCGTGTCCGAACCAACCCGGCTGAACCCAAAGTTCTCCGAAACTGTGAGTGTAATAATCCAAAACGAACTTCTTGATCCAAGTATCGCATCGCAGCTGATGGCGCGTCGATCGGAGGTCTGTAGCCCATTTTATGGGAAGATGACTGAAAGATGTCTGAAAATGGGGGTTTTAGGCTCGGACCGACCCGGCCCGAGACCCCCTGGGTCGGCCCGAATTGGTTTGACCCGACCCGGGTCCAGGTCCGTCCCATTAGGGAATGGCCCGGCCAGGGCGCGGCCCGGCCCGGCCTGGGGCCCTCGCGTGGCCCGCGTGGCAAGGCGGCTCGACCGAAACTGCTGAGCGGAAGGGGGGGTATTGCCACCCTGTTTGACAACCCACGGACCCCACATGGGGGGGTTCTCTTTTGGCGGTTCGGGGGTTACGAACCCTGGTTTCCATGATTGGCCGGCCCAGTTGTCCGGCCATGCTGCTGCCGCAGGACCGCCGCGGTCCCACCCTCCTACTCCGGCGGCCGGCGGTTCTGGCCGCCGCTCCTCGCACCACAACGGCCATAGGCCACGGTATTGTCCATTCGGCGTGGCGCGACGGTGCCTCGCCCCTCCACCGTGGTCCCACTCCGGTCGTGGCCTCTTCGAGGTTCTCTGGCGTGGCGCGACAGCGACGCAGCTTTGTTCGACTTCAACGGCGCAGCGCGACGGCCCCACGCTTCTTCGCCCATTCTTCATTGTCTCTGCGCGGTGCAACGGCACCGTGCTGCCTTTGCTTGTGCCGCAACAAGTTCAAACAATCAAAGTGGGGAGGAGTTTCATCCATGTTCATGCGGTCCGACCTCCTCGTGTTATTGCAATAACAGGCGGCCCAATTGGAGAACGAAGAACGACTATGGAAGCATTCATGAATAAAAACATTTAATCCCCTACCTCAAGGGTTGTGGATTTGTCGTGGGGAAGGGACATTGCAGAAGACGATTTCATGGATGGAGGATCATCGGCATTGCAGTACACTGTGTCGCATCGTCGATCTCTAAGGTTCAGCGTTCTTCTTCGTCCTTCTTCAGAGGTCAACATTCATCATCATTGATGGTGCGTTCTTCACTTTCTTCAAGGAGGAAGAAATTTCTTCAGAACATATAGCTTTCCTCTCCAAATCATCTCGCACAACAAACTAACCTCTCACGAAATAAGACCTTGTCTTATTTAACTAACACAAAAGCCAAAAATTCATTTCAAATTATAAAATGAATCCAAGAATTATTTATAAAGAATAACCTACTCAATTAATTTATTAAGAGTTGACTTTCATTTAATTGGGGGGGGGGGTGAGTTACATAATTAATAGGGGTTGAAGAAGTTGAAAGGGTGGGGCTCGTGTGGGCTCCACCCCTTAAATATCCTACCTAGTGGAGTAGTTAGGATGTGGGTCCCACTCCAACCACTTACCTTAGGTTAAAACTGCTAGAATAAAAATAAAAATGGTTTCACCCTTTTTATTTTTTTATTCTTTACTTAACCCAAATTTTAATAACACCACCCAAGAAAACGCAACTCCGGAAAAAGTGTTCCTAAGGAATTACCTGGACTGTGGTTTCATCGGTGCCCTCAAATTGAAATTCCAATCACCAGATCAAATGTTAGAAAAAACCCGCTCTTTCGTTCACTGAACATACACGAGCTAATCTTTGTAAAATTATTCCAGGCACACCGGGCCTCGGAATCAGGTGCCGTCAAAAACAGCGTTCTTGTAATTTCCCAATGAAAATTAAGAAAAACAATTTCCATGAATTTTATGGGTCTTTACATTGACATTATGTACAAGTGCAGAACACATTCAGATATAAGATAAGGGATTCTACATAAACCTCCATTTTCCATCAGGTTACTCTTTATATCTCTTTACCCCAATGTAATTCTTTTTTATTTTTATGAAATAGTTCTAAATGATGTTTATATGTTCCAAAATCATGTATTTGGATCATATTATCATTCATTGATAGGGAAATACATGTTTTTAAAAGGATTTATTCTCAATTCTTCTTGAGAATCAAGCCATATTAAAGGGAACTTCTCAACTTCTTACCCATTTGCGAGCACCATCCATAATCATTCTTAAGAAATAATTATTTTTATAAAATTACTCATTTTATCCTGAAAATATATATTCATTCATTTCTAGTTTAATGCAAACAATTTATCCTTTTCCATTTTAAATAATATTTAATTTTTTTTGTCAAGCGCACTAAATTTTTTATTTCTAAAGTTTCTTAGACACTATTTTTATATGTTATCACATTAGAATAACCTATGTTATCATTATATATGAAAAATTACCTTATTAAATTCCTTGTATAACTTAAATCCATTCTTTCATAGAAAACATTATGATATATTCTTTTGTTTGTTCTTTTGACATGATTATGATACACAATTCTTTCCATCAGAAATTCTTATGTTTATGTTTGATGTCTTATGTATGATTATTTATATGGAATACATATTAGTAAACATGTTATGATGATTATTCTACGATAGATCAAAAATTAATTGAGTAATATTTAGTCTCATGAGACGTCATGTGCGATGGTTTTGTTGGTTAACCTTTACTAATTCTCCATGTATAATGGTCTTTGTGGTTAACCTTAACTCGTCCTCAATGTGAAATGGTCTTGGTGGTTACTATTGGCTCATGATCCTCTATGTATAATTATTCTTAATTCATGATTACATCATTTTATATATTGTTTCCACATCTCCTATGATACCATGATTACATAAGTTATGATTCTTTATGTTTATTAATGCCTTTTTATGACATCATGTAATGTCATCTAACCCATGTGTTATGATTTATTCATATGTTTTTTCGACCACAAAGATTTTTATCTCATAACTTTGTTCATTTATTCCCAAGGAAGTCCTGTGATGATATATAGTCTCAAAGAAAGTTAGGAGATCATTATGGAGTTTAAATAAAATATTCCCCCCAAAGTTTTCATTTCTATCTACATAGTATTTCAAAGACACTAGACATTATGATCCTTTGTTTTATTTTATGGTTAAAATCATGTAATAATGTGTGTAATAGTCTAGGTCCATTATATTCCATCTCATAGAGAATTCTGAATGATGCTTTACAGGTAAGGCAATGTCAAATTCAATAACCATCAATCAGCTCATCTATAAATTAAAAAACATAAAATACTTGTTCTTCTCTGATAGTTACTATGAAGCATATATCCATAGTTTCCATGATTTTATATTTTTTTATATTGATAGTAGGGCCCTCAGATTATAGATGGCATGAAAATAGTCACAATTAGAAGATTATGTTGAAAATAATAACAAATATATCTATATTTATGATATATATTTGGTTCATGCATAATGGAATTATAATAAAAATCCATTTCTCTAATCCATTAATTTTATCAAAATGTAATAATTATATTTAAAAATAAATTTTTATAAGATTTAAAATAATCACTTACTCTCAAACTCCAATCATCTCATAGAATTCTATAGAAATTTGTGTTTAACTAATATGGAATCAATACTAACATGAACTTAAAAACATTCGGTTCCCAGAAAGAAATTGAGAGAAAGTGGAAAAGTTAGTTATGTATTTTTTAACAAAAAAATTGAATTCATATTTCTATACTGAAACATCATAAATGTGTTAAATGATGAAAATTTCAAATTTCAAATGAACAAAAGGTAATAAAAAACTATTTATATATATGAAAAAATGAAAAAAAAATTATTCGTTCGACTAATAAAAAATATAGTGTTGGGAAAATTTATTTTTTTCATTGAAAATTCTATTTTTTATAGCATACCATTGTGAATGAAAATACATAAGATTCATTTCATAATGTAATTTATTATGTTTAAATTTGATCAATGAATGAATTCAGTCATAAAAAATAAAATGTTATGTGAAATTTAATTTTTTATTCACTACTTTATACTCTTAAAAACTATTACTAGATTTTTATAATACATCTATTATTGCATAATAATGCCTACAAATATTTAGATGTTGAGGTTTATTCCCAAAAGTAGGATTGACAAAATGAAATCTTTTAAACAATAATTTCCGTAAGCATAATTGACCATTTTAGTAGCAATTGTAACCTTTAAACCCACTAAGTTATGTTTTATTTATCACATTGAGATAAAGGAAATTATAATTCCACCATATGAAATTAAAAATACCCAACTCTATACCCAATATACAAATAGTTACATTCTTAATTAGTTTTATAGCCTTATTTACCTATTTAAAAGCATAACATTATTGTCCATTTTTCTTTTGAATTTGACATTCTACAATTCCTGAACATTTCATCAATTTGAACATGTAAAAAGTTCATTATAACCCTATATCACCATTTTAGGGGCATTATTAGCTTTCTAAAAATAAAAAAAGTATTTCCAATTAGAATAATTACCAATGAAATAAAAAAATTGATGCAATTTAAATTAACAAGCAGTTTATAATTCACATATGAACAAATATCAAGACCATGAAGTAGTGATATAGAATTTATATCAAAGAAGGAATGTTATCCCCTTATGTTATAGTCCCACATCTTTTAAAATATCATAAGAATGAAATAATATAATGAAAGTTAATGATAAATATAAATATATATTGTTCAAGGCCACCAAAATTTAAAAAAATGTTGGAACAAACGAGTTATAAAAAAATAACTCATGTGATAATTGTGAAATTTGTGATAGATAGTGATCATTGCTTGAATTGTGTTTCCTAAAAAATGTCGTGAAACCTAATTACTCATCTAATTATTTTTTAACATGTTCGAACAACATAATAAAAATCAATTCATTTAGGAATTATATGAAAAAGAAAATTTCATGTAACCTAACTTCTTATCGATTAATCTGTTGATTTAAGGAAGCAAGTTTTCCATTATGAACACATAAATTTAAAGGGTGTTGATATCCATGAAAATTTCAATTAATTATTTTGGGATGATTCCAATTATAAAATAGAATATTAGAATCTCTAAACAAGATTAATATATATTAGAAGAATGTATATTTAAATTAGAACCACAATTGAAGGATGTAAGAAACATACAATTGAAAAATGTTGTGGGGGTTTGAGAGTATTCATTTGTTTGGGTTGTCTGTGCATGGGTGGTGGGATGGTTGGTCGGTAGGGGAACCACCAGAAAATGGATGTCGTGGTCCAGGAGAAGCTAGTTGAGAAGGAGGGTATTATCATCAAGTTGATAAGTAGGATGATGGGTCGGGGTCACAAAGGGTCTTGGGAATCGAGGGTGGTGTCGGGGAGGGTGGCAGTGCATAGTGAATCATCGACATCATTGGGGTTGTTTACAGTGGTGGATGGAGAATCATTTGGGGTGGCATTGGGGAGAAGCATCAGGGAGGTCCTCAGGGCGTACTGTCGAGGGGAGGGGAGATTCTTGCATTGGTGGAGGACGATTATGGAGTGGATAGATGGTAGTGTTAGTGGAGGAGGGTCTCATCAGGGTAATGTTAGGAGGGACACAGGGAAGAGGAGAGTTGTGCTAGGGTATCATGTAGAAAAGAAACTGAATTTCCATGGTTTTTGTAAAATTATGGCTTTAAGAATGATTATTTCCACAATTATAATGAAAATGTGGCTATTAATAAACATATATCCATGGACTAATGAATATTTGGCTATAGTTTTGTGGCTATATATCATTTTTCTTGTAGTGAACCATGTGATGATGATAACCTAGTTGAAGATATATCCTCTAAAACCACTTTAACCCATTTAACTAATCATGAAAATCATCCACATGAGGAAATGGATACTTATTATAAACTATTAGTTGGTTGATATTATTATAGTTTTACAAAATCAGAGTGAAATATATACCTTCACAGAAAAGAGAATAGGGGCTTCCTAGGAAAAAACACAAAGCTTAACAAACCCCTTTTCCAATAGGTCATCCAATTGAATCTTGAGATCTTTGAGTTCCAATTTTGTCATATGATAAAAGGGTATCAAAATTGGCTTTTTCTTGATACTAGGAAAATAATGAATTCTACCTCCCTACCTAGAGTAATCCTAGAGAAATTATCTAGTAAATCATTAAGAAATTCTTGAACAACAATGGGAAGATAAACTATATAAAAAGAATCTTAAGAATCAACTAATATAGTAGATAAAAAACTCCTGATCTATGGACGGGAAGGTCCTTCACATCCAGACCTCAGATCTCACTCCCACTAAATCACCTGAGTGCTCCCATAAATTAAATCAAATGAAACATGATGATGATAAAAATAAATATCATCTTGATTAGAAATAAGATGGTCTATATCCAAGATGATGTCAAATAGATACAGTTCAAGAACAATAAAATCTGCAGTGAAATCTTTATTAGTTATCGATAGTGACCAAGAAGAACACAAAAACCCTTCCTCATTATTCTTCCTAAGAGGTTTCTCTAACTGCATAAAAATGAACATGATAAATATTGGATATTTAAGTATATCAAAATATAGGTACATAAAAATGTGTGGGAAGAAAATATTTCAAATAACGGAATTGCTAATAATGATGCAGTAAATATGGAACCTCTCACTATCACTGTACCTGCATCCACATCTACTGAAAATTCATCTACTATGTTAAGGTTATTCACTCCTAAGTCCTCTGGAAGGAGCCCTATAGTCTTTTATGAATATGACTACCCTCCACTATCGTTTGGAGATGATTATCCCTATCCATATCGATGTGTAGACATATATTCATAAGAATGCGGTAAATAGTCATATTATCCACAATCGTTACACCTATTTTAATGTGTAGGAAAATAATTCCTAGTGTTCCCAACCATTTTAAGTTTATAGCAGACAATAGGCACATAAAAAGATGTAATAAATTAGAAGAAACAATCAGACAATAAAATAATCACAATTCAACCAAAAAACACATAAGAAATACTAAGATTAAGTTGATGAACAAAAAATAGGAGACACACATCTTAACATCCAATGGTATCTTGATTCTTGCCACGGTAAGAGCTGGAAAGGAACTCACTACAACCTACCTCTTAAGTCTCAAAAATCTTATCTATAGTCTACCAAATTTCCCAAGACATGGTATCTTGGGGATAAATCTTGTCTTTGATGCCAAACTATAAAAAACCTAACCTAGATACCCTCTCAAAAATGTGTACCTAAAAAAACATCCCACATACCTATAAGATATTTCCAATCCCACAAACAAGAATCTAATACCCAGGAATCAAAAAATAACCAAAGGGAACTATTTCTTCGAACCTAAAGAATAAAACATGACATATATATACACATGATAGAAAGAAAATTCATAAGAATAAACAATAATATATGTCACATAAAAAAGGAACAACATATGATATACAACTCAAATTAGCCGACAATGTATAATGTAAAATTATACCAAAAACTGAAAAGACAAAAAGCAAAACTGCAACTCAAACTATCTACATGTGATAGTGTGGGAAAACTCACACCATTTGGCGACCATCTACCCATACCCAACTGATATGAAACCTCACAAACTCACTACGAATCCTAACATTTCACTGCATCAAAATTAAATACAGGGTCTATAAACTACTGAAGGGGCATGAGGTGTGTTAGATAACATGCATAATAGGACCCCAACTCGGTTTTTTATAACAATTTATTTTACAAATAATATCAACATGATAAAATTTATATAAAACATGGAATTATATACAGTTTAATTGTTTGTATCAAATTAATGGAAAATATTTTATTTATTTATTTTTCACATAATTGAGTTATTCAGGTAGAATAATTTTAAAATATTCTATATATCCTAAATAATTCATATTAAAAAAGCATGGATCACTTATCATATCTAATACATAATAGTAAAACCAGAAAATACTATCCATAACATCTCAAATTAACCAAATCGTAGGTAAAGTCACTTCATGTATCACACTAGGTAAACATATGTTGGACACAAGTACCCCCAACATAGACAGGTGTGGATGCATCAATCCACCAGATATATATATATATATATATATATATATATATATATCAAATCATGGATGAATTGGAACAACCTAGAATGTGAACCTCCTGATATTATATATCTAGTCCCTAGAACAATATTCATATGTAGAAAGAGAATACCACATGACGAAACCCCTGATAGGATCAATGGAATAGACCTATTACTAAACCTTCTACCTAAGTAACCATGGCTTACCATGTGATCTATTTTCAAAACCAAATCATCAAAACAATGATTTGAAAAAAAATATCATAAATCCATTTCATAATTCCTTGATTAACACTAATCCTTTACCAAAGCAATGGTAAAACAACATTTTATAAAATCCCATTTCCACACACACAAATAAAATAAGTCAAAAATTATGTTTAATTTATAAAACAATTTTTCAAAACTATAGAAATGTACTCCATACAAAATAGGATACAGATTGAACCAATGACCTCACACTTGGGTCACACACACCTACAATGAGATCCAATAACAAGGAATAACACAACGATGACAATAGAGGTCCTGGAATCAATCTACATATATCATAATGGATTTTCTTTAAAAAATGGTATTTCCAGTGGATAGATCACATCGTACCACAAAATAACACACAACCTCCACCATGAATTAAATAAAGGATTGTCCATAAAAAACAAGATCATATAATGAATAAAAAAGCAACAAATAGAAATCATCTCATATAAACATATCCAATAATACAACATATCAAAACTACTACGATCAATGTTAATGAATAAATAAAGATAATAACATACCTAGAAAGATCCAATGGGACCTCCCTAACAATCAATCCCTGAAAAAATTGATCTGGAATAAAAAAATTCAAATAAATCCCTAGGAAGAGATCTAGGTCGATATAATAGAGATTTGATATTGAATGAAATGGGAAATTTTCTGTGTAGAGTCATAAAAACCCAATTCAAAAAAATTAATTAGTGTATAATCCTATAACACATTGTGTAATTCATGACACTGAAATATGATAACAAATCCATTGCCTTTTTAATAAAAACCAAATTTTTATCATTATATAGTGTGTAATCTACAAACAGTGTGTACTCTTTCATGTTTTACATTCATCCTAGAAAACGAGCATAGTTAATAATAACCATGTGTACTCAAATTAAACGGTGTGAAAATTCCTAGAAGACAACAAAAAATCCAATTTTCATAAGAAAACTCTAATCTCACTCAAGAATTATCTAAACTCATGGATAATCCTCTTAATCTGTCAGCTTGTTTATAACTGGACTCCATTAATTTAAATAATTAAACATCCTAAAACATTAATTATTTTTCCAGATAAAATTGACTTCATCATCAAGGGTCTCAACATGCATCCAATTAAAGAAGAAAATAAGTAAAGAGATGGGAAATACTTCAAAGATGATAACATGATATTAAATGTAATTTACCTTATTTTTTACATATTCCTTATATAATAAATATCATATTAATATATTTCTATATTTTAAAATCAAAAATCCCCCATGAATTATGATAGTTTGATCTTCCTAATTCTCAATCAAAAACTACTTAATAATATCACTATTTAATATTCCATAGGACTCAATATTATTCTTTTTTAAATATTCTATATGATCTTTAATCCCAAAATACATGCCTCTTTGACATTATACATCCTTATTTTTTTTTCTGAATCTCTCCCATGACACATTCATTAATATACACATTGGTGTGAACTTATTATCTTATTTTGAAATACATCGAAATACTCAATATGAATTGAAATACTCTTTGAATTATTATGATGTTTAACTCATGGAAAAACACCTTAAAAATCATGTCACTTAGCTTTAAATTATATCTTCTATATTTACTTCATCCTATTAAATTCTACAAACCGGTAGATCATTCTGTATCCTAAAAAGGATCTATGTCTTTTAAAAAATTTCAGTTAACAAATATTATATAAGTGTCAATTAAACTATCATATCTTAGTGATAAATGATTATTTTCCGAACTTTTATATTCTACTCATTGAGTAACTTTAGGATTAAGCATTAATGAATATTATGTATTGAGAAATGTACCTTTACATATCACAATGTAGTTTGAGGCTTTTAGAAATTCATTAGTTTGGATCACCATGTATCTCTTAATATCATCTTTATGTAACTCTTACATATCTTAGCATTGTTTTTTCCTTTGAAATATTTTCAAAATAAAACCCAAACCGACTCTTATGTAGTATGCATGTAAATTTTATATAGAATAATGATTTTAATGCCATGAAAATTATTCTGCTTGCGCTTCGTGGTACCCATACCAAATATGCAACTTAAAATTTTACATTGTTGTGCACCGCAGGTCTTTGTTATATTTTATAATTGTAAGTATTCTTCTATATTCAGGGAAAATTCAATCATTTTTCTAACTATTTCCTTTAACATAAAAAATAATCTTATGTATCAACTTTTGAGTAGGTTCCTTAGAACCAACTAACTATGTACATTAAATAACCCGAATATTAAAATACCTAAATATAAATAAATATATTATCACATGATTGTTGTTTATTTTCATAAAATTAATCTTATAATTTATTTAGATTATATGATGGGTCAAAATTTTAGAGCATTTCTACACTATAATGAAACCTAAAAATACAACTAAAATATTATAAAACATAATTTAGGTAGTTTAGATGACATCTATCTAAGGGGACCTGGACAATGTTTTGAAAATTATGTCTTGGATACTAATAAAAATAATGGGTTTTGACTCATAAAATTTAACACGTGGTAATCTCTATGAAATTGGGTTGTGAGTAAAAACACTCCAACAATACATCCACATGTTATACATGTCATTGGATATTCCTATATATAGATGTGTTTATTGTTCCATAGACATGATATTATAATTAATTTTATCACGAATATTATACTTTGATGCATTGATGAAAACCATGATGAAATATGCTCACAATGATGTTGGATACATTAGGTACATCATAAGTGTTATTACATTAATTGTATAATTCAAGGAAGGATTCTTCCCTTCCGATACTAGAAGATGTTATCTGAATCCTTTTGATTGAAATATAACAATATGCTTATGTCCATGGATATAGAGTTTTCTCAATTAGTACATTTTAGATATTTATAGAATTATATATCAAGTATAAAGGTTGATGGATAAAATATAGAACATATATGGTGAGATATCATGAAAAAAAGTTTATATTACATAGTGAGTGTTTATATGAGGTTGATGTTTTTATGACATTAACCTTTTTCTCTATGGGGTCCCTAATATTTCGCTAAATTATAATCTAGGACATTAGGAAAACAACCCAATTCAAATTAGATATAGGCATCTAGAGTCACATTCTAAGTGTATAGAAAATATACAATTTAAAACTATTTGAATTTATTATGTAAAAAAAATATTATTCACAATTTTTTGTCTAACACCTATTCTAGATGGGTTGATCAGATAAATTAAATCACTACTAATTCAAGTTAAAATACATGTTAGTTGAATATTAAATAAATTTAAATTGTCAACAAACAAATTGTAACATCCAACACTCACAATGAATATTATTATAAATTTTATTTGATAAATTATAAATATAAATATTGATTTAATTTTATTCTTTTAATGATATAAACCAATCAATTTTACAATTATTTACCACCTAATTTGTTTCATTTATCTAATTCCTCTTTTTTATCAAAATAATTATACCATTTTATGAAATATTTAATAAATTTGTTTTATACAATATCATTTAATTCTCCCAGATTCATATTACACTAAAATAATATATTTTCATGAATTTTATCTTTCATTATAGTTTATTTCATTTCGAAATTGTTTTCTATCACACTTTGTGTGATTGTTTTATTACTATACAATTTTATCTTTTGAAATATTTGTAACATGATTTATAACAAAATAAAATTATGAAATATTTATAGCATTGTTTTAATATTTAATTCCTTTAATTTATAGTTTATTATTATTAAAATATGGTTATAAAATCTTGATAATTTAGTTTTTATAAATGTAATAAGGTCATTTACATAATAATGTAATCATGGGGTATAGTGTTCGATGCCTTAAAACAGTTTTACCAATTATGTATTTAAAAGTAAAATTCAACTTTATTAAAAATGTAAATATCAAAAAATGGGAATTTTTTTCATTTATATATTATTAATTATAAATATATAATAATTGAGTACCTATAACAAATTTAAATTTAATCATTGAAATAATAGAAATAGTTTTTTTCTTAATAAAATATTTTTCCATGTATTATATGATTTTATTTAAAACAAAAACATATTATATTTAGATTTTAAATTTAATAAAATGGAAATAGTATTTGGAATCATTATTTTAAAATTATATGAGGGTTATTTTATTGTATTTTCCTTGAAAACATTAATTTTTTGTGAATAGAAAACATACATGAATTTATAATACAATAACATTTGTGACATCGTCGTGATATAATAATACCTTAAAATTTTATAAAGCCTATTTCATGATGTAAAATGTATATAAGGAGTAAATAAATTACATTAAAATTATTAAGATGAATTTACAAACCTATTTTTTGAAATTTTGATTACAATGTTATATTTTATTTGAATAAAAAAGTATTCTCGATTCATTAACATTAATAAAGTGGTTCATTGATATCCTTTATTTTTATCATGGTTATAATGTCAAATAAATTTAATTTATTATTTATAAACTAAAAAGAATAATTTTAAACCTATTCCATTCAAATAATATATCCTAAATTATTAAATAACAAATAATTTATTCAAATATACTTCCCCTAGCTATACAACCAAAACTCCTCCACCCATTTATCACTAATCTTGAATTTTTTTCTTTATATATATATATATAATGTATAAATTTCTTTAACATTTACATAATCCCAATTTATTGCTTAAATACACTCCTCTAATGGCTATTTGATCAATCCAAAAAAGGAAACTCAAAACACTTGGTAAGGGTTCTTATTCTCAGTCCTTCGCATTTCTTTTGAGATTCATTTATCATAATCTCTTATAAAACACCTTTAAATTTTAAGAATCCATATGTATCAACATTATTGAAATTTTTTTGATAAATTATTGATAAGATACTACTGAATAAATTTTATTGGACCAATTTTTTAATCCATTACCTCATCGTAATATTGTTTTTTCAAAGACTAGCTTCTTCTTGTGAATTCTCTCACAATCTTTTAAAAAAATATTTAATTTTTATACGTACATTTAAAATGATATCATAATTATAATCTTAAATTTTTAAAAAATAAAAAATAATTATTTTTCCCCTTCTTTAAAACCTTTTTTAAAAACGTCACACACCTATGGCGGTTTTACGCTACTTAAGTGAACAATGATGTTTTATAAAACAAACAATATTTATATATTTTACAAAAAATGATTTCAATATTGTATAAAATATAAATATAATTATTAATTTAATCTTTATGCCTCTGTAATGAATAAAAAATTATTTATTTTCATTAATAATGTAAATTCTATTTAAGAAATAATAATTTACAAAAAAAGTAGTTCTTTTTAAAGAGTTACATTGAAACTGTAAATGTTCGTTCCATAAAAAGAGCATTGTATGCCATAAATATATTTAAAAAATTTGAGTTAAATTAATTAATACTATTGAGGTTATGAAACCCTTACTATGTATCAAGAACTAAAACTATTGACCGAAAATAATCATTAAAAATGGATGAGTTAATATCAAAATTTGAATTTTAACTATAATTAATTAATATATGGGTAATAAGAAATTATAAATGGATGACATAAAGTAAAATATACATGATTAATGTTATGAAATATATAAATAATTTTTATTATTTTATTATATATTACTCTATAATGAATCTAACTATGAAAGAAACCAAGTTAATGGTTCGTTGTCTCAATTTCAAGGAGAGTCAATAATATTGATTTATCTTCTATTTTTTTTATTCATAGTTACAAAAATAATTATTTATTTGTAAAAAAAATATATATTTATTTACTTGAATATTAAAATAAATATTAATTCATCATAGTGAATATAATATTTATTTTTTATAAAATGAATAATATTAAGATATTTATTTTTTAAAATATATATTTTTTATAAAATGTATAAAAATATTAATGGAGGATTGATAGAAAAGCATAATGGATCAAATGAGAGGACATATTTTATATAATATTGTTTATATAACTTTTTTATTTATTTATTTAAAATTTGATATTTAACTATCATCATGTTAGCTTATGTCATGAAAATAATAATAATAATAATAATAATACTTGAAATTGGGTTTATTTATATTTAATAATTTGATAATTCCCTCTTTGAAACTATTAACTGTCTAGCATTATTTATATAAAACTAGTTATATAACTTTTTTGAAGTGTATACGGTTGTTTTGAACATTGAGATTATCTTAATATAACTCTCTCAAGACCATTTAAAAATTTTATAAGAACAACATGTAATCATCCCCATCACTCTATTGACCAAGAGAAAAAGAGAAATAATTTTTCAAACCAAATGAAATATTGTGTAACGTTCTGGTTCCGAGGGGTACCTAATGGTTCCCTATAGCCGAATGGTCACATAACCTCAAGCACATTTCCCTAAACGTCATAGGATTCAAACTAGAAGTTATGGCTAAGGTAAGAAATTAGGGAAACAATGCCTCCATTGGCAGAGTACACATAGTAGAGTAACCAATGATAATCAAAAGCAGAAGTCATAATACCGTACAATAATTTAAACAGTAGAAGTATGATAGTAATAAAATAATTGAAGCATGTATAAATGATGCATGTCACATATGTTTAGGAAAGTAACCAAACAAGTAACAATGCATGAAATACAATACTGAATCCAATGTACAAAAAGGTAGTAAAAACAATCAGCATTGCAAGCCTCACCTTGGAACCACACACTCCATCTCCAACAGAAATCAAGTACCTGATGAAGAAGGGTGCTTGCCCTTATATATACATATAACAATATCATCTTTTTTGGGTGTAAAATCAAGACCCAAATATGGAGTGTGGTAAATCCCAGTAGGAAACCACTAAAATTTTTGTGCGTAACTGTCATTGAATATATATATATATATATATCAAGAAATATGGTTAAATAAAGAAATAGACAATGATGTACTCAGAATTAAACAATCCTACATTTTTCAATTACATTCATTTCCATTAATTATTCATCAGATGAATCAAGTAAAATTTTGGGTCTAGCCTATGTTCTGTATCCCCTTGTATTTCAATAACCAATAGACATATCAAAGACCATCTAAACAATCTAGTAAGACCGTGTCCAAGCCTGTGCTTTGGCTTGGAAGAATCATCAAAATCATTCAATCATCCATAAACAGCCCCTTAGTAATGTTCTCATAGTATAACCCCTACAGTTTAGCACATCATAAATTCAATTAATAATCACCCTCTAAATAATATCACATATTCGAACCCCTTTGGACCCACATTGCACTAATCATTTACAAAAAAATACTTGTGCAGAACTCGCAATCAATACCCCTTGGTCTCCATAGCAACAACAAAATATAATGACCACTTGGAATATCTCATACTAAATTCCCAATAGTCCAAAATTCATTTAATAACGAACCACCTGGTAGATCTCATCATCTAACCCCTCTGGTATATGACCACCTAAAAACTCTCATATTCAATATCATTGGGTTAATATAATAAGAATTCATACACAAATGATCCTACCTCAGGAATCGCTTACAGTCAATTACACATGGTCAATCATTCACAATGAGAAGCAAATGAATCTCATATAATTTTTCAAACTCCATCCTAAACAATTCAAGGAAATGGAATTAGCTATTCCTCAAAAGAAACCTAGGAGAAACATCCATTAACGGTCAATCATGGGAACACAACCATGAGGTGTCCCATAACATGGTATTATGACCTTATGCATAAGCAATTACCCCTTTTTCAAATAAAAAATGATATCAAGTTTTAAATAGGGTTAAATTCTAAAATACGCAATACCCAAAACATGGGTATTCATCACATCAAGCATATATAACCCAAAGAAAATCACATAAAGGAACAAACCACTTACCTTGATACAATACGATGAACACACTTGAACATCATCCCTTAAATCGGCCAATAACGACATAGTTCTATGAAAATGTTAAGAACTATCAAACCCGGTTTACGTAGGAGAGATTATAAATCCATAAGAGAGGCTCTAGGGGAAGAGAGAACTCACTGGTGGAAGTCAAATTCATCTGGTGGCATCTCAATCGGATCTCGAATGGAGGAATGGGAGGAGCTCTATGTTCTTTGGACATAAGTCGCTCTCCTATACAAAACATGGGGAGAAGAATTTTTTCTAGAGATGAGACATGACACCACTCCCAGTAATCTGTTAAAAAGAAAATTACATGACGTGTACATTTAATGTACATGATGTGTACTAGATTCAACTACTTCTTTCCTTAATCTGTAACATCCCAAGTAAGTAATGAATACAGATATTTTTATCTATGTCTATTAGTGAATTAGATAGTGTTTTAGAGGCTTAAAATGGGAATAAATCCAATATTAAGCATGGAATACACTAATATTTTTAAAAGATTGTTTTACTGCCTTTTAATGGAAACCCATTTTTAAATCTATCTTTTGACAATTTTATAATCTATGTTTGTCAAAATACCCTTATTCTTTATGATTGGGACATCAAAATTTACTTTGTGTAAATTTTTGGTATTTTTCCGATAGAGTTCATTTTTTAATGAATAGTGAAAAATGTTGTATTTTAATTCAAAACCGCTTTTTAATATAATTTATTTATATGATTAGATTATATTTTTAATTTCTTTTAAAGTGAAATTAGAATATATTTTTACCATTTAATACAATGGTGGTCATTGGAATCCATTTCACTTTGAAATTGGACTTAAACTGGTGTCAATCTTTTGATACTTATTGTTTCATAACAACACGCTATTTGCTCTAACAACAGGAATTAATTATTAAATTAATTAATGTAACTTATATTATTTGAATTTTTTAAAATAGACATAATTTTTGAATTCAGAATATCAAATATAGATTAGGGTGAAGTTTTGGTATTTTTCTGAAAAACTTCAATTTTTGATGAATAGTGAAACCACTATGTGGTAGTTAAAGAAACTGATTTTTCGTTTAAATTAAACATTGCCACTTCTGTGATTTGATTTTAAAAAATCCAACATACATGGTTGTCATTAAGAAGTAAAATGTGGATCAATGAGATTAAAATAATTTTTTTTGGTGAATAGTAACTTTTAAGTTTTTAATCGCCATTAGAGGTAATTAGTGCAATTTAAGGCAAAAATGATATTATAATAAAATTAAAATACCTAGACACATATCCTAACCTTATTTGATGTGTCATGGCCGACCAAGAAAAGCCATGTGTCAACTTGGGGACCCCATGGAGCCACATTGGTAGGAAAATGACATTAATATATTTTTATTTAATGTTAAAATTAAAATGACACAAACATGTGTTGTTTTATTAAACTATTTTTAAGTGGGGTTATACATGTCTGATTTTTTATTATAAATATTAATTAGAAATAAAAAAATATTTCCTACATCATGATATTTTTTTATAATTTTTATACATTAAATAAATTAAATTATTTATGACATCATGATGACGCAACGATTACATCATTAATAAAGGATTTAAATAAAATGAAAAGATAATGTAAAATATATGACCTAAATATGTACAAAATCTATTTTATGGGTGGATTTATAAACCTTATCACCTTACCCTCGAATTATATCAATGTGGGTCCTTTTGAATCCGAAATGCATTTTAAAATAAAGTAACATTTCTTTACATTCCAAGAGTGCCCATCCTCTCATCTTATAAAAGGCCCCCAACTCTACCTCCTTACCCACACTTCCGAAGCATTTGGCTCACCCAAACCCTGCCCATTTTGTCCCTCCACTTCCATTTCTTACTCCTTGAAGCCTCAATTTTGGAAGAAGTCTTCCCGAGGAATCCTTTGAGCTCAAATGAAAGGGAGTTACCCGATTTTAAGGTAATGTCTTCACTTGTGTTCTTTTGTTTTATTTTTCTTCTCCAACCCCCTAAACTCTTTTTATTAATTTATTTTGTAAAAACACCAGTATATTCAATATACTAGGATGTTTTTATGAGAATTATTCTAGCTACACTTACACACACCTACATCTAATGGTTAAAGAACATAATGTTTCTGTGGATGGCGAATTTGTGCCTCCCGAAACGATGATTGTTCAACATTATTTTAAAACCTTCAAAGGTGGACATTAAGATGACACTATATTTATATATGATATATAATATTTTTATGTTTTCCTTAAGCTTATGTATTTTTCATTTTTGGCATACCTTTATGGTTTCCATTATGGTTAAACGCGATATCTTCATTTAAGGAAGTGCGGACTACCGCCCCCTCAAAGTGATTTGATTCGTTAATACCATATGTGAGACGTATAAAGGATGGATTTATGATATTATATATGATATTATACTGGAATTATAATATACCTTTATATCATTATGATTCCATTTCATAAAATACGAAATAGAAATGGAAGCAGCGTTCATGCGTACGTACGGCTTACCGTCTCCATGAACGGTGCATTTCATTTCTTACCTCTAAATGTTATGTAATATTATAAATGAATGCTGTACTGGATATATATGATATATATGATATCTACATCATAAATACCATTCTGGATATAATGGATACATGAACAACTTGTAATTATAAAGGGTTTATTTTTGACTCAAGTACCAATGATCGTTAAAATGACCGTTATTAACTTAAATAATTACATAGTGTTCATGACATGGAAATAAGTGATATAAAAGGAATAATGAACTTGAAAAAGGTTCTTAAACAAGTAGAAATTATCTCAAGTTTATTATTCAGGATATTGAAGAATGACCGAGTCAAGTCGGACCCGAGGTATGGGACTTCGTCTCAATATCCTTTCATTGAGGCATATTTTGTTTTATACACAACCTTCTTTTATGCGGTGTATAAACCCCTTTGACTTTTACGTTTATTAAAAAGGAATATTTTTTATACAAAGTATTTACTAAATGACAAAAGGGAATGTTTTTGTCGTACATATGCGGCGACAACAAATTCTCCGCCACCGTGACCATTATTTGAGTTTCGGCTTCTTCTACAAGCCATACCATTTTTTTAAAAGAAAAATAAATACCACGTTTTACTTTTCTTTTATTTTGGTATTGTAAATGGTTTTCATAATTTTTTTATATCAATGTTTTGTATGATATTTTGTGATTGAAAGGTTGAAATGTTATGTTTCCTTTATGCATGTTTTATGTGATACGATTATGTTGAGGTTCTTGGGCATTATTATGAAGACGGGTGGTTCCGTGTTAAACTAAGGGCAGGTGTGCCCGATATACCTCTCCAATGCATTGGGTAACGCGAAGGAGTGAAATGTTAAGGTTTCTCCGAAGAGATTTAGGGAATATACTATGATGGGTATTCCAAACGTATCCAAGAGGGATACTCCCTACGTAAGAATGTTATGCATGCCTCAAGTTACCTTATGTCTTATGATTTCTATGATTTATTCATGATTTGATGAGGTATGTTAATGTGCTTATGTTTTATGGGTAAAGTATGATTTCATTCATATGTATATATGTACCCATGTTTCCTTTCCATATTTTTATATCCCTTATTGAGATTTTTATGCTCATCCCAAGTTTTTGAAATGTTTTTCATATGTCAAGGGAAAGGTACATGATATGATGATAGTGTTAAGGAAGTGTAAAGAAAGAATCCATGTTTTATTTTAAATATTTTTCCATTGATGGTAAAAATGAATACAATATTTTATGTAACCACTTTGTTTAAATGTGGAATGTAATGCATGTTTTATGATCTAATTATCTAAAAATATAAACCTGAAAAGATCCTCAAGGTTTAATCTTGTAATAACTCAAGATTAAGTAATGTTTAAGGCTGGGGCCTTATAGTTGGTATCAATGGTCGGTTTAGATAACTTTAGGAGTTAGAATTCTATTAAATGATTATCCAAAAATATTTTTTTTTGAAATGATATAGCTATTGAAGATTACCATGTTGCTAATCTAAGACATGTTTGTTCAGAATGGTTTTCCGCAGAGGAAACAGGGAAGCAGTGCTATGAAGGCATACAGAAGGAAATAACCTTCTGAATCAGCATCCTGAGATGGTCGGAATTGGAACTGAATAGTTTGTTGTAGTAATGGTGTAGTTGACTCAAGCGATAAATAGTGGTGGTATCCATGCACGAGATCAGCCAGATCAACCACAAAGGAACATGTTAGTGGTGGAACATTTCATGAGGCAACATCCCCCATCATTCAGAGGATCATCTGACCCTGTGTTAGCTGAAGGGTGGATTAAAGCACTGGAAAAGATTTTCGATGTCAAGGGGTGTTTAGACAATAAAAAGGTTAGTCTTTCTATTTACCGTTTGGAGGGTGAGGCAGATTAGTGGTGGTTGATGGTTAAAAAAATTAGGGACGATTAGGAGATTGATGCTCTTGACAAGGATGAATTCAAAGGTATGTTTCATGAGAAGTATTTTCCTAAGTCTGTTTGACTTAGGATGGAAAAAAAATTCTTGGAATTGAGTCAAGAGGAAGACTCAGCGGCTGCCTATGAAGAGAGGTTAACTCGATTGGCAAGGTATGCTCAATCTTTTATCCGAGACCTTGATACTAAAATCAATCGTTTTTACTCAGGATTAAAACAAAAATATCGAAGGGAATTAGCTTCTCATGAGTTTAAAAGTAATGAAAAGCTTTTTCGATGTGCTGAGAAGGTGGAAATTGAGTTTTCTAATGATCAAGTGTTCTATAACAACCAGCAGTAGAATAGACCGAGGTGGCAGGAGAAAGGGAATAATTCTTCAAAAAAGTCTGATGATAAGAAAACTAACTTTCTAGTTTGTGATAAATGTGGTAAAGGTCATGCTGGGGAATGTCTTCTGAATTCTGGAAAGTGCTACCAATTAGGTAAGACGGGACATAAGGCTTGTGATTGCACTAAAAATGATCAAGGTGATGGTATGTCCAAATTTATTTACAGTTAGTAAAATGTTTTAAGTGCAACGAGATGGGTCACTATGCAAACGAGTGTCTGACAAAGAGCTTGAGTGATGGGAAGCAGTTTGAATACAAGCACGAATGGTTGGTGAAATCCTTTGCAACTACTTCAGCAGATGTCGGGCCATCAAATGAAGTTGTATCAGGTACTTTGTTTGTTTTTTCAGATTATGCGAGTGTTTTGTTTGATTCGGGGTCCACACATTCTTTCATCTCTGAAACCTTTTCTAGAAAAATGGGAATACCATCTCAAGAAATGACTCTTGAACATGTGGTAAAAACACCTGGGGAAAATGTTGAGGCAAAAATAATTTATAAGAATCTTCATATCCTTATCTTTCGAAAGAACCTACATGCAAACCTTATTGTTCTACCTCTAGTAGAGTTTGATGTTATCCTGGGTATAGATTGGATATCTATTTACCATGATAAGATTGAATGTAGAGATAAAGAAGTTTCTTTTTAGAAAGACTTTCAGATTGTGTACAAGAATGAATCCTTACTGTTGATAACTTATCAAGAGGCCGATAAACTTGTAAAAGATGGAAATGAATGTTACCTTGCACATATTGTTGAAAACAAAGGAACTGTTCAGGTTAATGATGTGCCAGTGGTAAATGAGTATCCTGCTGTTTTTCCTGATGAGTTTCATGGAATAATACCAGATCGGGACGTTGAATTTACTGTTGACTTAGTTCCTGATGCTATGCCAATTTCAAAACCCCCTTATCGAATGGCTCAAATTGAACTTTTAGAGTTGAAGGAGCAATTGCAAGATTTATTAGAGAAAGGCTTCATTCAACCTAGCACATCACCATGGGGTGATCCAGTTTTATTTGTTAAAAATAAAGATGGTTTTATGAGACTTTGCATTGATTATAGAGCCTTGAATAACATTACTATTAAGAACAAATATCCTTTGCCTTATATCGATGATTTGTTTGATCACCTCTAGGGAGCTCAGTTTTTTTCAAATATTGACCTGGGATCGGGGTACCATCAGCTGAAGGTAAAGGAAGCAGATGTTCCAAAGACTGCGTTTCATACAAGATATGGTCATTATGAATTTGTAGTAATGCCTTTTGGGCTAACCAATGCACCTGCTATATTCATGGACTTAATGAATATAATTTTCCCTGAGTTCTTGGATAAGTTTGTGGTGGTTTTCATTGATGATATTTTAGTGTTTTCTAAAAGTAATGAGGAGCATGAAAGAAATTTAAGGGATATTTGAAATCCTTAAATGAAAAGAAATTGTATGGGAAATTCAGCAAGTGTGAGTTTTGGTTGCAGAAAATTTCTTTCCTTGGTCACATTGTTTCTAAAGATGGGATAACCGTTGATCCTGCAAAATCAAAGGTTGTTGACGAATGGCCAAGACCCACAAATGTAACAGAGATTCATAGTTTCCTTGGTTTGGCATGCTATTACCGAAGGTTTGATAGACATTTTTCACGGTTATCTAGTCCAATTACTAAGCTAACTCGGAAGGGTGTTAGGTTTATCTGGACAAAAGAAAGTGATGATTGTTTTCAGGAACTGAAAAGAAGATTTGTGAATGCTCCAGTTTTGGAACTACCTTCCAAGAATGGGGAGTTTGTTATCTATAGTGATGCTTCATTGAAAGGACATGGTTGTGTCCTAATGCAGAATGATTAGGTAATTTTTTATGCTTCACGGCAGTTGAAAACTCATGAGGTAAATTATCCTACACATGATTTGGAATTAGCTGTTGTTGTTTTCGCTTTAAAAATTTGGAGGCATCATTTGTATGGAGTAAAGTGTGAAATATATACCGATCACAAATGTTTTAAGTAGATATTCACTCAAAAATAATTGAAAATGACACAGAGGAGATGGCTATAATTAATCAAGGATTATGAATGTACAATTCATTACCATCCGGGAAAAGAAAATAATGTGGCTGATGCATTGAGTCGAAAAAGTAATGCTTCATTAGCAATGTTGCGTTTGGAACATGATCCTTTGGTTAAGGATTTGATGAACATTGGAATAGAAGTTATTGCTGCAGGATGTTCTTCTGTTTTGTTTCAGGTATCAGTGAAATCTTCTCTATGAGACAGAATCAAGCATGCACAGAAGCAAGACAGTGAGTTGTAGAAAAAGGTGGAGCTGGTTCAGAAAGGTAAGTTGCTTGAATTCAACATTGATAATGATTGTGTTTTGAGATTTCAGAAGAGATTGTGTGTGCCTTGTGATTCACAGTTTAAGGGAGAGTTGTTATGTGAAGCTCATAGATCACCATTTTCAGTTCATCCTGGCAGTACTAAGATGTACAGAGATCTACAGGAGTATTACTGGTGGGATGGAATGAAAAGAGATATTGCTGATTTTACTGTGAAGTGTTCGACATGTCAATAAGCAGAGTGGAAGTTACCGAAAGGGATGCTTCAGCCATTACCAGTGCCAGAGTTGAAATGGGAGAATATATCCTTGGACTTCGTTGTGATATTGTCGAAGACCTCTCGAGGTAATAATGCATTCTGGGTCATTGTTGATCGCTTGACTAAATCTACTCATTTCCATGCTATACGAGATACGTTTTCCCTAGATCAACTTTCCCATTTGTATCTTAAAAAGATAGTCAGGTTACATGGAGTTACTCTCTCCATTGTATCTGACCGTGATCCCAGGTTCACTTCTAACTTTTGGAAAGGCCTTCAGAAGTTGTTGGGTACTGAATTAAATTTTAGTACAGCTTTTCATCCTCAATCAGATGGGCAGTTAGAACGAACAATTTAGACATTGGAGGATATGCTACGTTCTTTCTCTATGGATTATCAGGGATGTTGGGACCAACATCTTTCTTTGGTTGAATTTTTATATAATAACAGTTTTCATTCTAGTATACAAATGGCACCATTTGAGGCGTTATATGGGAAGCGGTGTCAAACTCCAGCTTTCTGGGATGAAGTGGGTGAAAGAAAGTTGATGCAACCAGAATTGGTAGAAGAGTTGGCAGAAAAAGTTCAGCTGATATAGAAACACATGAGAACAGCTCAGAGCACGTAGAAGAGCTATGCGGACAACAGGAGGAAGGATCTATCTTTTGAGGTAGGTGATCATGTTTTTCTCAAAGTCTCACCATGGAAAAGTGTGATGCGATTTGGTAAGAAAGGAAAGCTGAGTCCAAGGTTCATTGGACCATATGAAATTATGGAGAGAGTTGGATCAGTTGCTTACCGAGTGGCTTTACCTTTGATTTTATCTCTGGTACACAATGTTTTTCATGTTTCGATGTTGAGCAAAGTACATGCCAGATCCATCTCATGTTTTGAGTCCAGAGGTAGTTCTGCTGGAAGAGAACCTATCTTATGAGGAAAAACCGGTCCAGATTGTTGACCACATGGAGCAAGTGTTACGGAATAAGGTGATTCATCAGGTAAAGGTTTTGTGGAAAAACCACATGATTGAAGAGACAACATGGGAATCTAAAAATGTAATGAGGGATAAGTACCCCCATTTATTCGATAAGTAAAAAAATTACAGGGACGCAATTTTCTAAAGGGGGGATGGATGTAACATACCAAGTAAGTAATGAATAATATATATTTTTATCTATGTATATTAATTAATTATATAGTGTTTTAGAGGCTTAAAATGAGAATAAATCCAATCTTAATCATGGAATACACTAATATTTTTAAAAGATCGTTTTACTGCCTTTTGATGGAAAACCATTTTTAAATCTCTATTGTGACAATTTTATAAGCTATGTTTGTCAATATAAACTTATTCTTTATTATTGGGACATCAAAATTTACTTTGTGTAAATTTTTAGTATTTTTCCGATAAAGTAGATTTTTTTAATGAATAGTGAAAAATGTTCTATTTTAATTCAAAACCTATTTTTAATCTAATTTATTTATATCATTACATTATATTTTTAATTGGTTTTAAACTGAAATTAGAATATTTTTTTACCATTTAATCCAATGGTGGTCATTGGAATCCATTTCACATTGAAATTGAACTTAAACTAGTGTCAATCTTTTGATACTTATTGTTCCATAAAAACATGCTATTTGCTCTGCCAGTGGGAATTAATTTTTAAATTAATTAATGTAACTTATATGATTTGAATTTTTTAAAATAGACATCATTTTTGAATTCAGAATATCATATATATCTTAGGGTGATGTTTTGGTATTTTTTTGAAAAACATCAATTTTGATGAATAGTGAAACCACTAAGTGGTAGTTAAAGAAACTGATTTTTTGTTTAAATGATACTTTGCAACTTATGTGATTTGATTTTCAAAAATCCAACATACATGGTTGTCATTATGCAGTAAAATGTGGTTTAATTAGATTAAAATAATTTTTTTTGGTGAATAGTAACTTTTAAGTTTTTCATCATGATTAGAGGTAATTAGTGCAGTTTAAGGAAAAAATGATATTATAATAAAATGAAAATACCTAGACACATGTCCTACCCATATTGGATGTGTAATGGCCGATAAAGACAAGCCATGGGTCAACTTGGGGACCCCATTGAGCCACTTTGGTAGGAAAATGACATTAATATCTTTTTATTTACTGTTAAAATTAAAATGACACAAACATGAGTTGTTTTACTAAAACAATTTATAAATGGGGTTATAAAAGACATATTTTTGACTATAAATATTCATTAGAAACCTAATGAGATTTCATACATCATGATATTTGTTTTATAATTTTTAGACATTAAATAAATTAAATTTTTTATGACATCATGATGATGTCGCGATTACCCCATTAATAAAGGATTTAAATAAAATGAAAAGATAATGTAAAATATATGACCTAAACATGTCCAAAACCTATTGGATGGGTGGATTTCGAAACCTTATCACATTAAACTCGAATTATATCAATTTGAGACCTTTTTAATCCGAAAATAATTTTAAAATAAAGTATCATTTCTTTATATTCCAAGAGTGCCCCTCCTCTCTTATAAAAGGCCCCCACCTCTACATCCTTACCCACACTTCCAAAGCATTTGGCTCGGCCAAAACCATCCCATTTTGTCCCTCCACTTCCCTCTCATAATCTTTGAAGCTTCACTTGGGAAGAGGTATTCTCGAGGAAGCCTTTGAGCTCAAACCAAAGTGAGTTGCCCGATTTTAAGATAATGTCTTCACTTGTGTTCTTTTGTTTTATTTTGCTTCTCCAACCCCCTAAACTCTTTTTATTCATTTTTTCTGTAACAAAACCAGTATATTCCATATACTAGTATGTTTTTATAATAAGGATTAGAGCTACACTTACACACACCTATATCTATTGGTTAAATAACATACTGCTTCTGTGGATGATGAATTTATGACTCCCGAAACGATGATTGTTCCACATTCTTTTAACACCTTCAAAGGTGGCCATTAAGATGAAAATAAATTTAAATATGATATATAATATGTTTATATTTTCTTTAAACATCTGTATTTTTTATTTTGGGCATACCATTATGGTTTCCATTATGGGTAAACGCGATATCTTCATTTAAGGAAGTGCGGATTACCGCCCCCTCAAAGTGATTTGATTCGTTAATACCATATGTGGGACATATAAAAGATGGATTTATGACATTATATATGATATTACACTGTAATTATAATATACCTTTATATCATTATGATTCCACTTCATAAAATACAAAATAGAAATGGAAGCAGCGTTCATGCGTACGTACGGCTTACCGTCTCCATGAATGGTGTATTTCATTTCTTACCTCTAAATGTTATGTAATATTATAAATGCATGAATGTACTGGATATATATGATATATATGATATCTAAATCATGAATACCTTTCTGGATATAATGGATACATGAACAAATTGTAATTATAAAGGGTTTATTTTTTACTCAAGTATCAATGATCGTTAAAACAACCATTATTAACTTAAATAATTACATAGTGTTCATGACATGGTAATAAGTGATATAAAAGGAAAATGAACATGAAAAAGGTTCTTAAACAAGTATAAATTAACTCATGTTTATTATTCAGGAAATTAAAGAACGACCGAGTAAAGTCGGACCTGAGGTATGGGACTTCGTCTTAATATCCTTTCATTGAGGCATATTTTGTTTTATACACAACCTTCTTTTATAAGGTGTATAAACCCCATTGACTTGTACGTTTATTCAAAAGGAATCATTTTTATATGAAGTGTTTACTAAATGACAAAAGGGAATGTTTTTGTCGTACGTATGCTGCGACAACGACTTCTCCGCCGCCGTGACCATTATTTGAGTTTCGGCTTCCTCTACAAGACAAACAGTTTTTTAAAAAGAAAAATAAATACCATGTTTTACTTTTCTTTTATTTTGGTATTGAAAATGGTTTTCATAACGTTTTTATATCAATTTTTTTTATTGATATCTTGTGATTAAAAGGTGGAAATGTTATGTTTCCTTTATGCATGTTTTATGTGATACGATTATGTTGAGGTTCTTGGGCATTATTATGAAGACGGGTGGTTCCGTGATAAACTAAGGGCGGGTGAGCCCGATATAGCTCTCCAATGCATTGGGTAACGCGAAGGAGTGAAACGTTATGGTTTTTTCAAAGAGATTTAGGGAATATACTGTGATGGGTATTCCAAATGTAACCAAGCGGGTTACTCCCTACATAAGAATGTTATGAATGCCTCAAGTTACCTTTATGTCTTATGATTTCTATGATTTATTCATGATTTGATGAGGTATGTTAAAGTTCTTATGTTTTATGGGTAAAGTATGATTTCATTCTTATGTATATATGTACTCATGTTTCCTTTCCATATTTTTATATCACTTACTGAGCTTTTTATGCTCATCCCATGTTTTTGAAATGTTTTTCATAGGTCAAGGGAAAGGTACATGATATGATGATAGTGTCAAGGAAGTGTCAAGAAAGAATCCATGTTTTATTTTAAATATGTTTACATTGATTGGAAAAATTAATATTATCTTTTATGTAACCACTTTGATTAAATGTGGAATGTAATTCATGTTTTATGATCTAATTCTCTAAAATTGTAAACCTAAAAAGATCCTCAAGGTGTTATCTTGTAATAACTCATGATTAAGTAATGTTTAAGGCTGGGGCCTTATATAATCAATCTTACATGTCACCCACATGGCCATGTACTTGGCCATTACATGGCCAGTACACAGTTATGCATAGAAACTTGGTACACGGAGTGTACTCAAGAGTACACTGTGTGTACATTGTAAATTTTCAATTTCATCCTTTTTCATTGAAAACAACTTGAAATAAATATAGATACATTATATAAAGATCCAGGTTCTTACAAACATCCCACATTAAAGAAATTCATCCAATAATTTCTATTCCAAGGGTGGTAAAGAAAAAACATCCAAAATCATTGGCCACTATGATTGTATGTCGGCCTCCATCTCCCAAGTCTCATCCCGTACTCTCCCATGCTCCCATATCACCTGTACTAGAGGAACATACCAGCAACAGAGAACCGTCATGCTACGATCCAAAATCTTAATAGGGTTCTCCTGAAAGGATACATACACCTCTTACTCAACATCCTTAGGTTGAAAAAAGTGAGATGGGTCCAAAATGTAATTTCATAGCTGAGAAACATGAAATATGTTGTGCATTTCCTGGTACCTCTAAGGTAACTAAAACCGATGGGAAACCGGCCTAACTCTCTCCAAAAACTCAAACTGCCTGATTTATCTCAATAAAAGCTTCCCCAATCTTCTAATCCTTAAATTTTCTAACCATAGTGTGAAACTTAATAAAACCTGATCCCCGACCTCAAACACTAGAGGTCATCTCCGTCGATCAACATAATATTTCTGTCGTGATTGTGCAGTAGCCATACTCTATCAAATTGACTCCACCTTCTTAGTGGTCTCCTAGACAAGATGAGGTCCTAGAATATCTATCTCTCATTATTTTATCCAACATTGTAACACCCCAATCTTCCATGGTACACTTCTCTTGGAATAATACTGTAGCGTGTGTTGTACGCAGCTTCGAGTTCTAACACACACCACAATCAATCAAACTAGCTGTTATGAATAGTAATACCCACTTTTCGAATTTTTAAAAATTTTATCTTTCAAAATGAACATCATTTTTGGATTTGTAAAATAAAAATTAGATTAGGGTGAATTTTTTTTACATTTCGGATAACATTTATATTTTGATGAATATTGAAAATTATTAAATTTTATTTAAAAACAAATTTTCTATTCGAAACAATTAATAGTGATAAATTATTAATTTTAGTGGTTTTAATGTATATGTAGAATATATTTTTACTATTTAATACAATTTTTGTCATTGGACATAATTTCACATTTAAACCGGACATAAACAATTGTTAATCATTTGAAAGTTATTGTTTCTTAAAAACACGCATTTTGTTTAAATAACAGAAATTAATTTTAAATTTATTTCTGCCACTTCTGTATTTTGAATTTTGAAAAATGGATTCTATATTCATAATCAGGGTGTCCAAATTGTTTAAATAGTTAACTTTTATTTTTAGAAGTTTTGAAAAAATACTTCGGAAATATTTTATTTACTATGGTTAAAGAGTAAATATGATAAATAAGGGTAAAAAATAATATTATAATAATAATAAATTACCCTAAAACGTGTCCTAAACCGATTGGTTGATACATGGACGACCATGGAAATCCTTGGGTTGATTTTGGGACCACATGAATTCACTTGTAAGTGATAAGGACCCTTTATATTAATTATGTTAAAGTAAATGAAAAAAATACATAAGGATGTATCTTTTAGAAAAATAATTTTTACATAGGGTTATATATGTTATATATTAGAATATAAATATTAATTAGAATGAAAAAATAAATTTCCTACATCATGGTATTTCTTTATAAATTTTAAACATATAATATACTAAATTATTTATGAAAAAATAATGATGTAGTGATTACCTCATTAATAAATGATTTAAATAAATAAGATTATAAAGACTAAAATAATATCCAAAACCTGTCCAATTCTTAATGGATGATTTAATTTCGATCATGAGTCATCTAATATTCATCATTAATGATTTTTGGACCTTTAGAAACTCAATATCATTATATAATTAAATAATATTTTCAATCCTTCCTAAAGAGCCCCTCCTCCCCCTTATGAAAGGACATCACTTCTATCCACTTCCTCACACCTATAAATCTTTTTGGCTCATCCAAACTCTACCCAATTAATCTCCCTACATCTCTCTCATACTCCTAGAAGCCTTACCTTAGGCAGAAGATACTTCAAGAGTCCTTTTTGGTTCAAACCAAAGGGAGTTACCAAAATTAAAGGTAACGATTTCTCATAGCTTATTTTCATTTATTTTACTTCTCCTACCCCTATAATATTTTTATTCTTTTCTTTTGTAACAACAACAGTATCCTAAATATACTAGGATGTTGTTATGAGAAGGATTCTAACTACACTTACACACACCTCCATTTAATGGGTGAAGAATAAAATGTTTCTGTGGATGGAAACCAAAATCCTCACGAAATGATGATTGTTCAATTATCTCCTACCACCTCTCATGGTGGCCATTATGATGGAACTACAATTAAATATGATATTTATGATATTTATTTTATATATAATATTCTGTAATTCCATTTTATAGCATACCATTATTCGTTTCATGTTGTATATATATATATATATCATAATTTCATTTGAGAAAGTGTGGACTACCGCCCCCTCAAAGTGATATGACTCATTCATACCATAAATGCAACGTATAAAAGATGGTGTTAATGAACATAAGTAACATATATAAGATATTAGGTTGTACTTTAATAATTATATACCTATGTATAATTTGGTTTTGATTCCTTTTAAAATTAAAAATGAAATAGAAGTATCGTCCGTTCAAACGTACTGATTACCGTCTCCACGAACACGATGAGATTCATTTCCCCATCATATCCATTCAAGAATAATTCTCATTTGATGATTAAACATAATGTATAAGGATAGAAATCATTCTTGATGTGAAGAATATAAAACCTATATATAAAAAACACAGCTTACGTAACAAAGCATATAAAGGAAAACGAATCAGTTAACACCTGAAACGACGATATTACTAAAATATTATTAACAAAGAAATATTAAAAGATCATATGTGACATTATATTTATGTAAATGATTATTTTATAATTTAATAACAATTATTTAATTATTATACAATATTATAACCTACCCTCGACCAAGGAAAAGTACAAGGTAAGGGTTTATTTCACAATCTTTTCATTATCCAAGGTTATTTATAAGTAATTATTTATTGTGACCTCTTTATCATCCACAACTATGTTTCATAAAAATGTATTTCAAATCATTCTTACTATTTTATAGAATATGGTTTAAATTAATTTATACATTTTTTGACATTTTATATGATTTTTATAACAGAAACATTTCGTCGCTTTCCAAACAAGGTCCTTTTTAACCTTTTCGACAAAATTTAGGTTAGAATGTATTTTTTTAACTTATACGGCGAGTGCCGCTATTATCCACCATTATAAAATCGTATAAGCTTACCTTAAAAGATTATAATAATATTTTCAAATTAAATTTTTTCTTTTATAATAATGTGACTTTTAAATGATTTAAAAAAAGAGATATTTCTCTCAAAGAGTTTTCATTTCAACTATGTCAACATCCTTTGATGGATTTTAAGCTTATTTTAAGATGATTTATTATGACAAAAATCTTACATATTGTATTGAAGGTTTTGTGATATGTTTGACTATGGATGTGTAATTTTTATACCATTCATGTTCTATGGAGAAAGTATTGACATTTCATATGCTAGTTTTAATACGAATGTTTATGTTATGTTTAAACCTGTTCATATGAGGAATGCATTGGACTTAATAAGTGACTGGTGGGGCCCGCTATAGCTCCTCGATGCATCAGTAGGTCTCATGAGACAAACTAGTGTCTTGGAATATTTCTTTGAAAAAAATCTTATTTGTAGTCTTGGCACAATGCCCTGACTATGTGGTTATGATAGTCTGGCATTAGGCATACCATCATTATGAAAGTGGTTATTGATATTGCATGTGATTATTCAACTAGTATAATATCCATGTGAATAAGTAAATTTATTTATTTAATTTTAATTTTTCCATATTATGCTGAAGTTCAAGTTTAAAAGGATTTTGTTTTAGTTATACATTGCCTTAAATGTTTTTGCTTATTTATGAATGTTTCTGCTATATTATTATCCTTACTAGGTTTTTGAGCTCACCCATTTCTATGTTTTATTTTTCCTAGGATGTGAAGAAGTATTTTTTTAATGACTTGCAGGGATAGTATAAGGGGATATGAATGGGGAAACAAGATGTTGTTGTAGTTTTCACTTTATGATGTAATATAAACTCTATGAATGTATCTATTTATTCCATGGCTACTAAACTAATCAGTCATTTGAGACTTGATATTTTGTGATCATTCCATTGTTATGTAATAATGCACCAACTTTTTGTAACTGGGGTTGGAGTGTTACAGTTGGTATCTGATAATGTTTAGACAAACCTTGGAAACAAGATTTAGATAAACTCTGATTAGAGAAGATAGATCAAAGATGTACTTTGAGGATTAGAATAGAAGAACTTCCTAGAATTTTGGTATTGTAGATATTTTGTGAGTTTTCCAAGAAATACAACCCTGTCTGGATACGAGCAGGGAGAGATGGCTCTAGCACAAATGTACCTAGGGGTAAAACCCAAAAACACCACATTGAGCTAGACTCGAATGGGAACTGGTGCACAACAACGGGCCTTGTTACACTCTTGGTTATGACACTCTCAGGGGATATGCATAGGATAATTCTCATTTACTTTACAAACCAATATGAAGGGTTTATGATTATATACTTCCTCAAAGAAAACATTATTTTATGATTATGGATTATATCCATAAATAGTTCAATTTATGTTAAGTGTATTATAAGTATAGAATTATGTAATTTGATTCATAAACTGATCTAGTTTAAGCCATTTCCTATAAATGGCACCTAGTGGAAGGAATGGAAATCATATAAATGCAAGCACTCCATGATGGGATTTCCCTCCTGCTCAAGATAATTATAGTGGTGCTGGTGATACAACTATTTCTGATCAGCTTATCACCATACTGGGGCAACTCACTCTGGTTATGAATAATAAAATTACCCATATGGAGAACCCAGATCCATGGCATGGAGGATCAATGATAGATCGCTTAATGAGGAAACAACAACCAACATTCACTAAGAGTACAAATCCATTAGTAGTTGAGCAATGGATAAGTTCCCTAGAGAAAATATTTTAGGCTTTGGGGAGTAGTGAAAGGGAAAAAGTTGTCATGGCACTTTATCGCCTCACTGGAGATGCTGATCAATGGTGGTCATTGATACAAGAAACAAAGGAAGATGATGAGGTATCAAATATGGAATGGAGGGATTTCGAAGATATTATCATAGAAAAATACTTTCCTCGTGACCATTGAGCATAAATGGAAAGGCAATTTTCGATTCTGAGACAAAAGGAGGATGAGAATGTCACAAATTATGAGGCTAACTTAATAAGGTTAGTGAGGCATTAATCAGATTATATATGTAAAACAAGGAGTAAGATTGATCATTTCTTTGATGGGTTAAAACAATTTCTTGGTCGATCATTAATCTCACGATCCTTCTTGTCGTACGAAAATGTTTTCTTATGTGCTATCAAGAAAGAAAAGGAATTCACAATGTCTTATGAATTTAAAGAAAATAAAGAGAAGAAAAGATCTATTGATCACTCTAGGAATGGAAATAATCGGTAGAAGGGAACATTTCAATATCCATCCTATAGTAAATGTTGGAAGAAACACCTCGGTACTTGGTTAAATGTAATGGGAGTCTATTACATGTGTGGTGAAAATGGTCACCAAACTCGTGATTGCAAGGGGAAGAAGGAGGCTACCAATGTTCAATGATACAATTGCAGGGAGATGGGACATTATACAATTGAATGTCCTAAGTGTCAAGGGAACTTACCTCAGAAAAGGACAAGGAATCAAGGCCAAGCTTTTGCTATCACTACTGCTGAGGTTTAAGATCCAAAAGATGTGCTGGCTGGTAATTTAATGGTTTCCTCAAGTTTAGCCAATGATTTTTTTGATTCTGGATCATCGCATTGTTTCATATCATCCCAGTTTTCTATGAAAATGAGATATTTCCAATTTTATTTAACAAGGGAGTTGTCAGTTAAAACTCCAAAGGGAAGTATTATCGCAAAAATGTTTTGTGAATCTGTTACCATTAGGGAATATAAATGTTCTTTATCTACCGATCTATCATCATACCTATGGTTGAGTTTGACGTATTCCTCAGTATGGATTTTCATTCAGACCATGATGCGAAGATTTATTGTAAGAAGAAGGAGGTTTCGATTTTTGATGATGATGATAAGGAACACCTTATATTTTGAGCAGAATCGTCACCACCTAATTCTTATCTAGATCCACCCCTAGTATCTCAAATAAATTCAATTATTGGGTAGGAAGAGAATTAAATAATTGTGGCTGAGGAAAGGAATGTTCAAATAGAGGATGTACATATTGTGAAAGAATATGTAGATGTGTTTCCAAAATATTTTCCTGAACATCCTCCGGAACGAGAAATTGAGATTTCTATTGATTTAATTCCTTGTTCAGGGCCTATATTGAATACCCCTAATCGAATGGCTACTTTGGAATTAGTGGAATTAAAGAAACCACTAGAGGAATTGTGTAATAAGGGATTTATTCGCCCTATTGTTTCTCCATGGGGTGCCCCTATCCCTTTTTTAAGAAGAAAGATGGATATATGAGGTTATATATCGACTACAAGAAAATAAATGCTATAACAGTAAAGAACAAGTATCCCCTACCTCATATAGATGATTTATTTGAACAAATGCATGGAGTTCAATACATTTTATAGATTGAACTTCAATCTGGATACCATCAGTTGTGTGTGAAGGAGGAAGACATTCTGAAGACAATATTTCGAACAACGTACGGGCATTACGAATTTACTGTAATGCCATTTGGGCTGACTAATGCACCCTTTGTGTTCAAGGATCTAATGAACAGAGTTTTCATGGAATATCATGATAAATTTTTAGTGGTATTTATTTATGATATCTTGGTATACTGAAAAATCTACGAAGATCATGAAAATCACTTGTGAATTATATTGAAGACTCTAAGAGGACATGAATTATATGGGATGTTTAGCAACTATGAATTCTGGCTTCAGGAGATTTCTTTTATTGGCCATATTGTCTCTAAGGATGGAATTTATGTTGATCCTTCTAAGACCAAGGCACACCAAGAATGGCCAGAACCAGCAAGTATAACCAAGATATGCAGTTTTATTAGTTTAGAAAGTTATTATCGGCATTTCGTCCGGAATTTTTCCTGATTGGATAACCCATTAATGAAGCTCACACGAAAATGGGATAAATTTGATTGGAAAAAATATTGTGAAGATTGTTCTGAAGAACTAAAAATAATATTAGTAAATTCTCTTATATTGACTCTACCATCGGGTAATGGTTGGTTTGTTATTTATAGTGATTCTTCAATGAAAGGACTTGGTTGTGTCCTTATGCAGAATGATAGGGTTATTGCCTATGCATCATGACAACTGAAAATTCCTGAGCAAAACTATCCTGCTCATGATCTTGAGTTATCTTATGTAATATTTTCTTTGAAGATATGGAGACATTATCTCTATGGTGAAAAATTTGAGATATATACCAATCACAAGAGTTTGAAGTATACTTTCTCATAGAAAGAACTCAACATGAGGGAAAGGAGATGTCTTGAACTACTCAAGGATTATTATTTCACAATATATTACCATTTGGGGAAGGAAGATAAGGTTGAAAATTCTTTGAGTAGAACATATCATGGAGTTTTGAACAAGATGAGAGTTGAGAGGGATCCTATTTTGATGGATCTAGTAAGGAAGGATATGGGAATCACCATGGATGGTGAAACATCAATAATTTTTCAAATAGATGCCAACCCAACATTACAAGAAAGGTTTAAGAGTTCTCAAACCAATTATGAAGAATTTCAATATAATATTAAAGCTGTGAATAATGGGAGATTGAGAGACTTTGTGTATGAAGATGGAATTTTGAAATTTGGGAGAAGACTTTGTGTTCCCGATATACCTGATCTAAAAAAGTAATTGTTGAATGATTCTCATAGTTCCAATTTCTCTATACACCCTAGGAGAACCAAAATGTATAGAGATTTATAGGAAAATTTTGGTGGGACAACATGAAGAGGGAGATTTCTGATTTTGTGTCAAGATGTATGGTTTGTCAACAAATGAAAGCTGGAAGGCAATAGCCTGGAGGAGTTAAGAAACCTCTTCTCATACTTGAGTGGAGAGGGGATAATATTACGATGGAATTTGACATGTGACTATAAAAGACTCCTTGAAGGAACGATGCAATATGGTCATTGATGATCGTCTTACTATGTTAGCACATTTACTTGCTATAAGTTAAGATTTAACACTTGAACGTCTAGCAAGAATATATATTAATGAAGTTGTGAGACTTCATGGAATACCCCGATCAATTGTTTCGGATCGTGATCCCCATTTTACAACAAGATTCTGGAAAAGTCTACAAAAGGCCTTGGATAATAAACTTTGTTTGAGCACTGCTTACTACCCTCAAACAGACAGAGAATTAGAACGGACTATTCAAACCATAGAAGACATGTTGAGATCATGATCACTTGACTTTCATGGTATGTGGGATCAATATTTACCAATGGTGGAATTTTCCTATAACAATAGCTTCCATTAAAGTATTCTAATGGCACCATATGAAGCATAATATAGAAAAAGAGGTCACACACCAACATGTTAGGATGATTGTAACACCCCTAGCTTTCACGATACGCTTCTCATTCAATAATGCAATAGCTTGCACTGTATGCAACTTCGAGTTCTAAAACACCGCGACTAAACAAAGTAGCCATTATGAATAGTAATAACCACTTTTTAAAATTATAGAAATTTTATATTTCAAAATGGACTTCATTTTTGTATTCGTAATATCGAATTTATCCAAAGTTCAATTTTTTGTAATTTTCTGAGAACTTCCAATTTTTTATGAATTGTGAAAATTACTTAAAAACAACTTTTTTAATAAAAATAATTTATAGTGATAAATTATACTATTTAGTGGGTTAAAAGTATAATTATAATATATTTTTACCATTTTATCCAATGGTGGTCATTAGAATTAATTTAACATTGAAATTGGACATAAACAATTGCCAATCTTTTGATATAAATTGTTTCTTAAAAACACGCTATTTGTTGTAACAGCGGGAATTAATTATAAAATTAATTAATACAACTTATATGTTTCGAATTTTGTAAAATAGACATCATTTTTGAATTCGGAATATCAATTATAGCTTAGGGTGAAATTTTGGCATTGTTCTGAAAAACTTCAATTTTTGATGAATAGTGAAACCACTAAGTGGTAGTTAAATAACTGATTTTTCGTTTAAATGAAATATTACCACTTCTGTGATTTGATTTTCAAAAATCCGACATACATGGTTGTCACTAATAAGTAAAATGTGGTTCAATGAGATTAAAATAATTTTTTGGTGAATAGTAACTTTTAAGTTCTTAATCGCGATTAGAGGTAATTAGTGTAGTTTAAGGTACAAATAATGTTTTAATAATATGAGATGAGCATGACACTTGTCCTACTCCTATTGGATGAGTCATGGCCGACCAAGACAACCCATGGGTCAACTTGGGGACCCCATGGAGCCACTTTAGTTGGAAAATGACAATAATATATATTTATTTAATGTTAAAATTAAATTGACACAAACAAGAGTTATTTTACTAAAACAGTTTTTAAGTGGGGTTACACAAGTCCAAATTTTGACTATAAATATTCATTATAAAGCTAAAAAGATTTCCTACATCATATTATTTTTTTTTATAATTTTTAGACATTAAATAAATTAAATTATTTATGACATCATTATGATACAGCGATGACCTCATTATTTAACGATTTAAATAAAATGAGAAGATAATGCAAAATCCAAGGCTTACACTTGTCCAAAGCCTATTGGATGAGGAGATTTAGAAACCTTATCACCTTATCCTCGAATTATATAACTGTGGGACCTTTAGAATCCGAAAAGCATTGTGAAATAATATAACATTTCAATCATTCCAAAAGTGCCCCTCCTCTCCACTTATAAAAGGCCCCCACCTCTCCCACCTCATTTACACTTTCAAGCCATTTGGCTAGGCCAACCTCTGCCCAAATACTCTCCCAACTTCCCCCTCTTACTCCGAGAAGCCTTACTTTGGGCAGAACTCTTCCCAAGGAAGCCTTTGGCTCAAATCAAAGAGTTACCAGATTTTGAGGTAATGTCTTCTCTAATGTTGTTTTGTTTTATTTTTCTTCTCCAACCCCCTAAACTCTTTTTATTAATTTCATTTGTAACAACAGCAGTATCCTCAATATACTATGATGTTTTTATAAGAATTATTCGAGCTACACTTACACACACCTACATCTAATGGTTAAAGAACATACGGTTTCTGTGGATGGCGAATTTCTGCCTCACGAAACGATGATTGTTCAACACTCATATAACACCTTCAAAGGTGGCCATTAAGATGTCACTATTTTTATATATGATATATAATATGTTTATGTTTTACTTATGCTTCTGTATTTCTCATTTATGGAATACTTTATGATTTCCATTATGGGTAAAACGCGATAATTTCATTTTAGGAAGTGCGGACTACCGCCCCCTCAAAGTGATTTGAATCGTTAATGCCATATGTGGGATGTATAAAGGATGGAGTAAATGGTATTATACACTATATTATACTGGAATTATATTATACATTTATATCATTATGATTTAGTTCCATTAAATATGAAATTGAAATGAAAGTAGCGTTCATGCGTACGTACGGCTTACCGTCTCCATGAACGGTGCATTTCATTTCTTACCTCTAAATGTTACGTAATATTATAAATGAATGTATATACTGGATATATATGATATATATGACATCTAAATCATGAATATAATTCTGGAGATAATGGATATTCTACCACATAAACAACTTGTAATTATAAGAAGTATATTGTTTACTCAAGTACCAATGATCGACAAAACGACCGTTATTAACTTGAATAATTACATAATATTCATAACATTATAATAAGTGATATAAAAAGGATAATGAAATTGAAAATGGTTCTTAATAAGGTAGATATTAACTCTAGTTTATTATTCAGGAGGTTAAAGAACGGTTGAGTCAAGTCGGACACAAGGTAAGGGAACTTCTTAACCCAACTTCAATTCTTTGGGTTAATCTCCTACTTTCAAATTACATCATGATATTATTATGTACTATCTTGTATTTTTACTTTCTTTATGTGTATCTATAGTGAATAAACCTAATAGATCTATTTTATTTGTAAGGGTTTACTTCACAACCTCTTCATTATCCAAGGTTGTTTATACATAATTATCTACTGGGACCTCGTTATCATCCACATCCATGTTTCTTCAAAATGTATTTCAAAACATTTTTATTATTTACAAGAATATGGGTTAAAGTCATTTATACCCTTTTTGACTTTTTATAAGAGGAATCTTTCCGTCGTTTTCAAAACAAGTTCCTTTTTAACCTTTTCGACAGAATTGAGGTATGAATGTTTTTTAACTTATACGGCGGGTGCAGTTATTTTCCGCCGTTATAAAATATTCAAAGCTTTCCTTACAAGCTTATAAGAATATTTTCAAGAAAATGTTTTGTTTTATATGGCTCTCAAACAATTTCAAAAATAGAAAGAGATATTTCTCTAAAAAGTGTTTTGATTTCATCTATGTCAACATCCTTTGATGGATTTTACGCTTATTTGAAGTTGATTTATTATAATATAAAACTTCTATATTGTATTGAAGGTTTTTGTGATATGTTTGACTATGGATGTGCTATTTTATACCATTCATAGTTTATGGTTAAATTATTGACATTTCGTATGCTAGTTTTAATACGAATGTTTATGTTATGTTTAAACCTTTTCATATGGGAATGCATTGGACTTAATATGTGACGGGTGGAGCCCGCTATAGCTCCTCGATGCATCGGCAGGTCTCATGAGACAAACTAGTGTCTTGGCACGAGGCCTTGACAAAATCTTATTTGTGGTCTTCGCACGAGGCCTTGACTACGTGGTTATGATAGTCTGGCATTATTCATTCCATCATTATGAAAGTGGTTATTGATATTTCATGTGATTATTCGACCAGTAGAATATCCATGTGAAGAAGTGAATGGCATTATCTCATTTTACTTTTGCCATATTATGTTGATGTTCATGTTTAAAAGTCTTTTGTTTTAGTTATACGTTGCCTTAAATGTTTATGTTAATTTATGAAAGCTTCCGCATTATTGTTATCCTTACTGAGCATTTGAGCTCACCCCTTTCAATGTTTTAATATTTTCCAGGATGTGAAGAAGTATTTTAGGAATGACCTGCAGGGATAGTCAGAAGAGGATATGAGTGTGGACTATGAAGACTTTGTTATTAGTTTTCCACATTATTATGTAATGTAACATTTATGAATGTATCTAGTGTTTCCAAGGCTACTAAACTAATCGGTATTTCGAGACTTGATCTTTTGTGATCATGCCAATGTTACGAAGTAATGCACCGACTCTGGGTAGCTGGGGTCGGGGCATTATTGTTGGTATCAGAAGCAGTTTAGTACAAACCTTGGAAGCTAGATTTAGATAAACTCTGATTAGAGCACGTAGACCTAATATGAATTTTGAAGATTAGTATAGAAGAACTTCCTAGAATTTTGGTATTGTAGAGATTTTGTGAGTTTTCCGAGCAATACATCCCTGTCTGGATACGAGCAGGTAGAGGCGGCTTTGGCACAGATGTTCCTAGGGGTAAAACCCGAAAACACCGCTTTGAGCTAGACTCGAACGGGAACTGGTGCACGACAACGGGCCTTGCTGCACTCTTGGTTACGACACTCCCGGAGGATATGCTTAGGATAAATCTCATTTTCTTTAAAAATCATTGTGAAGGGTTTATGAGTATATACTTCCTCAAAGAAAACATTTTTATGATTATGGATTATATCCATAAATAGTTCAATTTATGTTAAGTATTTTACAAGTATAGAATTATGTATTTTGATTCATAAACTAATCTAGTTTATGCCATTGTTTAGAAATGGCGCCTAGTGGAAGGAATGGAAACCGTATCAATACACGCACTCCGTGTAGGGATTGCCCTCCTGCTCAAGATAATTATTGTGGATCTGGAGATACAACTGGTGCTGATCAACTTATTACCATACTGGGACAACTCACTCAGGTTATGAATAATAACCTTGCTCGTATGGAGCACCCTGATCCGCAACGTGGACAATCAATGCTAGACCGTTTCATGAGGCAACAACCACCAACATTCAATGGGAGTAAAAATCCTATAGTAGATGAGCAATGGATAAATTCCTTAGAGAAAATATTTCATGCCTTGGGGAGTAGTGAAAGGGAGAAGGTTGTCATGGCAGTTTACTGCCTCACTGGAGATGCCGATCAGTGGTGGTCGCTGATTCAAAACACAAAGGAAGATGATGACGTATCGAATATGGAATGGAGGGAGTTCAAAGAGCTTTTCTTAGAAAAATACTTTCCTCGTGACCATCGAGCAGATATGGAAAGGCAATTTCTGAGTCTGAGGCAGAAGGAGGATGAGAATGTCGCAAAGTATGAGGCTAACTTTACAAGGTTAGCGAGGCATTCTGCCGATTATATACGTAACCCAAGGAGTAAGATTGATCGTTTCTTTGATGGGTTAAAACCATTTCTCCGTCGAGCTTTAGAATCACAATCCTTCTCATCATACGAAGATATTGTCTCGTGTGCTATCAAGACAGAGAAGGAATTCTCTAAGGCTTATGACAACAAAGTAAAGCAAGAGAATAAGAGAACGGTGGAACAAGAGACAGATAAAGGGAAAAATAGAAAGAAGGATTTTCCATTATGTGATAATTTTGGGAATAATCACCCTGGTACTTGCCTAAAAGGAATGGGAGTTTGTTATAAATGTGGAGAAAAGGGTCACCAGGCTCGTGATTGCAAGGGAAAGAAAGAGGCTATCAAAGTTGAATGCTACAATTGTAGGGAAATGGGGAATTATGCAAATAAATGTCCTAAGCGTCAAGGAAACATACCTCAGAAAAGGCTAAGGGATCAAGGACTATCTTATGCTGTTACTACAGTTGAAGCAGAATAACTAATGTAATGGTGCTTTTGGACTCATGGATTATATTCTGGTTATTAGAATAATGAGATATATATATATATAAGGATTGTACTGCAGTACTTGTTGATTTCAGTAAGGTTTTTATATTTTTAGTATGTGACAATAATAGAAACTTTACTTTGTTGGGGAATCTGATAAATTGATTTTGGAATTAAGAGACCTTTTAGAGAATGTCTGGACAGAGGTATTTTGGATAACTATAAAGGTTGGAGAGGATTAAGTTAATCTTTGGATAGTATTGTTTAAGGTTAAAGAATTTATGATGATTATTTTTGGAATATTATGATACTATAGTTTTAGGAAAAGGACAACCTGCAGGGTGGGGCATAACCCGTCGCGTCGGACAAATCTGCCGGAATCGAACCCACAATCATAGTGTGACAGGCCTTTATTTCCAACCACTAGCCTACAGGAAGTCCTGGTTATTACAAAATAATTTTACTAATCTAAATGTTATGTGTTAACATTTGGAACCTTATACAATTAGGATAAGTATAATATTTTTGAGTTTTATTATCTTTTTGAGTGAAAGATGAGTTGAAGGTTGAAACTCTAATTGTCAACCATAAATATATTTATACCTATCTCTTATTCAATGAATAAATTAATTCATAAACTTTATTAAAGGGATATTAAAACAAAAAAATGTGTTATCCTAATACCTTATGTCTTGTGGAACTGATGATATTTTAAATCAACATAGATTGAAGGCTTTGAGGCCCTCAATTTGACAGTTGATTGTGATTGATGACCTCAATCACTCCCTACAAATATTTACGATTTTCCTCCAATTATATGTCTCTAATTGCCACCAATGTTCTCCTAATCGATATTATAATTGGGTGGTGACTTTTTCATTTCCCTTTCCCTCTTATTAAGGCTAAATTTTATTAATCTTATTTCTGATGTGGATTTTCCTCAAAGGTATTTTCTCTTTTCAACCTTTTATTTTCAAAGAAAAATTTCAAATTGCGAGGACGCAATTTATTGAAGGAGGGGAGAATGTAACACTTCGAGCTTTCACGATACGCTTCTCATTCAATAATGCAATAGCTTGCATTGTACGCAACTTCGAGTTCTAAAACACCGCGACTAAACAAAGTAGCCGTTATGAATAGTAATAACCACTTTTTAAAATTATAGAAATTTTATATTTCAAAATGGACTTCATTTTTGTATTCGTAATATCGAAATTATCCAAAGTTCAATTTTTTTTAATTTTCTGAGAACTTCCAATTTTTTATGAATAGTGAAAATTACTTAAAAACAACTTTTTTAATAAAAATAATTTATAGTGATAAATTATACTATTTAGTGGTTTTAAAGTATAATTATAATATATTTTTACCACTTTATCCAATGGTGGTCATTATAATTAATTTAACAATGAAATTGGACATAAACAATTGCCAATCTTTTGATATAAATTGTTTCTTAAAAACACGCTATTTGTTGTAACAGCGGGAATTAATTATAAAATTAATTAATACAACTTATATGTTTGGAATTTTGTAAAATAGACATCATTTTTCTATTCGGAATATGAATTATAGCTTAGGGTGAAATTTTGGCCTTGTTCTGAAAAACTCTAATTTTTGATGAATAGTTAAACCACTAAGTGGTAGTTAAATAACTGATTTTTCGTTTAAATGAAATATTACCACTTCTGTGATTTGATTTTCAAAAATCCGACATACATGGTTGTCATTAATAAGTAAAATGTGGTTCAATGAGATTAAAATAATTTTTTGGTGAATAGTAACTTTTAAGTTCTTAATCGCGATTAGAGGTAATTAGTGTAGTTTAAGGTACAAATAATGTTTTAATAATATGAGATGAGCATGACACTTGTCCTACTCCTATTGGATGAGTCATGGCCGACCAAGACAACCCATGGGTCAACTTGGGGACCCCATGGAGCCACTTTAGTTGGAAAATGACAATAATATATATTTATTTAATGTTAAAATTAAACTGACACAAACAAGAGTTATTTTACTAAAACAGTTTTTCAGTGGGGTTACACAAGTCCAAATTTTGACTATAAATATTCATTATAAAGCTAAAAATATTTCCTACATCATATTATTTTTTTTATAATTTTTAGACATTAAATAAATTAAATTATTTATGACATCATTATGATACAGCGATGACCTCATTATTTAACGATTTAAATAAAATGAGAAGATAATGCAAATTCCAAGGCTTACACTTGTCCAAAGCCTATTGGATGAGGAGATTTAGAAACCTTATCACCTTATCCTCTAATTATATAAGTTTGGGACCTTTAGAATCCGAAAAGCATTGTGAAATAATATAACATTTCAATCTTTCCAAAAGTGCCCCTCCTCTCCACTTATAAAAGGCCCCCACCTCTCCCACCTCATTTACACTTTCAAGCCATTTGGCTAGGCCAACCTCTGCCCAAATACTCTCCCAACTTCCCCCTCTTACTCCGAGAAGCCTTACTTTGGGCAGAACTCTTCCCAAGGAAGCCTTTGGCTCAAATCAAAGAGTTACCAGATTTTGAGGTAATGTCTTCTCTAATGTTGTTTTGTTTTATTTTTCCTATCCAACCCCCTAAACTCTTTTTATTAATTTCATTTGTAACAACAGCAGTATCCTCAATATACTAGGATGTTTTTATAAGAATTATTCGAGCTACACTTACACACACCTACATCTAATGGTTAAAGAACATACGGTTTCTGTGGATGGCGAATTTCTGCCTCACGAAACGATGATTGTTCAACACTCATATAACACCTTCAAAGGTGGCCATTAAGATGTCACTATTATTATATATGATATATAATATTTTTATGTTTTACTTATGCTTCTGTATTTCTCATTTATGGAATACTTTATGATTTCCATTATGGGTAAAACGCGATAATTTCATTTTAGGAAGTGCGGACTACCGCCCCCTCAAAGTGATTTGAATCGTTAATGCCATATGTGGGATGTATAAAGGATGGAGTAAATGGTATTATACACTATATTATACTGGAATTATATTATACATTTATATCATTATGATTTAGTTCCATTAAATATGAAATTGAAATGAAAGTAACGTTCATGCGTACGTACGGCTTACCGTCTCCATGAACGGTGCATTTCATTTCTTACCTCTAAATGTTACGTAATATTATAAATGAATGTATATACTGGATATATATGATATATATGACATCTAAATCATGAATATAATTCTGGATATAATGGATATTCTACCACATAAACAACTTGTAATTATAAGAAGTATATTGTTGACTCAAGTACCAATGATCGACAAAACGACCGTTATTAACTTGAATAATTACATAATATTCATAACATTATAATAAGTGATATAAAAAGGATAATGAAATTGAAAATGGTTCTTAATAAGGTAGATATTAACTCTAGTTTATTATTCAGGAGGTTAAAGAACGGTTGAGTCAAGTCGGACAAAAGGTAAGGGAACTTCTTAACCCAACTTCAATTCTTTGGGTTAATCTCCTACTTTCAAATTACATCATGATATTATTATGTACTATCTTGTATTTTTACTTTCTTTATGTGTATCTATAGTGAATAAACCTAATAGATCTATTTTATTTGTAAGGGTTTACTTCACAACCTCTTCATTATCCAAGGTTGTTTATACATAATTATCTACTGGGACCTCGTTATCATCCACATCCATGTTTCTTCAAAATGTATTTCAAAACATTTTTATTATTCACAAGAATATGGGTTAAAGTCATTTATACCCTTTTTGACTTTTTATAAGAGGAATCTTTCTGTCGTTTTCAAAACAAGATCCTTTTTAACCTTTTCGACAGAATTGAGGTATGAATGTTTTTTAACTTATACGGCGGGTGCAGTTATTTTCCGCCATTATAAAATATTCAAAGCTTTCCTTACAAGCTTATAAGAATATTTTCAAGAAAATGTTTTGTTTTATATGGCTCTCAAACAATTTCAAAAATAGAAAGAGATATTTCTCTAAAAAGTGTTTTGATTTCATCTATGTCAACATCCTTTGATGGATTTTACGCTTATTTGAAGTTGATTTATTATAATATAAAACTTCTATATTGTATTGAAGGTTTTTGTGATATGTTTGATTATGGATGTGCTATTTTATACCATTCATAGTTTATGGTTAAATTATTGACATTTCGTATGCTAGTTTTAATACGAATGATTATGTTATGTTTAAACCTTTTCATATGGGAATGCATTGGACTTAATATGTGACGGGTGGAGCCCGCTATAGCTCCTCGATGCATCGACAGGTCTCATGAGACAAACTAGTGTCTTGGCACGAGGCCTTGACAAAATCTTATTTGTGGTCTTGGCACGAGGCCTTGACTACGTGGTTATGATAGTCTGGCATTATTCATTCCATCATTATGAAAGTGGTTATTGATATTTCATGTGATTATTCGACCAGTAGAATATCCATGTGAAGAAGTGAATGGCATTATCTCATTTTACTTTTGCCATATTATGTTGATGTTCATGTTTAAAAGTCTTTTGTTTTAGTTATATGTTGCCTTAAATGTTTATGTTAATTTATGAAAGCTTCCGCATTATTGTTATCCTTACTGAGCATTTGAGCTCACCCCTTTCAATGTTTTAATATTTTCCAGGATGTGAAGAAGTATTTTAGGAATGACCTGCAGGGATAGTCAGAAGAGGATATGAGTGTGGACTATGAAGACTTTGTTATTAGTTTTTCACATTATTATGTAATGTAACATTTATGAATGTATCTAGTGTTTCCAAGGCTACTAAACTAATCGGTCTTTCGAGACTTGATCTTTTGTGATCATGCCAATGTTACGAAGTAATGCACCGACTCTGGGTAGCTGGGGTCGGGGCATTATTGTTGGTATCAGAAGCAGTTTAGTACAAACCTTGGAAGCTAGATTTAGATAAACTCTGATTAGAGCACGTAGACCTAATATGAAATTTGAAGATTAGTATAGAAGAACTTCCTAGAATTTTGGTATTGTAGAGATTTTGTGAGTTTTCCGAGCAATACATCCCTGTCTGGATACGAGCAGGTAGAGGCGGCTTTGGCACAGATGTTCCTAGGGGTAAAACCCGAAAACACCGCTTTGAGCTAGACTCGAACGGGAACTGGTGCACGACAACGGGCCTTGCTGCACTCTTGGTTACGACACTCCCGGAGGATATGCTTAGGATAAATCTCATTTTCTTTAAAAATCATTGTGAAGGGTTTATGAGTATATACTTCCTCAAAGAAAACATTTTTATGATTATGGATTATATCCATAAATAGTTCAATTTATGTTAAGTATTTTACAAGTATAGAATTATGTATTTTGATTCATAAACTAATCTAGTTTATGCCATTGTTTAGAAATGGCGCCTAGTGGAAGGAATGGAAACCGTATCAATACACGCACTCCGTGTAGGGATTGCCCTCCTGCTCAAGATAATTATTGTGGATCTGGAGATACAACTGGTGCTGATCAACTTATTACCATACTGGGACAACTCACTCAGGTTATGAATAATAACCTTGCTCGTATGGAGCACCCTGATCCGCAACGTGACAATCAATGCTAGACCGTTTCATGAGGCAACAACCACCAACATTCAATGGGAGTACAAATCCTATAGTAGATGAGCAATGGATAAATTCATTAGAGAAAATATTTCATGCCTTGGGGAGTAGTGAAAGGGAGAAGGTTGTCATGGCAGTTTACTGCCTCACTGGAGATGCCGATCAGTGGTGGTCGCTGATTCAAAACACAAAGGAAGATGATGACGTATCGAATATGGAATGGAGGGAGTTCAAAGAGCTTTTCTTAGAAAAATACTTTCCTCGTGACCATCGAGCAGATATGGAAAGGCAATTTCTGAGTCTGAGGCAGAAGGAGGATGAGAATGTCGCAAAGTATGAGGCTAACTTTACAAGGTTAGCGAGGCATGCTGCCGATTATATACGTAACCCAAGGAGTAAGATTGATCGTTTCTTTGATGGGTTAAAACCATTTCTCCGTCGAGCTTTAGCATCACAATCCTTCTCATCATACGAAGATATTGTCTCGTGTGCTATCAAGACAGAGAAGGAATTCTCTAAGGCTTATGACAACAAAGTAAAGCAAGAGAAGAAGAGAACGGTGGAACAAGAGACAGATAAAGGGAAAAATAGAAAGAAGGATTTTCCATTATGTGATAATTTTGGGAATAATCACCCTGGTACTTGCCTAAAAGGAATGGGAGTTTGTTATAAATGTGGAGAAAAGGGTCACCAGGCTCGTGATTGCAAGGGAAAGAAAGAGGCTATCAAAGTTGAATGCTACAATTGTAGGGAAATGGGGAATTATGCAAATAAATGTCCTAAGCGTCAAAGAAACATACCTCAGAAAAGGCTAAGGGATCAAGGACTATCTTATGCTGTTACTACAGTTGAAGCAGAATAACTAATGTAATGGTGCTTTTGGACTCATGGATTATATTCTGGTTATTAGAATAATGAGATATATATATATATAAGGATTGTACTGCAGTACTTGTTGATTTCAGTAAGGTTTTTATATTTTTAGTATGTGACAATAAAAGAAACTTTACTTTGTTGGGGAATCTGATAAATTGATTTTGGAATTAAGAGACCTTTTAGAGAATGTCTGGACAGAGGTATTTTGGATAACTATAAAGGTTGGAGAGGATTAAGTTAATCTTTGGATAGTATTGTTTAAGGTTAAAGAATTTATGATGATTATTTTTGGAATATTATGATACTATAGTTTTAGGAAAAGGACAACCTGCAGGGTGGGGCATAACCCGTCGCGTCGGACAAATCTGCCGGAATCGAACCCACAATCATAGTGCGACAGGCCTTTATTTCCAACCACTAGCCTATAGGAAGTCCTGGTTATTACAAAATAATTTTACTAATCTAAATGTTATGTGTTAACATTTGGAACCTTATACAGTTAGGATAAGTATAATATTTTTGAGTTTTATTATCTTTTTGAGTGAAAGATGAGTTGAAGGTTGAAACTCTAATTGTCAACCATAAATATATTTATACCTATCTCTTATTCAATGAATAAATTAATTCATAAACTTTATTAAAGGGATATTAAAACAAAAAAATGTGTTATCCTAATACCTTATGTCTTGTGGAACTGATGATATTTTAAATCAACATAGATTGAAGTCTTTGAGGCCCTCAATTTGACAGTTGATTGTGATTGACGACCTCAATCACTCCCTACAAATATTTACGATTTTCCTCCAATTATATGTCTCTAATTGCCACCAATGTTCTCCTAATCGATATTATAATTGGGTGGTGACTTTTTCATTTCCCTTTCCCTCTTATTAAGGCTAAATTTTATTAATCTTATTTCTGATGTGGATTTTCCTCAAAAGTATTTTCTCTTTTCAACCTTTTATTTTCAAAGAAAAATTTCAAATTGCGAGGACGCAATTTATTGAAGGAGGGGAGAATGTAACACTTCGAGCTTTCACGATACGCTTCTCATTCAATAATGCAATAGCTTGCATTGTACGCAACTTCGAGTTCTAAAACACCGCGACTAAACAAAGTAGCCGTTATGAATAGTAATAACCACTTTTTAAAATTATAGAAATTTTATATTTCAAAATGGACTTCATTTTTGTATTCGTAATATCGAAATTATCCAAAGTTCAATTTTTTTTAATTTTCTGAGAACTTCCAATTTTTTATGAATAGTGAAAATTACTTAAAAACAAATTTTTTAATCAAAATAATTTATAGTGATAAATTATACTATTTAGTGGTTTTAAAGTATAATTATAATATATTTTTACCACTTTATCCAATGGTGGTCATTATAATTAATTTAACAATGAAATTGGACATAAACAATTGCCAATCTTTTGATATAAATTGTTTCTTAAAAACACGCTATTTGTTGTAACAGCGGGAATTAATTATAAAATTAATTAATACAACTTATATGTTTGGAATTTTGTAAAATAGACATCATTTTTCTATTCGGAATATCAATTATAGCTTAGGGTGAAATTTTGGCCTTGTTCTGAAAAACTCCAATTTTTGATGAATAGTTAAACCACTAAGTGGTAGTTAAATAACTGATTTTTCGTTTAAATGAAATATTACCACTTCTGTGATTTGATTTTCAAAAATCCGACATACATGGTTTTCATTAAGAAGTAAAATGTGGTTCAATGAGATTAAAATAATTTTTTGGTGAATAGTAACTTTTAAGTTCTTAATCGCGATTAGAGGTAATTACTGTAGTTTAAGGTACAAATAATGTTTTAATAATATGAGATGAGAATGACAGTTGTCCTACTCCTATTGGATGAGTCATGGCCGACCAAGACAACCCATGTGTCAACTTGGGGACCCCATGGAGCCACTTTAGTTGGAAAATGACATTAATATATATTTATTTAATGTTAAAATTAAATTGACACAAACATGAGTTATTTTACTAAAACAGTTTTTAACTGGGGTTACACAAGTCCAAATTTTGACTATAAATATTCATTAGAAAGATAAAAAGATTTCCTACATCATAGTATTTTTTTTATAATTTTTAGACATTAAATAAATTAAATTATTTATGACATAATTATGCTACAGCGATGACCTCATTATTTAACGATTTAAATAAAATGAGAAGATAATGCAAAATCCAAGGCTTACACTTGTCCAAAGCCTATTGGATGAGGAGATTTCGAAACCTTATCACCTTATCCTCGAATTATATAAGTTTTTGACCTTTAGAATCCTAAAAGCATTGTGAAATAATATAACATTTCAATCTTTCCAAAAGTGCCCCTCCTCTCCACTTATAAAAGGCCCCCACCTCTCCCACCTCATTTACACTTTCAAGCCATTTGGCTCGGCAAACCTCTGCCCAAATACTCTCCCAACTTCCCCCTATTACTCCTAGAAGCCTTACTTTGGGAATAACTCTTCCCAAGGAAGCCTTTGGCTCAAATCAAAAAGAGTTACCCGATTTTGAGGTAATGTCTTCTCTAATGTTGTTCTGTTTTATTTTTCTTCTCCAACCCCCTAAACTCTTTTTATTAATTTCTTTTGTAACAACACCAGTATCCTCAATATACTAGGATGTTATTATAAGAATTATTCGAGCTACACTTACAGACACCTATATCTAATGGTTAACGAACATACGGTTTCTGTGGATGGAGAATTTCTGACTCACGAAACGATGATTGTTCAACACTCATATAACACCTTCAAAGGTGGCCATTAAGATGTCACTATTTTTATATATGATATATAATATGTTTATGTTTTACTTATGCTTCTTTATTTCTCATTTATGGCATACTTTATGATTTCCATTATGGGTAAAACGCGATAATTTCATTTTAGGAAGTGCGGACTACCGCCCCCTCAAAGTGATTTGAATCGTTAATGCCATATGTGGGATGTATAAAGGATGGAGTAAATGGTATTATACACTATATTATACTGGAATTATATTATACATTTATATCATTATGATTTAGTTCCATTAAATATGAAATTGAAATGAAAGTAGCGTTCATGCGTACGTACGACTTACCGTCTCCATGAACGGTGCATTTCATTTCTTACCTCTAAATGTTACGTAATATTATAAATGAATGTATATACTAGATATATATGATATATATGACATCTAAATCATGAATATAATTCTGGAGATAATGTATATTCTACCACATAAACAACTTGTAATTATAAGAAGTTTATTGTTGACTCAAGTACCAAAGATCGACAAAACGACCGTTATTAACTTGAATAATTACATAATATTCATAACATTATAATAAGTGATATAAAAAGGATAATGAAATTTAAAATGGTTCTTAATAAGGTAGATATTAACTCTAGTTTATTATTCAGGAGGTTAAAGAACGGTTGAGTCAAGTCGGACACAAGGTAAGGGAACTTCTTAACCCAACTTCACTTCTTTGGGTTAATCTCCTACTTTCAAATTACTTCATGATATTATTATGTCCTATCTTGTATTTTTACTTTCTTTATGTGTATCTATAGTGAATACACCTAATAGATCTATTTTATTTGTAAGGGTTTACTTCACAACCTCTTCATTATCCAAGGTTGTTTATACATAATTATCTACTGGGACCTCGTTATCATCCACATCCATGTTTCTTCAAAATGTATTTCAAAACATTTTTATTATTTACAAGAATATGGGTTAAAGTCATTTATACCCTTTTTGACTTTTTATAAGAGGAATCTTTCCGTCGTTTTCAAAACAATTCCCTTTTTAACCTTTTCGACAGAATTGAGGTAAGAATGTTTTTTAACTTATATGGCGGGTGCGTTTATTTTCCGCCGTTATAAAATCTTCAAAGCTTTCCTTACAAGCTTATAAGAAGATTTTCAAGAAAATGTTTTGTTTTATATCGCTCTCAAACGATTTCAAAAATAGAAAGAGATATTTCTCTAAAAAGTGTTTTGATTTCATCTATGTCAACATCCTTTGATGGATTTTACGCTTATTTGAAGTTGATTTATTATAATACAAAACTTTTATATTGTATTGAAGGTTTTTGTGATATGTTTGACTGTGGATGTGCTATTTTATACCATTCATAGTTTATGGTTAAATTATTGACATTTCGTATGCTAGTTTTAATATGAATGTTTATGTTATGTTTAAACCTTTTCATATGGGAATGCATTGGACTTAATATGTGACGGGTGGAGCCCGCTATAGCTCCTCGATGCATCGGCAGGTCTCATGAGACAAACTAGTGTCTTGGCACGAGGCCTTGACAAAATCTTATTTGTGTTCTTGGCACAAGGCCTTGACTACGTGGTTATGATAGTCTGGCATTATGCATTCCATCATTATGAAAGTGGTTATTGATATTTCATGTGATTATTCGACCAGTAGAATATCCATGTGAAGAAGTGAATGGCATTATCTCATTTTACTTTTGCCATATTATGTTGATGTTCAAATTTAAAAGGCTTTTGTTTTAGTTATACATTGCCTTAAATTTTTATGTTTATTTATTAAAGCTTCCGCATTATTGTTATTCTTACTGAGCATTTGAGCTCACCCCTTTCAATGTTTTAATATTTTCCAGGATGTGACGAAGTATTTTAGGAATGACCTGCAGGGATAGTCAGAAGAGGATATGAGTGTGGACTATGAAGACTTTGTTATTAGTTTTTCACTTTATGATGTAATGTAACATTTATGAATGTATCTAGTGTTTCCAAGGCTACTAAACTAATCGGTCTTTCGAGACTTGATCTTTTGTGATCATGCCAATGTTACGAAGTAATGCACCGACTCTGGGTAGCTGGGGTCGGGGCGTTACAGTTGGTATCAGAGGCAGTTTAGTACAAACCTTGGAAGCTAGATTTAGATAAACTCTGATTAGAGCACGTAGACCTAATATGAATTTTGAGGATTAGTATAGAAGAACTTCCTAGAATTTTGGTATTGTAGAGATTTTATGAGTTTTCCGAGCAATACATCCCTGTCTGGATACGAGCAGGTAGAGGAGGCTCTGGCACAGATGTTCCTAGGGGTAAAACCCGAAAACACCGCTTTGAGCTAGACTCGAATGGGAACTGGTGCACGACAATGGGCCTTGCTGCACTCTTGTTTACGACACTCCCGGGGGATATGCTTAGGATAACTCTCATTTTCTTTACAAATCATTGTGAAGGTTTTATGTGTATATACTTCCTCAAACAAAACATTTTTATGATTATGGATTATATCCATAAATAGTTCAATTTATGTTAAGTATTTTACAAGTATGGAATTATGTATTTTGATTCATAAACTAATCTAGTTTATGCCATTGTTTAGAAAAGGCGCCTAGTGGAAGGAATGGAAACCGTATCAATACACGCACTCCGTGTAGGGATTTCCCTCCTGCTCAAGATAATTATTGTGGATCTGGAGATACAACTGGTGCTGATCAACTTATTACCATACTGGGAAAACTCACTCAGGTTATGAATAATAACCTTACTCGTATGGAGCACCCTGATCTGCAACGTGGAGGATCAATGCTAGACCGTTTCATGAGGCAACAACCACCAACCTTCAATGGGAGTACAAATCCTATAGTAGCTGAGTAATGGATAAATTTCTTAGAGAAAATATTTCATGCCTTGGGGAGTAGTGAAAGGGAGAAGGTTGTCATGGAAGTTTACCGCCTCACTGGAGATGCCGATCAGTGGTGGTTGCTGATTCAAAACACAAAGGAAGATGATGAAGTATCGAATATGGAATGGAGGGAGTTCAAAGAGATTTTCTTAGAAAAATAATTTCCTCGTGACCATCGAGCAGATATGGAAAGGCAATTTCTGAGTCTGAGGCAGAAGGAGGATGAGAATGTCGCAAAGTATGAGGCTAACATTACAAGGTTAGCGAGGCATGCTGCCGATTATATTCGTAACCCAAGGAGTAAGATTGATCGTTTCTTTTATGGGTTAAAACCATTTCTCCATCAACCTTTAGTATCACAATCCTTCTCATCATACGAAGATATTGTCTCGTGTGCTATCAAGACAGAAAAAGAATTCTCTATGTCTTATGACAACAAAGTAAAGCAAGAGAAGAAGAGAACGGTGGAACAAGAGACATATAAAGGGAAAAAGGGAAAGAAGGATTTTCCATTATGTGATAATTGTGGGAAGAATCACCCTGGTACTTGCCTAAAAGGAATGAGAGTTTGTTATAAATGTGGAGAAAAGGGTCACCAGGCTTGTGATTGCAAGGGAAAGAAAGAGGCTATCAAAGTTGAATGCTACAATTGTAGGGAAATGGGGAATTATGCAAATAAATGTCCTATGCGTCAAGGAAACTTACCTCAGAAAAGGCCAAGGGATCAAGGACTATCTTATGCTGTTACTACAGTTGAAGCAGAATAACTAATGTAATGGTGCTTTTGGACTCATGGATTATATTCTGGTTATTAGAATAATGAGATATATATATATATAAGGATTGTACTGCAGTACTTGTTGATTTCAGTAAGGTTTTTATATTTTTAGTATGTGACAATAATAGAAACTTTACTTTGTTTGGGGAATCTGATAAATTGATTTTGGAATTAAGAGACCTTTTAGAGAATGTCTGGACATAGGTATTTTGGATAACTATAAAGCTTGGAGTGGATTAAGTTAATCTTTGGATAATATTGTTTAAGGTTAAAAAAATTATGAAGATTATTTTTGGAATATTATGATACTATGGTTTTAGGAAAAGGACAACCTGCAGGGTGGGGCATAACCCGTCGCGTCGGACAAAGCTGCAGGAATCGAACCCACAATCATAGTGCGACATGCCTTTATTTCCTACCACTAGCCTACAGGAAGTCCCTGGTTATTACAAAATAATTTTACTAATCTAAATGTTATGTGTTAACATTTGGAACCTTATACAATTAGGATAAGTATAATATTTTTGAGTTTTATTATCTTTTTGAGTGAAAGATGAGTTGAAGGTTGAAACTCTAATTGTCAACCATAAATATATTTATACCTATTTCTTATTCAATGAATAAATTAATTCTTAAACTTTATTAAAGGGATATTAAAACAAAAAAATGTGTTATCCTAATAACTTATGTCTTGTGGAACTGATGATATTTTAAATCAACATAGATTGAAGGCTTTGAGGCCCTCAATTTGACAGTTGATTATGATTGATGACCTCAATCACTCCCTACAAATATTTACGTTTTTCCTCCAATTATATGTCTCTAATTTCCACCAATGTTCTCCTAATCGAGATCATAATTGGGTGGTGACTTTTTCATTTCCCTTTCCCTCTTATTAAGGCTAAATTTTATTAATCTTATTTCCGATGTGGATTTTCTTCAAAGGTATTTTCTCTTTTAAACCTTTTATTTTCAAAGAAAAATTTCAAATTGCGAGGACACAATTTATTGAAGGAGGGGAGAATGTAACACCCCGAGCTTTCACGATACGCTTCTCATTCAATAATGCAATAGCTTGCATTGTACGCAACTTCGAGTTCTAAAACACCGCGACTAAACAAAGTAGCCGTTATGAATAGTAATAACCACTTTTTAAAATTATAGAAATTTTATATTTCAAAATGGACTTCATTTTTGTATTCGTAATATCGAAATTATCCAAAGTTCAATTTTTTGTAATTTTCTGAGAACTTCCAATTTTTTATGAATAGTGAAAATTACTTAAAAACAAATTTTTTAATCAAAATAATTTATAGTGATAAATTATACTATTTAGTGGTTTTAACGTATAGTTATAATATATTTTTACCATTTTATCCAATGGTGGTCATTATAATTAATTTAACATTGAAATTGGACATAAACAATTGCCAATCTTTTGATATAAATTGTTTCTTAAAAACACTCTATTTGTTGTAACAGCGGGAATTAATTATAAAATTAATTAATACAACTGATATGTTTGGAATTTTGTAAAATAGGCATCATTTTTGAATTCGGAATATCAATTATAGCTTAGGGTGAAATTTTGGCCTTGTTCTGAAAAACTTCAATTTTTGATGAATAGTGAAACCACTAAGTGGTAGTTAAATAACTGATTTTTCGTTTAAATGAAATATTACCACTTCTGTGATTTGATTTTCAAAAATCTGACATACATGGTTGTCATTAAGAAGTAAAATGTGGTTCAATGAGATTAAAATAATTTTTTGGTGAATAGTAACTTTTAAGTTCTTAATCACGATTAGAGGTAATTAGTGTAGTTTAAGGTACAAATAATGTTTTAATAATATGAGATGAGCATGAAACTTGTCCTACTCTTATTTTATGAGTCATGGCCGACCAATAAAACCCATGGGTCAACTTGGGGACCCCATGGAGCCACTTTAGTTGGAAAATGACATTAATATATATTTATTTAATGTTAAAATTAAATTGACACAAACATGATTTATTTTACTAAAACAGTTTTTAAGTGGGGTTACACAAGTCCAAATTTTGACTATAAATATTCATAAGAAAACTAAAAATATTTCCTACATCATAGTATTTTTTTATAATTTTTAGACATTAAATAAATTAAATTATTTATGACATCATTATGATACAGCGATGACCTCATTATTTAACGATTTAAATAAAATGAGAAGATAATGCAAAATCCTTTGCTTACACTTGTCCAAAGCCTATTGGATGAGAAGATTTCGAAACCTTATCACCTTAGCCTCGAATTATATAAGTGTGGGACCTTTAGAATCCGAAAAGCATTGAGAAATAATATAACATTTCAATCTTTCCAAAAGTTCCCTCCTCTCCACTTATAAAAGGCCCCCACCTCTCCCACCTCATTTACACTTTCTAGCCATTCGGATCGGCCAACCTCTGCCCAAATACTCTCCCAACATCCCCCTATTACTCCTAGAAGCATTACTTTGGGAATAACTCTTCCCAAGGAATCCTTTGGCTCAAATCAAAAAGAGTTACCCGATTTTGAGGTAATGTCTTCTCTAATGTTGTTTTGTTTTATTTTTCTTCTCCAACCCCCTAAACTCTTTTTATTCATTTCTTTTTTAACAACACAAGTATCCTCAATATACTAGGATGTTTTTATAAGAAGTATTCGAGCTACAATTACACACACCTACATCTAATGGTTAAAGAACATACGGTTTCTGTGGATGGCTAATTTTTGCCTCATGAAACGATGATTGTTCAACACTCATATAACACCTTCAAAGGTGGACATTAAGATGTCACTATTTTTATATATGATATATAATATGTTTATGTTTTACTTATCCTTCTGTATTTCTCATTTATGGCATACTTTATGATTTCCATTATGGGTAAAACGCGATAATTTCATTTTAGGAAGTGCGGACTACCGCCCCCTCAAAGTGATTTGAATCGTTAATGCCATATGTGGGATGTATAAAGGATGGAGTAAATGGTATTATACACTATATTATACTGGAATTATATTATACATTTATATCATTATGATTTAGTTCCATTAAATATGAAATTGAAATGAAAGTAGCGTTCATGCGTACATACGGCTTACCGTCTCCATGAACGGTGCATTTCATTTCTTACCTCTAAATGTTACGTAATATTATAAATGAATATATATACTGGATTTATATGATATATATTACATCTAAATCATGAATATAATTCTGGAGATAATGGATATTCTACCACATAAACAACTTGTAATTATAAAAAGTTTATTGTTGACTCAAGTACCAAAGATCGACAAAACGACCGTTATTAACTTGAATAATTACATAATATTCATAACATTGTAATAATTGATATAAAAAGGATAATGAAATTTAAAATGGTTCTTAATAAGGTAGATATTAACTCTAGTTTATTATTCAGGAGGTTAAAGAACGGTTGAGTCAAGTCGGACACAAGGTAAGGGAACTTCTTAACCCAACTTCAATTCATTGGGTTAATCTCCTACTTTCAAATTACTTCATGATATTATTATGTCCTATCTTGTATTTTTACTTTCTTTATGTGTATCTATAGTGAATACACCTAATATATCTATTTTATTTGTAAGGGTTTACTTCACAACCTCTTCATTATCCAAGGTTTTTTATACATAATTATCTACTGGGACCTCGTTATCATCCACATCCATGTTTCTTCAAAATGTATTTCAAAACATTTTTATTATTTACAAGAATATGGGTTAAAGTCATTTATACCCTTTTTGACTTTTTATAAGAGGAATATTTCCGTCATTTTCAAAACAAGGTCTTTTTTAACCTTTTCGACAGAATTGAGGTAAGAATGTTTTTTAACTTATACGGCGGGTGCGGTTATTTTCCGCCGTTATAAAATCTTCAAAGCTTTCCTTACAAGCTTATAAGAATATTTTCAAGAAAATGTTTTGTTTTATATGGCTCTCAAACGATTTCAAAAATTGAAAGAGATATTTCTCTAAAAAGTGTTTTGATTTCATCTATGTCAACATCCTTTGATGGATTTTACGCTTATTTGAAGTTGATTTATTATAATACAAAACTTCTATATTGTATTGAAGGTTTTTGTGATATGTTTGACTATGGATGTGCTATTTTATACCATTCATAGTTTATGGTTAAATTATTGACATTTCGTATTCTAGTTTTAATACGAATGTTTATGTTATGTTTAACCCTTTTCATATGGGAATGCATTGGACTTAATATGTTACAGGTGGATCCCGCTATAGGTCCTCGATGCATCGGCAGGTCTCATGAGACAAACTAGTGTCTTGGCACGAGGCCTTGAAAAAATCTTATTTGTGGTCTTGGCATGAGGCCTTGACTACGTGGTTATGATAGTCTGGCATTATGCATTCCATCATTATGAAAGTGGTTATTGATATTTCATGTGATTATTCGACCAGTAGAATATCCATGTGAAGAAGTGAATGGCATTATCTCATTTTACTTTTGCCATATTATGTTGATGTTCAAGTTTAAAAGGATTTTGTTTTAGTTATACATTGCCTTAAATTTTTATGTTTATTTATGAAAGCTTCCGCATTATTGTTATCCTTACTGAGCATTTGAGCTCACCCCTTTTAATGTTTTAATATTTTCCAGGATGTGAAGAAGTATTTTAGGAATGACCTGCAGGGATAGTCAGAAAAGGATATGAGTGTGGACTATGAAGACTTTGTTATTAGTTTTTCACTTTATGATGTAATGTAACATTTATGAATGTATCTAGTGTTTCCAAGGATACTAAACTAATCGGTCTTTCGAGACTTGATCTTTTGTGATCATGCCAATGTTACGAAGTAATGCACCGACTCTGGGTAGCTGGGGTCGGGGCGTTACAATGATGTTGGTTGGAGAAAACTTGTAAGACTAGAACTTGTAGAGGAAATGATGGAGAAGGTGAATGTAATCCAAAACCACATCAAAGCATCTCAAAGTAGGCAGAAGATCTATGGTGACAACCGAATGAAGTATTTTGAATTTTAGGTAAAAGATCATGTTTTCTTGATGGTATCTCCATGGAAGGGAGTTATACATTTCTGTAAGAAAGGAAAATTGAGTCCCAGGTACATCAGACCTTTCGAAATTCTAGAACGAATTGGGGTTGTAGCTTACTGTTTGGCAATGCCACCAAGTCTCCTCAAAGTTCACCATGTGTTCCACGTATCACTGTTGATAAAATACATGTCTGACCCAATTCATGTAATCACATATGAAGAAGTAGAAATGGAACCCGATCTGTCTTATTGCAAAGAGCTCGTCATATTTCTTGATACCAAAGAACAAGTGTTGATAAACCAGACGACTCGTCTGGTAAAATTTATATGGAGAAACAATAAGATGGAAAAAGCAACGTGGGAACCCGAGAAACATATGATAAAGAACCACAAGAGTCTTTTTATGTAGTAATATTATTGAAATTTCTTGGACGAAATTATTTGAAGGAAAAGAGAATGTAACACCTTAAGAATCCACAGTACACTTCTCTTTGAATAATACAGTAGTGTGTTTTGTACACAACTTCAAGTTCTAACACACACCACAATCAGTCAAACTAGCTGTCGTGAATAGTAATACCCACTTTTTGAAATTTTATAACTTTTTTATTTCAAAATTAACTTCATTTTTTGTATTCGTAATATCGAAATTAGTTTAGGGTTATTTTTTTGTACATTTCTGATAACATTCATATTTTAATGAATAGTGAAAATTAGTAAATTTTAATTAAAAACAACATTTTAATCGAAATAATTAATAGTGATAAATTATGAATTTAAGTGGTTTTAATGTATATTTAGGATATATTTTTACTATTTAATACAATTTTGGTCATTGGACGTAATTTCACATTTAAACAGGACTTAAACAAGGGTCAATCTTTTGATAGTTATTATTTCATAAAAATATGCTATTTGTTTTAACAATGGGAATAAATTTTAAATTATTTTCTTCCACTTATGTATTTTGAATTTTGAAAAATGGATTCCATATTTAGAATAAGGAGGTCCATGTTTTGTAAATAGGGAACTTTTATTTTTAGAAATTTTGAATAATTACTTCGGTAAATATTTTATTTAATATGGTTAAAGGGTAAATCGGGTAAATAAGGGTAAAAAATTAATATTATAATAATAATAATTTACCGTAAAATGTGTCCAAACCCTATTTTTTGATACATTTCCGACCATGGGCATCTTTGTGTTGATTTTGGGTCCCCATGGATCCACTTGTAAGTTATAATGACACTTTATATTAATTAAGTTAATGTAAATACAAAAATGAAATAATAATATATCTTTTAGAAAATGTATTTTTAGGTAGGGTTATATGTGGCATATTTTAGACTATAAATATTCATTAGAATGACAATAAGATTTCCTAAATCATGGTTTTATTTATAATTTCTAGACATATAATATACTAAATAATTTATGACACAATAATGATGTAGTGTTTACCTCATTAATAAATGATTTAAATAAATAAGATTATAAAGACTAATATAATACCCAAAACCTATACAATTCTTATTGGATGATTTAATTTCGATCATGAGTCATCTTATATTCATCTTTAATGATTTTTGGACCTTTAGAAACCGAATATCATTATATAATAATATATTATTTTCAATCCTTCCTAAAGAGCCTCTCCCCCCTTATAAAAGGACATCACTTATAACAAACTCTTCACACCCCTCAAGCCTTTTGGCTCGTCCAAAATCTTCCCAATTTAGCTCCCTATATCCCACCCCTTCTCTTAGAAGCCTTACCTTAGGCAGAAGGAACTTCAAGAGTCCTTTTTTGGTTCAAACCAATGGGAGTTACACAAAATAAATGTAACGATTTCTCTTAGCTTCTTTTCTTTTATTTTACTTCTCCAACCCCTAAAATCTTCTAATTATTTTTTTTTGTAAAAACAAAAGTATCCTAAATATACAATGATGTTTTTATGAGAATGATTCTAATTACACTTACACGAACCTATATCTATTGGATGAAGAACATAATGTTTCTGTGGATTGAAACCAAACACCTCACAAAACGAGGATTGTTCAATTATCTCCCACCACCTCTCATGGTGGCCATTATGATGGCACTATAATTAAATATGATATTTATGATATTTCTTTTATATATAAGCTTCTGTATTTCCATTTTATAGCATACAATTATTCGTTTAATGTTGTATATATATACGATAATTTCATTGGAGGAAGTATGGACTACCGCCCCCTCAATGTGATATGACTCATTAATACTATACATGGAACATATAAAGGATGGTGTTAATGAACATAAGTAAAATATATAATATATTATTTTATAATGGAATAATAATATACATATGTATCATTTGGTTTTGATTCCTTTTAAAATGAAAAATGAAATGGAAGTACTGTTTGTGCGTACGTACTGATTACCGTCTCCACGAACGCGATGAGATTCATTTCCCCGTCTTATCCATTCAAGAATAATTATCATATTATGATGAAATTTAATTTTTATGGACTTTATATCATTCTTTATATGAATAAGATACAACCTATCCATAACAAACACAACTTAGGTAACAAAGCATATAAATAAAAATGAATCAGTTAACACCAAAAACGACGATAATACTAAAATAATATTAACAAAACAATATTAAAAGATCATATATGATATCATATTTATGTAAATGACTCATTTATAAATTAATAATAGTGATTTAACTATTATAAAGGAGTATAACCTACCCTCAACCGAGGAAAAGTACAAGCTAAGGGTTTATTTCACAATCTCTTCATTATCCGACGTTTTTATACATACCTATCTACTGGGACCTCTTTATCATCCACTTCCATGTTTCTTAAAAATGTGTTTCAAATCATTCTTATTATTTTATAGACTATGTGTTAAAATCATTTATACCCTTGTTGAATTTTTATAAGATTTTTATAAAGGACTCTTTCCATCGCTTTCCAAACATGGTCCTTTTTAACCTTTTCGACATAATTAATGTAAGAATGTCTTTTTTTACTTATACGGAGGGTGTGGATATTTTCCACCATTATAAAATTGTAAAATCTTCCCTTAAAATAATATAATAATATTTTCAAAGTAAATTTTTTCTTTTATAATTATGTGACTTTTATATGATTTCAACAAAAGGAGATATATCTCTCAAATAGTTTTGATTTCATCTATGACAACATCCTTTGATGGATTTTAAGCTTATTTGATGTTGATTTATTTTGATACTTAACTTCTATATTGTATTGAAGGATTTGTGATATGTTGGACTATGGATGTGTTATTTTTATACCATTCGTGGTTTATGGATAAAGTATTGACATTTCATATGATATTTTTAATAAGAATGTTTATGTTATGTTAAAACCTGTTCATATGAGGAATGCATTGGAGTTAATAAGTGGTGGGTGGTGCTCTCTAGAACTCCTCGATGCATCGGTAGTTCTCATGAGACAAACTTGTGTTCTTGGAACAAGGCCTTGACAAAATCTTATTTGTATTCTTGGAACAAGGCCTTGACTAGGTGGTTATGATAGTCTGGCATTATGCATTCCACCATTATGAAAGTGGTTATTGATATTTCATGTGGTTATTCTACTAGTATAATATCCATGTGAATAAGAAAATGGAATTATTTCATTTTATTTTTTCCATATTTTGTTGAAGTTAAAGTTTAAAAGGCTTATGTTTTAGTTATACATTGCCTTAAATGTTTATGCTAGTTTATGAAAGTTTCTGCTATATTGTTTTCCTTACTGAGCATTTGAGCTTACACCTTTCTATATTTTATTTTTCCTAGGATGTGAATAAGTATTTTATGAATGACTTGCAGGGATAGTATAAGAGAATATGAGTGTATAGACAAGATGTTGTTGTAGTTTTCACTTTATAATGTAATGTAAACTCTATGAATGTATTTAGTTATTCCAAGGGTACTAAACTAATCTATCTTTTGAGACCTGATATTTTGTGATCATGCCAATGTTATGTAATAATGCACCGACTTTGGGTAATTGGGGTCGGGGCGTTACAAACATAGGGTTGATCGGCCCGACCTACCTTAAAAATCCTCATAAGGTTCCATCTTAATCATCTCCCGAATACTGTTATTGTAGGAAAACTCCACCAGGGGTATGTATCTCTCCCAAGATCCCACAAAATCGAGTAATCATGATCAAAGAATGTCCTAAAAAACCTGAATTGTTCACTTGGATTAGCCATTATCTAGGGGTGGTAAGCTATACTCAGAGTTACATGTGTACCCAATTCCCTATGTAGTCCCTACCATACATGAGAAGTAAACTGGACATACCTATCTAAAATTATAGAGTAGGGATCCCCATGAAAACATACTATCTATCAGATTTATAACCTTCCAATATCTTTAACACCGATGGTTTCATTAATTGTATGGAAGTGTGAAACCTTCTTAAGTCTATCGACAATAACCCAAACTGCATCATTTTCTTGAGGTTTCCTTGGTAAACATATCACTAAATCTATCATGACATCATTCCACTTCCACACAGAAATGGGAAAGTACTGTAAAATCCTTGTTGGTCGCTGATTATCTTATTTCACCTAATAACATGCGGAACCACTCAAAACAAAACTAGCAACATCCCCCTTCATGCCTAGCCACAAATAAGGATAGTTTATATCTCAATATATCTCGGTGAAACTAGGATGAACTACCCAAACCGAGGAATGTAAATCTCACATAAAATCCTCACGTATGTCTAATGACACCCATAAGATCCCATGAAATCACAAGATCTCACTGTTGCCTATGGTCTACCTCAGAGTAGGGTCCATGACTAACACACTCTCTCGTAGGACTAGGCCTACAAAATCTGATAGTGGCCTCATTCAAAATTGATCCATAGGGTATAGGTAACATCTATAGAAGAAATAAATTTGTCACCCTATCTGTCGTGAAACTATAAATTCGTCTTAGAGAACAGATCCATAAGTTTCCAATCACTGTTGGCCTCTTGAACAAATTGTATCTAAGTCCTCTTGTACAATTCATCAGCAACTATGTTGCCCTTCCCAGGTGTGTAGGAAAGTTCAAAGTAAAAGGAATGAAGGTACTCAACCCACCTTCACTATCTCAAACTCTAATAACGCTGAATAAAGACATACTTGAGACTTTTGTGGTCAGTGTACACCAAAAAAAGCTCCCAAAAGATAATGTCACCATCAGCGTAAATCATGAACTACAATAGCTTACTTGAGATTGTGTGTCGGGTACATCCTCTCATGTGGACTCAACTGTCTATACCCATACGCAGTGAATCATTCCCCTTGAATAAGCACTGCTCCTAGCCTGATACCTAATGCATCGTAGTAAATGGTGTAGCACTTGCTCAGCTCTGGAAAATTCAGTATTGGTGTGGAAGTCAATCTCCCTTTCATCTCTTGAAAAGATGAATCACAGGAATTTTCCACAAGTACTTCGCACCCATCTTAGTCACGTTCATTAGTGGTGCTTCTAAGAATGAAAATTCATATTTAAAGCACATGTAGTTACCAACCTATCCCAGAATTCCGTACATCAAAGGCATTGTTCGTCTGCTCCTAGAAAACTACCACTATCACATTCTGTAGATATTCTGAATCTTTTCTCTATGAGATAACATGACCCATGAAGTGAATATTATCCATCCAATAGTGTAATTTTTAGTGCTTAGTATATAAATAGTAATCTCTCAGTGTACACAAAATGATCTCAATATGGGTGGCATGTTCGTGTCGAGTGTGGGAGTACACCAAGATATCGTCCATGAAGAGTGCCACAAAATAATCCATGTATAGATGGAACACATAGTTCATTTTTACAATGAAAACTATCGGTGTAGTCATAAGACCTAAAAACATAAGTAGATACTCATATAGACCATACATAATTTGAAAGTATGTAAGAGGTATATCTAATGGAATAACACACAACTAATGATAATTGGATCTCAAATCAATATTCGAGAACATCTAGACGACTTGAATCTAATCAAACTGATTGCCGATCCTCGACAAGGGATATTGGTTCTTGATAGTCAACTAGTTCAGCTTTTGATAATCTACACGAATTCTAAGGGAATCATCCACTTTTTTTTGAAAAAAGGACAAGAAATCCACAAGGAGAAGTACTGGGTTGGATGAAGCCCTTTGCCTACGACTCCTCCTGATTCATCTTTAGCTCTTGTAACTCAGTTGTAGCCATCCTAAATGGAGGAATAGACACTAGTACCTCTCCTAGAATAAGCTCAACAGAGAAATATACCTCTTGCCCTAGAGTTAAACCTGAAAATTCATCTAGAGAGACGTCTCTGAAATGGTCCACCACTGAAATAAATTTCATCTATGAAGTCCCCTGGTCATCCATATATATTCAAATAATCGACACTATTGTTTGTCCCGAACCATGATGTTTAGGTCCATTTCTTCCCTCTTTGACATCCCATTAAACCTTGTGTAGAATAAACATGTCCTCTAGAGATACGAGACTCACCTTACAGTGATAGCAGTCAACAAAAGACTGAAATGAAACTATCATTTACATTATGATAATGACATTGAAGACTATCATCTCTATGACATAGAGTTCCCATAAGAAGTTACACCCACCATCATCAAGAGGTCACTCCTTACACTGACATACACTAGTCATGTTAATACCGAATTGAGTGTCTATCATCATAACATCATCATAAGTAAAGATATAGAGCCCAAGGATTTCCACAATAGAAAAATATAAAAAATAATAGGAATCCCCAATATCAAAAATATGAGAATATAAAAGCGAGGAATCTAGAATCGTACCTCTATCCATAGAGGGTCTGAGATCCTACTTCTACTAGATCTTCTCCACTTCAATATAATGACCTGTATCATGGCCCTATAGCCTTTACTGACTAAACTATGGTGATACACCCTGTTGTTTCTTAAAACCTATCATCTGGATACCATGGTCATGACGACATCATCAGCCTGACCAACCAGATGAACTCTGCTTCCTTGACTGATGAGAAGCTGTTGGTCCATCTCTTGAATGTGGATTCATAGCAGAACCCCTATATATCTATACTGGTGAGAAAACTCAGAAAAAATGTTAAAGATGACCTATCATTCCACAAGACCAATACTCAGCTGTGTCTTTCAAGAAATGTGGTCTCGTATGACCAATCTTCCCACACTGGTAGCATACCACCTCTCTACCTAAGGAAACATTACATGAATTCTCCCTACAATTCATCTGGCTATCTGTAGAAGGAGCAGCATCTCTGGATGCTAAACCACCCAAGAAAGTATCTCTCAACTCCCTCAGATTACGCTCAGTAATCAACACTTGTTTCAGTATAGCAGTCACATAAGTTAGCTTGAAGACATTCACCTACGACCAGATGTCATACCTGAGACCATACTCAAATCATCAAGTCAAAGATAACTCGTCACCTCACAGAACAGGTCCAATGGACATATGCTCTGTAAAATTAGAGGGGTAATCCATCACTGAAAGAGTGCCCTACTCCAAAGGCATTAAATTATAGGCACGATCATCCGTCAATGTCTTGGGGTAGAAGTTATCAAATATGGTCCTCTAGAACTCTCTCCAAGCCATATCCCAATGACCCCCACATATGATATAACATCTCTAAATCTTTTAGTGGTATCACATAGCATGTATGTCTCTATCATCACCCTCATCTCAGGAGGAATCTCTAAATGCTCAAAGATAGAAATCATAGCCACCAACCATGAATCTTCACCCTACGGTCCTCCATCCCCTGAAAATGTGGGAGGATGCTGCTTATTTAACACTTGTATCATCAATACCATAGATGGGGTAGGATGTAGTTCTCCCTAAAATGTATGAATAATACACATAATTCATTCATAGAACAATGAATCAGCAACTACATCTGGTATAATAGTTTGTTCCAAGATAGGCACGATGGGAGGATATGGGGGTAGTCCCTAATATACCATTTCATGTGTCTGGTCATCACCCTATACATGTCATATAACCATAGGATGTCATGAAGTCCTGACACTATAGGGTCAAGAAGAATCATTGGTTCAATATTATCAAGGAAAATAACTAACCCGTGAAACAACGAAACAGGATAAGGAAAACATTCAATTTTTACATAACATAGATTCATGGTGTGTATAAATATCACATTACATGTTCCATTTAGGACTTATATTGTTGTGTACCACTACCAAACCTGGTTGTGTAGCACTCCGTACACCTGGCATTTTATTCCAGAGACATGGCGTGTACAAGAATTTTCTGTCCTGCAAAAGTAATACAACACTGCTAAAACATGTGAGGTTTGTTGGCGTAATAGTACATGGCATGTTCACCCTAGACACGGCCTGTTCCGATTAAGTCCTATTGTCCCGTGTCATTGATCACATGGTCAACTCTACAAGGCATGCATAAACATGAAATGGCATGTACTACCTAAGATTCATCCACTTGTGTCGTTGGTCACACGGTTGGATGTGTTGTTCCTTTTAACACAGTGTATAATCCAGATACGACATGTTCTACCAATGGTTTCCCGACCTTGTGTCTCTGCTCACGCATTCAGTAATAGGATCAAATACTATAATACATGTTCATATGGTACACAATGTTTACTTAAGAAAAGTTGTTTTTCCTTGAACAGAAGAACACATGGTGTGTGTTCACAACCTCACATGTTGTTTCGTCTAGGTTTATGGATTGTATGCCTCTAAAACATCTCTGAAACCCTTAAAACATAATTTTTATTTCAAGGAATGGAAAAATTCAACCTGTGAGATCTCATACTCGCAAGAATCAATGTTTATTATCCTTATCATAACTTGAAAAAATTCAATTAATAGTCAAGAATTGTCCACCAAATTCCAATACCAGAGGACCCATAACACCTCAGGGACCAAATCATAGCATCCATACAAATTAACATTACATATTCCAATACCCTATCAATATATGGTATTTTATCAAGGAATAAATCACAACAACATGAATATCTAGCACAATATCTATCACAACAACATGCAATCAGCAATGCATCTTAAATGGCATGACAAGAATGCATGACATGTGATATCTAGAATGTTCCAATATGATGTATCATATGGAATATCCTCATATCATCAGTATGAAATAGAAATGTATCCTCAATAATATCAATTATAACATCACAAATCATGTGAATCACCCAATGAAAAAATCAAATCAATAACAACAATTGAAAAACCAGAAAAATTGTGATATTCATGGAAACATGGATTTTCCCTATACACAGGTTAGCTACTCTCATGAAAAAATTATTACCAACTACCAATTCCTTCCTAACCCTATCTATAGGTTCCAAATAGTAAGGAAAATAAGGAACTAATTCCTCTAATACTACATTGTAACATCCTGGATTCAGGTGCTGCCCAAAGGTGCCCCAGACCTGATTGGTCACATAACCTCCAGCACATTTCCCCAAACACCATAGGTTTCCAAATAGCAGTGAGGGCCAAGTAAATAAATTTTGGAAACTATCCCCTCATTAGTAGAGTATACATAGTGTAATAACCAATTATAAATAAAAGTAGAAGAAGTAATACCAGAAAACAAAGTAAACAGTAGAAGTCTGATTGTAAAATATTAGATGAAGCTTGTATAAATGATGCATGTCACATATATCAAGGAATGTATCCAAACAAGTCACAATGTTGTAAATAAAATACATTAACCTAAGTATAGAAAATAATTAAACTCCAAAAGCATCAGATGACTCAGCTTGGTCCCTTCTCTCCAGCTACAACAACAATCTAGTATCTAATGAAGAACGATGATTTCCCTTATCTATACCTGCAACCATATAATTTGTTTGGGTCCAAAAGCATGACCCAAATAGGTATTGAGATGAATCCAAGTAGGAAACCACCAAATGATCTATGTATAACTATCATTGAATATATATATATATATGTAAATATTCTAAAATGAATCCATAAACTTGGAAGTGCTCAAAAGTAAACAATCCTACTGTTTTTAATTATACTCATTTCCATTTATTATTAATCACATGAATCAAGTAACCCTTGGGATATAGACTCAACTCCATATACCCATGTATATAAATAACCAGGAGACATCTAAAAATTCCAATTAAACAATCTAGTAATACAAATTCCATGCTTGTGCTTTGGCTTGGAAGATTCATCACAATCATTCAATAGTTCATAAGAAACCCTCTGGGAATGTTCTCATAGTCTAACCCCTCTGTTTTAACTCATCATCAATTAAATAAATATTAACCCTCGTGTAATCTCACACAATTTAAATCCTTTGTTCACACATAGAACTAAACATTTATAAATGACCACCTGGGAGGATCTCATAGTAAATACCCCCTTAGTCTGCGTAGCAACAATAAAATATAATGTCCACCTGGAAGCTCTCACAGTCAATGCTGTATGGTCCAACCATAATTTAATAACAACCCTCCAAATAGCTCTCATGGCCTAACTCATCAAGTATATGACCACACTATAACTATCGCAGTTAATACCTTTGGGTCAACACGACAACAATTCATACATAAATGTCCCTACCTCGGGAAGATCTCGTTTTCAATTCCCCTTGGTCAATATTTCACAATGAAAAACACATGCATCTCATATAATAAGTCCAACTCTATCCTAAAAAATTAATGGAATGGAAACAATGTATTTCGTAAAGTCAACCTAGGCCAAAAGCATATAAATAGTCAATTAGGGGAATTCACCCATGGGGTTGTCTATAACATGGTATTAAACCCCTATGCATAAAAAATTACGTTATTTATCAAACAAACCACCCATATAATGTTTTAAATAGGGTCAATTTTCAAAATATTCAATACACCAAACATGGTAATTCCTCATTTAAAGCATATATAATCCAAATTAAATCAAATAAAGGCACAAACCACATAACTTGGTATAGTATGATGAACACTCTAGAATGCCATCCCTTGAATCATCCTATAACGAAATAGATCTATGAAAACGGTAAAAAAATTAGCCCTCGATAATTCAAGAGATAGGAGAAATTAAGAAGAGAGGCTATAGGGGAAGAGAGAACACATTGGTGGGAATCCAACACACCTCGTAATGTCTTAATTGGAGCTCGTATATAGAAACAGGAGGAGCTCAAAGTTCTTTTGTCGTGCATCTCTCTCTAGTACGAAACACGGGGAGAAGAAATGTTTTATGGTGAGGAGACATGTCCCCGCTCCGACTCATCAATTAAAAACAAAAGTACATGTCTTGTTTATTTAATTTACATGTCTTGTACAATCCTCAACAATCCCCCTCTTGAGGCGGTCTTCCAGGTCACCTAATCGACCATGTACTCGGTTGATACCCGGCCCATACATGGTTATGGACAACAACCAGGTTAAGAGTGTGTACTCAATATTACACGGTTTGTACTTAAAAAATTTCACATTTCATTGTTCTTTTTTAAAAAAAATCCCAAATTAAGATCCATACCTAAAATTATGATCCTAGTTCTTACATCTTAGATCCCCCTCCCCTCTCTCAAGACCAAGAGAGTAAGAGAAATTAAAATATATACTCCAAATAATTCTTATTTTCATAAAATGTGAATGGTGTAAGGAATTTGGTTCCTCTATAAGATCACATAGATTTCAATCAATAATGTTACGAGATTCATTGATCACATGTGGATACTTTTAGAGGAATTATACTATATATTTTATGTTCTTAAATATATTTTCATTATGAGTGTTTTTTTTCAATAGGTAATTATTGTTCCCAATGATATATATATATATTCAATAAGTGTTGAATAATAAGAAGAAGAGTAGAAAATGAACATTGTGATTCATAAGGGTGTTCTTAAGTTAAAACACTATAAATTACTTCATCATAAGATAGAACATAAGTTTAATCGTATTATACTTTGAGAGGATTACATTAATGGAGGCCAAACAGTCTTCTGGTATGATAAATGGAATGGTGTCTAAACCAAATTAATGAGAATGTATATATATCAAACATTTTATTACATGAGACTTATCATGAATCCGGGACATGTGTTATTATTATTAAGAGTTAATTCTATATCGGGATCATACTAAATACTAGGAGAGTATATCCTTTTGTTTATATACCACCAATTTATAAGTGGTTGAGGGAGATCTATAATATGTAGTGTAGATTTTGAAGGTGTTGACCAAAAGTTATAAGAAAAAGAGTGGATGTGATGATGATTTACCAAGATTATATCAGAATATGAACAATCATAAGATGTTTTAATCGAATATTTAACAAAGTTTATGATTATCTAAGTCCTGGAAAACAAAGGATATGGTTATAATATGTTATTCCATGTTTCTAGACATCTAGAAGCCAATATACAGGATATGTATTGAAGAATTAAAGACAAACATAGGTGGATTAAAAACATTGCCATATTTAGTTCTATGCTTATATGGAATAGAATGAATAGGGAGTGTTAAAATAAGAATCAAAACTTATTATAAAATGATGTCACAATAAGTAAAACTACCAAGATTTTCCATGGGACTCTATATTTATTTGATATTAATCAAAATTAGGTGGTGTTATATTAATCATAATTATATTAAACATCATTTATAATCAAAGTAAGTCATGATTAAAACTAAAATTATTGAAATATTATTTGATCAGAATTTTTATGTTCTGATTTTTTGATAAGTGTAACGAAAATATCTGTAATAGAAGTTAATGAAATGGATATATAAAATTCTCTTTAAGAACCATGCAGTGAGGGCATCTCTATAGTGGAATAAAAATATTTTTAAGTCTAGTTAAAATCCATTATTACAAAATTGGAAATTTGAGAATATTAATTTCAAGGAATAGAGGCTCTAGATGAATATAATTGAATGAAATAGCAGTGAAGTGTGAAAATTACATTTATTTAAATATTTTGAATGTGTATGTGTAATGTATGTTAAAATGGATTATCCATGTGAGGAAGAATTATATATGTGTAAATTTTAAAAATATTTGAATCTCATTTATTTAAAAAATAAGAAACATGGAAGAAAGATTCTAATTTGAAACATAAGATGGTCTGATTGAAATATATCATGGATAAATGTTATAGTGATAGGATAATACAATCTGAATATAATAAAAAACTAACTGAAGGGGAAACTATTTATGGTTAGATAACCTATATAAGTGAGTAATGTAATATAAAATATTAACCTATAAGTTTAGAGTATATACTTAGTTAGTTACATGAGTTGATAAAATAAAATTGAAGTGTAGTGGTGGTATGAAAGAAGGTGTCTCATGATAATCAATGTGTGTATAAAAGGTTTCATTTTTGATTAATAAATATCATGATTTTTGGGATTTTAAAAATCTTGTTGAACCCAGTGGATTTTTTAGAATAGAGGAGTGATATTATATGGTTAAAGGGTGTCATGTTTTTCACATTTTCAATGTATTAAGTAGTTAACTGTGTTTACTAATGTTTTAAACAGATGAGTGATTTGTCATTTCCGCCTAAAAATAGGACTTAATCATATCATTAGTTTAGAGAAATTGAGATTGAGAATTTATTAAATGATAATATAGAGATAATATGACTTTATTATTATAAGCATATATTGGTTTAAAATTTTAAAAGACTATAACAATTTGTTTTGATGATAGTTAGAGGTTCCCTATGTTAGGAGACCAGAAGATAGAGATATCTAATAAGCAGTAGTAATTTGCACACATTTCTGACCATTGAAGAATATGAAAAAAATTGAAAGTATTCAAAATAAAAATAGCCACAACATAATGTGTTATAAATTAAAGAACTATAAATTAAGATATTAGAAGTTAGTAGGGAAAGAATTTCATATCCTATATAAGGATCTGAAATTTGGACACTTAAAGAAGATGAGAAGGGTCTGAAGTTATATCATTGGATAATTCAGAGAGTACAATGTTGAATTCCATGTAGTTTCATATATATTATCTAGTGTAATCCAAATTCATGTGTTGAAGATGAATATATTATGGTTGATATTGAGAAATATCATAACGGAAGGAAGAACTTGTTCAAGTGTCCTTTGAGAAATATTGTTCTATACTATAGTCTTATAATGTAATACAAGAACATTCATTATAAGATGCAATGCGTTAGTATAAAAAACCCATTTATATATAGAAATTAATTTTTAGTAGATAGAAAACTATATCCACATACATCATTTGGTGAATATATGAACCTTAGGATAACAACTCAACACAAAAATGTGCATTATAGCAACCCATGCTTAACATACATGGATATTACATCATTTTAGATAAATATTTAGTAAATTACAAAAATACATGCCCAAGGACCATATTCATTTAGTGTCATTGGAAACTGGGAAACAAAATATTCTATCATGAGGAAATATCTTTAAAATATCCCATAAAGATCTCCACCATGAGTACTTCTACCTAAAACCATTCTTCATAACCTGGGGAAGGAAACATAAAAATGGGTGATCATAAATGCTTATTAAGGATAAATAATGGAGATATGTAAGCATAATTATGAGCATAAGGGTATAAGGACATGATCATAAAAATAAATGATCATACCATGTATATCAATGATCATATACAAGAATCATGTAATAAAGAATAAAAGTTAACAAATCATGAATCATAAGGAAATAAATATCATAAGCTATAAAATCATAACATAGGAATAAAACATGGCATTGTGGAAAACACATAAGCATATAATATGATTTCCATAGTAACTAATGCATTGCTTTTAGGACCATCTTAGTGGACACAATCCTTTACTGAACCAATTTCACACCTCGTTCCAGCACTGTATTACTAAACTGAGTTCACTCCCCATTCCAGTTCTATAACATTATATGGAGTTCATTTATAATTTTTATCCTATAATACATATCATTGTTCATTTCTTGTACCATCTCTATAATATTGAACATAGTTCATTTCTTATTCAATTATAGTCTATTTCATGAGATATAAATATTTACCCAATACATTATAAGGAGATATAGTACCCACACATATTATAATGAAATCATACATACATGTTCCACAAAATCATAAACAATCATATCATAACCCATGAAATTAAAATTGAATCATAAACATGTAATCAAATCATAACCTGTGGGAAACGATATAAGTGTCACAAAAATTTCACAAAAAACATATCCTATTGAAGAGAAATGAATTTCATAAACTTATAAACCATGAAAGAGAAAAAATTTATTAAACATATAACCCATAAAAGTGAAATATATTTCATGAACATATAACCAATGAAAGAGAAATGGATTTCATAAAGTCCATTACATTAAGCATAACCCATTTACATAAATAATATGAATGGAACCTTTAGATATTTAACTATCGAGACATGAGTAACATCAAAAAATATCATATTAGATGGAAAATAATTTCAAAATATATATCAAAAAACATTTCATGAGGAATGTATATTTTTTATTTCAAAATGTATTTTTAATATATAAAATCATTCGAAAATAATTCTCTTAGATGATCCCATGAAATATTATAAAGAATACTTCAAATAATTTTGAAAACAAATTTCCTTGAAAAACATTAAAATAATTTTAAAATAATTATAAAGACATTTTTAATTGAAAACTCATTTAAATAATTAAAATAAATCTTGAAAATGTTTTTAAAACCATTTCTTTGAAAATACATAGAAAATTTGTAAGAAATGATTGAAAACGTTTTGAAATCCATTTTTTACTTGAAAACTTATGAAGGAAGCTTGAAAATGTATTAAAAAATTCATTAAAATAATTTTAATATCATTTTCTTAAAAAAATAAACCTTTAATAACAAAAAAAATATAACATCAATGAATTTGGGGTGGGTAAATCTGCACATGTCGTACGTTGGACAAAGAACATTCCTTTTTCATGGTAAAAAGTTTGGTGAAATACATAGTAAAAAAAGTGATAAGATTATTCCTTTAAAAACATTTATAAAATAAAATAAAGGGTAAAAAAATTATTTTAATGATCATAGGAGATTAGCTGTATATTCTTCGAAACCATTTTTCGAAAACATGTTTTTGAAAGGAGGCGTATTTCTGACTGAAGAGTGTGTGAAGTTTGGATTTTTTATAAACACATTCCTAAATATATTATGTACCAAATAGTAGAAAAATGGTACCAATACATGATTATATTATTTATATCTAAATGATATTATAATTAACGAATTTTATTGAGTTGTAGATCATAGTATTTTTTAACGAAACCATAAACATAAACAATCTTTAAAAGCCTTGAGATTTTTTTTAATATGCTGTTATCACATTGTAAGATGGGATCATACTCTCAATATAAGAAAATTAAATTTAATGAAGCTTAGAATATAATGAAAAAAATATATATTCATGATTTAACATATAAAATATAATTATATACACCTTTAAAAGAAGTTAGGTGTGTTAAACAATATGAACTTCAACGAGGGAAAATTGAGACAAAAATATTTTAATGATTTGTTAAACATTGAAACATAAAACCCATGAAATAAATATCTTAAAATGGATATGGTAATTCACATTAATTCAATTATAAAATACATATAATATTTTCATGCTCATTACATACACTACACAAAATATGTGAATGGTGATTAAGGCATGTATGTCATTGAAATAAAAGTGAGATAAAATTCCCTTACGTTGTGTATTGAATCTAATAATAGTCATTCAAAAATAAATTGTAATAAATTTAAAATATTATAAATATTTTAAATAAAAATATTATTATAAATAATTACATATATTGTTTAATTCATACTTTATATTACCCACTTGTTTTCAATTTCATGTAAGGTTACTCTTCGGAAAGTATTTGCATTATTTTCTCCTTGTGTCTTAATTTGTTATATCTTAGGTCCTTATAATTATATGATGATTTTAAGAATATAAAACATGATATAAATAACATTAATATTAATTATATTTTAATTATAATAAACTATAGCATATATAATTCTGAAATGTAAGACATTGTTCATGGAGACGGTAAGTCGTACGTATAGATGAATGTTGTTTCTGTTTTTATTATCCTATTGAAAGAATGAAAGTAAATGAAATATATATATATATATATATATTATATTAGAATTATTGTATCATATATATCATATAATTTAACTAAATCCATTCTCAATACATTTTATATAGTTTTTGAATGAATCACATCGCTTGGAGGCACCGGTAGTCCACACTTCCTCAAACAAAATTATCATATACATATATATATCAAATGGAAAGTAAAAAAAGGCATGTGTTGTGAAATGAATATACAATATTAAATACATGATAAATATAATATAAAACATATATAAATATATTTTTCATCATAATATCCACCATGATAAGTGGTTAAGTAAAAATAAACAATCATCATTTACTGAGGCGGTAGTTTGTCGTACACATAAATAGTATGTTCGTAACCAATTGGATGGAGGTTTGTTTAAGTGTATGTAAATACCATAGATTAAAAAAATCCAAGTATATTTATGAAACTTTCTTTTATAAAAGATCGGAATAATGTGATTTGAGGGGGTTCAAAAAATAAAATAAAATAAATCCTTTTGATAAAGGGTGTTGCCTCTTAATCGGGTAAATATTTTTGGTTTGGGCCAAAACGATTACTTATAAATATTTACACAAAAATAATGGCGTAAATGAGAAATTTAGATATTTTCTTAAGTTCATAAAGAATATCTTTTCCAAAAATTAGTATTTGTAACGGTTTGAAAAATATGGTGAGGCGGAGTCCTTTTATAGGGACGTAAGAGTGGCACTCTTGTAAATATTTTAAGAGAGAAATCCACCAACATTTTTTATTGTGGAATTAGATTTAATAATGATAAAATGTTGAAAAAAGTGATTATGAGGTATAAATATTCCAATATATTGTATCTTTTGAATGTTCCCAGTTCATTTTGAGTCTTAAATTTAAGATTTAGTACTTAGTTAAACTTAATTTTACCTTATGTAATGTAATTAGCATTATTTAAATTCACTAATATTTTGGGTCAAAACTAATTTGACCATATTTTACATTATAAATTTTATTATACAATATATGTAATACATTTTTCTATATTCCAATCACATAAGTGGTATAAATTATGTTAAATTCAATAGCGTTAATAGGACGATAATGCGGGTTTTTAAATTATAAATGATCAAACATTTGCTATGTTTTTATATCCAATTTTAATGTGAAATTTGTTATAATGAACTCAATTAGATTAATTGATAAAAATATTATCTAATTAAACATTAAAACCAAATTAATATTTAATTTATCCTTATAAATAAATTAGATGAAAAAAATGTTTGGAAATAAAATTCAGTATTTCTCACTATTCATGAAAAAGTAAAACATAATAGAAAATGTTAAAAATATTCTATTAACATTATTATTAAGTTACTATTTAAATATGATGTTTATTTTGACATATTAAATATATTAAACTTTCAAAAAATGTATTTAAAATTTATTCTCCATTAAAAGGCGGCAAAATTGCCTTAATAAAAATATAGGTTTTATATCAAAAAATTGGGTTTATTATTATGTTATGTCTATAAAATATATTTGATGAATATAAAAATATTTTATTTAATATTTAACATATATATTACATTAATATAACTCACTAATTTTATTTCATTTAATTTATTGGTATTAAAAATAATTTTTACCATAATAATAATATTTTCCATTATATTCAATCATTTTTCATATTCATTTATAATTAATTGGTAACTTATGAATTCATCTTATATTTTTTTAAACAACATTTTTATATAATTTAGTTAATAGTATTCATAACTGTCAACTTACCTGCTAGATTATATCTCATTATAATAATATTATTAATAAAATATTATAGTTTGGTGACACTCGGTCTTGTGGGTTATGCAAGCCTTTGAGGAAAGTAATTATTCTATTTAATGCAAGATAGTATTGATTTTTTGTGTAGATCAAGAGAGAATTTAATATTCATGTAGTGAACAATAAACATGGTGTTGTGAATATTTCATTCCAAACATAGTTCTTTAATATAAAATATACTATTTTTAGTGTTGTGTGAAATGAAAATTATAAAAATGGGGTAAATTAATTAAATAATAATAATTCACAAAATATATGGGTGTCACATTATACGCCCCTTAAAATTAATTTAACCCCCAAAATATTTTTGTGTTATCAAGGGTTTGATAATTTAATTTTTCAATCATATAAACCCGCAACGTAAAAAGGAAAACTAAAACATCCCTTAAAAGTAGATGGAAGGAACCATAATGGTTACCCAATGAAACATTTGACTAGATTTATATATAGGAAAACATAGGTTGGGAGTGAAGATTGGAAATATAGGAAAAGAATAAATATTTATTGATATTGATTAGGGTCATCAATGAAAAATATATGAATGATCGAAAAAAATTTGAGGGACTTAAAGTTATAAAAATGTTATAATTTATAAGGCCATCAGTTCAACAAAAATTAAGGTAATAGGGAAACAGTTTCTAATGATTATTTTATATTTGAGTAATTCACTAATTTACCAATAATAAAAAATATATAATTACGTTATATATTTATAAAATCAAAATTTAATTTATTTTTTGTGCTTTTAACTATTTCTAATTCATCAATTACATCAATAAATGGATGTCAAAATACCAACTATGATGCTTGAAGTGCTAAAATACAGTTTTAGCATATCATAAGGCCCATGAACGAATAAAAATTATAACAATTTATATCTAAATCTATTTAAAAATCAATATGGTTAGTACAATAATCTAAAAACATAAAATGTAACACTAAAATTTAATAATAAATAATTATTCATGAAAAATAGTTATACATAACCAGAACATCGTGTTGGCCAGTAGTAGGTGTCAAAATTTTATTCTCCATCAGTCTTGGGTTCAAGACTAGTAGACCATTCGAACATGATTGGTTGTCACCAGACATATGTGATATACTTTATTAAAACCAAACTATTATAATTTCCTAAATATGACGAACAACCTTGAAATAAGATTAATCACTAAATATCCTTGTAACCATGGTTTTCAATAGCATATAATTACATATATACATCCTCCAATATTTAACTCAAACATTTCATAAATGGATAAACTAATAACCCCTATGAAAGATGAAAAATCAAAACATTATAATCAGAGTCACGAAATCAGCTTAACAATGATCTAATATATATATCAAAGTAACTCTTTGTTATCACATTCCACACATGTGAATACCCTCATAAGAAGTTATCATGGAACATATTGACAACCTAAATTACCATAAATACATTTTCATAAACATGAATTCTTCCCTATTTCATAGATTACTAGATATATTCCATAAATCTAATATGTTTTATACTTCATCCATTATGGAATGATCTACTTGTCAACAAGTCCTTAATTAGTTTTTAGGTAATCAGTACCATCTAATTTACTTTTTTTCATATCTCACATATCCTTATAAAAACAACAATATCTTAACATAAGAAACATATAAAGAGTTATATATCCCTTATTCATGTGTTTTTTGTGGACATCACATTACAGTTAAATCATTTTTCTATTCCATCATACCCATTCAATGAATTCATTATAACAATTAGTGAAAAAACATAAATTGGACTATCCTTATATATATCACGTTTCATAATTCTTGAATCCCAATATAGTAAAACTTTAACAACTTCATCTTTAAGTCATCTCTAATTCCAACTCATCCTATTACAAAATAAATATTTTACTTCCACATTTTATCTATAGTCTCTTCATCATCAGTAATGTAACCATTACATGTACAATCATGTTGGTTCCCTGAATATTCTTTCATATTGAGACATTTAGTATCATAATGACTATTTAATCCACACTTTAAATAAATAAAATTTGATGATTCGTTAGGGACACCAATATTTTCATCCATTTAATTAACCTAGATCTTTTTTGTATCCTTCAAAACACTTTGTGTCTTATTTTCCATGGTCAAAACATCCTCTTGTTTCTATAAGAGATTCACTTAGGATATTTCATCCACATTTTTGCCATAATAGAAACCGAATACTCTTTCCTCTATGGTATACATTTCCAAAAATATCAAGGAACACTTTATTCATATTCCTTGGTGAGTCTGAGTGTTGGTTACGGTCCACATTTTTAATCATATTTTTTTTTAAAACTGATTCAGTATGATCATAAAATATTTTACTATAGTGATCATCCCACTTTAATCTTCATCAAAAAATCATCCATCAAATTAATCATTAATCCAATTAATTATGATTTCCTCCATTTACTGAAACTTGAAGCATAGAGTTAGCATTACATATCATAGTAGAAAACCTCAAAGTCATGAAAATAATTACATATAGGATGTCTAAATCGTGACACCTTCTTTCACTGTGGCACTTTAGGATTATCCTAGATTATAAAAATCCATCTTATATTTAAATCCATAATGATTGTTCCTAAATATTTTTTGAATTATTGAAGAATAACCTTTTGGAGTGCCAAACCAGGTGTACAACAAGGCCCGTTTTCGTGTTCTAGATTAACCCTAGTCTGGCCTGAAACATCTTGTTGGAATTGTTACCCCTATGTATAATTGTTCTAGAGCCGCATCCACATTTAGTATCTAAACAAGGAGGTATTTCCAGGAAACCAACTTTACCAAAATTCTAGGACATTTTCTTAAAATTTTCCTCATCATTATACTTATCCTTAGAGGCATCCCTAGACATATCCTTATAAATATACCTAGAGATATCACCACTATTTTACCTTCATAATTTCTAATTTGTAGACTAAAACATTCCTTTGATACCAATTATAGAAAAACAGTCTTAACAGACATTAATATTAAATCATTTTAGATGAATATACAATACATTACGAAAATACATGCCCAAGGACTGTAATAGTTTATTGCTATTGGAAACTTGGAAACAAAATAATCTATCTTGGTGAAATATCTTCAATATCTCCCATAAATATCTATTCATTTAGTAATTATACCTAAAACCATTCTTCAAAACCTGAGGAAGGAAATGTAAAATGATCTGAGCTCAAATACTTAGTAAGGGAAAATAAAAGATATATACTAGCATAATTATGAGAATACATGTATGAGTACATGATCAGGAAAATAAAATATCATACCATGTATATCAAAGAACAAATAAATGAATTATGGCATAAATAATGATAGTTCATAAGACATGAATCATAAATATATAATGAACATAATCTATAAAAGAGAAACATAGGAATAAATCATGGAATTGTGGAAGACACATAAGCATATAATATGATTTCAATATTATCCAAGGCATTTCTATTGAGGCTATAATAGGTGACACAGTACAATACTTAACTAGGATCCCACCGTATTCCAACACTATATTACTGAACTGAGTTCACTCCCAAATCCATCACTATAATACTAAACCGAGTACATTTCTAATTCTTTAAATATAATACTAAACTGAGTTTCTTTCCTATTCCATCCCTATAGTACTGAACTAATTTCATTTATCATTCCATCTAGGTCTATCTCTTGAGATATAAATCATTACCCAATGAATTGGAGAGAGATATAGGTCCCACCCATATCATAATTAAACCATATATACTTGTTCCAAAAAATCGTAAACAACAATATCTTCATACATTAAATAAAATGGGTATTATAAATATGTAATCATATCACAACCTATATAAAAAGATACATGTTTCATAATTATTTCATCAAAATTCATAACCCATATAGGGTAAACGTATTTCAAAAACATATAACATGTGAAATAGAAATAGATTTCATAAACATATAACCCATGAAAGATAAATGAATCTCATAAACATATAAATTTTTAAAGATAACTGGATATCATAAATTGCATGATATTAAGCATAACCCATTCAGAGAAAGAATATGAATGTCACCATTAGATCATTTAATAGTGAGGAATGAGTAATATCAATTGATATCATATTTTATGGAAAATAATTTTGAAAAATCTTTCAAAAACCATCCTGAGGAAAGTGTCATTTCTTATTTTAAATAGTATTTTTAATTCATAAAACCATTTAGAAAACATTTTCATAGAAAATTCCATCGAAACATATAAAGAATACTTTAAATAAAATTCAAAACATTTTTCCTTGATAACATATAAAATAAAATTCAAAGCATTTTAAAACATTTTACTTCTAAACACATTTAAAAGATTAAGATAAATCTTGGATTTTTTTGGATTTTTTTTTAAAAAAATACATTAAAAACATATAAAGAAATCGTGAAATTATTTTAGAAGTCTTTTATTTCTTGAAAAATATATAAAAGAAGATGATAATGTTTTGAAACCCATTTAGAAGAAAATAATTTTAAATACATTTTCTGAAAAAAATAACTATTAAAAATAAAAAAAAAATTAAATCCTAAGATAATTAATGGTGGGTAAATCAATATATTTTATATGCAGTAAAAAGAAAATTATTTTTACACATTAAAAATTTTAGATAAATGACTCATTGATATATAGACAAGAATATTCCATTGAAAAAATTGGTAAAACAAAAAATATGTAAATATTAATAATTGTAGTATATTAGTATAATATTATTTGAAACCTTTTTAGTAAAAATGGTTTCTAAAGAATATAGATTTCATACTGAAGATTATGTAAATTCATGATTTCATAAAAAGACATTTGTAACTATATTATGTACCAATGAGTATAAAAATGGAACCAAAACATTATTATGTTATTAATATTAATTGGATAATAGAAATAATGAATTTTACTAATATATGGATAAAAATATTTCATCAATGAATGCTTAAATACAAACAATCTAAAAATGATGAGATTGTTTCAATAAGTTCTTATCACTTGGTAAATTGGGATAATAATATCCACATAAGAAAATGAAATTACATGAAGTATAAAATATAATTAAAATAATTATATTACAAATATATCATGTAAAATTGATTTATATTCTCCTTAAAAGTAATTTAGGTCCATAACACAACATGAGCCTCAATGAAGGAAAATTGACACAAAACTATTTTACAGATTTAGTAACCTCTGAAACATCAACACCATGAAAGATATATAATAAAATTTTTATGTGAAGTATAATAAATATAATTATAATAGACATATAATAAATTAATGGGAAGTACATACACCACACAAAATAAGTGAGTTTTGATTAAGGCATGTGTCTCCTGGAAATGAAAGTGAGATGAAATTCCCTAACCTTGTGTTTTGAATCTCTTTATATTCATTCAATCCACCTTATAAAATAAACATAAATTTATTATACATATGTTACGGAACCATATTATTATATAAAATAATGTATATGTATTTATTAGGACTTTATATTACTGCATTGTTTGTAATTTCATGTTAAGGCTACCCTTCGGGTAATATTCACTTTGTTTTTCGCTTGTGTCATAATTTGATATATCATTGGACCTTATACTTATATCATGATTTCTAGAATGTAATACATGATAGAAATGTAATTAATATTTATTATATTTTTATTATCATAATCTATAGAATATATATGTTTGAAATGTAATACAGTATTCATGAAGACGGTAAGTAGTACGTACGCATGAACATTGTTTTTGTTTTTTTTGACATATTTAAAGAATAAATATAAAAGAAAAATATGTATATATATATATAATTTGTAAAATATAAATATTATATAATATATATAATATAATTTCACTAATCTCATACTTAATAAGATCCATATAGTGTGTGGACAAATCACATCGCTTTGAGGAGATGGTAGTCCACACTTCCTGAAATGAAATTATCATATTTATATCAAAAGAAAAGTAAAATTATATGTGTTTTAAATGGAATAAATAATATTAAATACATAATAATTATAATATATTAAATATATAAATATATATTCCATCATAATGTCCACCACGAGAAGAAATAAATGAAAAATGAATAACCATTATTTCGTTAGGTGGTTGTTTGTTGTACAAATAAACAATATGTTCTTTACCCATTAGATGGAGGTGTGTGTAAGTGTATTTAAAACCCATATCATAAAAAATTCAATTATATATAGGATATAGGTTTAATTATATAATAATGTAATTAATATGTTTTAGGCTTTGATAAATAAAATAAAATAAAAGATCACGAGAGAAGGAGTTACCACTTAATCAGGTAACTGATTTTGGTTTGCCCCAAAAGGATTCCTTTGAAGAAATTTTGAAACAAATTAAGGCATTAATGATGATTGTATGTATTTTGGTATTTTAATTTTTTATATCTGGTCCAAACCTAAGTGTTTTTTGGGGTTTTATGATGAGGGATATGTGCTGGGCTTTTTTAGGGAAGGAGGAGTGGCGATACTGTAAATATTTGAAGTGAGAATCCACCAACGTTTTTCATGTTTCAATTGGATCCAATAATGATCCGTATTATATAGAAGGGAGTATAGGGTCATCATATAGACAGATAATGTATGTTAGTCAAGTTTATAGGCCATTTTGAGTCTTAAAATTATGTTTTAGTCTTTAGTTAGCGTAATTTTACTTTATGTGATGTAATTAATTTTAATTAGATTCACTAATAGTTTTGGTAAATAAACTAATTTGTACATATTAAAAATTATAAATAAATATTATTCCATATATGGAATCCATTTTTCCAAAATTAAATCACATAAGTGTCAGAAATTAATTTAAATGTAATCCCACTGACATCACGATACTATTTTTTTTAAAGTAAAAATGATCGAAAGACTGCTTTGTTTTTATAGCATATTTCAATGTAAAATTTGATAAAATGACCTAAATTGGATTAATATATAAAAATATAATCTAATTAAATTTTTAAATTGAAAATTTAATTTACACTTATAAATAAATTAGATATAAAATATCTTTTGAACTAAAATTCTGTGTTATTTAACTTTTCATTAAAAAATAAAACTTCATAGAAAAGATCCAAATATTTACCTTTAAATAATAATTATGTTTATAATTGAATAGTTATTTGTATTGTGAAATATTAAATCTATTAAACTAAAAAAATAATTGGATATAAAATGTGTTTACCATTAAATGGTAGTAAATATTCATTAATAAAAATATAGGTTTTAAGCATAAAATTTTGTTTGTTCTTATATTATGTCTATGAAATCTATTGTATGAATATGAAAAATATTTTATTTAATATGTAACATATATATTACATTAATATCTGACATTAATTTGAATTTGTATAATTTATTGTTGTAAAATACATTGTGACCATAATAAAAACATTTCCCTTTATATTCAATCAGTTTTCATATTCATTTCTAATTAAATTGTAACCTATGAATTCATATTATATTTTTCTAAACCATAATTTTTAATAAGTTATTTACTATTATTCAGAACCATAAAATTCACATCTAGTTTATATCTCAATATAATAATATTTTTAATAATATAGTATAGTTTAGTAACACCCAGTATTACATGTCAGGCAATCCCTAGAGGAAAGTCAATGTTTCATTTAATGCAATCTATCCCATTATTCTGTGTAGACCAAGAAAAAATTTATTTTGTGTATAGTTCTCTATTAACTCAGTGTTTTATATAATTCAATACATACATAGTTCGTTAATATAAAATAATATATTTTAAGTGTTGTGTGAAATTCAAAATATAAAAAATGTTCAATTATTTAAAATAAAAATAATTAACAATATGTAGGGGTGTTACATGAAGGTACCCACAATGGGATCAAAATTTTAAATATAATATGTAATGATTTAACTACATTCCTTTAATATTTTTATACAATGATGTATGTTGGGAGTGTGTAAACATATCCATACATCGTAGACAAGATATGGGTTTGAATGCATAAAAGGGGAGAATTATTGAAAAAATAATTCAGTAAAATTGGGTAACACTAATTCATCCCCTATCAATATGATTTGGGGATCTCTCAAGACACATCTGTCGGAATAAAAAGAGGTTTCATCTTATTGGATCAATATTTTTTCTTTCTTATTCTGTTTAACAATTTTATATGAAGTTCATATTTATAAAAAATTCAAATATTCATGAATTACAGAACATATAAGTTTTTCTTAAGGATGCTAATATAGAGGTATTGTCCAAAACATATTAAAACATGACGAAGAAAGAGACCCAAATGTTGGTAAAGTTAAATAATCATAACCAGAATAAATAGGACACACCACAACATGAGTATATACAAATTGGCAATTTCATTAATAAATAATGTAATTATAATCCTCTATAAGGGACAATCTTTAACTGTTATATGCTAGAAGAAAAATAGTCGAACAAATTATAGGAATAACTTTATCTCAAGGTCAAAAGTTCCATTTAAGAAGATCATTTAGAATCTGGATATTTCAAAGAATTATTTCACTCATTTCTAAGAAAAACAGTCTTGGAATTTGGAAGATAAAAGATAAACATTATCTCAAATGTGAGAATTATGAAGGTAAAAGTCATTTTACCCAAAACTTTCATATGAAGAAAGTAGAATGTTATCTATTCTAATAATATGATAATAAAACATAGAAACAAAATTTAAAGAAACATATGTAACGAAATCCTTATGACAAGACGATGAAAAGTTATTTGAATAGAAGATATAAGGATGATTACTCATCCAGTGATGAATCAGATAATCAAGTAAACATCCTTTATAATGATAGAAATTGAAATACATCATCAATTAGTTATGATGATGGTGAAGAAATAATATAATTTGAGTGGATTCATAAAACAAACAAGGAAAAATAAATCAAATAGTAAACACAACTCAAGAAAGAAATTAGAAAGTTTAAGAAGGATTTTGAAAATAAAACTATTGGGAATGGTGATTAGATCAGAAAATGTGAAATTATTATCAATTTAGTTAGATCCTAAATGAATAATGGTATTATTTAATGAAAAATAAAAAAAATTATGAATAAAAATAAACTGATAATGAAAATTTAAACATTTCTCATGCTATAATTGTTACAGAATGTAAACAGAACAAATTGAGGATAACTGATTTTGAGAATATGGTAAAAGAATTTAATGATATTTTTGCTGATAAATTATATGATATTTCTAAAATAGTATCTATGTTTCTTAAAAAATGTAAATTAAGAATGATGATAGAAGTATTCACTAATGCATTGAGTTAAAAGG